>JAJLRJ010000010.1:24909675-26109675 GCA_024195265.1 Dendrophyllia cribrosa
GGCATAAGGTCATCAGTAGGCCTGCACCTCTTCGGAACCTCTAATTTCATTCAACCTGGATGAGGTGCACCTCTATTGTTTTTAGGGCTAGGGTCCATTGTTGTGCTGTTTGTTCTATTGTTTTCTTAGCCAATCCTGTGAGACGTTACGAAATGTGCAGGTCTGCCCAGGTCATCAAATGTGCGCAAGAATGCCCCACCCCACCCCGAGGGTGGGTGCCATAAATGTCTGGTAATTTCCTCTGGGGCTGGTGCAAGAAATTACTGTAAAGTCAACATATTTTTCCCACTATTGTTCTGTAAAATCCCCACCATCCGCGGGGGTTATGGGGTCGGGGTTACTAATGCTTAATATTACAGTGTCAAAATGTTTTGTACTTGTAGAACTTGTAGTATTTTTAGTATTTTAAGTGTTTTTATTGATAAAATAAACTGTATGCAACCAAAGGAAAGCACTATTGTACTAGTAGTCTATGGAAAGAAATTCTGCCATCAAGTATGCCATTAGGTTATCTACAAATGTCAACTGTCATCGAGTCAGGGGGGAGGGGAGGGACTTCACCCGTCCTGCTAAATGAAAATTAAACGAGGCGGCCTCTAGCTCTATCCCTGAAGGGTTACAAAACAGAGGTAGCGTGCCAATAATACAACAAAGACTGTAAAGCAACAAAAATCACAGACCTGTGATGCTTGAAAACCTTCTGAAAACCACCAAAGCACTTAGCACTTGAGGTTTCTTCCAGCGCCATGTTGGTTCCGTTTACGAGGGTCCTGCGTGATATATGCACGAATCTTGCAATAAGACGAACACCTGAACAGAGAAAAATGTCAACTCATGAGTATTCACAATCTCACGGAGGTAAAACTATTAATCAGATGACTAAAACATGGGGGAAAATGTGAGCAAAACTCACCCAGTATTCGATGGAGTTGTCTCATGTGTTAGTGACTAGTGCCAGTCCTCACTGTCGGTAATGGGGGAGCGTTGGGGGTGTGACAAGTCAGATATTGTAAATGACATTGTAAATACTTCCGGCTAAAACTAGCAACTGAAATGAAGCTGAGAGAGGGGAATTGGATCATTTTAGAAGTACCGTTACTGATCAATTTTATCGTCACATAGGCATCCAAAAATTCAATCACTCACAAATTCATTCATAGCATGCAGTTGACAAATATATTGTGTAATTTTAGGCTTCTAATCCATCGTGGTTTTCGTAGTGTAGTGGTTATCACGTCCGCCTCACACGCGGAAGGTCGCCGGTTCGAGCCCGGCCGAAAACACTCCTTTTATTTTTATTTTAATGTATGCTTTCTTTTTATATGTCCTGGTTATACCATAAAATGCTGGTTAAAAGCCCTGGACTTATATAACTTCGTAAGGGGTTTTCGGTTGGCTTATAAGCGGGGGTGGGGCCTTATATCAGGGGAGACTTATCAAGGGGCATAAAAATTTGTTTCGGAATGAGCTGATAAGAAACAAGAATTCTAGAAGTAGTAAAATCGGGCTTTAAACATACATAACAAATTAAGAATTCGAAGTATAGCCAGTAGTGTAACTACTCCACAATCGAAGATTCACAACGGTAGAGTCCATTGTGTTTTGTTGTTGTTGTTGTTGTTGATGTTGTTGTTTTTGTTTTGTTTTATCATTTTTTGTTTTGTTTTGTTTTGTTTTTGTTTGTTTGTTTGTTTTTTTCAAAATAAACTTTTGTCTAGCATTTAGGAGAAAGACAACTGTGCGAAACAAGAAAAATAGCAATATGAATTATTTGAATTATTATTACAGTGTGTCAACTCTTTACGACATGTTGCGTATATACCAGCTTTCTTTAAAAGTTAAAAGTCTCTCTATAAAGCTGCGATTCACAAATTATCGAATGGCCCTTTCCCATATTTCACCCTTGCCTCTTATCACGGTCTGGATCAGAAAGTTATTTAAGCCGATTTTGACAGTATAACTTTGTCGCATGCATTCAGTGTTTGCGATCAACTAACCACATGAATAACTTCGTGTAAATCAAACCTACGACTGACTTAGCGGAGTGTCGCAAACGGCATGAAAAATATCGTGCGATTTCAAGTCACGTAATGACTTAATACGATAAATTTGATGACCTTTACAGCACTGTCTCGTGCATTGCACGTCAGAAGAATGTTTTTTTTTTCAAACTCGTATTTTCCAACGCGCATGGTCCACCTTTAAATCCTTTCAATAGTAAAAATTTCTTTCCATAACACAATTTAATAAAACAAACACTGAACAGTGCTATTAATAAAGGAAAGGAAAAGAGAAAAGAAAAAAATGGTAAGAGAGAGAGAGACTGATGACAGAGAAAAGAGAGCAGATTTCAATTGGATGAGAATATTACAGTGAAATAGCCACGTGTTCAGATGGTGAGTGGGGAACAAAGGACAGGCGCCGGTGCATGCGTGAAGGAAAAATCAGCGATGGGGGAGGAGACAATTTTCCTTTTTGTCGCTCCCCGCCATCTGGCATGAACATCTGAAACAATTTCTTGATTCCTGTAGGTTGGCGCAGCTAAAACTTATTTTTACCCTTAGGAGTTACCAAATAATGAAAAATACCACAAAACAGTTGTCTCGAACTAGTTTCCAATATGCTATGGACGTGAAGGTTTACTATTTTGGGTTTCAATGATGAGTGGCTCTATAATAGAACGTGAGCGCAACTCAAACCACCGCTAAGCGCGCGTGCATCTGTAAGCTTCAATTTGTGGCAAAACATTGGAACACTGTGTGTTGGATGGCGTATAAATGGTGGTTTCCTCTCTCTCTCCACCTTTCAATGTTGTTTTGAACTGATAAAATGAAGACGCGCGTTCATTGTGTGATCTAACCGCTGAAATAGGGGACAGGGGAAGGGTGTTCCAACGACTTCTGGCACTCATGGTACAAGCGAATCTGATTGGCTGAATTTCTTGCGCGCGCTTTTCTCTTTATATGTAATTTGTGATAATCTTGATTGGCATAAATTAATATTTTGCCGGCACGGTACAGAGAACCGGGTACTAGTGTAGTGCGCAGGGGCTCACGGTTCGTGAGTTTGAAAAGTGTCCGTTGACAGATTTGTGTCATTCTACGGTCAGCCTCGCCGTCTCTTGTGCTGTTCAAACAAGTTAACTTTTGTCTTAGTTGTTTATTGTAATACCTTAAGACTTGTTATCGGCAGTTTTAGCCGCTTATTTTAGTCGCTTATTTCTTACTTAAAAACACCTTAAAACCCTAAAGTTAGCACCACTGCAGAGGTCGGGGATACACGGTCCCTATTTTTTCCAACAGTTGGTTTTTGGGGTTTACGTGTCCGGCTCTGGTGCGCTTAGAGTTATTGTTATATTATAGTCCTTTGTCAATAATAAAATGTATCGTGGGCCTGGCTGACGCCCCACGCCTCCTAGCCTTGTGTCTAGGTGAGGCAAAATTTGTTATTTTCGGTTGCCAAGCGAAAGTTTCCTCAGACGTGTTTAACAAAAGAGAGGAAATTTTACTAATAACTCCAAATGGGAAGCGCTTTTGGTTGTGGGCGTGGACATTTTTTCTTCATTAAGATCATCAGTTTTATAAACGTATTTTCAGTAAGAATTATCATTGAAAAAAATAGTGTTTGACCTTTGAGTAATTTGAGAAACGATTCATTTTTCTTCCATCGAATCGAGTTTGTTATCAAAGTAGTACAAGTAATATCAAAGTGACAGGTTTCGTAAAAGGACTTATTGCTACTGCCGTTTTGATACCAACACAACCAACACCGTGGGACACTGATTAAAACTGAAAAGCATGCAGCGACTACGTTGCTGCAGCAACGCCTGGGAACGTAACTGCGCACATAAAGGCTATTTCATGCGCAGACCTGACCCAAAATTCGATACCCTATTTCAGATCAGACGATACATGATCACAGCTGGCCAGGAACTGCTGCGGCTTGTGTAAAACATTTGAGAAAGGCGCAGGGAAGGGCTTCAAATTGCCGATGTTAATCATCCGCACTTCTCAAGCAATGAATAATAATAGAAAACGTAGTTTCTTCTAAAAACCATACCCAATTCCAGGACCAGAGTGCACAAACGCACCCTATTTCAGACCAAAAATGGTCAAAGTCGATACCCTATTTCAGACCAAAATGGCTCAAAAACCATACCCTTTGGCGCGGCACATACCTATATAGCTTATATAAGGGAGTACTCCCCGCTCACCCGGGTTTATGACGCGTATCAATTTAGTGACAAACAGATCGCTTTGGCCGGAGAGAACTGACAAATCTTTACATTTGTTTAAACGGTGGAAAAAGCAGGTTCATTAAATGCCCGACTGATTTTTATGCTAAAAAGTGACGAACGCAAGTTAATTATGAATTGATTATACTCGCGCAAATTTGAAACAAGTATGCTCACTGCGACAATTACTTTTCAAACAAAAGAAAATTAAAAGCAAAAAGAAAGCTGCCTCCCTCTTGAAATAAATTTTACTAGAATTTAGTTATTTATACCTACGTATTTTGATGCTGATGGTGTGGCTCTGAAGCGCAATTTCAAATCTGTGCGCACGCTCTCATCACGTAAGTTAGAAACAAATCTGATTGGCTTAAATTTACGCACGTGTTTCCTTCCTTTGTTGTGTATAAACAAAGAAAAATTTTCAGTCGTAACAGAAAAGTTTCTCGCTTCAGACATGTTGTTTTAAAGAGAGAAAAGTTTGCTAAATTACTCCTGGTGTGAAGCGCTTTAGCTTTTTCAAAGGACAGAGAAAGGAAGAAAACGGACTTAAAAGGGATGTTGTTTAATTTCAGTGGGATTAATATTGAACATTAACTTTTCAGTCTGCGATCGATAGTTATAAACGACTGACTTTTGCACAATCGAGTTACTAAATAACGTCTTTTATGGCGCTTTTTTTCTCGGGACCTGTTGGTAACACGATTGAACATTCTTTTCATGAGTGCATATGTGATGCAACAAATAAAACATGAACTTTATATGCAACGATTTCGTCGTTGTTGTAACGGTGGTCAACTTCACTACCCATAGATTAATTCCCTTGCTTCCCGTTTTCCAAGCTGTTGAGAGCGAAAGAAAATCGCAAAAGAAACCCATTAGAAAGTAGCCTGCGTGAATCCGCCTCCTATTTCCTCGTCTACGCGCAGGGGGGCTGTATTCAAAACATCAAACTTGGTATCCGTTGGGTGGATGTAAACATGGAAACCAATAGACTGCCGAAGGTATACAGACTAAACAATTTCCGTGGTATGGCCAATACCTTTCGCTTGCGCACAGCCATGTTACCCATGGAGTAGCAGCCAAGGACAGCTGTTTCGTCCTCCGTTAGAACTTATCAGCATAGCACAGCCAGGCGTAAAGGACTCATCAAAAATCCATGATCCCCGCAAACAAGCTCAGTCCCGTAGGATCCATGTGGGAGCTATGGCGGGGAGGTGCAAAATAGTTCTCGGTGATTCACATAGAGATGTAAGGGAAACTTGGTCTGGGAATGTCCATATCAGTAGCACCCCATTTCTTGTTTAAGGACTGAAATTCAAAATAAAACTTCGGGGAGAGCTTTTTAAATATGGTTTACCTTGTTAGTTTGATTCTCAAAGGTGTTGCTCTCCGCATTCCCTTCCCCAACCCCTCGTTTTACCACATGACCAAACGAAATGAAGGCTCTGGAAACGAAAATGCTCTCTCCGTTGAAAATGAACAACGCGGGCGCAAAATATAACTACTCAGGCTGTGCGAACTGCGCGTGCTTATGACAAAAGAAACGAATCTGATTGGCTGATTTTTGCCCGCGCGTTTTTCTTACTTTGTTTTGTCACTACTTTAACTACGGAAATATTCGGACCCTTAACTTTCGTACGTTAACCTTCGGACAAAAAATTTTCGGACGTTTTCTTGGCATATTTCGGACACTTTGTGAGCAGCTTTTTGCTTTTTGCTTTTTGTTCACCATCCTTTTTTCATTGCCCGAAAGCTGTTGAAGCGAGGAACTGTCGCACCAGTGACTGTTGATCACGTCTGTACTGCGTGAGGTTTCGAGATTTGTGCACATGTTCATGGTAAAGGAGCCAACTGAAAGCTAGAGTTATAGAAAAATTTTCTATCGATCGCCAATACCGCAAAGCGGCTTGGAAATCAAACTGGAGCCCGCCAGAAATTTTGGAAGTTAAAAAACATTTATGTGCCAAAAAAATATATAATTAAAACAGATTTATGTGCAACAATGAATCTTGAATTCTGACGCTCAAAGTGCCTTTTTCACAACCTTTAATAGTCTGTTAACTCGCTAAAATTGTCAATTGTAGGCGAATTCACCTGCAGTCGGATTCTTAAGGACAAAAAGACAAAGAAAAATTCGTCGTCGTGTGTCTACGCCCTCCATAAAACGTGAAATTAGGAAATTTCACGTCTAATCGGGACGGCAAAGAAATGTACCAACTTACAAAAACATATTGCTTTTTGCCGTTCCCGTTACCGTCGCCGTCGTCGTTGCTTAAGCTCTAATGTCTATTTTTTTGACGGGGGGTAGCTTCGCTTGACCAATTTGCCTCCCCCCTCCCGTTATTTTAGCCTTCAGCTACGGGCCTGTGGTTTATTCCAGTTCAAGTTCGTTTCTCCAATTCGTCAGCTTTTTCATAACATATTTCAGCTCGCTAGTATTTCATCAGTCATGATTTTGGGCTTACAACTGTAAGGTTTTGAGGTCTTTGCATTGACGATTCCAAATCCATCGTAAGGAGTGGGCCCCCGGGGAGGGGGGACAGGGTGAAATTGTTAGAGCCCCCCCCCCCCGACCCTTCCGATCCGCTACTGCTTTGTAATCATTTCACTTGTAGCAGTCTGAATACACAAACGATCATTCCCCCTCTCCACCCACCCGACCCCCCTCCCAAACATAAACTCTGTTTTCTAGAAGGGTTATTACCGCTCACGCATCCCTGCAGTCTCGAACAACGCTTGTCAGTTCATATGTTTATGTAACATCACTTAAAAGTAGTGTTTATTTGATATTGAAAGGCAAGTCAATACATCAAACTCACATTTGCTTAGTTAATTGGCAGTTATCAAAAGCCGGCCGGCCTGCAAATTAATCTAATGCCTTTTCAGTGAAAACCTCCAAAGCTTAACACGCTTTTGCGCATACTATACTAACAATAGAGCGGCTTTCATTTGAGTGTCGTAAAACCAAAACCAAAGTAATTACTCTGTTCAATCACAGCAGTCGTAAACAATCCAATGAACCAATCAGAGCTCGAAGCAATTACATGTCGGCGGCGCCAAGCGCGGGAAAACGCGTGCGAGCAAGTCACGATTGGTTTTGGTTTTACTTCTGATTGGTCGAGAAAGTGGCGCGAGATTTTTAGCCAATGGCAAACCGTAGCAATACAAAACCAAAGAAATTGTGAAATCACTTTCGACACTCAATTGAAAACCGTTCTATAAAACTCAGCAACCTGCGTATAACCGATTTAGCTTCTAAAACATAAGACCTTTTTGTCAGCGTCACTGTAACTAACAAGCAACTGACACATTTATACTTTAAATAATGTCTGTTACTGGGACCGAGGGATTTCTTCGATGATCAAGCGAGACACTGAATTCCAGCCTGTATAACCATTGGCGTCTCCATACCCGGCACAGTTTCCAATGTTGATTCCAACACGGATTTTCCCCTTGCGAATGTTATCACAGTAGCCCTCAATTGACCCTGGTCTGTAATCACTTTGACTAGTACTCCTCATCCACCAAACTACCTCAATAGGTAGGGGACCGCTGCACTCAGCGTCACTGAAGGTGATGAACCATCGCTTACAGCAGCCGTCACAGTTCAGATAGAAGTTGCCTTGGTAAACAACACGGAGGGTGGTATCATCTTTGGTTTTAACAAAATGGCATTCCTGTAACAGTGAAAATACAATACAATATACAAAATATCCTTTATTTGTTTTCCCAAATGGGATCTTCCAAACTAATTTACAATAAAATAGAAATTACAATAATGGTAATGACTTATAATTCGAATACAATACTACGGCAAAGAAAAAATTTTGAGTTGCTCAGAGAAATTAGCTATTGAGCCACTTACTTGGCAATGACGCCTTCAATTTGCGTTTAAAAGCAGTTACGGGACGGCAGTTCTCAGGGGAGATAGTATTCCACACCCTGGCGCCGCGGTACGCAAATGATTGTTGGGCAAGCGAAGTACGACACTTCGGCAAGCTTATACTACTTTTGCTTCTGGTATTGGTACTTATGAATTTGAGATATTGTGTGGTAAAGCTCAGTAAGATACTTAGGAGTTAGGTTGTTCATGATTTTGAACGTCATAGAGCAGTTTTCAATTGAGTATCGAAAGTAATTACACAGTTGCTTTGGTTTTGCATTGCTACGCTTTGTGATTGGCTAAAAAATCTCGTGCCACTTTCTCGACCAATCAGAAGTAAAACCAAAACCAATCGTGAGTTGCTCGCACGCGTTTTCCCGCGCTTGGCGCCGCCGACATGTAATTGCTTCGAGCTCTGATTGGTTCATTGGATTGTTTACGACTGCTGTGATTGGTCAGAGTAATAACTTTGGTTTTGGTTTCACGACACTCAATTGAAAACCGCTCTAACAGCATCCCTAATGTAAAGTAGATCGGACACAGGAAGAAGCTTAAGTTGTTTTAAAGTTGGACTGATGTGGTCATACTTTCTTTTGCCTGACAGGAGGCGTGCCGCAAAGTTCTGTGAACTTTTAATGAATCATGTCACTGTAACTAGTCAAGTTCAAGTTTATATATTGAAAACAGTTACAGTAAATAAATACAAAATTTAGTAGCAAGGAAACCCAAAAGAAACCACTGGGCTTACAAATAAATAGGCTCCCTCAAGCAACTGACACATTTACTATAAACAATGTCTGTTACTGCGACCGAGTCATGTGATACAGTGAGCTCTGTCTACGCCGGATACCCTCAGGATCAGCTCTAGCTGTCCGTCTTACGGGGGGTGTCCGACTTATAGAGAGTTTAGTTACACTGAGACAAATAAGTGAAATTCGCCCGGTACCAGCCAACCACTAATGTCCCTTTAGAGAGTTGTCCGCCTTACAGGGGAATTCACTGTATACCATACGAGTACGATACGATATACGATACAATATATATAGACGATATATATCGTATCGTATACGATGCGTATACGAGTTGACTGTATACGAGTCAAACGTAACGGTTTTCACGTTCTGGTCAGTTGTTAAGGCATTTATCAAAATAGAAGACGAATTAATGTTTCGTATTCGCCATTCATGTTATATTCAACATGAATGGCAATTCAATGCCAATTTGTGTTTGTAAGCATGTATTGAAATGTTGTGTTTTTGAGTGTACATCAACGCGCTACTTTCGGAAGGACCGTTACTTTCGGTTTTTTTTTTTATACCTTGCTATTAAAATAGCAAGGTATAAAACATTAACATTACTTTCGGGGAGCCGTTACTTTCGGGGGAGGGGGAGGGGGGGAGGGCGTTAATCAGAATTCTTCGGTATACAAGCGCTGAAGTCCATACGGGGCGAAAAAACTTCAAGGGTGGGGGGAAACATACCAATTGGACTTTCGTGTTGACGCTAAAGAGTTTATTTGGCAAACCTTGATGAGGCCAACATCACGACCGTCATTATTCTTCCAGGAACATTGTATCCAGTTCCTTGGATCAGTGTCTGTACCACTTGGTCCCATTTCCCCTTTGACGCCGCGTGGTCCAGAGGGACCTGCCACGCCCTTCTGACCTTTAGCGCCATCTCGGCCGTCGCGGCCTGGTAAGCCGTTATGTCCATTCACTCCGTTGCGTCCAGGAAGGCCGGGCGATCCTTGCAAGCACATGTTAGGGCTCTGTATCATAAAAAGTAATGAACGTAAAAGGCTTATAAACATAGCGATAACATGTTGTTGTGGAGGAAGAGCATCGCGTTCTAGTGATTTGAACAATAGATAGTCCTTAGGCACAGCAGTTTTTTTTAACACAGCACTACGGTTACTTAGACCTAACATGATAAGTGCTCAAAACGAAAAAGAAGACGCGGACAGCTGTTTTGCCTTATTGGGGCCCGTCAGCACGTAGTAGCAGAAACACAACACTTGACTCAAGTGTTGTATCTCAAATATGTCGCTAGGGGATTGGTCATCAGTCACGTCACACGCTGCGTGTGGTAAGTGGCCAAAAATCAAACCGATCTCCGTGAAAGTAATCATGACAGTGCTGCGGTGAGAAACAAACGGTAGTAGCCAAACTTTCCTCCAACATAAGTAATAGATAGTTCTCTTGAACACAAAATCGCGGTTATTTTAATTTGGACATAACAAAAACTTACGAAATCAGTCAATAAAGTCGTTATCATGATCAGTTCACATCGGAGGGGATGCCTCCGCGCGTTGATGTGCGTTCAGTGTGCACCTCTCGCAGAACTTGTTTCTGCCGGACGCTTCTCGTGAAACCCGCGAGCTTTCTCGCGTTCAGTACATTGGCAATTTGTCGCGTCTATAAACCAAATTGCGATTTCTTTGCCTGTAAAAATCGGCTGTTTCGAGTCGAGAAACAGTAATAACTATTAAAGAACAATTTCCTATCATTTGAGCTGCAACACAGAGAGGAATTTTTAGAGTCAATTTCTGTTTTATATAAATATATATATATATATATATATATATATATATATATATATATATATATACAGCAGTTTGCAAAAATTTTGAACCCCCAAAATATATCATTATATCCAAATATATATAGCATTGTTAGGGAGCAGGGATATAATGATATATTTTGGGGGGGTTCAAAATTTTTGCAAACTGCTGTATATATATATTGACAAAAGTGACATTCATTGTTACTCGGAATTCGGAATGAGTTCATCAGATCTAGAACAAACTTATTTAACATAGCGCTAACTCGCATACAACAGTTCAGGACGTCGGTTGGTCGTTAGTTTCAGTGTCGTTAGATAATTTCTCCAACCTTACCTTCTTAACAACAGATGACGCATTTTGATCATTGTCCACAGCACAAACTGATGACATCATCAGGCAAAGCAGAAACAAACCAGCGACAAGTGTTCAAACACAAACACAAACTGATGACATCATCAGGCAAAGCAGAAACAAACCAGCGACAAGTGTTCAAACACAAACACAAACTGATGACATCATCAGGCAAAGCAGAAACAAACCAGCGACAAGTGTTCCTTTCATGGCGAATACACAAAATGTATGTACGATTTGAGCCCAACACGAGAGTAAGTGCTGCTCCTTTTAAATTCACTTTAACGATAATTTTCTTGTTTGTGCAGCAAAACAGGATGTTGTCAATATGCCACATTTGCTGCCTTTGGTCATTACTCAGTCGCTAAGAATTGAAACGTGTCAGGATATATAACTTTGAGGTTATCTTTTCCTAACAGGTTATACATATTGTCAGTCTCATCTTAAAACCTGAAAACTGCACTAATTAATGGCAAATTCCACCTTCCTTCCGGAAGATGAAAAAAAAAATGGTTTCAATTTTGGTTTGGGAAAAACGGTAGTTGTGGAACATCAAATTATAATTAAAAGCTTTTTACAAATTTATTAAATTAGCAATTTTTTAATGAGATAGTCAGGTATTTGGTGATACAGACATTTATAAACTATATACATACCAAATGGAATCAGACGTTTTCCTCGGGCTGACGCCCTCGTTCCTCGCGGCTTGTGGCATCGTCGCTCTTGAGTGCTCGCTCGCTCGACTAACTGAAAGAAGAGACTGTTCGCAGTCTATAATGAAATCAGAAGTATAACAGGTCTGTTGTCTTTGGATATCTATCAGCGATGTGGGGCCCTCAGAAATGTAGGCATCAAATTGCTTCAGACCAAGCCTTAGACGGGCATCACGTCTCCTCGCGCGCGCCAGGCGATTTTCGCGCTCGCTCGCGTATTTAGCTCATTCACGCGAATTCCTGAGAGAAACAAGAACTCCATTGTTTTATGTTGTCTTTTTCATTTTTTCATTTTTTTTTCCAAAATAAACTAATGTCTAGCATTGAGGAGAAGAGCAATTGTTGGAAACAAGAAAAATATCAGCAATCTCGGCTCCTGAGAACTTTCTACGGTATGTTGCGTATACAAGCTTTATTAAAGTTAAAAGTCTCTCTGCCAAGCTGCGCTTCACATAAATTATTGTCGAATTTCACCCTTGCCTCTTATCACGGCCCGGCTCACATTTTGACACAGTACAACTTTGTTGCATGCATTCAGTGCTTACGATAAACTTACAACATGAATCCGCGCGCTTCGTTTGAATCAAACGGAGTGTCACAAACGGTATGAAAAATGTCGTGCGATTTTGAAACATGTTTTAAATCCTACGACACTATATTTTAAATCCTACGACACCGGCACCGTAACATATAGTCACCAAAGGGCAGTAGAGAAAAAAACATTGCGTAACGCTGTAAATATTCTCATAAGTGAAGTTGAATGTAACTGAAATGTCAACTTATCACAGATGTTATCTTAAACAAACCCCCATGCATTTCACAGTTGTTTAGTTCACGCGACATTCCTTGTCTTCTCTTCTGCGACCAAATCAGTTAATCAAAGGCTTCTATGAGCCAACTCGTGAATACGAAACGCTATCAATAAAAGATTCTTTAGCAAAAAATTCATTGTGACAGGACGTTTTTACATAAAGCTTATGTTATTTCTGCAAATATATAAGACAAAAATAAATGTATGGGACTTTCCCCTCAATCAAAAGTCGGTTTATTTGACTCCTGTCGTAGCTTTATTGTCTGTGTTTTAGCAGTCCCCACTACGCATGTAGATGGACAAGTCTCTTGTTGTTTGCAAATTAGTTCTCGGCAATTCGCAGAGAGATGTGGAGAAGCTTGGTCCGGAAATGTCCATATCAGTAGCACCTTTGGGGAGAGCTTTTTTAAATGATTTACCTTGATAGTTTGATTTTCAAAGGTGTCGCTCTCCGCATTCTCTCCTCAGCGCCTCGTTTGATCACGTAACCAAAAGAAACGAAGGCTCTGGGGACGAAAAATCTCTCTCCGTTGAAAATGAACAGCGCGGGCGTAAATATAAACCCGGCTGTCCGAGCTGCGCGTGCTTATGACAAAAGAAACGAATCTGATTGGCTGATTTTCGCGCGCGCGTTTTTCTTCCTTTGTTGTGTCACTAAAGGAAAGATTTCATAACAATTCTAAAGTTTTGCGCTTCAGAAGTGCATTTACAATGAGAGAAACGTTTGCTAAATAACACGAGATGTGAACCGCTTCAAATCTTTGAGACAGAGAATAGAAGGAAAAGGACTTTGAAGGTATGTTGACCTCTTTATTCCTTCCAATCTTTTTTTTTTTCCAATGGAGTTTCAGTATGATGGTGTTGAACAAAGCAATTGATCGGTACACTTTTGCACTTTCCAGATTTTTCCGCTGAAGCATGGTAGATTTTATTGTGTCAAGAAGCCGGATTTTTTTATTCTCATTTAATCGAGTTACCGCACATGGAATAATATCTTTATCGGGAGCTGAGAGCTTTTTCTTACTCGGTCTTGATGGTAACACAAACGACCTCTCGCTTCCGACGAGTTTTTTTTCGAAGTGAGAAATGCCAAGAAATGCTTACAACATAATAATCCGATATGAAACGCGCTTTCAGTTTTTCAAAAGAACACTGCAAGGAGACTGAAAAAGAGCTTTAGAGGTATGTCGAACTTTTGCTTCACTTGAAGTCATTTTCAGTTAAAGATGTTTTAGTAGAACTAACATTGAACAAAATGGCCATTGTCCTTCTACAGTTTTCAGTTTGCGATACTCATTTTTGCAGTTTTAATGTGACGGAAGGTTTTCCACTTCGAGCTAAGGGGAGGCTTCACGGAACTCTGCGCTTGAATACGGAGGAGGCTATAACTCAACTGGGAAACTCGCTTGCAAGGAAGAGCCGTCACTCTCGGAAGGTACGGGATCAAACCAGAGACTGGCGGGCAAACGAAAGTCCCGATGACAGGTGGAATTGACACAGGCTTTTGCAGGGCATTTTGTTGGGGTGTTTTGGTGTTGGCGTTGTCAGGATCTGCGGTTCGTTTGTTTCGATTTGGCTGTACTGGATTTGAATTGCGCACTAGGCCTTGTTTTAACACTGTTTCTCCAACATAAACTGTTGTATGGGAAAGGGCGGAGGGCTTGACTGACCTTTGCTTAGATGTCTGTTTGAACACGCGAAAGGTTGAGTCTCGTTTGGGTTGCAATTCCTCTTGGACACTTGACTTGTCGTACACTATAGACTAACATCTCTCACATCGATAGTGATGGAGCACATAGTATGCAGTCACATTTCACGCCATTTCTCAGAGAACTATATAATTACATCACACCAGCATGGCTTCCAGCGGGGGTCTCTCATGTGAGACACAACTTAATACCGTCACGGATGAGTGGTCCACGATTCTTAATGCCCATGGACAGGTCGATGTTGCACTCCTCGGCTTCGCGAAAGCGTTTCATTCTGTTCTCTTCGAACGTCTATTGCTTAAGACGCAATACTACGGAATTCGCGCAATGTCCTGCATGCTGGAGAGGGTCAGCTTCCAGAAGGCAGAAGTATCGTGGCGTTTACATCACCACTGATTCGATGAGTTGGCAAATGCAGTGTGTTGAGGTGAAAAAGAAAGCCATGAGAATTGGACTCCATTTAGTCCTATTACCATTATCAATCGGCTTTATGTTGTTGTAGCAGCTGCTAACTTCATTGCGCAGGGAAAAAAATCTCCTTATATATGACGAGATGTCGAAATCAAACGAATTAGTCATAGTAGTCCTAATTCAAGACTCAGAGCAATTCGGCTTCTTTCTACGAAATGATAATGACGCGTCAGGCTATGTTCCGATTCGTTCAGGGATGGATGAAAAACAACAACTTTCACAAAAGTAATGCTTGGCTCTATAGAAAGTGAAGAATTGCGATCGATTTTATATTGTACGCGCAATTTAAACCGGTCATGCTGAATGCGCCGGTTTTGCTTTGCAAATAAATGCAAACAAAATTTAAAATCGCCTCTCTCTCCAAACAAACTATATTCAGAACCGAACAATGCATTCCTCTTTTGTAGTCTTTTGATTTTGAATGTGTGGCTCTGAACAGACAAACAATTCAACGCGCGCAGGCGCAAATTCAAATCCGCGCTGCGCGCGCTTGGATGACGTAAGCTAGAAACGAATTTGATTGGCTGATTTTCTTGCGCGCGCGTTTCCAGTTTCCTTTGTTATGTCACTAAAGCAAAGATTTTAGTTGCAACACGAAAGTTTCTCAGTTCAGACATGTTTGGCGAAGAGAGGAAAACTACAAATAACTCGAGAAGGTAAATGCGTTCAGTTTTTACAAAGAACAGATAAAGGTCAAAAAAGATCTTTAAAGGTACGTTGACGTTTTGTTTCATTTGTGAAGTCATTTCATTATCTCAAAATTAGATATTGACTTTTGCCATTTGCAGGATTATTCATAATTATTTGAACACGTGAAATGCCGTGTTGTTAACCATTTTAGGATCGGAATGCACATTTTATGGCCCTCCGGTAGTGTATCTTCTGAATTTATTCGTCTGCTTTTTTTTTAACAATCATTCATTAACCCTTTCACTCCCAAGAGTGCCAAACACCAAACTTCAAGAAAATTCCCAAATTTTATTTTGTGAAATATTGAAAAACAACTGGTACCATGCAAAAGTACTGCCAAAAAGGTTTCATTTAAATGGTCACACCATAGGATTTCGTCCACAGACTCAAAAGTTAGAACTACATGTCTCCATAATTGACTCTGGTAGTGAAAGGGTTAAAATTCTCATGCTGCTAAAGAGTTGACGATTACAGACAGAATGAAAATAAAGATATAATTTCGTATTAAGATATTAGCGGCAATACTATTCCTTAAATAAATACATACAATTAAAAAATACAAATTTTTAAAGGTGATTATGTCGCTGAATTTATTTGTCTTTCAGTTTGGTTTTTACCGTAAAAAATAGTGTTTCTAATTAGATTATGTATTTGACATGCCGGATTGCCGGAGATGGTAGTTTTGGAAATGCTGAGTGTCCCGTTTTGCATTGTGCCGTTTTATTTTTTTTGGGTCGGCTGCGTCGATTATTGTACACATTGAAGATAATATTACATAAAACACCCAGTTTAACCCAATCCAGTTACAGAAGTGATGTTTAAGATATATTTTTTCCAATCACGTGTGTCACACGACACGAGTTTTAACTGCTAGATGCATGCGCAAATTGAAAGCTTTCTTCCCATCCGTGGAACTCGTCTTGTGTTTCCTTTGTTCAATTCCGTTGTTCACCTACCCCTCCCTTCCTTTGCTCTCGACAATCGAAAAGGCAGTGAAAAAGGCCTGCGCTTTTAAAATGTATGATCACTTGCAAAATTGTTTATTGGAGAAACGCGCGAAAAAAATTACCTTAACCCGAAACAATGGGCAATTATTGAACTTCTCCTTTCAAAATTGCTCTTTACGTAGTTCCGAATATGATCTGGCTTGATTCTCAGGTAGCTCAGGTTCTCAGTTGTTCACACTAAAAAACGACTGATGAAACCATAAACTTTCTAAAATGTTTTAAAAGTGGATACTTTTGGACGGAGTCGTTCTTAGTACGTTTTGCTACTTTGTCGGCGTAATGAAAAGGGAACTGATTTTTGAAAACGCCTTTATGATTATCACAGTGAGTCAGTAAGCAACGATAAACGAAGGAGGGGCCTGCCAAAAATGCTTACGTATAAAAAGACCCTTTCAGGTGAAAATCTTCGGTGTCAAACTATTATTTTATGACCCGCGCGTGAACGAGCAGGGAAAACAATGGAAGCCTTCCTCCGTCAGCACTCGTGATATTTCTCCTGCAGTTCACCGAGAAATCGTTTGCGTGAAGTTTTACGTAACATATGCACCAAGAGGGACAGAGTTCCCATGCCGGGTTAAGCGCTAAAACAATAGAACTGTCGCGGTGAATGAAATTACGAAATGAAATTCCTCCAGATAACCTTTCCCACGCTAGGTTACCGGTTGATAATCACTTGATAATTGCATAGAAGTTCCGAAAACAGAACGTTTTTAAGTGTACATGATAAACCATGTCTAATTTTAACCACATGTGTGACCTTTCATGGTTACTTTTCAAAATATTCATGATGTCTGCTTTCTGTAATGACAGAGAGTAGAATGTGGAATTCAACGTGACGAGTTTATTCGGTTCCTTTGGAAGGCGCTTTTTCAACTGTTTTATCCATTCCTCTCCGATCTACGATCACAGACAGAAAAAGTTGGAAAGGCAGAACAAAAAAGAGATGATTGCAGAAATTCAGATTCCAGACGTTTGACGTGTTTAACATAGCAGACATCAAAATATTCCCCTATCCTTCCCTCCCGACTGGACGAGACAAGTGAAGGAGTAAACCAAGTGATACGGTAATAACCTTCCCAGCACTTTTGACGATGTTTCAATCTATTTTTTAGCAGAACAACGCCTTAGAAAATTTGACTAACACAACTTGAACGTAGTTTTTCTTTGCCCGAAGCTTACGTGAGTTTGCTTTGGTGGCGTAGAGGATGGTTACGCCCTATACCTTTTTGTGACCTCTTTTCTGCGCCCACTTTTTTTACACCGCCCACTTTGCATGCACTGAGCTCTATGTTGGCTCAGTTTTAAATAATGCCGCCTGTGAACAGAATAAGTCCAGACTGTTTGGCGACAGGAGGATGTAAATTCTCAAAAATCTGAGTTTGATAAGCGGGAGTCGTTTGGTATTCTGGGTGGTCACCTCTCTCGGCTGTTTTACACAAACGTAAAGTACTAGCTAATGAGCTATCCTGAGAACGGAAAAAGCCGTTTACCGCAAATCGAGGGAATTCGCAAATCGAAAAGTCAATCTTGAGGTTTGTACTGGGACTCCTAAATGACAGTTACAAGATGAAACAACTAACCTGATACGCTCAGCACTGGTAATTTAATTAAGAATCATTTCAAGAAGTCTCACTGATAAAAATTACGAAGACTCTTGATCAATAAACAGCGAATAAATCCTTTATGACCTTTATCCAAGTCTCGTCAGTTGAAAAAGGTAATTGACGATAACTGTTGTAAATGTCTGTTATTATATTAGCGACAAGAAATTACGGTGTGATAACGCCAGTGCTTTGACAAAGTTGGTAGCGCAAATTCCACCGATTCCACTTGTATCTGTTCAAATGCGTTTTAGAATGGCTAGAATGTTATCCGTGTGGACAGCAGCGTATTTAAAAGGCACAGATGACAGCCGCTATCGACCCATTCATCTTCTAACCCCCCTCCCTCCAAACCCATGAAAAAAATGCGAACGGTCAGAAGCTTTCAGACCCACGTCATCGAGGCTAAAAAAAACCCATCTAGTTTCAAAGAATCATAAGTCTGTAGTTGTACTGTGTATACGAACTAGTTTTTTCACTTCGCTTCGCTTTACATTCACGATCATGATTCAGTAGTCTGGCTCAATGTAAGCTGATCGTGAATTGAAGCTTAAATTAAATCACCGACTTTATTCATGGTATCAAACAAGGAAGTCACGGAAATATGCAAGCCAGTGCACAACACAGTATAACTGAACTGGTTGTTTAGGCCCGTTTATACGGTTCCAACATTTGCGTTAACATTTTGAAGTCGTTTGAACAGGTCGGCGGTAAAAAAAACCGAATGGGAGTTAAAATTGAACATAACAAGAGTAGAATGTTCAGAAATCCTCTTTCCTCTTTTTGCCGCTATATAAGTATTTTTGTTTACATAGTCTACAGAGGTAATTCAAATTTATCACTATTCTCTCCAATATTTCATGTTCTGTTTGAAATTCTGCGGTGCGGCACTAAACAAATAAACAGCAAATGTAACCTGTGACCTTTTAAATGGTGCATTTTAGATATCGTGTTATGATGTGAATAAGTTATCTGTCTACGCGTATACGTGCTTGTAAAATAGCAAAGAACCAAAGGTGAGAATTAAGATGCTTTCCGTCGAGCATAGCACGGATGTTTTTTTGGCGCAGTAGGAAACTGATTGCCCGTTTCAGTATCCCAATTTATCTTGTCCAGCGCCACAACTTTCATTACGCTTTGGGGGAAGTCTTTTCTGACCGACGTCAGTATTCAGCGCTGGCGACAATATCGTTTAGCCTGAGAACAGAAGTCTCAGGGGTACTCGACTCGGGGCCGGAGGGGGGGGGGGGGGGGGGGGGGGTGGGGAAAATACTCGACAGAAGCTCGGGTACGGAGGTGCGGCCGGGCCGCTCATTAAAATATAACTCTCTGATTTTCCTTCCCTAGTTACTAGTTACTCTCTTGAGGCATTTACAAATTGTTCCACCCGCCATTAAAAATATTGGTTGAAATTCGCCTTGTGGCGAGGTTTCTATAAATTAATATATATGATAACCGTTATTCTGTTTAAGACATTAGGCTGATGTAAAAGTTACCCCGTTTCCAAAAGTGATGAAATCGATACCCCGATCAAGACAACAACACTACCATACCCTGCTTGCTTTCGCGGAATACAAATCGTTTTGGTGTACATGAATCATGCATTTCTAATGCAATAGCTGATTCGTCAGTCTAATCACCTACAATACTTTAGCATGCAAAACACGCGCATTGAATAGGAAATTTAGCACTGTTAGTAAACGTGCACTTAAAAAATCACCCGTGGAAACCATTCTAGAAGTGTGTGGGGGAGAATAGACTGAAATCTAAAATTCGGGTTACAATATAGTCATGCCATCGATAAGGGCAACACGTTTCACATTTGGCACGGGGTAGTTTATGACAACAACGTTGCCAGAAGTAATAAACTCCTGCAGAAATTCATTAATGCAACACACAATTTGTTATAATAGGGACCTGGAGTACTTTAAATGTACAAAGTTCTCATTTTCCAAATTGAACAAAATGTTTCGATTTATATTTTAAGAACTGAGTGACACATACTTGACAAATACTTGGTAAAATACTTCCGTCCATTTATAAATAAATGGATTTTTTTCTTAAATTATTTTTCTCACCTGCTGATATTTTCATGCAGATTGCTCTGCACCTCGGATTGATGAGACCAATCTGAGAGAGTTTTGCAAGAAACAACGGAAATGACTTATCATTGGGCTACGTGTATACAAAACAATCAACCCCGGAAGGAAATATCACATTGTAGTTTCGCTAGATTAAAAATATATATTTTTTCATATAATCGCGTTTATTTGTTGCTCTGAGTGTAGATAAATTGCATATTTTTCGAAATCAAATGATTGTATTTTCGCGATTTGAAAAAAAAAAAACACAAAAGTGTCAGATACGAATGAAAAGAAAGAAGTTCATTAATTTAAACTCATTAAAAAAGATTCAAAATATTCTCAAAAATAACAAAATATTTTCCCCAAAGTATCACAGCTCGTGAAGCACCAAAAATTATTACAAACTGAGGTAGATAAGATATTTCGAGTTTTTCATCTGTTGTTTTGCGCCTACGAAAAACAGCGGGACAAACATTCACTTTCGAAGGCTCGATATATATGTGGTCATCTTGGATAATAAGGAATTTATAAACCCGGCAAATAACTCAAAGCATGCTTCCATTTTTTACTGAGAAAAGAATATGATATTCCTTTCCTTGATGTTAGCTTGTTCAGATATTGTACTTGTCCGTTTTTGTTTATGTCAACTTTTTTACATGTAACCTTTTTCGGGACATTAATCTGATTAATTAGCTGTCCTCTGGTCGCACCCTTATATTTAATTAAAAAAGGGAGAAAATAAGGTTATCTCTTTGATTTTAAAACATACAAAAATTTGCTCCAATCAACTAGAAAACCGCAACTAGATAATTACAGTGTAACCAATATGGATAAACAGTTAAATTATGGATAAACAGTTAAATTAAATTATTTAAATTCAAAAAAATACATATATATCTCAAATGATTTTCTTCGATGGTAACAAAATAGTAACGTCATGTAAGCAAGCACTTTTTGTAAAAACTAAAATGATTAATGACATTGATTGCGCTTAGACTATTACCTAAAAAACCGTTTGTTTTCTTTCTTTTGTTTTAGTTTCAGCGCTCACGCGATTTGAAGGAAATCAAAACAAAAATAAATAAAATAGAAACAGAAATAAATATCCCCTGGATTTTAAAAGCGCGTTTCCTAATTTTTTACTACTTTATTTGTATCAGTGACATTTCTGAAAAAAAAGTAAAAATTACGTTCTTCCGTATTGTACATACCGCATACAAGCTACAAATCACGAAATCTGACATGTGTAGGAATTTCAACTTTTATCTTTTTCCGGTCTGTTTTCCTGCCCCGTGCGAGGCAACCGGAAGTGGTTAGTTTCCGAGCTGTCAAAAAGCGCCAATCAGCCAATGAGAATTCGGCAATGAATCACATGCCAAAACAGAACCAAACCATGTGAACATCCTGTCGGAGAGAAGCGCGATAGCTTTACAGAAAGGCTTTTCCGACCGCACAATGCGTAGTTTTAAGGAGTTTTTGACAGGAAGAGCTCTTGAGGTGATGTCGTGGATAAAATACCAGAGGATTTGATCCAGAATTATCAGTGATGCGTGATTACGTACGGTCGTGTCGTCGCGTCGACCATCTTACAGCGTCGCCAGCCGCGTGCTCATTTCATGAACAAGCTGCAAACAACACGTTCACTTGAATATTCGATTTATTCCGTTCGTTATGGCTTCTGTGGAAGATTTAACGCTTTTATTAGAAGAGGACAAGCCACATGAAAGTGCAAGTACGCGAGAGTTGTTTTGTTTAATAGGGTTTCTCTGGCAGCGATTTATAACTGTCTTATATTTCTTGTCGATCGAATGTCTAATGCACGTGTAAGTCACAGTTGACGTATTTTATTTTTCGATCAGTTCACAGGCAAATTAAAGGCCTCAAGGACCAAATTTCAGAGCTAAGCAAAACGAACTATGAATTGGAAAGGGAGGTTCGACTCTTCGATCAACGTATTGGCCTACTTATAAACTACAAGAAAGCCGTAGAGGTAAACTTAAATAGTGATAAAGTACTTCTACTCAATTAGACGTGCTAGTAAACATAGAAGTAAATTTTAATGCTACATAAGACTTATAGCTCAAATATTGTCCTTTGTATTTTCTTACACTGCATTTGTTTTCAGGAATTGTCAGATAATTTTACCGAACTGGAAAGAAAACATGGTAAGGTGATATTACAACCCTAATATTAAGCTTGCGCGTGAATATTTTATTTAATTTTTTTAATGTAGTGTAATATTTTCCTGGGGAATCGTGACTCGATATTAAAATTGCGGTAGAAATCCTTCCCAGATAAGATAAGCTGCTCTCATCAATTCCTTCTACTTTCATGCGTTTTTGCATAAGCCGTGATGATCGTTGACTACACAGAGGAATTAAAATTCTAAGCCTCCAATGTCGCAACATCCCGTAGTTTATCCGTTTTGTAATTTGATGAAGAATTCAGTGAATTTCCTACACGGCGGAAACGAAATAATATCCGAATAAAATTTATCGATTTTCTTCCTTGTTCTCGTTTAAGTGTTTTTTAAAGTTACCTTATCAAAAAATATATATATAAAGAGAACAGTAGCCTCACATGAAAGCGAGCTTACTATTATAGGCTTATTGCTAAACATTTTTACTCTCAAGCTTAAAATTAAACTTGAAACTATTTTTTGTGACTGCAAGGTTATCGATTTGACTTTGAAAATGAAATAATTCCATTTGATATCTTCTCACAGACGATTATTAAATTATATCCTTTTGGCTACTTTTCCCCTAAAAAAAAGGTTGCATGTAGTGACATTAGTAGCCCAGCTTTATGCAGCAAGTTGAGTTCATTGTTAAGTGACAATGATATGGGTTCGTCACAAAACAAACTTCCGTGTTTTGGGTGTGAGAATTCAATTGCACTGCCACTTTTACATAGTGGCGGTGAGACTAAAAGATACATTTGCCAGATGTCGGCTTAATCCGTTTCTAATATTAGGACTAAATGACATCATGATCTAAATACCCTTCAGAGTATAAAGCAGAATAAATAAGGAGGTCATTCTCCCCTGAGGCTTGGCTATGGGTGATGCAGATAAAAACATGCAAGCCTTTGTTGTTTCCCATGGTAGCACGATTCCCTTATTCTGCTATTGCGCCCAATGAAATGCTTTGGTTCATTTAGCTAAGTGATCCAATTTATAGATGCGATGGGATGTTTTTGCCCTGCTTTATTTATCACATAAAATGGCTATTTGTCACTAGCTTCACTGTGTTTGACCAGTTTTTTACTTCCCATAGTGCAGGTCAGAGAAAAGCGAACCATTAAGTAAATAATTATTTAAAACCGTTATCAAGTAAACTGTGCATTTGTCAAAATGGATTTACACAGCAGGGTTCATCTGTATGTATAAGCTACAATAGCTATATTGTTTTCTGTTGTGGTTTCATTTAAAAAGTGTTTACATTAGGTGATTTGATTATGGTTGCTTGATATGGCCACCAGTAGTTTTGAATTCCAGACTGATCTTCAAAGTTAGTGAACAGGATTCTTGAAAGATTGAAGCTAGGTTATCACAGTGTTGTTTTATGCAAAACTGGTGCTTTCAAACAATAATCTCCTTATATTATTTTTTTTTTTGCCAAAATATAAATTATAAGAATAATTTAATTAGACAAAGAAAACCTCGAGACAAACAAAAACTTGAAGGATCAATGCCTCCCAGCACTATATATATTATTATATAGCTATTTCCGGAAAGGTTGACATATTGAAGCATTCAAGTGTATACACAACAATACTGCAAGATAGTGTTTTGCTGCCATATAATGAGTTAAAAAAAAAAAATAAGGGTCACGAAGAATATTACAGAGAAGAGCAATGCATATAATATTATAATGTACGTTATATGCAGCTGTTGTTATTCTCAATTAGTATCTCTGACATGTTTTACCAAGCAGTGAAAAGATTTGGTCAAGCATGGCATGACAAAGTCCTTTTAAAATATGCTGTCTGTAGTGTTTGGCTCTTCTAAACTGTTTTCTTTTGCTTTATCAATTACCCTTTCACTCCCAGAGTCTAATATGGAGACAAGTAGTGTAGTTCTAACTTTTGAGTCTGTGGATGAAATCCTATGGTGTGACCATTCAAATGAAACCTCTTTTGCAGTAAATTTGCATGGTACCATTTGTTTTTCAGTATTCTACAAAATGAAATTTAGGATTTTTCTTTAATATTTTTTTATATTTGGCACTCTTGGGAGTTAAGGTTAAGTCCTTGCGAATCTGATACTCAAGTTTTGCTTGTTTGAAAAGAAAGATTTCACCAGAGGTAACGTGATAGGTTTGGAGTTGATCTTTTTATGCCACTTGTATGTATTTTTTTATTTAATTAAAAGACTTGGTGATCAGCCAAAATTTCATCTAAATGCATGAATTTGTAAAGAAGATGCAATAATTTACAAATGTAAATGAAAATGTGAAAGCATTTTGCATAACTTACATTGTTTGAGAACTGCAAGGCTGCAAATAACAGCCTGTCATCAGACAAATATCCGGTAAATTTGGTATTTTGACTGGTGAAAGCTCAAAGGGAGGGTACTATCACGGTTGTTCCATACTAAACTGGTGCTTTCAAAAAACTTGTTACATTTATAGCCTACATATATTGATCAAAACGAATTAGAAAAAAGACCTTTTGGCAAACAAATTGCCAAGAATCAAAGGCTTTTGTCGCTATATTGCCTGAGTTGATAATTTTTCCTAGGGGACAACAATAAATTTGCTTTAGTACTCATAACTGTAATCCATTTCAATCGTCCTCAAAATTAAGCCATCCGTGCCACATTTATAGCATTTAATGTAGAATGGTGCTTGAATTATTATTCGTACCAATTGATATTTTTTCAATTGTTATGGTTTTCAGTCGAGCAATGGAAAAAAAAATGACGCAAGCATGCGCAGAGCGTGAAACAATATCTTTAACCTGGCCTGACAGACGGACTGGGTAGTTTTGGTGCAATTAAATTGAGACAGAAAATGTTTTCTCTCTGTGAAACAAGGGAAACTTTCCATGGTTTGCTTTGAACACCAGGCACTTTTCAGTAAAGATAAATCATGCGATAAGAAAATTATCCGACCAGACCGATTTCTGGCCAGGTCAATATTTTCCGTGGACTGACAAATGACTTGTTCGGAGAAGAAAATTATTTGCAGGCTTGGAACTGGTTTCTGACCTTCACTTCAGCTAGCAACCAGGTTGTTCACTGCAATCTAAGCTGCTCTGACGTATTTCTCTCCTTGTCGCTTTCAGCTTTCATGTGAATGATTGGCCCCAACACACACACCACTAAACATGAAATATACATGTATGTCTGTAGTACATGCATACGTGTATACCAGTAGTTTAAGCTGACTTGTTAAGGTTGAAAAGCATTAACTTTCAAATAGTTGAGGAAGTACTGAGTGTATGATTTCAATTTCAGTTTCATAAAAACATCATGCAACATTTTATTTCTATCTTTTATATTTAATAGCCATTATCTTTTTCATTTCTTCCAGAGGTTGCACACAATGATGATACACAACAAGAGGTATTAACAGTTTTTTTTTTTGGAGGGTGGGGGGGGGGGGGAAGGGATATGGGAAGTGGTTGCAAACTGGTCTGCAGTAGATTTTTAACCAGCATGTGCAGTTCTAGGAAATAAACATCACTCCCCCCCCCCCCCCAACCCCCCCCCCCCCCCCCCCCCCCCCCCCCCCCACCACCCAAGTCGCGCACACGAGCCAGAAGGCTCACAACGGCCGGAGCTTAAACCCGGTTTCTGTAGCATGAAGCGACTAGGAATATTGCTACTCCCCCCTGGATGGGATGCTAGTCCATCGCAGGGTTACCCCCAGCATTTTTTTGTCGCCGGTACCCATTTATACACCTGGGTGGAGAGAGACAGTGTGGAGTAAAGTTTCTTGTCTAAGGAAACAACACGACGGCAGAGACCAGGCTTCGAACCATCGACCTTCAGGTTGAAAGCCCGACGCACTAACCACTAGACCACCGTGGCTCCACCACCCAAGGGTCCCTGGAAATTCCTAAGGCAAGGATAGTACCGAAAAACCAAGGAAAGTGTCAAAGGAAATGGATAATTTTTATGTTAAACATTATTTCTTCGAAACATTCAGAACTTCGCAGGTTAAAGATGATTGATTTTAATGTCTGATTCAATAAAATTTTCAGTAATGCAAGACCTTTGAAATTCCCCATACCCACATTATGATACATAAATGTATTAGGTACATGTATGTTGTAGGTTAAAATTATTTTTGGTTAAAATTATTTCAAACTAGGTTAACTTTTATTTTCCTTTGTTCCAGATTCATCAACATAATCTCAGACAAAGGAAAATAAAAATTAACCTAGTTTAAAATAATTTTAACCTAAAATAATATTAACCTACAACATGTACATCAGTGCAGTGGACCACTGTTGCTACTATTGCAATTCAAGGCTGTTGTTTATTAAGGTTAACTCACTAATTATACAAGTCAATATAATTTTTATTATATCTATGGCTACTGTATGTTGGGAGGTTGTAACTGATTAAATAATTAAATATGATATAGTAATATATTTAGCAGAAATAAAATGCATAAAAATCCACCAATCACAAAAATAATTAATAATGGTGATCAAATGTGTCCTTTAAACCCATTAAACTGAACTTGCTTGTTTCATAGGACATCAGGTAATGAAGTTATTGAATTGTGTATATTTTTATGTTGCACAGAAATATGGAAACTTGTTCTTCCTTCTCCAAACGGAAGCCTCCTATCTGGCTCAGCTGACAAGAACTGTTTCTGTTAAAGAAATTGATGGTGAGTTCATTATCCACTTTGCAATCGGTTGATTGATTATTCAATTTAACAACTGCATCGCTTAATGTTGGGTGCCTGGAATATCCAGGGACTTACACTTTTGACGGCCAGCCCCTAAATTGAAAAACGCCCCCATAGCTGGCACAACCCCGCAACCCAGCCATGAGCAGACACCCGTCACACTGACGTATCAGTGGAAAGAAGAAAGGGAGGAAAGGGGGGAAGAAACTCGCAGACCAACACTCTTGGCGGACAGTGTTGGCCGAGAATCTGCACTCTCAGGGGTGTAGCTAAGAAAAAACTTAGCAGGCTCATTAACAAGTCCAGCCGGTTTTTCTGGCTTGTGCACCTTCAAAATCACCCAAGTCTTTGTTTTCTAGTGAGATTTCAGCCAGTGGTAATTTTGTCTTTCAGCTGGTAAAATAAGCCAGTAGTCAGCTCTTTCACTGTTGTAGCTACATCCCTGCACGCTGAATAAAACACATGCCACATGAACAAAGCTGACAACTTCTGCACATGTGCAGCACAAATGGTCACTGACGGGTTAAATTGCATGTAACAGCATTCAATAGTAAGATGGCATCAAGGATAGATATACAGGTGTACTGATTCAGTTTCTGGTGAACTGTTATAATAGCATTAAATATCAAATACTTTGATTTTTTAGATCTATTACAGCCTGTACTGTTTTCCTTGTATGGCAATCAGTATGAGGCAAGAGAGGAACATCTTTTACTCACTATGTTTCAGGTAGGATCGCAGTTTCACCTTTCCTATTCTCCAGACTTAAACATCAAGGGGGCATACATTTATGTACATGTAACACTGAACCCTTTACATTCCCCCTTATTACTGATCAG
This sequence comes from Dendrophyllia cribrosa, assembly GCA_024195265.1. NCBI lineage: Eukaryota > Metazoa > Cnidaria > Anthozoa > Scleractinia > Dendrophylliidae > Dendrophyllia > Dendrophyllia cribrosa. The sequence goes on from JAJLRJ010000010.1 coordinate 24,937,498, forward strand.
TGGGGATGGAAACTAGCACATACCCAGACGAGTTTCAAATCTTCTTGGGCAATGGACTGTTCACAGTCCCCTATTTTCCCATATGTTCGTTGAGTTCGATCCTTCATTTAGCCGCCATCTTGATTGTCATGGCACGATAAAAACTGGGGAGAGTACAAAAACTGCTCAGGGGGCGGGGGTGGGGAAGGGAGTAAGCGGGAAAAATAGGGTTATTTTTTCCACTCCCCCACCCCTCACGCTGTAACCCCCAACATCCGTCCCCGCGGGATTTTTGCACTCTTCCCAGCTTTCACTCGCCATGAAAAACAAAAATGGCAGCTGACTCGAACTTGCAATATTAATCTTGACTGATCACATGGAAAATTAGGGGACTGTAAACAGTCTACTTGGGCAAATACAAATTTTACATTATTTTTTTCCTACAGTTTTGAAAGTCACTTGCCCAAATGGCGAGTGTTGGTCAACATAACGTTTTCAACCCTGGATCATTATCAAATTTCTCCTTGTAATATATCAATGCATAATCAAACAGTCAGGTAATGAGAAGAAAGGAGGTAATCACCATTGATGGAAGTTTAGATGTCTTGATATTATTATTAAATAGCAACTTCTCACAGCTAGTTCTATAAGAAATGTATGGAATGTGGTAAGGAGAATTTGTTTGTTAAAATTGGGGCTTAAAGGGTTAATACTGCACAGCCAAAACACCATTTTGTTTCTAGCGACAACCCTTACAGATGGTGCTGGTTATGGGTTCAACTGAGAATACTGTTGTTTGACTTTTGTAGTTGTCTCTGAAGTACGAAGTTTGTGAGTCAGAGAATTTTAACAGTCTCCTCCGAGCAAACACAGCCATTACAAGGATGATGACGACATACACAAGGTAGACTCTATAAACAGGGATTCTGACAGGGTGCGCGGGTGCGGGACCGCACAATTCGGTTAAACCCGCACAATTCCGCACAATTCCTAAAAAACCGCACAATCCCGCACAATACTGAAATATTTGCTTAAAATTTTAACTAAATCAGGTATTTCTATTGATTATCAAGATTTCGAGAAACGTTTTAGGCTATTTTCAGCCCATTTTCCTTCCAAACAATCGAGAAATCCCTCGCTTTCCTCGAACAGCTCGAGCGGATCGATATAAAAACAACAAGGCGTTCTCTTTGCCGTCCTGGGAACTAGTCTCAGTTTTACTTCTATCCGACTTCCTACCGAATTTTTCGCGTAGCTTTTTAGTTGTCGTTTTTCTTAGCAGCCTGTTGATATTTTTTCGAGCGCTTTCGCTTCCTCTTTCAGTTTAATATGTCGGGGACCGAAGAAGAAACACCGAAGAAATGTACTCGGTCGCGCCGAAATGAATGTCACTATGTCTGAATTATTTTCGCAAAGAACTGATCAAGTTTGCGAATTGACAAACAAACTATTGAAGCGCTGGAACTTCGGATTGACAGGAGAAAATTATTAAGTTCTGATCAGAATACTGGATTTTATTTTTTCAATCACGTGAAAGACGTTTTCATTCGGGAAAATGCAAAACAAACATGCTATCAAATTACTTTTAGCACGCAATTTGCATACATCTCGAGGTTGTGTTTTTGCGGCAAACTTTCGAAGAAATTGTGTGAACCTTTAATGGAAATTATTCACACTACATAAAAAGTACGGATTTTTCAGAAAGGAACTCGCTCAGATCGGAAACATTTTATTTTAGAGGTGGTATTTCGGTTTTACCCGATCGAGTTCATCGTGTCACGCAATGTGATTTTGTTGAGACAAATAAACTTTGGTGAAGAAAAACAGCCGCAAATTGGCGATTGCTGGGTACATTTTAATCCCCAAAGTAAAACATCCATTTGTATTTTGTCATATTTTTCTGGCCTGGCTAGAACACTGGTGATTGAATATTTGGTTGGTCACAGGATTGCGCAATCCCGCACAATTTCCCGCACAATCGAAGTTATTTCCCGCACAATTTGCCCCAAAACTCCCGCACAATTTTGGATTTTTTCCCGCACCCTGTCAGAATCCCTGTATAAACTTTCATCATCTCTCTCATAACAATTTAATCTTTTACCCAATACGTAAACAATGAAGGTTAAACTAAGCAATCCTGGTAATGCAGCTTCTCAAGTGGACATTCATACATGTATATTCAGTGGCCACATATTTTTTGTTCCCTCTACAGGTCTCGAAAAAAAAATTTAAGCTTGCACTTTGGGCAAGCAAGTCTGTCTTAAGTTTTACTTGCCTGAACAAGTTTTTATAAATTGTTACTTAAGCTTAGTTCACTGGCGGCTTGTCTGTATCCTTGCCCATTGGGCAAGTGAGTCAGGAGAAAGTTACTTGCCCAACACAAAAATCTACTTGTCCTGGATGGCCAGACCAGACTTTTTTTTTTAGCCCTAGCTGCCTATTCCTTTCCCCCTCTCCCACACCCCAACCCTATTTTTTTTTTCTTTTTTCGTTTTGCTTTCTTTGTCCTCTAGATCTTTTATCATTGTTCTCAACTAGAAAAGTCTTGACTAAACCTAATTATAAAACTTGAATATAACTTTAAACACAAAGAATACTAGGCAGATCTGTAACTGCCTAACACATTCCATCTCGTCACAATTCAGGAGAGCACCAGGGCAGGAGTACCTGAAATCAACTCTTGGAGAACTTGTTAATCATGTTGTTGACCAGCATGATTTAGTGCTTGAAATCAACCCATTAAAGGTAAAAACTTGTAGGACAGCCATCACCATGTGTTCAAAATAATATAGAATATATATATCTTTGCACAGAGCAATCTTCACACTGTACCAGAAGGTTTCATTTTGGATCTGTAACAAAATTTGTACAGATATAGGTGTTTAGTTTAGACTATGCATGCTATACCAACAAGTTTCTTTCTTTCTTTTTTTTTGGGGGGGTGGGGTGTGGGGGGGGGGGGGGGATGGGCGCTCTAACAACAACAACAACAACAACAACAAAAATCTTTATTAGTTAGTTATTATAGAGTTTATAATACTGGCCTGCAGGTAGCAAAAGCTAATCTAGGCAGGCCAGTGAAATTAATTACATGATTAGAAATCGCTACACACACTAATTTGTTAAAATAAAAAGAAAGGATCAAACAATAGAAAAAAAGAAGAAACAAAAAGGAAAAACAAGTGATCAAAATAAAAGAAAGAGAATTGTGAAAATATTACATGTAATTAATTTGACTGATTGAAATATAAAAGGCAAAATATCTCACATTTGACATGTAGTCATCTTTATGGCTAGTGTTTTTCCTATAAAGAACTGAGCAGACATTAACTTTGGCTATAGCTATAAGAAGGGTAAAAGCTCTTTTTTCTTACCACAGGTGTATGCTGAATTGTATCATAATGGAACATTAAGACATTCAGCATCTGCCCAGCAGTTGACCATGGAGCGGGTATGTTGAAGTTTTGCTGTTTTTCTGTTCCAAAATGGTGGCACAAATAAAGCTCTTGCTCAATCTTGCTAGATTTTTTCTAATCTCTCATCATCAACGCCTTCAACCCCGTCTGGGACACACTGCAAATCCTCTATTCAGTCCTGTAATATTATGGCTTTTTACAAGAGTTTTTTTCAATTTTAACTTTACATTTAATATAGATATTTATATTTTATGTTTAAAGAAATGTGCACGTTATGATTGGTCAGATTGAGCTCATATCTCAATAAAGCATGTTCCTTATGTCACGCATGTGCTTTATCTAGTTATGAAATGCACGCAGCATGCATCACGTACCAGTATGAGCAGACAAAAATAATGGGACATTTTATAGTTATAGTAAACTTTCTCCTCTTGAATTGTTGAGTTATATAAGCATGCATGAATTTAAAAAAAAACATTGAGAAGTGCTTTTTCTCATGTTTTTTTTTTTAATTCCCATGTGCTTATATAACTCAACAATACACTCAGTAACACTTACTAATTGCCTTAATTAATGTAAATATTTTTTTAATTACTTGATTTTTCAGGCTATGGATGACTATGGTGTTCAAACCGCAATACGAGAACATATCCTTTCTATGTTGTTATTTTACTGAAGGTTTTAAAAATAATAACATGTACATTGTACATGTTCTGTGCTTCTACCATTATATTTACCGTAAATCCTCTATTAAGCCCGCTCCCCCTTTTTTGGAGCAAGAAATTCATTAACCGCGCAGCCCGCATTTTAATGTCTGCGAGCTACGATAGTTATTTGGATGATGTGTTCCGGGCATTAGGGTGGCGTAAACTCTGTCATCAAAGATTAGAAAAGAAATCTATCATGATGTATAAGACCTTACATGCGATGACACCAGAATATCTACTATCAAGATTTGTTTATCGCGATAACGCGAATGCTTATCGTTTAAGGAATACCGAAAACAAACTAGTTCTTCCACAACCTCGCACTGATTATCTGAAAAGAGTTTTTCATACAGTGGAGCTCAGTTGTGGAACAACTTACCCACAGAATTAAGACAAGCGTCTTCCTTAAGCGAATTTAAGACAAAACTAAGTCGCCATAGTTTTTAAGTAAAGTTTTAAATATATTTTGAACACGGCCTCCATGAAAAGCAGTTTTTATTTTGTTATATTTTACCTCTCATTTGTAGTTAGGAAGTTAGGTAGTTAGCTGATTATGATAATTTAAACTGATGGAAATACCGTGTATAAATAAAGTTATCTATCTATCTATCTATCTAACCCCCCCCCCCCCCTCCCCCTCTCTCTCTCTTTTAAGCCCCCCCCCCCCCCCCCCCCCCCCCACCCCCTCTCTCTTTCCTTCACAACCCAGACAATAAAAATTATAATGGCTGACTGTTTAACTGCCGTACATTTGTACTGTTCCAATCCAGGCACAAATTCATATACACAGTACTCACAAGCTTTAGGGAAAATATAACTGGTAGTTGTACTAAAAATGAACTGCTTGTGTTTTGCTAAATTATAATAAGCCCCCCTTTCTATTAAGCTCCCCACCCCCTCATTCAAAAGCACTTGAAATCAATAAGCCCCCCAGGGGGCTTAATAGGAGGATTTACGGTATGGTGCGGTTTAAATTTTCTTTGGTTTGAAAATTTTCAAACCAGTTTAATTTTTATTTTTGCTTTGTCTCAGATTCATTACCATAATCTGAGATGAAGGAAAAGAAAAATCAAATTGGGAAAAAGTGAAACTACCAACTTACATGTACACGATCTGAGTAAATATGAATTGCACCTTAACACAGTCCAAGCATTACTAAGATAATGGCTATGACGTCAAAGTTTGTCAAGGCAATAACAGACTCCCTTCTTGATGTCCCATATGGCATCAGATGGCTGTGCAGTACTATTGTCACCTTAGTCAAGGTCAGAGCTTCATTAATTTGACATTTTTATAATATTAATGTATATAAATATATTAAGGCTATTAGTCCAATTATTTAGGACAAAGCCCTCCTTGGTCCAGGCAACCTCCAGTTTGCTCTAATTCTTGTAATTCCTCTTTTAATGTTGTCTTTCCAGTTTGTTAGAGGGCATCCTCAAGGATCATGTTCCCAATCTGGGCTGCCAATGTTTTATTCTGTTGGTCCACTGGGTTCTGCATAATTATTTTAGTTATGGAACCAGGCCAGCAGCATAAAGTCTCAGATTTAAGTTCCAGCGTAAGGACAGTGGCATGAATTCCTTGCAAAGTGTAAATTATAATATTTATTACGTATTTGTAGACATCGGGTGTAACTTACAGTTGTTGTGTTGTTTATTTCTTTCAGGAGAAGTACCCTGAAGTCTGTGACACAAACGTTAACTCTCTCATTGGTGGATTTTTTCTCCTGAGATTCTTAAATCCAGCAATAGTCACACCAAATGGTAGGAATGAGTTATTGTTCTTGTAACCAGTATTTAATGTTTGAGTTTGAGAAACTGTAGGAGGTTTTGAAGGGGTGGGGGGTACTGTACTGTATATTTTTGGGTGGTACAGTATAGTTTTAGTAGTTTGCCGCTGGAACTCTGAAACCCTTTCCCCATACCAGAGCATGTTCAGCTGTATTTTGCAACCCTATTCTAGACTACGGGTAGGCACCAAAAATTCCAACCCTACCTCAGACTCCATACAGACTATTTGCCAGAAACTCTATCTTCATTCTCTAGAGGACAATTATATATCATTTCAGAGGTCATTTGAGACAATGCAGTGAAGGCATTAAAAAGTGACAAGCAGCTTACACAAAATTCCCTTGATGAAATCTGGAATTTATCAAATTACCTAAAACTGTATAAGTTTTAAAAAAATTGTCTGAAAACATTTCTTTTTAAAAATAATATTTTTAGTTATTTTATTTAAATTAGTTTTTGTAGACACCTTTTACATGTATAGGGTAATTAAAGGGGCTATGTCGCGAGGTTTTGCCTAATTTTAGTAACTTTAATTTACACTTTTATCTGTCAAAATTCTTTTGTTCGCTGATACGAAACAGGACTTGAAACGGAACCAGTGGTCACGTACACAAGAGCTATTGCTTGTTTTAATTTAAGTCCAACAATTTCATCGCTCTTTTCTCAAGTGAAACAAAATCAGAAAAATGTTAGATTTGTCTGTGGCAGTAAAGAAGTACAAAGCGAAGACTCTGGTATCATGTTAATATGCTGAAGTGTACTATATTTAGCCAACAGAGAAGAAGAACCTTCGTCCATGACATTCCATGGTCAACTGATTTCTATCGCTACCCGTACATATTGAGAAATTTAGCCGTACGATTTCAGAATCATAAAAATAACCGAGCGAAAATCAAGACAAATAGATTATTTACATATGTGAAAAATCTGAGACCATTTGGTGAACACAGCACTGCAGGATTAAATGGATTCAACGATGATGGCGTAAACTTGAAAAACAGCCACCGGACGTTTTTCAAGATTGTAGCTTGCGTGACACCTCGCGACATAGCCCCTTTAATACTATAAGTGCGTTGGGATTTTTAAATGCACAATAAGAACTTTGTTATTACTAGCAGTAATCAGAGATTATGGAGACGTGTTCGAAGAAATTTCCAGATAAAATGAGACCTTGAAAAAAGCAATAGGGGCAGCTAGACAGCAGTCCTGCGACAACAAAAATTTTCAAATTTTTTTGTATGAAAGGCACAGGGCAACCAACACGAAATTAAGGTTGCGTTCTTCAAACACGATTTATTATATTCTGCAACATTTAAATAAAACTAGATTGTGACGAATGGCATGACAATTTCTACATTGCAAGAATTTTGTAGAGAATATTATGCTGACTTGTATAAACACGATTTTATGAGATGGTGTTGACCTCAAAATAATATTGTACAGTAACTTATGAATAACTCTCTTCTCTCCAGCCTATATGCTTGTCAGTAAAGCCCCCAGCCAGTGTGCACGGAGAAATTTAACCTTGGTAAGTATCTACATGTACAGCTTAAACTAAGTGGGTTTTATCATAGAGAACATGGTGGACCAAATTTTCGTTGTTGTAAAAAAGGGGCTCGCAGAGGGTGCAGTAAAGGTAAGTCTTCACAAGCCAAATGGCTCACAACTGAGGGAGCCTAACCCGGTTTCTGTAGCATGAAGTGACTGAGAGTATTACTACTCCCCCCTGGATAGGATGCTAGTCCATTGCAAGCTAGTTACCCTCCAGCATTATGTCACTGGTACCCATTTATACACCTGGGTGGAGAGAGACATTGTCTAAGGAAACAACACGACGGCAGAGACCAGGCTCGAACCACCGACCTTCAGGTTGAAAGTCCCATGCGCTAACCACTAGACCACTGCGCTTCCACTTAGGTTGTCATGCAACTGCACTGACTTGACTTTAACTCTGGCTAAATTGGTATTCAGCCACATTTAACCCATTGACACCTGAACCGCCCGTAACCGCCCGTACAAGACTCCACTGCTTTAAAAAATTGTAACTTTCTCAATCGTGCGAACATTGCCTTAACTAGCAGTTGTGAGCATTGACTAGAAAGTCTTTCAAATTGAGATACCCAATAAACACAAAAAAGTCAGCGATTTTTGCAGAATATCAGTGTTTGAATTTGGACAATAACAAAAATTACCGTTTTTAACGTCATAGAAAAACAACAAAAATCACGTTTTTGCCTTTAGTTTTTTTTATTCAAATCATCGTGGCAAACCCAAAAGTCAACATTTACAGCAAAATTCAGTCCTAGTCCTAGCTTAGCAGTGAATTTTTTTGCTCTTATTCGTTGCTCGGGCCTAACTACAGCTTCTTATACTAGTGCATACTCACCTTGCCTCGATTTTCAACATCACCACCGCACTGCATGCTGGGAAAAAGCCAAAAATTTTGACAGCGTTCCATTCTTTCCCCACACATTTCATATTTATACTAAGTCCACAGCCACTCCGACCCACCGCCGAAATTTCGCGCTTGTTGTATTCTCCTGTGGTCGCAACTTCCAAAATATGCCGCGGTAGGTCGAGAAATTCATCCAGAGTCGAGTCCTAAAGCCACTTCGTTTCCAGGCGGCCATTTTTCCAGTTCAACGAGCAACGAGCCAAATTCGTAAACGAAGTACAACACCTAACTCGCTTCATTGAGAAGTGGACTCAGAACTACCTCCAAGCTTAATGATGCTCACCAGGCAGCTACTAAAGATGAAAAATGGCTGTGAACTTACCAAAAATCGTAGATAATTCATATTGGACCCTTTATTGCAAATCAACCAAGCAAAATGAGATCGTCACAATGACGTTTCCAGTAAACTCGAGCCTTCAGTGTTTTAGAACAGCAGCACTTTCAATGGTAACTCCAAATATGAAGTCACGAAATCCTATGGGGCGTGTGTTGCAGAAAATCACTCAAAAACGTAAAAATCCTCAGGTGTGAATGGGTTAATTAATTTTTAACTGATGATAAAGAAGGGAACATTAGGCCCACGACATGTGATGGTCACCTGCCTTATCCATTGCAGGGTTTGTACGGTCATGGAAAAATCTGGAAAGTCATGGAATTGTATAATTTAATTTCCAGGCCTGGAAAGTCATGGAATTTAAGTGTGGGTCATGGAAAGTCATGGGAAATTATGTTCATGGTACAAATTCACTAAGGCAGCATACGTTGTGGGAATAATAATGCAAGATGAAAAATTAAAAAATGATCTTTTTGATAAAATTTTGAAAACAACTGTTGGAACTCTTGGTCATGAAAAATTTGAAAAGGTCATGGAACGTCATGGAATTTTAAAATCTGAAAAGTGTACGAAACCTGCATTGGGATGGCATTGGAGAGAGGGGAGGGTGGGGGGGGGGGGGGGGGGGAAGGTTGGTAAAGCAAGACGTCTAGGATAAGGGGAATCCGAATGTTTCATATTCACGAGTTGGCCCATAGGAGCCTTTGATTATGTTTGGTTTAATGTTTGTTTTAGAGGTTCGTGTCCTCTTTGCTTGTTTATCTGTTTGGTGCCAATGAGTTTCTACAATGAGTTTCTTCTATGTATATAAAACTTCTCTTTTTGGCTTTGTTTTGTAGATTGCAAAACTGTTACAGAGCATGTCCAACAAGAATGTGGTGAACAGCCATTTCAAGGAAGAATACATGCATCCATTGCACCCATTTGCAATGAGGCATGTCAATGAAATACAGGTCAGAATTCTTTTTTAAGCTAGAAATATTTTTATTTTATATTATTCTAAAATGTTCAAAGAAATCCTCGCACCATGACTGGTCAGATTGAGTTCGTTATATCTTGATAAATCATGGGTCTTAATTATATAGGTAGTTTCTTGGTGTTGCAGATGGTGTGATCACCAAATGATGTAAAACAAAAGATTCAAAAGACACTGAACAATACCCACACCACAACACAAAAGCCAACCAACAATGGCTTCCGCAACACCAAGAAACAGCCCTTATATATCATGCATAATGGGCTATATAGGGATGCTCCGCCCGAAAAAGGGTACCTTTTTTAGGCTGGAGGTATGTGAAAGGGTAGGGATTTCACAAAGAATAGGAAAGGGCAGCAAAAACACGAGTTGAAGTATAAAAAAGGTAGGGAAACTGGCATCTAAGTATTATAAAAAAGGCCTTTCAAAATATATCAAACAGACACACGTAAAGGCTATATGAAAGGGCTACCATTTTCAATAAAAGGTATATGAAAGGGGTACCGTTTCTGTCAAAAACGGTATATGAAAGGGTAAGGGTTTGGACTTTGTTGAGTACCCCCCCCCCCCCCCCCCCCATGGACTCATTCAAATGAACTATTGCCTTATTGGTTTTGTTTTTTAAGTGACGAGTTTTAGTCATAAGAACTAATCTATGGTTTATTCTTTTTTCTTTGCAGACTTTTTTGACAAAATTAATTAATTTCAATAAAATTACAGATTTCTATGAAACTTTAGAGGTTAGTGTGCAAAATTATACTGCATCTGCATGTATAGGACAGATTATTAAATACTGAGGGTAAATGGAAAGTAATTTATTTTGGTTGTTGTTATAATCCACTTCTGATAAGTTAAATAGTGATTAGACTGAGTGGAGTAGTATGCAGACAATTTGAAATGACAAAACCAGTAGAGAAACGGCAAATATAAAGAACCAAGTGAATTTAAGTGCATCTGATTGACACTTGAGCAATGTTAAGGTGTCCAATTAGAACTATCCAAATACAAATACTTGTAATTCGATAGGCACATGTATAATTGAAGGGCCGAGAGCATGTCCAGCCTATATGACTTTTTAGGCCTTTTTTTATTTTTTCTCGCTCAGAATAGCTCAGAATAGCCTCATTTTATCGTACAACGAATAATATCACAAGCCCTTGTCGAATTTGCACTAACCCTAAGGAATTTGACCAATTTCACCTGAAAAAAGCAGAGTTCTGGCCCTCCAGTGCTTTGACGGTACATTCAGGGCGCAATTTCGAAGCCATTTGAAAGCAGTTTGGCCGTGAGAATATGCGACTGCAATACTTCTGACCAGTGCGAACAACTAAACGAAAATACCGTTATTTACGCACGCCTGGCTCGCTTATCTATCGTGAGCTCACTACAGCAACACATCGCCTCTGTAGCGTGTGTGTAAGCAACGTGTATGAGGCCCGTCCGGTGATTGAAAGACATCATTAAGTCCGGAAATCCTTGAGTCTCTAGCACTTCTCAAAGAAACGAGTTGTGTTTCTTGTCCTTCCTTGTGTCTGAAGCGCCATTTAGCGCTTGAGGTGAAAAACGGACCTTGGTCGGGAAGACGAGCCAGCGGGAAAGTCTGGAATCACTTCGGATCAGAAAAGGGGCAGCGTTGAGAGTTGTGGGCCATTTCCCATCCTGTGCCGTGGTCGAAATGCCCGATATCCGAAGTGCTTTGAGACTTATAGTATTTTGCAAAAACTTTCGGGCGGGAACTCCATTTCGGTTTTGTTGTAGGATTTCCCGACATGCTTTGCGACAGTGGTAGATGGGTCCGCTGTGCGTGGTCGGGCACTTGAAATACAGCTTTGGGCAGCTCGAAGTGAGTTGTTGCTGGCCGGCGGGAAGACGTTTCGCATTTGGAGTCTTCAATGCAACATTAAATTCGATCTAAAAGGATTTTGAAATCGAGATACGCGTTTTGATGCGTATCAAGCTTTAAGTAATAAAACTTAGCCTGAACTGAGCATGTGTTCCTCGGTGGTCTAGTGGTTTGGTCGGGGATTTCCGCTCCGACGGCTCCAGGTTCGAATCACGCTCAGCATCTTTTTTTGTTTTTTTTGTTTTCGAACTGGACATTATGAAAGTGATTTACTTTTTTTGCGTTCGTCAAAATTCCTTACGTTTAATTTTAATAAAATTTCGAAACGTGTCAGTGTGAAAACAGAAGCTTACCGCAATATTGCGTTACAATAGGAGCCTTTGATTGATTGATTTTTTTTTTTTTTGCATACTGTATTTCTCGAAAACGACGGAAAAAACAACAGAAAAAAATTCGGAACAATGTTTTGCAACTAATTTCTAGTTCACATGCCAAAATTGGACAAATCTGAGCAAGAAAAAATAAAAAAAGGCCTAGAAAGTCATATAGGCTGGACATGCTCTCGGCCCTTCAATTGGACACCTACTGTGCAAATTTTGTAAGAAACAGGCACGCAGAGGACCAATCACAATCAAGAATTTTATTACATGCAGCCACTTTTGGGGCATGAACAAACTGCTCATTCAGTGATTTTCCTATTTAAAAAAGACATTATTGATATGACCGCACTTGTATGGCCCATCAATACGTCCTGTAGTTGGTCATGTTAGTCTGAAATTGGGTATAGATTTTTTCCACCTTGTCTTGAAAAAGAAGACAATTTTAATTAGGTAGGGAAAATGTAAGGGTTTCTAGTGGCACGCTGCACACCTCTACCAAAATGTTTATGGAGAATCTCCTCCCCCCATGGTATCAAGGTTGCTTTTTATGGGCATTTAGAGCTTTGCAATATTTTATACTATTGTTGTCTTTCGTTTTTTAGATTGAACAGTATTTATCACTGTCCAAGGACATTAAAATAAGCATCACCCCAAATGAAATGTACAGAATCCATGAATTAATTCTCAAGCATAAAGAAGAACTGGTGAGTTGAAGTTGATTTCTCATTTACAGTGCATTTACTGGCTCCATGGGGTCACACAGGGCTGAGGAACTCCTGCATAATTATTATAAATGGTATATTTAATATGTATTTTGCTTATAAGTAAATGGTTTAAACCTAGGAGTCTCATAAGTCAATTTAGCTTGAAGTGCGATTGTTTGGGTAAGAGTAGTTCTGGCAAGATCTGTTGTTGAAATCGATTGACCTTGACAATCAAACAGTTGGGAGCACTCACCTCTTGCCAGACTGGCCTAGGTTCAAATTCTAGTGGGGGGAGGGGGGGTGGTGGGGCGTACTCTCTTTATAAGCCACATTGGTATGTGCTGCTGTGTCATCATCATCGTCGATCCCTTCTTTCCTCATGGAAAATGGGGCCATTGACCCTCTTCTTCCAAGCCACCCTGTCTTTATAAGCTGCAACCTCTGCTTCTTTTCTCTCTTTCTTCTTTATTCACTGTTCTCCGCCATGTCTCTCTATATGGGTATGTGCCACTGTGTAGGATATGGTTTTCAAACAGTTTAGAATGGGATTGTGTATAGAATTCAAAGAGTTTTGGTCTAGAATGGGGTATCATTTACTAGGAAACTCATCAGTGGTATGAAGATGGAGTTTGGGATAGGATAGGGATTTGGGGCATCTAGTCTAGAATATGGTTGCCAAATGCAGCTGAATATGGTTTGCCAGAGTATCCCCCTGGTTTAATTACATACTGTTGTTGGTCTCCTCCTTATCTTGATGATTTTTCTCCAGGTACTCTGCTCTTCCTCCTTCCACAAAAATCAACATTCTAAATTCAGATTTGATCTTGAATGCATGAGCATGCAGTTTTCAATGTCTCCCTGGGAGGTGTACTCTGGTGGCTCTTAAACTCCTAAGAGTGCCAAAAATCAAAATAAATTTCAAGAAAAAATCCAAATTTCATTTTCTAAAATATTGAAAAAAAAATGGTACCATGCAAAAGAACTGCCGAATAGGTTTCATTTGAATGGTTACACCATAGGATTTCATCCACAGACTCAAAAGTTAGAGCTACACTACATGTCTCCATAATTGACTCTGGGAGTGAAAGGGAATATTAATTGACTTTGCATCATTATTATGCTCTTTCCCATTTAGGCCCTAACTGAAGATGACCCACTGCACATAATTTTGGATGAGTTAGGACCACCTGGAAAACAGTTGAGTTACAGTATGAATGCCACAATCTGTCTGAGACTTACAAACAGATGGGACCACAGTAAAGGTATGTTGTGTCCACTAGTGCTGTGAAATAGTGGGAGGTTGTGGATCAGGCTGTAAATGGTTAAGCCTTTGTCCTTAAATCCTAGTGTTAAGGCATGGTGGTGTGGTGTGGTGCAGTGAGGGAGGGCAGTGTTGCAGTTAACTTTCAAAGGCAGGTAGTCAATGAATAATTTTAAGGGGTCAACAGGTTGTGGGTCTCTGTAAATCTTCTTCAGTTAGCCATTTGATTTGTCAGGTCAGAAAGCCAGCCTTGTCGGGTTTTTGACCCGAGACCCCTCTCTTATCTGGAACACTGGGAGGGTGTAGTATACAAGTGGTTGGACTTTCCTTTGACAACACCACATTGTCTCTCTCCACCCAGGTGAATAAATAGGCTGGTATAACAGGAAGAAAATACTGGGGAGTAACCCTGTGATGGACTAGCATCCCATCCAGGGGGGTAGTACAGTAAATGAGGGTATCCCCTTATTTGAGCTTACACGTTTATTTTTATAGTACTAAGGAGCGAATCTGTGGAAGTATTGACATGCAAGACACCACCAGTACAACAGAGATGCACGAAAGAACAGTTAAGGGCTCTCTTTATCAAACTTATATCTTTGGTAAGTAATGTTTTTGATGATGATGTAGTAAGATGATGTTAGTTGTTTTTTACTCTTTAATGATATCAACAGACTCTATGGGGAATTACCAACTGAAGTGGAACCTCATGAAAACCACCACCCAAACTGCAAAGCCAAGCTGGTCGCTTAGGGGAGGTGGTCGCTTGCGAGAGGTCCAACCGCAGGGGACCGTCTTAACTTTGAATCATATGAACTGTATGAACCTGAAGTAATTACAAAGCACATATCAGCACAAATATTATGTCATACAGAAGTTTTGATGCAAAAGACAACATTTTGTTTTATTGGATTTGTACCGTAACACATTAATATAGTGTTCAATTTGTGTCGGTAGTGACATTGAAATATGAGCGAGTGGTCGCTTACCAGAGGTTAAAAACAGTAGTAGAATTGAAATCACCAATGTTGAAAGTGGTCGCGGTCGCTTACGAGAGGTGGTCGCTTACAAGAGGTTTCGACTATAATGATTGCAATGACTGGAAGAAATTTGGTATTTTGTAAAAGTGGTCACTTTGGAAAGGTGGTCGCTTACAAGAGGTTTCAACTAGTGATTTGACTGGAAGAAATTTGGTATTTTGGCAAAGTGGTCGCTTAGGAGAGGTGGTTACTTATGAGAGGTTTGGGCTATAGTGATTTCAATAGAAGAAATTTGGTATTTTGTAAAAGTGGTTGCTTAGGAGAGGTGGTCACTTATGAGAGGTTTCGACTATAATGATGACTGGAAGAAATTTGGTATTTTGGAAAAGTGGTCGCTTAGGAGAGGTGGTCGTTTACGAGTGATTTCAACTATAGTGATTTGGCTGGAAGAAATTTGGTATTTTGGAAAAGTGGTCGCTTAGGAGAGGTGGTCACAGATGGAAGTTTAACTGTATTAATTTGTTACATGTTCTTTTCGTAGGATGTTAAACTGATGGAAGAAAGTACCCTTCTTGATGTCGTCACCAGAGCACATTTCATCCCTGCTAGACAACAAAACAGCGAGGAAAAATGTGGGAAGCTTACTCAGGAGCATCACAGAAAAGTCACTGAACAAAAGTCCAAAATCGCTGGTTTCATTTTTCAAAAGTACAAAGCACATCCTGAGTTAAAAGGCATGCTTTCAAGAGATCCAGTTTATTACAAAGAAATAAAACAGGTATGTTGTTAATTTTTTGTACTGCACAGATTTTCCTCCGTGTGATCAATGGATGGTAGAAGAAAAAGTTTGACATCTGCTTCTTTTCAGAAAAAGAAGACAAGACTTTTGTGGTGATGATCGATGTTCGTTTTTGCTTTCAATCTCCACCAAACAAAGCACATGCATACTGTACTCATTAAGAATGGGGTTGGTCAAAGGAAAAAAATCACTGAGCTGGTTCAGCTTGGTTAACAGTTTACACTACACTAATGCAATTTATTGGAGCCAGGCTCAGTAGTACTTTTGGTACCTCTTCCAATTCTACCTTAATTGTACTACTGTATGGGTAAACTGTACCAACATTTTTCTGTAGTGCTTAAATATTGTTATCTTTGATTCTCTCTCCAGGAAGTTCAGCTCAAACTGATGCGGTATTTTAAACTGGCACCAAAAGTCAAAAGTCTTCAAAAGGTCTTGCAGGTAGGTTATTTGTTTCACTATGAAAATGGAGTGCAGGGCTCGAAAAAAGGCCTGTCCAGTCCTCTGGGACAATTAGATTTTCCAGTAGAGCAAGTTACTTTTCCTGCTTTCTTGCCTGCAATGAAGGCCCAGGCAAGCTGTCTGCTAACTAAACAATAATTTTAAGACAAAAAAGTAAACTTTGGCAATCACATAACTGCATGCCCAGGGCAAGCAAAACATTTGAGAGTTGCTTGCCCAGAGGGCAAGCTGGAATCAAAGTTATTTTGAAGCCCAGGACTACTTCTAGCTGTCTGCCATAGAGAGGTGTCTGCCTTATAGAGAGTTTAGTTAGAGATGAACAAGCGGAATTTGGCCACAACCAGCTAATAACTGATGTCTGTCAGTAGAAAAGTGTCTGAGTTTACTGTACAGTCGAATCCATAAAGACAATTTGGTATTGGCAATAGAACTAAGGAGTTTTAAATTTTTTCAATTATCATTGCCTATGTATAGGTCAATTTACCCGAGTGGTGGCATATTGGTCATGCTGTGATATTTTAAGTTGGAATGTTGCAGCCAGTATAATACACTTATAAACAACTTACCTATATGAATAGCTGTTTTGCATTATTTCTAGACTTTGTGCAAGCAAGAGGAGTATCTGAAGGATCAGTTGAGTGTTTACAAAGGTATAGTTTACATGTAGTTCTCGAATTGAAGTAACCTAGGACATGGTTTCTTGAATCAGAAAAAAGGCAACAGTATAAAGTAGGGATCAGGACAAAATAACTTCTTGAACAGCCACCCTTGAGACAGAATTACCTGGTCATCATAGAAGGTTAATTAATATTAAGGTGACATGGGCTTCTAGTAGTTAATTCAATAGCACAAAAAATGTTTTTTGCTGCGTAGCACTCAGGTTGAATGATAATATTGAAATTTAATTAAGATTGAGTGCTGAAAAAACTGTCACAAAGACTGTCTTTGTAACAGTTTTTTCAGCACTCAATCTTAGCTAAATTTCAATATTATCATTCTAGTAGTTAATGCATCACAAGTATCAACATTAAGTTGTTTTTGTTTTTGTTGCAGTATATTTGAATGCAGTGAGAACAAAAGCTGTAACAGCTTCATCAAAGGTGACTACTTTTATTCAGTTCTATGCTCTTAAAGTAAGCAGAGTGGCAGGTTTCTGTTTAACCCTTTCACTCCCAGAGTCAATGAACACAACAATGAAATGCATACCCATTTAACCATTTCACTCCCAGAGTCAATTATGGAGACATGTAGTGCAGTTCTAACTTTTGTGTCTGTTGACAAAATCCTATGGTGTGACTATTCAAATAAAATATCTTTGGCACTATTTTTGCATGGTAATATTAATTTTCAATATTTTATAAATAATAAAATTTGGGATTTTTCTTGAAATTATTTTGATTTTTGGCACTTTTAGGAGATGAAGGGTTAAGCTACAGCTATATGTATACATGTATGTATATATGTATGCTAAACTATGTGTCCCTTTATAAATAAATAAATAAATAAATAAATAAATGAATGAATGAAATAAATAACTAAATTTTACATTCCAGAGAACTGTGCAAAACGTTTATGCCTCAGAAAGGAACCCTTCATTGCCTGTGGAGTTTACCTTTTGTCAACTTGAAAAGGAAGGAGTGATCTCGCATGTACAAAGTCAAAGATCACTTGATAAAAGGTGAGATAAAAACATTTAAGGCTATTTAATTCCCAACTATAACCTCTTACTGCAGAATTTCAGTCAATGACAAGTTGAGAGGCTGTTGCAATGATTTCTTGCAAAAGAACATAATTTAAATGTCCTAGAACCTAACTTCCTTAAGTATTGTAAATTTGGACACAGTGCTGCTGCAAAACAGAAATGATGCAATCGTGAAGGGGTCTTAATTAAGTTCTAAACTTGGAAGGGTAAGATGAGTGGCGAGTCTTATTAGATTAATAAGAGATTAAAAAAGTATGTGTTGTTGGATTTTCTTCCAAAAAGTTAACGGCGATGTCAGATATGACGATTTGCAACGACGATTTTTAGCGCAACATGGGTGCACCGGCAATTTTCTAAGCAAATTTTTTCGTTGCGAGCTTTTGATTCAGCTTCAAGAAACTTGCAAAGCAAAAACATGAATTTTGCTCAAGTTGTTGCCCGGGTAGTCCAACACTTGTCCAAACGATATCTGGGATTAGGGATAGAGGCATTGTTCAAGTAATATATAAATTGTATCGTTTGCCAATCACAGACATCGTTTGGACAGCTACGGGGTCGCCCAAGTTGTTTCGTGTAACATACCTGTCGTTAATTTTGTTGCGCTAAAAATCGTCGTTGCGAGTCATCCCGTGTAACATCAACTTAAGACTTTAAAATAACCCTAAAAATGCACGTGTCCCTTATTGTACTCAGCCCTTCAAATTGAATGCTTTGAAGCAGCCAAACAGAACTTCGATTAAACTTATCGGTACATCTATTTTTGATGCCGTGAACATGAATCCGTTTTTACAGCATTTAAAACAGTAGAAATGCGCAAACTCTACGTTAGAATAAAGCTCCTTTACTGGAAATTTAATGCTGTAAAAAACGGCCGATTCTTGTCCAGGCGCATAAAATTAGATGTTTTATTGAATTTGTTTTTTTCTTCCAAAATGTTAAAAATTGAACATAGGCCACTTTGCACTCAGCCATTCATTTATTTTGGTTTGGATTCTTGTCCACAGAAAATCAGATTTGACAGTAACAATCGCAACCTCAGAACCTGGTGTTTACCAAGTGTTACTTCAAACAAGAGGTAATCCGACTCACATAGATCAAAAGTGTCTTGTTTGTGCTATACCCTACTGTATTCCTGCTAAGGACATTTGTGTGATCGTAGTTTTTAAATATCGCTATTTCAAGCTTTGTCCCTGCATTGTTTTGTTTCCATAGCGAAAAAACTTTGCTTCATATTGTCTCTCCCCACCCACTTACCCCTTAATTTCATTTTGTAAAATATTGTAAAACAAATGGTACCATGCAAACGTACTACTGAAGAGGTTTCGTTTGAATGCATGGTGACAACATAGGATTTCGTTGGCAGACTCAAAAGTTGGAACTACACTACAGTCAAACCTCTATTAAGCGGTCACCCTCGGGGAATAGCCAACTGACCACTTAAAAGAGGTCAAGTTTACAGTAAATATGGGGAGGGATTTGTTAAGTGACCGCTTAATTAAGGATGACCGCTTAATACGGTGCCGCTTAATACAGGTTCGACTGTATTTATGTCCCCATAATCGACTCTGGGAATGAAAGGATTATCTCTCAAGAGTGCCAAAAATCCAAATTCAAGAAAAATACCAAATTTCATTGTGTAAAATATTGAAAAACAAATGGTGCCAGGCAAAAGTGCTGCTGAAGAGGTTTCATTTGAATGGTCACACCATAGGATTTTGTCCACAGACTCAAAAGTTAGAACAAAATAATGGTACCCATGCAAAAGTACTGCTGAAGAGGTTTCACTTGAATGGTCACACCATAGGATTTCGTCCACAGACTCAAAAGTTAGAACAAATGGTACCATGTAAAAGTACTGCTGAAGAGGTTTCATTTGAATGGTCACGCCATAGGATTTCGTCAACATACACAAAAGTTAGAACTACAATGTACACTACATGTTTCCCTAATTGACTCTGGGAGTGAAAGGGTTAAATGGGTACGCGTTACATTGTTGTGTTCTTAAACAGGAGCCTTTGCTCCACATCGTCTCTTTCTACCGAGATGTATAATTGGGTACCGGCGAACGTATTGTTGGGGGGTAGGGGGGAGGGGTTAACAGAGGGGAGGGGTTTTTTTTTTGGGGGGGGGGGGGCGGCTAACAGAGGAGAGTAGCAGACAGGGAAAGAAAAAACCTTGTGAGTAGTTGTTAGATTTGGAATTAAACTTTCTTTGTCTCGGCTGCAGGTGACCATGGTACGAATCACGAAGTTCATTTAAATCTGGAAGAATTGTTGGAGCTTCAACACCAACGAGAACCGGTCAGTTTTTCAGTTTGATTTCTTATTATTTACTCATTATAAAATCCATTGTAACCCCTATTTCGCAAACGAACATTGTAAAAGCGGCCCGAATAGACATTTTACAAGTAAGTAGCGCGTGGAAGAAAGAACAAGCGGATTGGAATTACCCTGACCTTAATTGTACCAGTTACTCAGGCTTGCTTGGAATAAAACCACGCAGTTGAACAGATGATGATAGCGAAGGAAAACTTGCAGTTCAATATTTATGAGTGTGGCCCCGTTTGTTCAAAAGGTGTATTACACTATCCTCTGGATAAATTTCTATCCAAATCCAATTGATTTTGTTAACGTCTATCCCTTTTGTCTATCCACTGGTGAGTGATTTGTCCAGTGGATGGCGTTATCCACTCTTTGAACTGGACCCAGAACTATTGCATAGGAGACTCGAAATGCGCCATCTGACATGCCGCGCGTTTTTTTTGCCGCGGCTATTTAAAGTGCCTATCACCCCTAGAAAGTTATTGTCAGAATCAACTCTATGTACATTGAATAGTTGAATCGTAAAATATTTCTTGTTTTAAACGTCGCGTTTGTGAGTTATAGAGATTTGAATTTACCAAATGCTAATTAGATGACGTCAACCCGGGAATTTGCCATTATTTCTACGCCAATTTACAATGCGCAGTTTACAGCTTGAGGATAATTAGTTTGATAAATACTAAAAATAAACTGTGGATAGTCAATTGATTCGTAAAAAATATTACTTGGAGGTGAAAACAAGTAGTTGTATAATAAATGATTCCCGGGTTGACGTCATCTAATTAGCATTTTTATAAATTCAAATCTCTATAACTCACTAACACGACATTCAAAACAAGATATATTTTACCATTCAACTATTCAATGTACATAGAGTTGATTCTGAAAACAACTTTCTAGGGGTGATAGGCACTTTAATAATCACTGCACCTTGTTTGGCAATTGTTTCCTCAGTAAATTTTTATACTTTGATAATGAATAGGGCTAGGCAAAGTATTTCACAACTCTTTTGCTTTTGTTTTTGTCTGCTTTGGAGTAATGTGCGGCAGCGCTTAAGTTCGGTTCCGCGCTAATCACTCTGCACTGGTTAAGTAAAATCACTCTATATTTTCAACTTGAGACAGGAAAGTCGCGCATGCGCAAATCGTAATTCCATCACTTGAATTTCGAAAAATGTTAGCATATGTTTCGCGAAATTGTGTCAAAAAGATAATAACTTCGTATTTTTTTACACGCCTTGTCAAATGTTTTTCCCTTGTCAACCAACTCTTTGTGTTCTATTATTCTCGCCGTCTTTTGTTTGTGCCCAAGCCCTTTGAGCGATTGTTTAAAAAGTGTATTGAAATGTTTTACCGATGAATTGAAGCCACACAAAAGCGTGTGCAATTTTATGTACACAACTTTCGCTTTTGAAAATTTTCAGACTGTGAAGGTCAACCTCTTTGTGCGTTTTAGACAATGGCCACTTTTCACTAGAACAGTTAAGTCTTTTATATCTCTTCTATAAATTATCTGCGCTTGGAATGTGCATTAATTTAGCCCTCATTATTTAAATGGTAATGAATTCCGTCCTCGGCTATACAAATGCTTTTATTCAATTTCATTTGCGTGACTAAAGCACGCGCGTGCTAAAAGATCAATTTTTTTTTGGCTTGTGCCAAAATAGTTTATCGTCGATATTTTACTTAATGACCGGCCCTTCATTCGGTATTTGTTCGTTGACCAAACTTGTGCCAATTTGGGCAACTGTGGGATATCAAAGAGCCCACAAGAGATACTGATGTTGCTTCAGCGATTAATAAATATACGCTTTAGTAGTTTAGCTTGCGTCATTCCATGGATTAAGAAACATATAACACACTTGCGGTGAATAACGAAACCAACCACAAATATTGTGCGCATTTTTGCAAACTAATGCGATCGAAGTTATTTTGGTGTTTTTCGCCGTTTTTGTCAAGCAGTAACAAACTTTTAACGATAGAAATACCAGGAAATTTTTCCAGGAGCGGTCCTGCATTTTAGTTATAATTCTGGTCGTGCGTTAGTTTTTGTTCAGTTGTTGTGAAAACTTTGGCCCACTTTAGTGTCTTAGATTTTCAAAATTCTGTAATATTGGTCATTAAATTTCGAGAATTGCCGACGAAATTGAGATTTTTAGCACGCGCAGTTAATAACAGCAAAATATTGACTTGTATAAATGTTATTGTTGTAAAATCATGTGATGGACGTTTTTAACTTCTAACGATTGAAGTACCAAAGTTGTTGTTATCTCTTATTTTGAGCAATGATCCTGTGGTTTGCTCATTTGCGCGAGTGTTTGCTCATGTGACCCAGATCTTAAATGCTGTAATATTGGTTTTTAAACTTCGAGTGGTGTGGTATTTTTGCGTGATTTTCTTGGTGAATATGCTATTTGTTTTATACTTGCCGTTTGCCGCAAACCACTAGATCTGCCGAAATAGCAATGCGTTAAATTGATAGAAGCGGAAAGAATTTTAATCGTTGTTAGAAATTTTTACTATTTGTGACTGCATATTAATTTATGGCTTTTTTTCTAACGCCGATTATCTCATATTATAAATATGACAAATGTTATTTATTTTTCATTTAGAAAAAATCAAGAAAAGGGGAAACAAAAAAATATGTTCATTTGAGACATAAGAAATAGTTCAAACTGATATTTATAACGTGGCCGATCCTCCTCTTATGTGGTTGTTATTTAAGGAAATATGTTGTATAAAAACTGCTAGACTTTTTTTCCTTTTTCGGAATTACGATCAAAATATAAGATACTCTAAACAATTGTTATACGTGGTGTTTTGTGGTCGATATTGTAAAAAAGGGGATGAAAAGAGGAAATAATTTTCACCCGGAAAACTTCCACCTTAATTATCCGTCCTAGACAAAGCCAACACATTATTTTTTCCGGCATCGTGAAATATACCACAAAGACTTCTTTTATAAAAGCTATAGCATAGTTTGGATTTAAGTTGAAAACAATTATGAAGCAGTCGGTTGTTTTAACTCATTTTTGGTACTTTTTAGAAAAAGGAAAGAAAAGCAAATTTCTAACGTTTAGCGCAATGGAAACGTGTGTAACAACTCCTGACTGAGTCTAAGTTAAGAACGATCAGGTCGCATATAGTCAGTTTATTTTAAGGACAGATCTCGCGTGAGTTAGCACACGCCCTACATTGGCTTCGAAAACATCAAAATTCAAGAAAAATCTCAAATATAAGTTTGTAAAATATTGAAAACAAATGGTACCATGCAAAAGTTCTGCTGAAGAGGTTTCATTTGAATGGTCACACCGTGGGATTTCGTCCACAGACTCAAAAGTTAGAACAAATGGTACCATGCAAAAGTTCTGCTGAAGAGGTTTCATTTGAATGGTCACACCGTGGGATTTCGTCCACAGACTCAAAAGTTAGAACAAGTGGTACCATGCAAAAGTTCTGCTGAAGAGGTTTCATTTGAATGGTCACACCATAGGATTTCATCCACAGACTCAAAAGTTAAAACAACACTGTATTTTCCATAATTGACTCTGGAATTGAAAGGGTTATTAAATAAATGCTCGCCGTATAAACAGTGAAAACCGTAGCATATTTCGAAAGATTTTATTCCACTTATACGACGTAAGAAAAATCCCGTGACTATGACCATAATTAAATATGGAATTGTATGATCAAAATATTGTGAAGACTGAGATTTAATGAACTTAAAACGTTGAACTTTGTAATACAGGATATCGCGAACGTGATTTAAATTCTGTGGCGGAAAATATCGTTAATTGTCGCAGCAAATTTTTCTATTAAAACTTGGAAATTTAAACCACAGCATATTTGATGCAGAGCTTATGATTCTCGTCATTGTTATTTAGGAAGCACTCTGAATTCCTCTACTTATATAATCATTGCTGATTAAACAAATTAGTACTTCATTAAATACCGAAAGAAAGAAGTTGATGTTGTGCGCAAAATTTGTTGTTTGGCTTCCATTTACGTCTGCTAGTATCCTTTACGTCCTTTACGGTCACGGTGAAAAAAAGTCAGAAATATTTCGAAGAACGTTTTATGGGAATTGAATGGGAGTGGTCCGTTGAAGCCGGTTTGGGCCACAAATGAGCTATCAAACTTTATCCAGACCCTTGGAACAAGGTGGTTCTAACTTTTAAAGACTGGATGAAATCCTAAAGTGTGACCATTAAATTTCTACCTATTGCCGGGGCAGTACTTTCATGTGGTGCTGTTTATTATGCTGTACAAGGAAGTTGTTACTTTTGATTTTGTGGAAGAAATCCTAAAGTGTGACCATTCAAATTAAAGCTATTCAGCAGTACTTTCCTGTGGTACTGTTTATTATGCTGTACAAGGTGGTTCTAACTTTTGAGTCTGTGGATGAAATCCTAAAGTGTGACCATTCAAATGAAAGCTACTGAGCAGTACTTTCCTGTGGTGCTGTTTATTATGCTGTACAAGGTGGTTCTAACTTTTGTGTCTTTGTATGGAATCCTGAAGTGTGACAATTAAATTTAAACCTACTGAGAGCAGTACAGTACTTTCCGCTTTTGCTCGATGCTTTGCAACATGAAATGTGACACTTTTGCAGTTTCAATTTCAGGCTTTTATGGGTGTGGTCTGCAAATACAGCCCCTTGTTATGTCTTGGCACAACTACCGACAGTCGGATCTCTGTGCGGACACTCTCGTGAGCGGACAGCTCTACTTACGGCCGCCTTGACAAAACCCCGTTTGAATTCTCCTCTTACGAGAATTATTTCCACAAGCAGCTAGCTTCTGTTGCAGACACTTTTTCTGCTTCCTGGGGGTGTCCGCTTACGGGAGCTTCGATTTTACAGGCGTTACCCAGGAGTAGGAAGTTTTTTCTGTCTCAGAAGTCTTGAATCTTTTATAAAAAATTCACATTTGTCATTCGCAGTTGTCTTTGGTCAGTGACTGTCGCACCATGGAATCTAGAATTTTAAAAAATTCAATTCATATTTTCTATTTCCACTCTCGCCTTGAGCATTTACTACTTACATATATGACGTACATGTACTTTAAAAACCATCAAATAGAGATCTTATGACAAATCTGTACAAATACAGATGCAGTCCTTGTTGATGGCTTGCTCGAGTGAGTCGCAAATTACCTTAAAAGCTTTTTTTGGACTTTTAGTTATTTTCCACTTATCCTTCCGTGTGATTAGACGAATGAACGAAATCGAAATTAGTCCTTCACGGAAGTATTATGTCAGACGAAAACATCCATTCTTTGAAAGCACGCTTATAGCTAAAATGATTAGGAAAAAATGTATTTCAATTCGAACAATTTTGATGTTTTAAAAATAGTATAAATTGTTTAGCACTGTGTTACAAGGCTCGAAAAATCACACAGAGGAAACAAGTCCTCGAAGAAATTTCACTGGCAGGCCATTAGCAAATATACAATAAGAATTTCAGATAGCCTTTTTCACTATTCATCCGTGCCTTTGTTTAGTTGTCTTTCAAATGCGCCGAACATTATTTCTAACAAAAGGAACTTTATATTGGAAACTTTCAATTAGCTCGCTGGCTTTTGTTCGCTCGAGGCATGTTTGTGGTCTTCTTTCTTCTTACCCTATTCACGCGATGTAAAGCAGGTTAAAGTATTATTGTCTGGCTGTAAACACTCTACACAATGCTTCACTTCAATTCACGTCATTCACCGTCAAACAACATAATAAGCATTTTGTGTTCTTCAACAAAATAGCTTTTTCGATTATTTGAAAAGCGAATGCTTTGTGACGGCCTGGCTAAAATGTAGCGCCGCTATTCAGGCGTTTTAGTTCGCCCGTCTGAGTTACGCGTACAGTTTTCTGCGCTTCAAGGATATTCTTTGAGGGGGAATCTGGGAGGAAACGCCATACCGGTAAGGCGAATTTATTTTCGTGTTCAAATTGTCGGTGATAGTGTAGCGAATACGTCACGAACGATTATCGTCCGATTTTGAAAACGAGCCTCTTAGATTTTCAAGTTTCGTGAAGTGCGTTCGTACACCAAGTTCCACCCTCTCGAAGCGTCCAGAACCCAATACAGCAAAGCAATCCTTTTCGCAATATTGGTTTTACTTTTCTAAACGCCCTAACTGTCGAGTTTTTAGACGCTCTGGCAGGAAAATTGCGCTATTGGGATTTCAAAATCCAATTGACACGGTGTTAGCCTTTTGCAAGAAAACGAGCAAGACAACACACAAATCACTTTGAAAGCGAAACTATTCCGATTGAAAAAATCTCATCCTTAAAATATCCGTGCAAGGTTAGACTTAAAGGGGAACGTTTGCAAAGATTTAAATAAAATCTTTTGAAGGACAAACAATGAAGCCGCGGGGGCTTATCGAGGGTTGAAATTTCTCCTTCACCTCCCAGTGAAGCACGCGTGGGTCGATGTATTGAGGATTTCAACCGTTCATTAGCTGCCTTGTGTTAACCCTCCTCCCAAGAGTGCCAAAAATCAAAATTAAAGAAAAATCCCAAATTTTATTTTGTGAAATATTGAAAAACAAATGATACCATGCAAAAGTACTGCAAGAGAGATTTCATTTGTGGTCACACCGTAGGATTTCATCCACAGACTCAATAGTTAGAAATACCGTACAAGTTTCCGTAATTGACTATGGGAGTGAACGGGTTAATGTGGATGCCCCGCTTCAATTGGCTAATACCTGCGAGCTGATATGCACGCAATATTTTTGCCACTCCCAAACGTCCTAAATATTATTTTGCAAATTATTAAAAAGGAAACAGCATCATGCGAGCTGAGATAGCTTTTATACGAATAATCCACACTTCAGGAGTACCTCCACAGATTTAATAGTTACACCCCAAACCAGTGAACTTGAGATTCGAGCCTCCAGGGGCTTTTTGCTATGATAGGCCGTATTTTATAAGGGCTGATATGAATCTCGCAAAGAGGGCCTAGGGCGTTGCTATGATAACGAAAATAGCGCGCGGCAAAATCAAGGACTGCTCACGAAAAATTGTCGTGTTTCATCTAATATCTGTAACTTTTAAGCACTATCTTAAAACATATCTGGCGAGGGAGAGCTTGAAACTTTACATGAACTAATTAAAAAGCCTGATGAGAAACTAACGATCTCTAATTTACAGCTCGAGTTTCATTTTCTGTGATGCACCTTTTCTTGTTGTTTGAACAGATGTCAGAAGAAAAGAAATTTGTGTTATATTTTGTGCCGTCTTACTGCGAAGTTTTAACGATTTTCGTGGCTTTTAAACCCTTTTCTGCTTGCTCTCTTTCTTTTAAAAAAAATTAATCGCTTAACGAGTATAGCACCAAACTAGATTTTAATTTCGAAAAAAAGCCCCTTTAGCAGAAAGGAAATTTAATCGTTTGTGTTTTCTAAACAAGCCTTGATGCTGGGGAATCACTTATTCCGACTGCGAATAAAAATTCATAAACCTTCATATTACCCGAGGCATCAAAACAAAGAAATAACAATTCTCAAAATTAATCCGCTTATCTTGTAATATTCCCCAGTCTTGTCTTCGTACGGCCTTGAGTGAAAACAAAATAAGGCTAATTTCTTGTTTTCTAAATTGCAAGCTACAGCAAATGGTGGAAGCGGTAGTTTTTTACATTGAAAAATCCAACTTTATACGGCTCACAATTTAATTTTTACGTTCGATTTTGAAAAGAATAAAATAAGAAATATCCTGAGCTTTTTTTTCCTTTTTTCGAATATGAAAGACGTTTTTATGATTGAAATTTTTTTGCACAAAAAAAAATAATTGTATTTTGGGACGGTTTCACGATTTTGAAATCTTAATTAAACTTTTACGATCTTGTGAATATTTTAACGACAACGTTAATTTGATTTCTTAAATTTTGAGAGCCAAATAGAGTTCGAGTTTAGATTTTTTCGTTTAATCAAGACCTGTCACCCGAGATAATTAACTTGCGCTAATAAAGTGAACAGTCCTTTCTTACGATGAACAGGCACGAAAAACAAGTTCAACATATCAAAAACTTGCCCGCGTTAATCCGATGATGTTTGTTGAACCAGTTTAATAATTTTGAGCTGCCGCGTGGAAATCTCGAATATTGTGTTAAGATTTCAATTAGCACCGCTAATATCTTTTCAGTTTAAAGTCGGTACGTAAGTATCCTAAGTTAGTTTAGTTTTCTGCGAAATTAATTGGTAGCGGTGTTTTTTTTTTTTTTGCTGCTTATTTCCGACGGCAGTGTGCTTTGAGCAAACGGTTTCTTTTCCGACAGCCTGAGAATTTGAACACTTGACTGGGCCTTCTCCGGCTTGCAAATAATAATTTATTATACTTTTCAAACATGTATTTTGATAATCAACCTTCATGTCAAGAATGTATTCCATCCATCGCCTTAAAAAAAATCTTTATTATGATATTACTTATTTCTTGCGTGAAATTTTATTTTATATTAAGATATGCATGTGAATGTTGTTTCTTTCGGAAATATTAAAGTCCAACTCGTTTTTTTTTTTCGCACTTGCCAAATGTTAAGATATTGACATTTTCTCCAGATTTTAGACTTCCTTTATAAACTTTGCCATGAAATAAAATCACGTATCAAGAACTTGGAAAGTTTTATACTTGCTAAATGCAAAAATGTCAAGAGTTTCCGCATCGAACTTGGATTTCCTTTGAAAATCAAGGAACCAATTCTATAGCTCGTGAATTCAATAACACTTTCACACAACGATATCTTCTAATACGCCATGCAATAAACACCCGTGTCAAGACCTCGAGCGTGTAAATTTCGCACGCACGTGGGTACCAAAATGAATACGGGTTTGCTATTGTGATGCCTTGCCCCAGGTGCTGTGAGCGGTGACGAGCCGCTTTTTGTGTGTTTCTCACGCGCTTTAATCTCTGAATAGCTTGTTTATCATGCTTTCTTTAAAATAAATCAAGCGATTTAGCTTTCCCATTCGAGCCAACTGGTATCTTGTTATTATTTATCGCCATTAATTGTAAGAGGGTTTAAAGTCTCTTGCAACGTTCATTCCCTCGTGTACGCCGCTAGATTCAAGGCATATATTTTTTTTTACCGCGACGTTGAGTTGAATCGATGTTCAATCATCGCTGGTCGTCGCTGAAACAACTGGCCGCGTTTGGCGCGGAAAAACACGTGGCGTCTATCAGCAAAACGTGTCGAGTAAGTAAGCGCTGTTTAAGTCACGTTCGTGCACGAATTTGATTTTTTTAAACATTTTTCTTACAGTTTATTGTTCCCTGCGTACATTGTTAGTGTACTTTCATTTTGAAACCTAGCTTTCTTTTCACCGCAAGTTTCATTTTATAGCCTGATTTTTCATTCTTTATCCCAGGAGTATCGCTCGGCGGGTTTCTCGTTGCGCGCTTGCGTTGAAATCGTTAGCTTCACGCACGCCCGGCGTGATTGCTTCAACCGCGTTTCAACGCACAAATTGATATTTTCTAACGAAATCATATACTTGGTTATAACGATTTGTTGCCGCGTGTGTGGTTAAGGAAAATTATTTAACATTTGAGTGAAATTCAATCCTTACACTTTTAGCACATCGTTAACACATGGTTGGAGACCGATATCGGCCTGTGACAGGCAATTAATCTTTCATAAAACGAGTCTTTCGATGTGGACTGTGAACATAAAGATGTTCAAGATTAATTTATTAACCCGCGCGCACTACGCCCATAAATGTACGCTCTCTTTGCTTTTTCTGACTACAAATCTCGAAAAAAAAGATGAAATAGGGCACCATTTTTTTCTCTACGTTCAGCAGATGATCGGCGACGCTAATTTGCATTATAATCTTCCATAAAGTTCACCAGTAGAGAAAATTACTCATTAAAAACTCAATTTTGTAAAAGGTATATTACCAGTGAGCTGTCGATCAAGTTCGCTTTCGATTGTTTGCTAAGCTGAAATCAATTTTCTTTTTTTTTTTTTTTTTCGTTTTATTATTTTTTCCCCCGGAGTTTTAGAGTTGTCGAGTTTTCATTAGATGTTTTTAATTTTTACACAGACGATTTTGTGGTGAAAATGCGACAAAGTGAGTTCCGAGCGTGGGCAAACGTTATCAATTTTTGTATTTAGTTAAAAAGTTTTTGCTCTCACCGCAATTAGCGTAGGCTTTATTAGCGGACTAATAACCTAGCGATTCTCTTAGAAACGAACTTTAAAAGCACATATTTCAAAGTCACCGTTAAAATGTTTTGTGTTAAAGTTGTGTGATGTTATAGACTTACGGCATCGGCAAATTCAACTGATGGACTGTCCAATTTATGTTATTTTTCCAATCGTTTTGATTTTTAAATGTTAAATTTTATCAACAAAGAATGGTATAGAAGCAAATATCCGACTCTAGAATATTAATCACGCGTATGTTTTGCATGTGAAATGACACCATATAGCTGTGTTGTGACTGATCTTCTATATTTTGTATATACAAGTCTTCTCATTGCGTTATCGATAGACTTAATATTTTTGTAAATTCTTTGTTCGCACAATGCCTAAGAAACTCTCGAGTAGTCGGCGAAATACTGTACTGGTCTGAATTAAAATCTGCTCTCAATTTCTAAGCACTGACTTGTTCGTTTTGACATACGTGATCGCCTTTGTTCTCATTTCAAAATACTCTTTCCCTAAGATAAACTTGTTTTTGGCATTTTTTGTTCCGAGCCATAGTAGCTATTCTGTTTTATTTTGCACGCTCAAGTGCCGGTCAGGCAGATTTACGCGGCATCTTGGCGCGCGAGATTGTAAACGTTTACTCAGTTGTACGCGCGAAACCCAGAGTTGTTTCTACACCTTTCCCAGTATGAAACCATTAGGAAATTTTATTTAATTTCCGATTAGATCTTTTCCTTTCTCCACAAAGAAAAGTGATTTGTTTTTAAGACCTCGGGCGTATCATTTTCTTGGCTCAACATACCTTGCTCTCAAGCAAACCGTTAGAATGCAAGAGATCTGTGAAGATAAAGCGTTCTCGAAATTTATTTTCTTATACCAGACTGAGTGAAATTAGCATACTTTTGTGTTTCATGCACCAGTTCAACGGGAAAATGTTTTGTTATTATTTTTTTACAAAATACAGCCACCTGAACAAGGTATCATATCACAACTTTGGGGCATTTTTTCTCAAAGATTTCCAAGGAATACTTTTCTCGTAAAATAGCTCTGTCTTAAAACGCAGTTCTTCCAATTTAAATCATCGGCACCATCCCATTCAAGAATACGTAAACCATTTCAATTCACCATCTTTTGCTTGTCACAATTTATCCTCTGGGGAAATTTTCTTTTCGCCGTTCGCTTTGATTCAAGTTGAATAGCCTTTGAAAATCGAAAATCAATTTTGCTTTTGTATGTTAAAAAGAACTTGATCCCTCGATCGGATTTTGCGTCTATTGATTTCATATTCATCTTTTTGATGCACTAAAGGCGCTTTCCCGCGCGATGAATTGAATTTCGGGCTGTTATCAGTGTCTTGTTGGTCTTGTTTAAGTGGCTCGAACGAATCTTGGGCATCCTGGCGTGTTAATGGGCTTATTGCACCAATTTCGTCGGCGGTTATTCATTTGTCGTAGGTAAAT
This sequence comes from Dendrophyllia cribrosa, assembly GCA_024195265.1. NCBI lineage: Eukaryota > Metazoa > Cnidaria > Anthozoa > Scleractinia > Dendrophylliidae > Dendrophyllia > Dendrophyllia cribrosa. The sequence continues at coordinate 24,969,216 of JAJLRJ010000010.1, forward strand.
CACGATCTTTTCAAAGGCAATGTGATAACACTGCCTACAAACTTATAATGTCCCTATTGTACCCTGTTATCTCGAGTGAATGTATGTTTTAGATATAACAACATTGTAGAACATCTTTGTTACTGTTCTTTGAAATATTTAACGTTCTGAGGAAAAAAACCGTGAGCTAGTGATTGTCGAACCTTTATCAGTTGCTAAACTCTAGCGTGGAATATGCTTAAATAATGACCTTCTCAAACATAGAACGTTTTCTCTTTGGATAGCATTGCTATCGCTTTTATTTTAAAACAAAGCTCTGCTGTTGTAGGTATTGCCGCGCTATTGTGGAAGAAATGTGCGTATAACATTCTCGTCGAAACTGTTACACACTCATCAAATCGTACTTTGGCTCAACTTTTACAGATCTTATCCTTGGCTTAGAGCTTTCTCAAAACAATTGAAAGCTGACCGCAATCTATGTAATGCACGCTGTTGTATTATAGTTATAGTATTCTTCGGCTTTATTCTGGTCCAGAACTGTTTTTGAATGTTTTGTGTTTAAATGCAGGCGGACGTCCGCTCGTCTTCCTTCGCAAAGCCGAAGCGAAGCCGGAACGAATCAACTGCGAATACAACGAATCAACTGCAAGTCACAGTAATTTCAATTTTCCGTGTTAGTGTCCGCTACTTATCATGTCCTCCAATTTAATCAGCTTTGCGTTAAGATTGAAACAAAATATATTTTCAAAGTACAGGTTTTCTATCGCAGGTTTTGTTATTCTCTTCGCAATTTGCGTTCGTCAATTGACTGAACGTTTAGAATTTTTCCTGGTGCGAAAATTCGCTTAAATTCGCGTCAACTTCCTTGCGTTTAATACCTCAATTACCCTAGTTTTGTATGTTTAGACAGGGCTTTTGTACAGTCCCGTTGTAATAATTGGTTTACAATGAGTCACCATCTTTTAACTTTCAAGGAGTCTTTACATAACATTAATTGAAAACCTTCCTTCACGCGGTTTCTCTCTGCCTATTTTACTGTAACAGGGTTTAAAATGCCTCAAGTTTTGCCGTTCTTTTATTGAAGAAAACATTTTAGCTGTCTTTGTTTTTAGTTAGTACGAACGATTGATTGCATGTTCAAACCTTTGTCGAATGAAGTGGATTTTGTACTTTTTTTTACGCCCGGCTACGAAAATAAAAAATTTGATCCGAACAGGATCACAAAATGTAATTTTTATTTGTGGTTTTGATACGTGCTTCTTAAAACTGCAAATATTGCAAGGTTCGAGTTTCACGAATATGTAAAATTTCTCTGTACAGTGATTGTTGATTTTGCGTTTTGATTAATAACTGATTTCTTTTAATCTTCGATGTGTATCTTAACGGCTTTGTAGCCGTATTACATTACATACAACGCAGCCCTTTGGCGATAAAAAACGCTAATCCATCGCAAAGACCAGTCCCTAACTAGCAGTAGTAATTCTGTGATCAAAACTGCTATTATCTGGATGTTTTTGACCGGATTTTTCACTTCATTTTTAATCTCAATTTTTGATCCATCGCGCGTAAAACCTTTATTTCACATCACATTTTCAACCTGTTTGCATTATTCTGTTTTGTGCACATAAATCTTCAAAACTTAACGAGCAGGTTGCGTTTTAGCAACTTGAAAATCAACTTTCTAAAACTAATTTTCGTTTCCTTCATCACTCGCTGGCGAACGTTTGCAGCTGTTTCAATGTTTAGATAATATGAAATGTTGTCCCTTACAATCTCGCCCGTGTTTACACAAGCCTGGAAAACTCTGAGTAGCTTACACCCGCATTTCAAATTTGAAACTTGCTGATTAATTTTTTTGATAAATTTTGCACGCAAAAAGTGATTTCAGCTTCGAGCCATTGTGCTCTTTGATATTTTTCAACGACCGTTATACAAGTTCTAGTTTTCAGTTCTTTTTTTCCGTTATGTATTATTGAGGATGGTTTGTAAAATTATTTCTAAAGGGTATTCACCTTGAACTAGCAAACTCGCATTTATATCTTAATGTGAGACGATCTTTAGCTTCATGTGAGGCAGGTTTTTGATGTGGAAAGAACTTAATGTTTTGCTTTCTTTGTACTCATTTTCGCCCCGAGGCGGCGTCAAGAAACCAAAACAAAACTTTAGAATGATAATTTTTTACTTGAAAACCCAAATTAAATGCACGAATATAAAACTAGAATCAGTGATTCTGTTCTCTGTTAATTATTCTGTGGGTCTTATTTGGAAGCAGTTACTTTTTGTTAGCGCGTTGGTCAGATATGCAGTGTGCAGTGAAAACATTTTCATCAGCATACCAACCCTCACCTCACAAATTCCCATCTGTTTGTCAAACTTCCTCTGGTTGAAAATTCTGAGGACAAAACATCTCGCCCTTAGGTAGTGATATCTGTTATGTTTACAGCGAAATGGCTCGCTCTGCTTTATCCGAAGAGTGTTAAACTTGCTAATGTGCGGTTTCTAAAGTGATGTTTATCGTTGCAATGGTTGTATTGCTGTCTCAAAGGATACGAGCTGTTGAAAAGAACACAAAAGAAAATAGGAGGTTTTCTTTTCGCGTTTGAAAAGGGCAAATTTCGAATAGAAGGATATAAAAGCGTTATCTTTGCTTGACAATAGTACGGCCCCGTCCCTTCAAATTACTCCTTTTGACTGTCGTTCGTTGTTGATTTATTGCACAAATGATTTCAATTAATTCGTTCCCGCAACGTTGATCTTGTGAATAATTTTATACCGCAGAATTGTAACTTTTGGTTCTAAAAATACGCATTTCCCTTAATATTTCTTCCCTTTTGAGGTTTAAGAATAACCGGGCAAGTGTTTTTGCTTTTATTTATTTTATAGTTAAAGAATCAGTGAGTTAAACGATTCGGGGCTCGCGCCGAAACATACAGATACAACTGCGAACCGAGGAGGGTCATTTCATTCCACTATCCGCAAAATGTTTTGATTTATGGATCGTTTCCGTGGTTGTCGACTTGAAAATGATCCAAATTGTGTGGGATTTTAACTACATTTTAATAGTTTGTTTCTCGTTAGATGGTCTCCAACCACGCGAATGGACTTGCTAACATCTCGAATCAACTTTCAGCACATTTATTCCATGTACAAATGTCTTTTGTCTTGAGTCCTAAATCGCTTCATTGAGCGAGAGAAGGGGTCGTTCTAGTCACCTTCGCGAGGGCAGTCGTATCTCGAGGGCTTAATTATATTGTACACTTTATTTCATTGAATTGAATGACAAAAAAAAATCTCTTAGCGATAATAGAGTTCGCGGTTTGCTTATGTTTGAACGATCTGTAGAGCTAAAAGTTGATCTCCACGGACCAAAAATCTTTCAACGCTAATCAATTATTCATCTTGAAGGCTTAGCCAGGTAGGCGGGACGGCGAGATCTAATTTAAAAGTTCTGATGACAAGGGGATAAATTGCTGACGATCTTATCTAAATTTGCCTTTGTTGTCAAGCCGTAGGGGACATTTTTTCTTCTGGGGTGGTATGCGCTTTTTCAATTGACAATTTGATAATGAACTGCTAAAGTTGCTCTCTCGCTAGCTGTCATTCTCTCTGAGTGCGTTGTATTTCCGATCGAGTTTCGTAAACATTCTGTAAAGTAAAAAACGCGAACGCGCAAGAAAACGTTTTCCATCTCCCGCGTTCGCGCGCAACTTGCCAAACTTAGCTGTACATTGTTCAAGCGCGCAGATTTTCGTTCGGAAAACGCAAGATGGACGCAAAGAATTTGCAATCAAATCTTGCGTTGTTGCAAACTGCTGTGTACGCTCGTGGAGGTTTCAAGGGCAGAAACTGTGTTTTTTAATTAGTTTACATAACATCGATGCTAATTACTATCTAGGCAGCACGTGTGGAAATTTCCAGTGACCCCAGTCAGACTTTTTTCCCTTCAACTGACCACACACAACGTTTGTCTGATTTCTGATTTCTCTTTCCCTCCAGGTTCTTCGCTTGAGCGAAATTGTCTCGCTCGACGTGAGGCGGTTTTTGTCTCTTCTCCACAAGAATTTCGCGCCAATGTGAGTTACCACGACCAAGTAAACATTGTATATATCAGAAAGTTACGTTTCCTCAAAATAATTTCTGGGAGATTAAAAACGCTCCGTTGTCACTTGTGTAACGTTTAGAGACGTGATGGAGTGAGTGAACGAACATTGGTATACACATCGACATCACGTTTCTAATTTATGAACCAGTCTGCGGGTTAAACCACAGTTGGGAAAGATAATAATTTCACTGATTTCTAAGCCCATTTAGGAATAGTGATATCCATAGAAGAAAATATTTTTTGTTATACTACCACGCCGAAGATGTTATTTTTGTTTAAGGCTTTGGTATTTACATATGACATTAACACCTTGCTAGCATGAGAAAATTTTCTATTGCATTCAATAAAAAAATACATATTTGCTTTAAGGAAGTTTTCTTTCTTTCTTGTTGGGCCGCGAAGAGACTTTTTTCGAAACGCAACTTTGGGTAAAAACTTTTATTTTCATCCAATTCAACACCTTTTTTGCATTATGCATAAATATTACTCGCTCTTTAATACCGCTAGAGGTAACATGATTTGTTGTGACCTTACCGGCGGGCGGCTTTATTCTAACCTTGGCCAGTGAGCGGTTATCGGCCGCTCTATTTTGAAAAAAATCTCAGTTCTCGCTAAGCTCCATTGCAAATCAAAACTCAACAACCGTTAAGATGAACTTAAGATATGTTCATTGCATATAAAACTCGATATTTTCATGCTAGCGATATCGATCGCTTTACCCAATACTCTGACTAATTATTTTTGGCGCGAGAAACTAATTAATCGGTACCCCACTGCCGCTCGACCAATCGCGTCGCAGTCAGCGCTAATTAGGTCGTGGGTTGCCGCGGCAACCGGCGTCTCATAAAGGAGAATGAGCCGAAATCAGGTGACTATGGCACGTGCAGAAAGCGACATGACAGAGGCGGTCAATGGGTCAAGCGCTATATCATAGCACCTGCTAAAATCCGAGCTAATTTCCATGTTCGGACAGATGACAGCTCATTTCCTTAGGGCTCGGTGATTAGGGCTTAATTGGACCAGCTGACGAGTGCACCACACTCGATGATTTGTCGACGGGCTAGTCAGATCTCGGAATCAAAACGCCGGATCCCGCCCCCTTTGACGAGCGCGCTAACAGCTTGTCACATTGGCTGTCGGCCTGTCAAGCGATTTGACGTGAGTAACGCAACTAAAGGTTCATTTATCAAGCGTGTCATTGGCTGTACGCTGATTGGTTCTTTCGTGCGAGCTCCCTTTCTGCCAATCAATAACACATGGGATCGAGGAGGCGAGAGTCAAAAATAACGTGTGGTCTTCATAAGCGTGTAACGAGGTTTTGAGAGCGTACCACGACAGAACGACAAACGAACTCTCGACAAACCGTCAGAATTTTGTCGTGGAAAATTTCGCGGCCGCCAACTAGAAGGTAATTTTATTTGAATTTGTATCGTTCGATTGTACAATGTCGACGACTACAATTTTAACGCCGTCGCCGAGCGCTGTCTCGAATGCAAACGGAGAAAGCAATGGAAAGTGCAGTCCAGACCGCGTTAAACGACCCATGAATGCATTTATGGTGTGGAGCAGAGAACGGAGACGTCGCATGGCGCAGGAAAACCCGAAGATGCATAATTCTGAGATATCAAAGCGGTTAGGAGCCGAGTGGAAACAGCTTTCTGATGCGGAAAAGCGGCCGTATGTGGATGAAGCGAAGAGACTGCGAGCCGTTCACATGAAGGACCACCCCGACTACAAGTACAGACCGCGAAGAAAGAGCAAAACTTTGCTCAAGAAGGACAACAAGTATACTTTGTCGATGCTTGGAGCGCAAGGCGGACCGCCTGTTCAGCGATCAGTGGCGCAAAACCCAGCCGAACATTTCGCCCAAATGAACGGTTACACGTACGGTCCCATAACTGCCTACAGCCAAATGAATGTCAATGATCCTTATAGTAATATGTACGCTGGCCATCCGCTTTCGCCGCATACCCCTACACAACTTCAACCTTCCAATGGCCTGCACCATTCTGGCTACACTTCAATGGGAGGCGGACAGATTTACAATCCCGTTTCAACCCAGGGCCAGGTTTACACCATGAATGGGACTCAATCGATGAACTCGATTACTCCTTTGTCGTACTCGCAACCTAGCAATCAGGTCCTTCTACCAAACATTAAACAAGAAATGCCAAGTCCCGGGTCGCAAACTGGTCGCGGCCGTAGTTGCACAGATCAACTCGGAGATATGATTAATACTTACCTTCCCGGGGAAAGCGGAGCTCCGAACGCGAATCACCATCAAGTCGCTGGAAGTCATGTCCAACCAAATCGTTATAACCAGTGGCAAGAGCAGAGTACCGTGGCTAGCAGTTTGCCTGTACATAGCAGCATTTCTAACGTTGCTGCAGTGAGCGGGACAATTCCATTAACTCACTTACCCTGATGGAATTAGCAGAGCGCCAAGCTCATTTCTACCGCAAACACGGTAAATTCATTCTGTATTTTGTTACCCGACCCATGTCTCGATCGTAAGTAGAGAGATAAAAGAGAAGAAAGAAAAAAGGTGCTGCCTGATTCGACTTTCAAATCGAGAGTCAAGACGCTTTGTCAAAGACGACCACGGAGAGTAGAGAAAAAATACGCGACGATATTTCTCGCGGAGAACTGAATTTACAAGTTAAGTAGAGCGAAATTTATTAATCGGGCCGTTGAGTTATTTAAGAAACTCACAAACTGTCTTCCTTGATGTGTTGTGAATAATTTTGCTGAGAACTGAAGCGAAGTTAATTGAGATGACGCGTGTATTGTCAATATACGAAAGATTGTATCTAGGAAAAAAATTTCTTGCTTAGCAAAGCTTTTTTGTTAGTGCGCGAGTTGAACGTCAAATGTTCACAAATGCATTCATTGCGCGCTCGATCATACTTTTGAACTTTTGATGTTTGTTGCCTTGCATATTTGAATTACTTTGTAGGATTAAAGCACGTTTGTATGAATTTCAAAACCCTCTGTGTACCAAGCTAATATTAGTTAGTATTGCGGAGTTCCGTAATGATAGCTTTATGATGAGAAGCAACAACTTGTATATAACTTTCAGATCAAAGAACAGAGATAATAATATTTCCTTTATTTTCCTTTTGAAGAAATAAAAAAAGCACATTAAAATAATTCCTCGGGTGACTAGCTATAAAAATATTTCTTTCTTTCCCACCTACGCGAGAAAACGGAGCTCTATGGGAAACATGCGGTCACATTGCTTGCTAAAGTTAGTTCTCGGCAAGGTTCTGGGGTCGAACGCACGGAACTCAAACACGGTCCCAAAATTGCCCAAATATTGTTTTATTTGCAGTAAAGCCCGCGAACGCAGAACAAAAGAGCGCGATTTGTCGCCGAACGGGGCATTTGAATACAAGTGTATGCAAAGATGAGGGTAAAAGCTGTGTTTTTAAAATACGAATGCGTTCTAGTCAGGCGTTAAGAACATAGAAAATCGGCGTGTGGGTTGACTCGCCGTGCGTCAAGTGAGGTGTTGACAGGTCGTTCTAGGAGCTGATTGGCGTATGGCTGAGTGATGATGGCAGCTGTGTTATCTACTCTTTCAATAATAATCATTAGGCCTTATTAACAGAACATTCCAGGAATGTGCATGAAACTTCATTGCTGCCTTAAAGTTGCGAGCACTTGAAGAAACAAATTTCGCAAGGAACCGCGGACGATAGCCTTGCTATCAGCCGAATTAATAGCCATATTTTCACTGGAATCCTTTCTAAGCCAATTTTTCAACGCCTCTCCGTTTCCATGGCTACTAAAAGCTATAAAGACAGCTGAGAATTACAGCTGTAAACTGGCTTAAACCCTCGAGAGATCGCCTTAAGTTTTATTTCCCAGAGTGCAGACTAATAATCTTTAATCTGGGCACGCGTCAACCTCAGGGAGTTTGCGAAACGAGTCCAGTTTGTTGTTCGAGATTTTTTTTAATCATTTCCTCGGTGTTTTGATATGTGTTGACAAGTTTTGCCAGTGCAATTAGCACATGTTTATCAGCGTCGGTAGATCATACAGAAATTTGGTTACTAAAATTAAACGTTTTCGCTCCGTCATTTCCTAGGCGCTTCTAAAGTTAGTTTTTCATTGTCCGGTTTGCCATCGAGCGAGTTTACCGCTGTTTGTAGTAAAATTTCTTTAAAATTTGCTTGAACAAATAGCATCTGGCGTTGCGCCAATATTGGACGCAAAACTCTACTTTTGCCTTATTACTGTTTACCGTGCGACCGTCAGGTTTTCATTTAGATGTTGAAACTCGTTTGCAAGACCCGCTTGCACAATTACTGGCCTGTCCAAATAAAATTTCACCATTCAATTTTAATATGTATCTCTTCATTTAGAGTTCTACTCCTTTGGAAATGAACTGTTAAAAGTGAAGAAACTTACGACCTCGACAACTTATCGAAACGAAATTAAGGGGACCGATATTGTACGACAAGCGTGAAATGCAAAATAGACAAGTTGAGGTTTTATGAATATTCTTTGAGAAACTAAAAAGGAAAATTTCTGTTTGCGAATTTTCTGTCTCTAATCGAACCAAACTGGACTATATAAAACTCGTAGTGAAACTTTTAGAAGCGTGATATTTTTAGGGTTCAAACCAAGCGGAAAAAATTTATTCCGTACTGGCACTTTAATGACATCTAGAGAAAAATAGCAAATTACGGGCGTTATTAAGCCCCACAAAGATCCGGTCGAAGTTGTGTAAGAATTCACAGAGACCTTCTAAAGTTTCCGAACGCATTTTGATACACGAACGAAAATGGCTTTGTAATCTGTGTTTACCGAAACAGAAAGTGGCTGTCATAATTTTTTTGTTTTTGGTGTTGAATTTCGAAGAACGGCTCGTATGGAAATCACGACTATTTTTGGTTCAGAGACAAAGCTAACATGCAAATTTTTCTGCGCGTTTTGAAACGTGTCGACTGAATTAAAACCTGCGCTTGTTTTTAACGTTGTTTTCGTGCCGAGGCACTTAGCAATTTGAACAGGCAGAAATAAAAATTCCCGAATAGATATTCATTTCTTTAATGCAGACATTATTAAGTGTAGACAAATTGGTTGAATAGCGAGCGAGCCGTGAACAAAGACGTCTTAACCTTTGATAAAATGCTGATGAGTTCCATTATCAATAATGCAAGTTTGATGAAATTACAGCGACGAAAAGATTCATTTCGTAGCTATACAGTTTGAAGGGCAAACGTTTAGCGAAGATTCAATTAGGCAAAATCGCTTAAAGCGCGCCTTTATCGCAGGGACTTAAGTCCGTAAGCAAATATATATGCCTCGTTACTTACTTCAAGGGGTTAACATTGAATTATCGGGCCTTTCTTTGGCTGGAGACATTTACTCGAGACCTTTTGTTTAGTGTCGCATGAAAACCCCATTACATTTTTATAGGAAGTAAACGTGAATAGATAACAGTTTTTATCAAAGAAGAAAACTTTGTGTTGACATTTCGTTATTATGCGCGTAAATAAGCTTGGTCAGTAACGTTTTGGAAAGCAGCGTTTAACACGTTCCATGCAACTTTACTTGTGGCTTTGAAGATGCAGTGGATCTCAGTTTGTTTCTTTATATGTAAGTTAAATTGCTAACTTTGTCATTGAGATTACAGGGAAAGGGACTCCCAGTTGTAGTTAGTTAATCTAGCACAGAACTGAGTTCTTTTAAGCTAATATGCAAAGTGAATACAGTGAATACACATTTGTTTTCGCTTTAGTATCGAGAGTGGACTTGCAAAGCAAAATAAATCACCGTTCGTTTGTTTATATAAGTCGATACCAATGGCGCCTTTCTGACCTCGAGTCTCGAATTTTGCAAAAACACAGCCTTTAGTGTGGCGTTAATTCTCGCAAACATCTCCTAAATGAATAGAAATCTCTTGTGTTTGCTCTCTCCGAACGGAACTATCGTGAGGGGCTTACAAGCTGTTAATGGCGGCCTGCGGTGCCGTGTCATAGCGAGAGAAGAAGGCGTGAGAGCAAAAACTAATTAATTTCTCTGCGTGATACACGGTTTCTTTAACTTCACCGTACTCTGTGAAACTATAAACATTTGTGAGATTAAAGACTAAATGCAAACGCGTTTGGTTAAACTGTAGCACGGGGCTTTAGTCGCGAGCGAAACTATTCAAGCTAAGTCAGTGTTGACACAAAGCTTTGTTGATGCATCAATGGTGGAGTTTAGCTTGATCTAAGCTAGGATTTTCACTCGGTCATTTTCTTTCTGTTCAAACCTTAATGCCTTGCTGGGCTGCAAACATCTGTTTTTGTCTTCTTTCAAACAGCACCCCAAAGATCTCTCGAGAACTCACGCGCTCATGTTATTTGGTTTCGCAAACAAAGCACCAAAACAGATGAAAAATTGTTTTAAAATTACAGTGGTGACCTGTAGGTGATGAGTTTGATTTTCGCCTGCAGCCCTACAGTGATTTTAAAACAATCCAACACTGGGCGACTTATGTGAAATCCAAAGAAGCAAATGTTTGGATTTCAAGTCAAATTTTGATAATACGCATGTTTTCCCTTAGGTTAAAGTTTGAAATACTGGAATCATTTCTCGCGCACCACCTTGAATATTTGTGAACACATGATTAAATTGCTAGTCTTAAAAAACAGTGTTTAACATTAATGCTTAGCGCAAATTAACCACTGTATTCATTGCGATCCGGTTATTGTAATAAGAACGCTTCTTTTTTGCACAAGACTCGGTTTTTTATACGGCGGTTTAAAAGACTGTAAGTTTGTTGAACGGAAGCTCCTAAGTTCGCTACAAGAGTGAGTGTCGATTCCATTGACACATTTGTGCAAAGTTAATTTCAATCATGGTCGTTCTATAGACAAAATTAACTCGTGAAAATTTTGTATTCAATCTGATTCCTTTAGCCCGGAGGTTATTCGGCTGTAGGCATATCTCAGGGATCGTATTGCCCGGCGTGAGTTTAGTTTTGGCCGCAGTAGGAAAACTTGTATCCCACAGGCAGATAAGTGTTTAGGACCCTCTGTTGCTAAAGAAGCGTTTTCAAGGGAGAAAGAGATGCGCTTCTGGTATCGAGGACTGTAGCAGCTAGTTTATTGGCATTCCTAGAACCTTGATATTTTAGAGGCTTGTACGGTTTAGAACTAACGAAAATTTCGGTGCATGCGAGTACAGGTTAAAAGCTTAAAAACTTCAATTTGATCGTGGTCTCAAAGCTCTCTGTTTGTCGCGATCGATCAAAGGCGGAGCTAACTTTGTCGATCTCGCTTGGCCAAAGTAATTAACACTTGGTAGATTTTAAGGTGCAAATGAACTGAATAATTCATAATCCAAGGTGTGTTTTATTTTGATAGTAGCTAGACCGCCTATTTAGTGTCTAATTACCCCGAGGGAAGACATATCACTTCGTTTACCAGGGTTAATAACTCCCATACGCTATGTTAACAACCTTGAATCGGTGCAGTTCGTGCACACAAACATGGCTTTTGTCAGCGAGCGATTAAGCGAAACGCCCAAATCAAATATTGTCAATGTAAGGGAATAACTTAGTGTAGTGATAATAAAGTTTGGCGTGCAACTTTTGGAAGAATTGCTTTTATTCGACGAAAATGACTCGAGCTCACTTTTGTTTTGTGTGGAAAATAAAATCTGGTTACCGGTAACTCGTATTTATAAGAATTTTTTCCATAGCTGTTCTTTTCTTTCCCGGAGAGAAAAAAAGTCATATACATCGAAAATCATTCTTCTATATGAATTAACTCGTTATTTTTATTATTCACCGGTATTGGTTTTGTATTGAAGAGGTAATGGTATATCGAGAATGAACTCTCCGGCGAAGCCAGAATATCTCTAAAGAGATTTGTTGTGTTTTCTCTGTTCCTTTTCCTTATTGTGATTACGTGCAGTGTTTTAAGTAAGATGTAAAAGCTGTTTTGAGCGGAACGCGTCTAAAAACCATGGGGTACAGCGTAGAGTGATGAAAATTAGGAATTCATGAAGAACTATGTTTGCACCCGATCGTGAATTCGAATAATAATTTTCTTTTTTTAATTAATTCGTCCGGTGTTGGAATATTACATCTTGAGAAAAATCTTTTGATGATATAAACCCCCAAAATAAAGCGCCAAAACAGCCTAGATTAAAAAAGAAAATTCAAGACAAGCAATTTTTATGCGTCTTTTTAAATGAAGTTGTCTAATAGAAGTGAATTATAATTAACAGGAAATTAGGAATTGAATGTGTCTGCTCTGCGAGAAGAAGAAGAACCGCGTAGCATTAGCGAGTTTTAAAAAAAAATCAGAATAAAGCTTACCAGGTTGTGCAATCAACTGATATTTATCTTAAACTGCTAATATTTGTGTTCAGGCTTTCAACCATCAAAAAACTGGTGATTACGATTGATTAGAATTAGATTTAGTCAAAAGATGTTTTATTTTTTCGTGTCGGTCACTAAAGCGAAGGAAATATAGAAAGCCATTTCATGATACAGCAGAAAAGTTATGAATTAAGTTATCCGACAAAAAAAAGTTTGGATATTTGCTAGCTGATTGCTTTCTTTACTCAAAACATCACGTTTCGGGGGTTTTACAACGTCAATATTATATTCAATCACCTGCAATATTTACTGGTCTTGAGCCACCTATGCCAACACGTGCTAAAATATTAAAATTGCTTTTAGTGTAAGAGATGTTTTGATCAACTGAAATATGGTTGATTTGAAATAGAAAAGAGCGTCAAAAATTACTGTTCTCGGCGCGTTAGGCAGAATGCACATCGGATTAGCGAAGTGTGGATGACAAAGATCGATTTGAATGACTGCTAGACAATAAACTCGGACAATTTCCTGTATTTTACTGTCAAAAATATAAAGAAATTTATAAAGTGTAGTTGATTCGAGGGCAGGGATGATATTGAAAGCTCTATGTAACGCAAAATTAGTTTTATAAACATTGTCATATTATATTCGAGGTTTTTCTGCACTGTCTAGCGTAACGGCTTATTTAAGACTATATGTTTGTGTAAAGTAATGCGAATTTAATTCTTTATTCGTTTTCATGGCTTTTTGAGCCGGATTTATCCCGCTTAACAAAATAAGCTAGTTTGTGTTTTTGTCTGTGGGCAAGGCTAACATAGGAATAATTAATTCCTTAAGCAAAACAAATATTCGTATGCGTAAATACCCGCAGATTTTTTTTTATTTCTGTCTGTTCATCATTGCTTCTTTCAAAGCCAGAATTTGTTGTCAAATAGAAGCGTGGCGCCTTTTTACAAGGAGTTTGTTCAGTTTTATTTGCTCTGTCAAGGATCACTGCCTTAAAACTTGCGTGCGAGGTTAATTTTCAATCTAGAAGCTGAAACGATGATCCTCTTGCTGAAACGAAAGAGTTTTAAGCAAAATTGAAACGTCATTCTTCGTCTAAAGATAGAAAAATCTATGAGATTCTTTCCTTGTAGTTTTGACGTCAAAGCCCTGTCTCGGCGACGAAGTACTTGAAGATATAAACATCTAATACACGTTAAGCTCGAGCAATATTAGCCTTCTTCCGTTAGCGATATTGCGTTTTCAGAGCTTTAATTCTTTCTGGCTTCCTTTCGTAGTTAGAATTCTCTTTTGGCGTAGCTCGTAAAAAGACAAAGCAACAGTCAACAAATAAACGTATTTTAAAAATCATTGCAAGTATTGAAAACATTTCGAATTGTAATGAATGTATTTCTTTTTGTTGGATTGTACTTTTATGTTGGTTCAAACCTCACTAAGAGAAGATATTTATTTGTACACTTTATTTTCACTGAAATGTAAAATCACATTGAAAACGGAACCGTTTTCCTGACGTACTGCAGCATTATTATATATAAATATTCACTGGCAAATAAATTGTCTTCAATTTATCATTCGGTTACTTGTTAGTTTATATTTAATTTTAGACATTTGAAAGACTCCCTAGTAGTCTAACCTGCTAATAGATTAAGGAATTTAAATTTCGAGTCTTGAAAGTATAAAAACCTCAAACGTTTATGCTCTCCCCCGGCTTATTTACGACACGTTTTTTTTTTGTTTATCATATATATTTATGTTGCTCATTTTAGTAACCATCGCCGTTGCGGTCAGACGAATACATGCAAAATTTATTTGATGTCTGTTTGGAATACGAGCCACGATGCTGAAAAAAGAATTAAAGTGACACAGTTTTTTTTACTATAGCCTGAGCGCAGATGTCTCCTATTTTATTTGCTTGTAAAGCAAAGGAAGCCGGCAAAGGATGCAGGCAGCTATATTATACCAAAAAGAGAAACCGTTTTAACTTAAAAACCTTTTTTTTTTCATTTAAGAACGCACAATGGATGTGAAATTAATATTAACACTGGTGGTGTTCAAAACGAGACTTTTTTTCTGTAAAAATAGAAAGGCGCGTATTCGTAATTTTTTTAGCGTCCTAATTTCCCTGCCCAAGTCGAGTTTTATTCGTATTAATTAACGTTCAAATGGTGAATAATTACAACGTCCCTTTATTTGGGAGATTATTTTCGTGGCTTGTTCATTATACCAGAGCTTATCAGGGATTAATTAAAAGACGATGTGTTTGTTAAAAGTCCGTCCCATTAGGAACAAATTACCTTGAAATTAAGCCTTTTAGTCGTCAAAACAAACTGAACATTTTCGAGTTTCGTCAGGCAAATACGGCCTTTTTCCGCTTTAAGATATTAATAGTGTATAATACCGGTGTTTGTCAGTAAATGTGTTTATATATGTTGCATTGTCCTTTAAAGCCATTTCAAAATTGAAATTTTATGAGCATCTATAAACTATACTGTTTTAGAAAAAGTTGAATTTTTTTGTGAATATAATTTTCTTGCCGTAAAATTGAATGCTTTTGAAATATTTAAATCCCTTAAATATTCCGATTCCAGTTTTGTTTACGCTTCTAAACCAGTTATAAAATGTAAATTTTAGTCATTTTTCTTATTCTATGTACGTTTTTTTTGGTAACGTAAAAAGTAGCATTTCCATCCTAGGCGAATATTTGGTCGTAAACAAAAGCGTTTGTTTCATCTAAGAACAACGATATCCGTTGTCGTAATCAACATCATTTCTCCTTACAATATCACTCTGTCGTCATTCAGAAGGCGAGGAAAATAAATGGCATCAACTACCGAATATTGCTTTCCAAAGCTAATGTTAACCCATTTCTTAACAGTGTCAAGTTGGACAGTTCGGGATAGAAAAATACTGCTCGATGACTTCTATTTTAAATAGGATTTCATTTATAAACTCGGACGTTAGAACCTCCTTGTACAACATAATAAATATTACCAGAGGAAAGTACCGCTCGGTAGCTCGCATTCGTTTGGTCACATAATTTCATCCACAGATTCAAGAGTTAGGACCTCCTTGTACTAAGTAATAAACAGTACTGCAGGAAAGTATTGCTCATTCGTCCACAGACTCGATCGTTAGAACGACCTTGTACAGCATAATAAACAGCACCACAGGAAAGTACTGCTCAGTAGCTTTCATTTGAATGGTCACACTTTAGGATTTCATCCACAGACTCAAAAGTTAGAACCACCTTGTACAGCATAATAAACAGCACCACAGGAAAGTACTGCTCAGTAGCTTTTATTTGAATGGTCACACTTTAGGATTTCATCCACAGACTCAAAAGTTAAAACCACCTTGTACAGCATAATAAACAGCACCACAGGAAAGTACTGCTCATCATAGCTCTTATTGGAATGGTCACACTTTAGGATTTCATCCACAGCGTTAAATAGCGAAATAAACAGCACCACATGAAGGTTATACTAAGCATTTTATCCACAGAGCCATAAGTTAAAACCACTTTGAAAAGAATAGCAAACAGAAGTACTACTCAGTAGCGCGTATTGGAATGGTCACACTTGTGGATTGCGTCCACTAACTTTTAAAGTTAGAATTGTTACCACCTTGTACTCAACATCTCAGTTTGTACGACCACACTTCAAGATATTTATCCACAGACTCAACAGAACCACTTCGAACAGCGTAATAAAATAGCCCCACAGGAAAGTACTGTTCATTAACCCCATTACTAGACACACCTTTGGGGTCATTCAGAGATTCAACAGTGCATAAAAGCATAGTACATGACTCAGAAAATGACTTTTATTTTTTTTCTAATTTCTCTTGCTTTGTGATGAATTAATATTTCTATCTTCGGGTTAAAAGGATTAAATCTTGTATTGATCAAGGTACTTAATTAGATCACGTACACGTTCTATTATGCTAGCAATTTGATCAACGTCAAATGTTGATGCAACCTACACAGCCAGCCCCCTTAAATTACGCACGCTTTTGCCAGGTCCCACGAAATACAAATGACGTAATTTCAAAGTTTTTAATTCCATTTGCGTCAACACATTTTCCATCTGACTCCTAATAAACCCTGTCTTTCTACAGCAAACATCGAGTCACATTGGAGTATATATTATTAAAAATATATGCCATTCCTTTGTTGTTCTGTTGCAAATTTTTTAATCCATGGATGAAATCCCAAGTTTTACCATTTAAATAAAAGCTCTTTAATCGAACTTTTTCGTGGTGCAATTCGCTTTTAAATTTTGTACCAAATAGACAATTTGTCAGTATCACTTTCGTACTAGAGGTGTAGAAGACAAGTGCATAGTGACGAATTGGAGTGGGTGTTAATAGTTTCAAGTGGGTGGCCAGGAAACCGCTTGTGTTAGCGCATTTGCGCCCTCTTCCGGTCGTTTGTCACAGGAAGTGGGCTTTTAGAGTGTACAACAACCCCCCTTTGATTTTCGCCAAGCGCCATTCGTCTTACGGTAGCTGAGAACGTTGCTAAAAGCATTCCAAGCACGAAAAGGTAATGTAGCATATCCTACGTGAACCAGCGCGTGTCGTGTCGCCCTTCGTGTGTATGACAAGTTCCCTTGAAGATGGAGGCAAGGCCAAGGATGTTTGTTGCGTGAAGCAATTTCAATGCTAAATGAACTGATTGAATTTTTAACTTTGGCGCACCCCTTTCTTATATTAGACACTATGCATAGAACAAAGCATTGACATATACGTTTTCTTAGAATCGAATCCGCAATGACACAAGTCTTTCGGGTACTTGAACTTTGAACGAGAGCTCAAATCTGCCAATATCATATTGGGCTTGCGGTTTTCTGTTGTTTGGAGCCATCACAATCGACCTTTATCTCGTTAGAAATGCCCTGCTCATAAAAGGATGTCGGGACTGTGTCATTTAAATTGTAGCGATACAATTTTGATTTTGAAGTTTAGATCAACTCCTGAAGTTTATATTAGATCAACTCCTGTTTAGATGTAAACGAAGGCCGAAATGTTTTACCCCATTTAACCGTGGAGTTCAACATGGAATTGACAAGTTGACCTCTATTGAGAATTCAATAAATGGAATGAAGCAAAACAACAGCAAGCGGATGTTCTTATAAACCCCTAAATCCGTCGAATTAACATCAAATGAAATTAATTGCAAAGAGAACTGTAACTTTTAACTTTGCAGTGCCCTTTTATTCGATCTTTTGTATCTTGCCCCCCCCCCCCCCCCCCCACCCACCCACCCCCTCCCCCTGCCCCAATCGCGCACAGACTTTAAAAAGCGTGCGAGGTTATTGTAATAAAAGTTTGCGGTGTTATTGTAATAAGTTTTCCTTTATAGTTTCTTAATATAACGTACAAAGCACCAACAAAGGCAATATATACTGATCCTTGATAACCGCGTTGGTTCCAGTGCATTTATATTTGGGGCCGCTAATCAACTGTCTAAATTTGGGGTATATCTTGGCCGCTGGACAACAACAACAACAACTGTTTCTTTTTTGGGCTCGCTGCACGTGCAGCTTTCTTGCACGCCCTCATCCTAAGCATATACCCTTGATATCATGCGTACAGCGGACCCCTCCCCTCATGAAAAATCGGAGAAGGAGCTCCATTTCCGATTTTTCTTGAGGGGAGGGCGGCTTTAGACAGGCTAATATCCTTGACTTCCTAGAGTATTACATCTTACGAAAAACGTCCTGACCTTAAGCCAAATTACAGTAACTGTACCAAAAAGGTGTCGGAATTTGATATAGACCTTTTGTCCTAAAATGGTAAAAACTTCCGTCCATTTCTTCTGGGTTTTAACCTTAGCACGTAACTCTGAGTGCGTAATTTTGAAGTACCTTTTGCCTCTCAAGCACCTAAAAGCTTTTGCGGGAAAAATATTTCACTTGTCGGTGTCTTTTTAAGGGATTTGCGGGATTTGGAAATATTGACATTTTTCTGGCAAAGTCTAAAAGCTAACTTAAACTTTGCAGTACTGTAATTTTACTGAAAACTATAACTAATATTTAAAAGGATGTGACGTCAATGTTTTTCAGTTTAAATTTTGCTTTTAAAAGTAAAAGAACATTTGTGATTAAAGGCAATGCAGCACATTTTTTTGCGAAAAATAATTTCTAAGTGAAATCATCAGAGAAAATTGCAAAACTGAAACGTAAAACCCGCAGAAATGTTATGCCATGCGGTATTCTGTTTATAAACATGAACGCGTGCAGTGAACGCGAGAGGTACGCGTGCGGCACAGAGAGTCGCACCCACGTTCTTTTTGCGGCGTGCACGAGACATTTTATTTACGTCATAGTGGTTCCAAAATGCACCTCCGTTTGTTCCGGGGCGCGGTCCTCTAAACTGACCTCTTGGAAATTGCTTCGCCCCTTCAAGTATATAAGTTTCCGGGATAAGCTTTTCGTTTGCCGCCTTGCAAAGATTTTTGGCGCGATTTGTGTCTCTGTTTTCTTTTCCGGAAGAAGGCGGATATTGCTTGTTAGAGAGTGACTTGCCCTTTGCGAATTTGAAATTGAAAGATGCAGTGTTGAACTAAAAAGATTACAAACGGAATTTCATAAACTAAGATGTTTTTTGAAGGAAGATGAGTTCTCATAGGCCTTTATCACGCGGCGGCCATGTTGACTCCCTGGAGAATAAAATGCTTTGTTGCGCGCCAAACCTCGTTTACAACTTTTTCACTGCGAGGCTGGGCGGCGTAAGTCTGTTGTTTTTATACAAAATGGCGGGGCGTGATAAAGGCTTATTGTCGCTCAAAAACTGTCATCTTAATCGTGACCTATTAATACAAATTTGTGAATCTATTTTTGCAGTCTCCCACTTTGGGATCTACCAAACACGTAGCCGGAAACGAAAGTCGTTTTCTTGTCTCCAAACCCCGCGAACCACGAAAGCTGAAATTTGGGACGTTTATTGAGTTCTGCTCGAACTTCCAAACTAAGCAAAAATGCCAAATTTCAGATAGGGCACCGTGCTGCTCTTTAACTTCCACGTTTTGAATATTTGAGGATTTAATCCACACATACACTCAATAGATCATGACGTGACTCAAGTTTGGCTGTCTCTGGGAATGATGTTTTGACAGGGCACTTAAACAATTTTTAGAAAGGATTTACGTAAATACCCGCGGCAGAACATATGATTATGAGTACTTCAAGTGTATTGCGTCTACCACCGCCTGATTAGCTGAGTTGGAAGGGCATCAGGCCCCGGTTGTTTAAAAGGTGGATAGCGCTTAGGATGCTAAAATCTAAAATGACCACAGTTAGAATTATCGCGGTACCTTTTAGGGTATGAGCCGAAAAAATATGACAGATATGATGTGTTGTTTTAGAATTGGTACCTCTTAGGAGTAAAAATTATTTTGAACCACACCCATCAAACGAGATTCTGGTACCTGTTTTTCGAAAATTTCTGACGAGCACCCCCACCCGGGATAGCGCTATCCACTGAATAAATCTCCATCCGGTGGACAGCGCAATTGGCTTTGTTGTTAACGGTTATCCGCCGAATAGTGATTTATCCGGTGGATTGCGTTATCCACTCTTTGAACAACTGGAGATTGGCTAGTATTGCTTAACTTTGAGCGGTTGCGTTGGACCCCGGGGGGGGGGGGCGTACTCCCATATATGACCTATATAGGTATGTGCCGCTGTGAAGGGTATGGTTTTCAGGCAGTTTAGTCTGGGATAGGGTATAGTTATCAGAGATTTTTGGTCTAGAATAGGGTATCAATTTCCGCGACACTGATCAGTTGCGTGAAGAAATTTAGGTTTGCTGGCAAATGGCATTTAAAAATCGGTACGGCGGGCAGTACGGCATTTTTACTGACCCCTGTTAACTAATAACTGTGATAGTGAACGATTTTCTGGAAAATAGCGAGTCTGAAATAGGTCTAGGATAGGGTAGGGTTTTTCGGTGTTTAGTCTAGAATAGGGTTGCAAAATGCAGCTAAAATGGTCTAGTATAGGTTAAGGGTCTGAGAGTCCCAGCGGCAAACCCCCGCCCAAACATTTGCAGATTAGCCCCCCCCCCCCCCCCCCCCCCGGGCGTTGGACTTTAACTCTTCCAGATCTTGTGCATGGTACAATTTAATTTTCAATATTTTGTAAAATTACAAAGGCTCTATTAAAGTTATCATCAAAATATGGCATTTATATTTACTTGCCCACAGTTAATTGGGCATCGACTCAAAAAAGCATTAAGAGGGACTGCTTTTTGCCTTCTTGAAGGTCTTCTCAAAAGACGTACGTAAAATCCTCTTCAGAAAAAAAAAGAAGATTGCCAAATCTGTAAATATTTGTATTGCGACAATGGCACCACAAGCGGTGTACTCAAAAACGTCTTTCGTTTGATTGAGCGTTTAGGTTTTCCGCCAAAAAGGGCAGTCTTTGAACCACCTTGCACAGCAGAATAAATACTAAACGACTGATCTAAATGGCCATATTATGAAGACAAAGTTTAGCACTACCTTACACAGCAGGCTAAACATCACTACAATAGTGTCCTAATGGAGAGCTTTCGTATGAATTAAATGAGGTTTCCTAACACTCAATGTCACAACCGCCTTCAAAGAGAAAAGCAAGACAGCGATATCCATGTTGAAAAACAAATAATTTCTAGGACGTGAACGCCAGAGCTTTTACGTAAATTGCCCACTGCTGAATTTGAGGATTGTTGTCCACGCTCTTAACGTTAAAACCATCATGTACAGAAAAATAAACAGTACTTAACACTGAGAACAATATGGTATTAAGAACTTATTTTGTTCTTTACAATGAAGGTTTTTCCGTTGGAATCACCTATACAACACCAACCACTACAAATTTACCCAATTAAAGCTTTTTTGCGTGCGGTCTTATTAAGAATTGTTTCCAGCAAACACAAAGCTGCAAGCAGTTGCAAAAAGGTTGAGACACTTTCCCAAAATTGTTCATTCCGTATAAAAACGAACGCGTAACACAAATCAAATCAATGCAATGTGCTACTGACCCCCCACCCCTTTCAATGTTGATGACTGTCAGTTTGAATGGTAGTTTGGATCTGGTACAACATTGATAAGGGGGGAGGGGCGGGGACTTGTTGTAAACCATGTTATTCTCGAAATACGCACCACAGTGCACAATGTCTCAACTCTTTTTGCAATTGCTTGTGGCTTGAACAGCAGAATAAACAGTAAAACAAGATACTGATCTTACTTAAGTTTTCTTTTGTTTTACTAAGAGTTGTCGATCCACCTTGTACAGCAAAATAAACATTACCATATCATGTATTATAATGTGGTATTCTAAAGCTTTTATACGAGTGGTTTATACTAAATGATGTTTAACTTGTTTTTCGAAAACATCAAGCTGGAACCACCTTGTTCCTTAAACTAAACATTACCTGAACCAAGCTTTCAGAGGCAGTTTTAATTTCAATTGAGTGTCGTAAAACCAAAATCAAAGTAATCACTCTGGCCAATCACAACAGTCGCAGACGATCCAATGAACCAATCAGAACTCAAAGCAAATACATGCATCCAGCGTCAAGCGCGGGAAAACGCGTGCAGTCAAGTCACGATTGGTTATGGTTTTACTTTTGATCAGTTGAGAATTTAGGCAATCCAAAGCGTAGCAATGCAAAACCAAAGCAATCGCGAAATTACTTTCGACACTCAATTGAAAACCACTTTATATAAATGTGCACACTGTAGAATTAGTATTTATCACACAGTAGTAGTGAAAACCTTGTACAGCAAATAAACGTAAACAAAACACTGTACCGATTAGAAGCCTCCACTTAAATGATCGCATACCCAAAGTTAGAAACGCCTTGAAATGTAGTTATAACTTTTGCGCCTGTGGATAAAATCATCATCATCATCATTAATTATTTACACGGGATCACATTCATTACAAAAATGGTCTTCCAGTGAGCCGTGGGCTACTACATACAATAACTATGAAAAATAACTATAAAAATCCTGCAGTGTGACCATTCAAATGAAAGCTATTGAGCAGTACTTTTCTGTGTTACTGTTCATTGTGCTGTACCTAGTATTTCTAACTTTTGAGCCATGTGGATGAAATCCTAAAGTGTGACCATTCAAATGAAAGCTACCGAGCTGTGCTATCATGGTGCTATTAGTATTTCAATAAGGCCGAACCACTTGGTATAGAAAAATACACCCATGACGAAAGGAAGTTTGTTAGCAAATTTAAAGTTGGATTCTCCTTGAAGGCAGAATAAACGTTACAAAAAAAATATAACAAATGCCCTTGTAACAATAAAGAACACATTTTAACCTTTTTACCCCACATCCAAACCCTTCTTACCATAACATATTGAGCGGTTTGTGGATGAAATGCACAACTGTCTGAACTGTGACCATTCCGGCAAAAGAAAGCCATTAAGCAGTACTTTCCTGTGGTGCTGTTTATTATGTTGTACAAGGTGGTTTTTACTTTTGAGTCTGTTTATTATGTTGTACATGATATGGTGGTTCTAACGTTCGAGCCTGTGGATGAAGTCCTAAATTCTGTCCATTCAAATGAAGGCAATACTTCTCTGTGGTGCTGTTTATTATGCTGTACAAGGTGGTTCTTTTTTTTTTAGTCTGGATGAAATCCTTAAGTGTGACCATTCAAATGAAAGCTACTGAGCAGTAGTTTCCTGTGGTACTGTTTATTATGGTGTGCAAAGTGGTTCTAACTTTTAAGTCTGTGGATGAAATCATAAAGTGTGACCATTCAAATGAAAGCTATTGAGCAGTACTTTCCTGTGGTACTGTTTATTTTGCTGTACAAGGTGGTTCTAACTATTGAGTTTGTGAATGAAATCCTTCACTGTTACCATTCAACTGAAAACTACTGAGGGTTCTGCTGAGCTGCTTGTGTAAGGTGGTTAGAACTCGCTTTTTGTGTATATTGATAAATTCGTAAGTGAACAAGGTGGTCCTAACTTAAAAAAGAAAAGAAAAAGAATGAGCAAAGCCTAGTAAGTGCTTTTTTCAGGGGAAGATCCGCCGTAGCACAGCGGAGCGCAACTTTGCTTCATAGCTGCAGTAACGTTGGAGGTGCCGGGCAAAATCTCGGCCAAAAGGGTGAGTATTGAGTGTCTTCACTCACGTGACCGGCAGCCATATTGGAGTGCTAATACAATAGGAAATGAGTGAAATTTGTGATCCTCGCAGTGTGCTCTCAACTTAAGCAGTTGATAAAAAATTCAGGCATGAACGGGATTCGAACCCATGACTTTGCGATACCGGTGCAATGCTCCATCCACTGAGCTATCAAGTCACGTTGATAGATGGTCAATTGCGAATTCGTAATATACCCCCCGATGATAGTGAATATATATCATTGAATGTGAATATATGAAAATCATATTTGAACTGCGGATAAACATGAGTGAAATTTGTGATCCTCGCAGTGTGCTCTCAACTTATTTTTATATATTCACATTCATATATATATTCACTATCATCGGGTATATTACGAACTCGCAATTGACTATCTATCCATATGACTTGATAGACTTGATAGCCCAGTGGCTAGAGCATTGCACCGGTATCGCAAGATCATGGGTTCGAATCCCGTTTAAGCCTTTTTTTTTTCGGGTTGCTTTTTCAACCATATGATGCCCGATTTAGGGTGTCAGCTCCATTGTACATTGTACACCGCCATTGTATTAGATAAAATTATGTATTCTAATATACTCTATGGTATTATATTCTATTGTGTTGTCGTTCTTTTTGTGTCATAATATTCTATTGTTTTAACAAAAGAATAAGTATTCCCCCTAAATCGCGCGTGGTATAGATTTTCATATTCACATTCATACAATAGGAAATGTTTGAATAAGAATAGAGCTTAAGTCCGATAGGATTCGTTTAGGAAACCAATATGGCCGCCATTTCATTGTTTTGGGACACCAATATGGCCGCCGTGACGTACATACATACATACATACATACATACATACTTTATTGACTTTCATCAATGAGGCTTTTCAAAGACAATGGTTATTTACAACAGTAAAACGGACTATAAAATTACTACTGTAAAAACTACTTTAAGAACGATACAAGCTAATGCAGTGTGCAAACACTCTTCAGACTATAGTGACAGTGGATAGGAGTGGTATTTCTCGTCATGCCAGTTCTCGGACTGTTTGCGTAAGTTAAGCTAAAATAAATGTTATTCCGAGGATTAGGATTAGGATTTAAGGGTCTAGAATAACAGAATATACCAAGAATCTAATCAGTTCCAGAAAAAAAATCAGTCCCCCTATTTCAGGTAAAGTAAACTATATTTCAGTGAACGAAAAACAACAACGAGGCTTAAACAAAAAAACGCAGAGATTAATGTATTTTAATAACACTGCAAAAATAACTAGTATAGAATTTGCATTTTGGCTAAAAACTTCTGATGCGCCGCTTAATTAGCTCTGATAAGCTTCTGATAATCAATTTCGAAATTGTTTACTAGAAAGTATTCATGTGTATACGAATATTGTAATGGTTAGATTGTAATAATAGTGTCAGTTTCCTTAGTTGTGTTTTCCTCTGTTTTTTTTTGTTGTTCTTTGGCGCCACTTCTGTAAGATGTTTTCACGTTACGCTCGTGACATCGGCGTACGGGAAAAATTTTGTCGGGGGTCTGAACTTAATTTGCCCGAATGAAACTCGTGACGTCATGATAGTTCTAGCACTCGCTGACATTTTACTTTTCTACCACTGTGAACGATGCAAGAATGCGCTTCTACATCTCGCATTCTTCGCACTTCACACGGTACCGATAAGATATATTTTACGAGAATTCGACGAAGACATACTTTGAACGACCAGATACCAACCACACATACTGTCCTAATAAGCAAGATGGTCGCCAAATGTTATACTTAGTTCCAGTCCCTGCACGGTCTACAAAATCATTCCCACCCTTGGCGGACCACAACGCAAATTTGTCGTTCTATGGCCCTATTTACATGGAAAGAGGATGATCCTAGAAGGTTCATTCGGTTTACATGCGTAAATGCGGCATCCAGGATCAACTTTTCATTTGGTTAACGTGAAAAATTCGGCAGGATGGCCCCAGTACCTTTGAGTTCGGTGCGGTTGCAAAGCAAGACGCTGGGGGACAATAACAAAAGCGAAGATAACCTTGGGGCTCCCGAGGCCGTTTACATGGAGCTCGGATGATTCTAGCGCTAGGATTATCGTAGCGCTAAGGCCAGTTTTGCCCGAATAATACTATATTTTTTACGACTGGGGGGGGGGGGGGGGGTGGGGGCTGCAGCCCCCAGCCCCTCCCCCTCGTACGCCATGTTCTATAATTGAAGCAAATAAAAAAAGTAGAAGGTAATTATGCGACAACTAATTCAGTTTAGTGATTCCAGCCTAAATATTTGCTAAATTAGTTTGTTCATGTTGGCGTAGAGCGCAAAATAAACAGAACAAGACGCCAGGAGGCGTTCACGCGGAATGTTTTGGTTGATGTAATTAAGCATTAACTTTGAATGGCTACCCACAGTCACAATCTGTTTATACTTACAAACAAGAAGCTGTTCACAGCTTGATCGCCAACTGAAACAGGGAGGACCAAGCACGCACATGCGCAATCGCGCTAAAGCTGTGTAGCCTCCCACATGGGTGGATGCCATTTAAATACACGAACAGAAGTGAATTGAGATGTGACACAGGAATTCTCTCGAGTCGTACCGCGGGTTACGGGAAAATTTAAAAAAAAACAGCGTTTTGTGACGACGAGGAAGAAAAATCAATCGAAACTTCAGCGGTGTGCCACAGGCATCCCAAGTAATGATTTCCAGCGAGAGCAGAATAAGGTCTATCTGGGGTATTCCTATTCCGACTCAGTTAATAGCGCACTAAGTGTATGAGCAAAACTAATAAAAGAGGGGTCTAGTGTTTGACATGTTGGACATTCGACCTCATTGGTAGGTCGGTGGTTCGAGCCCTGTTGTTGTTTCCTCAGACAATACATTTTTCTCCACATTCAGTGTTTCTCTTCACGAGTATAGTTTCCGGGGAAGAAACAGAACTCCTTTTTACTTTATGCTATAGAAACCAAGTTAAAATCTACGATGTGAGCGACTTAATACTTACAATGCTGATCAAAAGACCTTGGGTCAATTCTTAAAATTTCTGTTCAGAACATGGAAATTTAACTTTTTAAGCTGCAATGTGGCATTGACTGAGGGGTGTGTGAAGTGGAGGAAAAACGGTGATTTCTAGCAAGATGAAATTAAGAGAGTTCCCTAAGACCCAGCGCTTTTGGCTTCCCTTATTCACAGAATCGGACGTTGAAGATGCTATACCAGAAAGGTATCTTATCGGAGAAAGTGACATTAAAGACATTGAGAATATAATAGCGAATTAAATTCTGACTGTGCGAACCATTGTAACCGTTGTTCTTACTATGCGAATTGTATATTTTCTGTTATTGTTAATTAAGATGCCACTCTCAAATAAACGCACCCTCTCCAGTAATCGGCTTCCCTTGACCTAGCAAAAGTAATTAGGCGCCCCGTGCGCTAAATCGAATCAGTACTGTTATTTTTTTTATACGCTCTTGCAAGAAACAACATCAAAATTTGTTGAAAAGCCATTCAACATTAACTTCAAAGGAATTCTAACAAGACCTTTTCTAGATTTGAGCCACCCTCGTAGCCAATGATCCTAATGGGGTTGTGTGCGTGTAATAAAGTGCCCGGGTTGATCCAAAACCGATTACCGCATCTGAGTAAATTACCTGATTAAATCACCTAATTAATTGACTCTTATCCTGGATTATTTCAACTGAGTTAACATTTTGATTAGTGGCAAAATTAGAAAAAGAAAAAACAAATTTCAAATTCCGTTCTGTAAAATTTCTGGAACACCCAAGGACTAAGGCTATGTCTACACTATACCGGATAGCTTATCATGTCGACTACATGAAAAATACTCCGGCCTGGTGTGAACAGAAACGACCCAGAACTGGATTTTACTTCTTTTTCAGTGGGTTTCAATCCTCGCTCCTAGTTGTTGACTTCCGCCACGGTTCGGTTCGATTGCCTGTTCACACTGCCCCAGAAAGTGGCACGAGAATCTATCCGATATGTGACGATTCACTTTCACGAGCGCCGCGTCGCAGCGGCGCTCCGGAACAAAAATCGTTCCGAAATTAGCGTTTCATGTGTGAACGAAAGGCCTATCCGGTATGGTTTTCGTGCCGGCGCCAGAGCTATCCGGTATAGTGTAGACATAGCCTAAAGTTTTCTTCAGTGAAATGTCTCCTTAAACTTCGTGACATCGCAAAATGAAACGCATTTTGTTTTAGGAGGAATTAACTGTCATTTCAGGTACAAATCGATACAAAATAAGGTGGTCGGCTAGGATTTTCGGAAAGGAGAAAGTAAGCAGCTGGTAAATTCCTTTCCCAAAAAGATACAAAAAGATGAAACTGTATTAGCTTTCATATGGTCTCTCCTTTAAAGGCACTGAAGATATGGAAAAACAGTCTGTAGAATGCCATTTCAAGCGGACTTTCCTTAACATTACTCGCTGGACGCCCCTGAAGGTTGAAAAATTAACAGCATCATGTGATCAGAGCTCATAAGATAGTTCGTCTACTAGATGATCAGTTACGCGACTAGACGGTTTCTTTAGACAATATATGTTTGCATTCCAAAATACTTAAAAGTTATTATATAAATTATATAAATAATCTACGTCAGATTTCATACGGAGACTTCAAATTTCGTGGCGTGTCTAGTCGACAAAATGACGTCCAAAATCGCAACTAAACTTTTATTTATAGATGATATGTCTTTGTTTACTGGACGCTGTAATCCTATTACATCAAATCTTGCTGAAACTCTGACGCTAATGAAAATTAATGGCCATAAACAGATAAAACACTTATCTGTGTAAGCTTCTTAAATACTTGGGGTTTCCTGTGAAAATCTCGAAATGGCCTATATTATTCGATTAAGTTTGCAATTTCAAATTCTTTTCTGCCGCGTTGTACTATTCCTAAAGTGCGAACAGTATTTTTTATAGCTATTCAGTAGTGTAAACACGAAAACTATTGAGCAGTGCTGCTATTTTCAGTATTCGACACAATGTTTGTTTAAATCTGATATTTTAGTAATTTTGCAAAAGTTGTCTTAACTGCGAAAATGGCGTTAAAACTCGCTTAAGGTTCAAAATAATCTCTTTTGGCGAATTATTTTAACTCCTAAATTTAACTCTAAATCTAGAATTGAAATAACTCCAATTCTCAAATGGAATTTTTTTTATCTTTAATGGACTTAATAACTTAGATACAGACGTAAATAACTTCATTTCGGAGTTGAAATAACACCGAATAAAGTAAAAAAAATGTCATTCCACCGCATACTCTTTGAGAATGACCATAAAATGCGAGGCAATAAATAACTCGTAACAAAATAGTTTCGGACATTGGAAAATTAAAATACAAAATCAGAAAAATAAGAAGCAAAGGACTGCGAACGAAAATGCTGCCGGTGTACGAAGGATCTGTAACAGATCTAGTCAGCCAAAAATCATGTCGTTGTCGCGTTAAATGTTCTACGTAGTACCAGCCTTGCTCTATACTTTGATTTTAAAATCAGAAAACCACGACAAGCAGCTTAGGCGAGCAAATTCCTACCTTATTTTTTTTATTTTTTTACGTTAATCTCGGATCATTAACTTTGTTTTGATAGTAATCAACTGAAGGTGTTTAATAAAGCTGGCAAGGTCAATCGATGAACCACTGTGCGCAATAGCCGTTTTTCAAATATCCTTCATTTTTAAATATTGAATTCGATGAAAAACAGGGTAAATGAACTCCCCATACTCAATTTAATAAATTTCTTAAATGTCGTAGGGATCTGCTTTGTCACGCGGCGGCATGAGACTCCCCGGAGGATAAAATGCTTTGTTTTTGCCCACCCAACCTCGTTTTAAACTTTTTCAATGAGAGGCTGGGCGGTGTAAATCTTTTGTTAACGTTTTTATACAAAATGGCGAGGCGTGATAAAGGCCTATTCGCCATTTCAACAAGAATGACAGTCGAGCATTTCATTGTAAAGAGCTTCATTTTGCCATTTTTGTTATTGCTTAAGTTTCAGTGAAGCAGATATCCTCCGAACTTTACAGTTTGGCTACATTCATTATAGCTAATCTATTTATGGATCCAGTATTTGATCTTGAGTTTATTAAATATTTTGAGATATTTGAGAGCAAAATGCTGATTCGAGTCGAAAAAGGGGTATTAAAATGAACTCCTCATTGAACTTCACTTTTCGACTTTGCAATACCGCGTGCGACAAGTTAAGACAAGCTATAAACACGATATCCCTGATGCCTATCAACTGAAATTTAGATCATTATTGACCCTTTGACTCCCAGAGTCAGTTATGGAGACATGCAGTGTAGTTCTAACTTTTTTAGTCTACCAACGAAATCCTATGGTGTGACCATTCAAATGAAACTTCTTCGGCAGTACTTTAG
Organism: Dendrophyllia cribrosa; assembly: GCA_024195265.1. Lineage (NCBI taxonomy): Eukaryota > Metazoa > Cnidaria > Anthozoa > Scleractinia > Dendrophylliidae > Dendrophyllia > Dendrophyllia cribrosa. The sequence continues at coordinate 24,999,162 of JAJLRJ010000010.1, forward strand.
CATGGTACCATTTGTTCTATGTTTTGAGTCTGTGGATCGACCACGTGGACGAAATCCTATGATGTGACCATTCAAATGAAACCTCTTCAGCAGTACTTTTGCATGGTACCATTTGTTCTAACTTTTGAGTCTGTGGACGAAATCCTATGGTGCGACCATTCAAATGAAACCTCTTCAGCAGTACTTTTGCATGGTACCATTTGTTCTAACTTTTGAGTCTGTGGACGAAATCCTATGGTGTGACCATTCAAATGAAACCTCTTCAGCAGTACTTTTGCATGGTACCATTTGTTCTAACTTTTGAGTCTATGGACGAAATCCTATTGTGTGACCATTCAAATGAAACCTCTTCAGCAGTACTTTTGCATGGTACCATTTGTTCTAACTTTTGAGTCTGTGGAAGAAATCCTGTGCATGCTGTGACCATTCAAATGAAACCTCTTCAGCAGTACTTTTGCATGGTACCATTTGTTCTAACTTTTGAGTCTGCGGACGAAATCCTATTGTGTGACCATTCAAATGAAACCTCTTCAGCAGTACTTTTGCATGGTAACATTTGTTCTAACTTTTGAGTCTGTGGATGAAATCCTATGGTGTGACCATTCAAATGAAACCTCTTCAGCAGTACTTTTGCATGGTAACATTTGTTCTAACTTTCGAGTCTGTGGATGAAATCCTATGGTGTGACCATTCAAATGAAACCTCTTCAGCGTACTTTTGCATGGTAACATTTGTTCTAACTTTTGAGTCTGTGGACGAAATCCTATGATGTGACCATTCAAATGAAACCTCTTCAGCAGTACTTTTGCATGGTAACATTTGTTCTAACTTTTGAGTCTATGGACGAAATCCTATGGTGTGACCATTCAAATGAAACCTCTTCAGCAGTACTTTTGCATGGTACCATTTGTTCTAACTTTTGAGTCTGCGGACGAAATCCTATGGTGTGACCATTCAAATGAAACCTCTTCAGCAGTACTTTTGCATGGTAACATTTGTTCTAACTTTCGAGTCTGTGGATGAAATCCTATGGTGTGACCATTCAAATGAAACCTCTTCAGCGTACTTTTGCATGGTAACATTTGTTCTAACTTTTGAGTCTGTGGACGAAATCCTATGATGTGACCATTCAAATGAAACCTCTTCAGCAGTACTTTTGCATGGTAACATTTGTTCTAACTTTTGAGTCTATGGACGAAATCCTATGGTGTGACCATTCAAATGAAACCTCTTCAGCAGTACTTTTGCATGGTACCATTTGTTCTAACTTTTGAGTCTGCGGACGAAATCCTATGGTGTGACCATTCAAATGAAACCTCTTCAGCAGTACTTTTGCATGGTACCATTTGTTCTAACTTTTGAGTCTGTGGATGAAATCCTATGGTGTGACCATTCAAATGAAACCTCTTCAGCAGTACTTTTGCATGGTAACATTTGTTCTAACTTTTGAGTCTGTGGACGAAATCCTATGGTGTGACCATTCAAATGAAACCTCTTTGGATGTACTTTTGCATGGTACCATCTGCTTTTCAATATTTGACAAAATAAAATTGTGATTGTTCTTGAACTTTGATTTTGGACGCTCTTGACAGTTAAAGGGTTAATAAAACGTAAAGGAGACTACCCGTTGTAGAAGCCCGCGAGGGTTTTTTTGGTCTCCCTCCCAAGCCTTAAAACGTTTATCATCTGTACTACATATTTATATGCATTGTAAAGCGCCATAGGGCAAGCACAGGTAGCTCAAGCTATATAAGTGTCACAGTAACCGTTACCTAACAGCAAAATTATAAGAATTTGTATGGGAATATATAAATCGCCCCAAAAACCACATAGGAGACAAGTGAACACACAAGCCAAGTAAGTTAGGCAATTTTTATTGAAATCTGGTTCTTATTGCCGCGAGCCCCCAGGCGAGCTGCACACTAATGTCACTAATTGCTGCGATCGCCGGGCGAGCAGCACACTAATCTTTGGTTTGCCTGTGGTTGCTTGGGTTCTCTGCGCCTTATCTTATGCTGGCAGTCTCGATTTTTGTTTGTCACGATGATTTTGAGCAAGCGTACGTCCCGGCAGCGGTGTCATCATAACTTAGATGCGCCTGGATCTGGATGCGTCTTTTGCACTCGCTTCTCTTGCTGGTATATACTCCATGGAGGTTTTTAATTATATGCACACAAAACTATCCGGCACTTATTTAGGGTTAAAAACTCATTTTGAAATGGTTAGCTTTTATTTACTGTTATGGATATCACTACCCATAACAGTAAATAAAAGCTAACCATTTTAAAATGAGTTTTTAACCCTAAATAAGTGCCGGATAGTTTTGTGTGCATATAATTAAAAACCTCCATGGAGTATATACCGCCATTGCTTTGCTTCTTTGATTTCAAGGTCAGTGTGTTTCTATTTGCAAATGTATCGTGCCAAATTCAAACTTATTTTTTGCTGGAAGCATTCATCAAGGTCACGAACGATTTAGTGACATTTTACGGGGCAGACAATGTTCTTTCATGAGCACCGGCGTACGGAAATCTTTTGTCGGGGTTGCTGAACTTTATTTGCCCGAATGGAACTCGTGACGTCATGTTTGTTTGTCAGGATGATGATGATTCTAGCACTCGCTGACATTTTACTTTTCTAACGCTGTGAACGATCCGAGAATGAGCTTCTACATCTCGCATTCTTCGCACTTCATACGGTACCGATAAGATCTTTCACGAGACTTCAACAAAGACATACTATTTTAATCGACCACGACCAAATACCAACCACGCATACAGGATGGTCGCCAAATGTTATACTTAAGGCGCGTGTTTTTGGGACATATTCTGGTCACGAAACGCGCCCTTAGTTTCAATCCCTGCGCGATCACATTATCATTCCCACCCGGCTTGGCGAACCACACAGACCACAACGCAAATTTGTCGTTCTATGCCTGCCGCACGGAGCTATCACATGAATGACATGATCGATGTAGTATAGAGCTCGGTTAGAAAGTTAAGTGAGTAATGCGGGGAGAAATAAAAACAAATAAATTAAGACATAGAATCACAAAATAATTCAGTAATATTACTGTGGCTGCCCGAATAGTCGCCCAGTTTTGCCCGAATAATACTATATTTTTTATGACTGGGGGTGGGGGGGGGGGGGGGGGGGGCTGCACCCCCCCCCCCCCCCCTCGTACGCCTATGTTCATGAGTTATTCAGCGTTGTTACGTGCTCAGAGTTTTCCGATTGAACAATGGACCGCCTTCATTGTATGTAGATCTGATTCATACAAAAGGAAATCAACTTCATTTGGATGCTCTTGAAAGTAGATCCATCGCTGACACAGAGACCTTGTCCCTGGATTATCTGCCCAATGTGGCCTGTTGGTCTATTGAGACTTACAATTTAAACGATTTGCCTGTTGAGGCGCAAACACATGATTCGCTTATGTGGGCTGAAGTGCAAACAAATGATCAGCTACTCCGGGCGGATATAAAAAATCATTGTCCGTTGTCTTTAGTAAGCAGTACCCGTATCCGACAAGTTAATATATAAAAAGCCACTTGGAACTTTATTCCACGCACTTGGCAGTAAATTTATGTATACCATTATTGTTATCGTTAATGTTATTGACGTTCCATCCCAAAAAATTGTATTTGTATCCATATTTCCAGGTGTATCCAGGGAAGGCCAAGACCAATCTTATTTTTTCCCCACCAAAACAAGCCCTGCAGGACCAACAAAAAATATTTTCGACACCGGGCTCTCCACTTAATTATCGCAACCCACCACCCAGTTCCTCCATGTCTGGATCCACCACTGCCCTCAGTACATTTACTGTTCAAAATATTTGCATTTTTGTCTTCACAATCACAAAGAACTTATAATGTTATTTAATTCTAAAATGATGGTAATTGACCCAATAAATAAATTTATGAAATATTCAAAATTTGTATGTACATTTACTTTTTCCGTTATGTTTTACTGCCCAGCATCTGCTCGCAGCATTATCATTACAATCTGTAACCTCTAGTTTTTAGCTCCTAGAATGGACCGTTTTTCCCCTTACAAATCCTAAAAGTTGCGCTGTTAAGTTACGTAACAGTTACTGTAACACTTATATAGCTTTCTGGGCTACCCGTGTGGCAAATAGTTTTTTTTGGCGCTATATAAATTAATAAATTATATATTTTTATTAAATTACTATTATGTTACTTATGGCAAATAAACAATCAATCAATTTCGCGTGAAGGGACGTGTTTCCGCAAGCACCTTGTGCTCGAGTCAAGCTTGAAGCGGGACCGTCTCGCGAGAAAGGACATACTTGCGTGCGCGTAAACTACCCGATTTTTTTCTCGCGTTTCGCTTCTCTAGTCGCTCGACGATTCATTGGAGTTTAAAGGTAACCTCTACTGTTATAACAAATCGACATTAAATCGTTTGAAGTAAGGTCTAAATTCCATTTCTTTTTGAAGATATTTGCTTAATTATATGCAAAATATCTTCTATATTATCGTGTTTGGTCGTTGATTCATTCTTTCGTTGGTTCGTTCTCTCGTTGGACCGCCTTGAACCAAAAGTACTCACGAGGGTGCGGTGCGAAAAGTCCGGACAAGGGTATGGTAATGTGTGATTTTGAAATTTCTTTATTTATGACTAGAGATGGTCGCTCACTTCATGTTTATCGTTAGTAAATCTCACCTAGTAAGTCCCGATAACTGTTATCGGGGCTTTTCGGAGCGAGAGAAAACTGGTTAATGTATCAGAAGATGCAACAATTCGTTTCACTAGGAGAGGGCAAAGTTAAATTTTTCGCTTAGAACTGATTAAAACTAATTAAAAAACAAGCTCGGTAACCACCATTTTTTATTATAGAATTGTAACAAGCATGTTAAGATACAACGTTTTGCAAAGTTGAAAAAAAAAGTTGAAAAAATCTTGGGAAGGGGTTCTGAGCTCAAATAATAAGTAATGGAAAATGATTGGAACTGTTGTAAGCCACCTTAAAAGTTTTGGATAGCATTTCCGTCTTCTTTTATATATACCGCTTTAACTATACGAAACAACGAGAATCCACAAAAGCAAGGATTTTTAAGTGATGTATGAATGATATGTCTAAATTTTTATATAAATTAAAGATCACTGAACACAGTTGCAATGCGACTTTTGAGACCCATTGATAAATTGTGTTTGAATGTAACCGGCTTCAAACATCTTCAAAATCTGTTTAGAATTGGTAGTTGTGACTGAAATAGCATGCAATTACATGTTATCAGAGGTCATTGTTCTTGTGTCTTGTTTTTAACCAGTCTAACACATTGTGTCTGACCATTTTTTTCTTGATGATTTATACGCGAATATCTTTGATGATCCCTCATTGCTACTTTCCCCTCCCCTCCCCAGACTGGACAAACAGACAGAAAACCGTGAGTCCGATGGAATATCTATGACCGTGAGTGCGATGGAGAATCTATAAAGCAAACTAAACTCAATCCTCTAATAACCTGCCATCAGGCCCAATAATCTTAGCAGCCCTCTTTTATCTTATAACTCCCCGGGGGGGGGGGGGGGGGGGGGGGGGTACTCCCATATGTGAGCTATATAGGTATGTGCCGCTGTGAAGAGTATGGTTTTCAGGCAGTTTAGTCTGGAATAGGGTATAGTTATCAGAGATTTTTGGTCTAGAATAGGGTATCATTTTCCGCGAAACTGATCAGTTGCGTGAAGAAATTAAGTCTAGACAAGGTTTACTGGCAAATGGCATTTAAAAATCGGTACGGCGGGCAGTACGGAATTTTTACTGACCCCTAATAACTGTGATAGTGAACGAGTTTCTGGAAAATAGCAAGTCTGGGATAGGGTAGGGTTTTTTGGTGTTTAGTCTAGAATAGGGTCTCAAAATGCAGCTAAAATGGTCTAGTATAGGCTAAGGGTCTCAGAGTCCCAGCGGCACACCGCACCCAAAAATTTGCAGAGTGCCCCCCCCCCCCCCCCCCCCCCCCGGGCTTATAACCCGGTTTATAATTATTGTATGATCCTTTGAGAGAGCTCTCGTGAATTGGGCCAGATTTACACACGAAAAACCTATCAAATTTGACTGGAAAAATCGAAGGAAAATCTGGTCTTCATACCACTTGCCACTTCTTGTTAAAACATTTCACCTTCAGTGTTTTCTGGGCACAATGTTAGTTTATCTAGACGTGCCCCTCTCCTCTCCTTCCTATATACAATGTGACTTAATTTAAGTGGTGTATTATCATCTACTAAGGTTTGGAGAAATAAAAATGAAAAATGAAATGTTTTCTGGGAAACGTTTACTTCATAAATATTAAAAGTCGAGTGGAAGGCCAGCAACGAGGGGGGGGGGGGGGGGGGGGGGGGGGGGGGGGGGGAATGGAATAACAACGAAAAAGAACGGGGAGCAGAACGAAGAAAAAGAAAAGCCAAGCTTCTGGTGTTTATTCTCATTCAAAAACTCTCAAAATTTTGCTTTGTGTACATGCCCGAAACCAAACGATGATTTATTTGACCCCGAATGAAAAGGAAGCTTAGTTTTCATGTTGCAAACAACGTTTTGGACAGTTTGCTAGCAATTTGCCCCCACAGCAGTCAAAAAACGGAATTAATGGCTTCAAATTGCTGTTTTCTGGGAATTCTATAGGAGTCAATGGGTTCAGGTAGCTCACGACAGTTTCTGGTAATTTCCAGCACTTACACTTTGATGGATCGATACAACAATTTTTATCAGTTGATGCTACAATAATGGTATCAAACAAATGCCCAGTCATTGGTTAGCAAGTTATGGTCATCGTCATGGCGTAATAGGTCACCATAGTAACAGTATACCCTGTTAAAGACACCCTTAATTTTAGCTTTAAATACTTATAACTGAAAAACGAGCTCGGTGACCCCCATTTTTTATTGTCGTGTTGTAATTAGCATATTACAAAACAACTGGTTCTGAACCCCTCCCAAAGAATTTTTTTAAACTTTGCCGGCAAAAAGTTGTATTAATTGGGTTTTTCTGTGTTATTATGCTTTTACCTCGTTTTATCTTTTAAAAATAGGTAGCCCATTGTGAACTTTACCGGATAAATTGGTCATGCGTCGATGATGACGTCATATGACGTCATTTACTTGTAGACCCGACATCTTGAATCCGCTATGCTGGGTATTATGATTTCCAGAAAATCAGCTCTATTGATCCAAAATTAATTTTTAAATCAAAAGACTGGAAAAGTGCCATGGCCAGAAATCGCGGACATTTGAGCCCGCGTACCGGTGCGCGACTTCGCTTACAAAAATAGGAATTCAAGATGGCGGACAGAAAACGTACTCGCGACGAAATTGACTACGTCCAACTGAATTCTCTGTCTACAGAATAAAACAAGGAGCTAAAACATATAAACTGCAAGAAGTCTTGATTCCAATAGAGACACGACCCGAGGGTTACTCCCATACATGAGTTATATAGGTATGTGCCGCTGTTAAGGGTATGGTTTTCAGGCAGTTTAGTCTGGGATAGGGTATAGTAATCAGAGATTTTTGGTCTCGAATTTTGAAATTCGATTACGTTAAAATAATCCGACATTTTTGACAAAAAAAAAAACGGGTTCCAAAAGCCCTTTGTTTTTCGGATCCAGAAAAATTTTCAATTTCCCGCGAAATTGACCGGGTACCCGGGCACCCATGGTGACGTTTGCTGACCAAAACTACCGTCGGTTCAATCGGTATCCCGTCGATCACTGTAGCATTAGAAAGCTTGTTTTTCACTGAAAATTTTGATACCAAACATGGCGGAATTTGCTGCAAAATGCGAGTATTTTGCCCAAGAATACGACATGTGGTTCTCGGATCAACACACACGAGACGCTCACGTGACATTTGATATCTTCGCTTTCTGTAGAACTGATTTGTGCTACTCTGAACTGTTTTTGAAGGCAAAAAGCAGGGCGAAGAAAAGAGCATCGAAGGTGAAAATTGGCCAAATGGTACATCATACGGTGCTTGTCCTCAAACGATCATGTTATCTACTATGGCGGATCAAAATCTGTTCGGGATGCAAATATTGGATTTCAAGCCTCTGAAATACAGAGCATTGTATGAGCCAAGCTTCGAAAATAAACATCGATGAAAAGCAGGGCCAGTAACATTTGTTAATGAAAAACAACTAATCAGAATAGCCGAGGAAGCTTTCAAAAACTCGACCAAAGCGCGGCACTTGTTCCCGGTAAGACAGAACTTGCTCTATTTTATTTTGTTTTATTTCTGTCATACATTTCCTTTAAATGTTTGGCGGCCACATTGCCAAGTAAACCCGCGCGTGCGCCGTTGCGATGACCGGAATTTCTGGCCATGAGATACCAAAGAGACTTAAGCCTGGTTTTCACTAACGACGCAAGCTCAAGCGCAAGCACAAGCATAAGCACAAGCGTAAGCACAAGCGCAAGCACAAGCGTAAGCACAAGCGTAAGCACAAGCGCAAGCACAAGCGCAAGCACAAGCGCAAGCGCAAGCACAAGCGTAAGCATAAGTAGTCTATGCCAAGTGATAACGAACGTCGACATAAGCACAAGCATAAGAACATGATGTTTACTAGTTACAAGTTCCGTTCTCGACTCGGCAAATATGGCGGTAGAAACTCTCAAGCACCGACTATTGTTGTTTCTTCTACTTTTGCGACGGAGAAATCAAAAGCGACTACAAAAAGGAGGAAAACGAAACGTTTTGGGGTTAGGGATATTTTTGAAGAAAGAAGAAGCCAAGGTGATTTTTACGAGCTACGACTTGGAGATTAGAATTTTACTTTTGAATTTTACTCACGCTTGTGTTTTTTTGTTTCTGTCTTTAAATTCCCTACACCAATTTTCATACAATATTCTATAGCTCCGAGCAACCTCGGAAAACTTTTCATCAAAATCAACCGCGGCCTCCGCCATTTTGTTCATATTCTCAGACGCGAGGGAATCTGGAACGAGTGCTATCGAGTCCCTGTGCTTATGCGGTGTTTCGTTTTCACACAGCATAACGCGAACGCAAGCACAAGCGCAAGCACAAGAAAAGGAAAAATTTTGATCCTTGTACTTGTGCTTGTGCTTATGCTTGCGTCGAATCCGTTTTCATGGTGAAATAAGAGCTGTTATGCTTGTGCTTGCGCTTGTGCTTGTGCTTGTGCTTGCGTCGCTGGTGAAAACCAGGCTTTACCACAGGAAATACATTTAATAGCTGAAGCAAACTCCAGACGGCATGCCTATTAAAAAATTGGTTTTCATGGCCACATTACGTGTCGTACGAAATCCCAACCGCTATGCCGTATATGCCGGCTATGCCGTATGCCCGGCCAGGGTTAATAAAAATTCCCTCCTCCCGGATTACAAAATAATGCGTTACTGTTAATTCCACAAAAGGCGAACTGCGTACAAGATATAAAAAAGATGATGTTCTTCTCTCGCAGTACTGTGTTGAAGCAGCTTTAAAAATTCAGTTGAAAATTGGTATGTCTGCTTTTCTGTAGCCGTCGTCCTTTTTCTGCGGAGAGCAAGGAAATCGGATACGTCTGCGCGTAGGCTACTTTTCTGTTGCGTGATACCTTATTTAAGAAAAATATCTTGTTGAATGCAAACTTTGTTATCCGACGTTCTTTTCTTTCTTTGTTTGCGATTTCATCAGTGAAAAGCGTGCAAACTTTGTTTACCCAAAAATCTTTGATGTATTTGTCAGCGATTGGCTCAAGTTTCTAATCAATATTCATGAAAAAATCGTAGCCCTCGCCGCAAATCAAGCAGTTCGTGTTCGTGAGATGTCTCGTAAGTTGTAAAACGTTTTGGCGCTCTTGAGGCAACTTGGAAGACTTCGGGGAGACGTACCACTAAAGAAGATAGTCGCCCCCACAACTCCAACCGAAGGTAAGAGTCGCTTCGCAAGAAAATTACATTTGTTCAGTAAAAGAGTATCAAATTCCTGGGATCAAATTTTGTTTGATGAAGTGAACACGTGCGTTGCGCTTCTCTGCGTTTTTGTATTGCGTTTCTCTTGCAATAAGCTGGGGAGTTGTCTTTCCAAACAGTCTCTGACTGGTTAATTTCGTTTAAGCTCCACTTTCAAAATAACCGGCATTTTATAGTTTTTAACTTCGGAGCGAAGGCCTTGAAACAAATGTTGAAAAAAGATTATGAAATTCCTATTATAAATCGTTATTTCCAGTTCGTTGTATACCATTAACTGTTGATGAAAACCACGTCTAATGCATCTAAAATTCAACCTTAGACGTCTGTAAAATAACGAATATTGAACATTTAATCTTATCAATCGTTCATTTATATTTTCAGGAATTTCAAAGAGTATCAAAGTCAGGAAAATGGAGGGCTGAAGAAACAAATCAAGAGGGATCTCTTAAAAGATAAGAACTTTGTTTAGTTCATATATTTCTTTGTACAAATGGTGGCTGGACATGGCAAATACTTTAGTTTGTATTAGTATCAAATGTATTGATTCTAAGGAAGAGCTAAGTTTATTCATTTTGCTGAATCGCATACTGGCTGCTAATTGCCTGAACCGCTGTCAAATCAGTATAGGTTTTGCAATGAGAGGAAGGTTTTTGGTAGAATAACTTCTGACAATTTTAATCTCAGTCACCATTTGGACGTTGAGCGATCGTTTGATTCATACGGTTGATAATTTGACGATTCAGTTTACGGCTTTTGTTTTTGTTTAGGTGAACATATCTTTATGCAAAACAAATGTAAATTGCTTACAAAACTTCACTTACAAAGGAAATACCAATTTTGTTTGGTCGATCGCTCAAGGTGTAGGTATAAACATTATAGTTATAATCTCAGTTGATGTGGTGGGTGTTTGTATTTTTAAGGTGGCACTGACAGTTTATCCACTGCAATTTCCTGATTTGTACACGTCAAATTATTTGTTTCCATGGCCACATTGGCTGTTATAAAATAACTTTCCGTTTCAAAATTATTTCATATTTTTCTCAGTAATTTTTGATACTTTGAAACGAAGTACAATTTGGTATTAACTAGATGCTTAAAATGAAAGTTTGTATTTTGTCCACAAATTCGCGAGCCTTCCAGAAACAAGATTAAGAACATTTCAGTTAATTTAGAAGGGGAAATTTTTATTTTTATTTTTATTTGAATTTAACAAACGTCTGGCATTGTGTTAAAAATGGAGCCAAGCAATTGTCTGTTAAATGTTCTAAATTGAATCAAGCTCTTGGAAAATTCGACATATCGCTAGAATGAAAATGGACACGTTAAATTATTTGTTTTCATGATCAAATTGGCTGTAATAAAAAAAACTTTCCTTTTCCAAATTATTTCAGTTAATTAAGAAGGCAAATCTCATTCAATTATTTTTCAATTTAATCAAATTGTGGCATTGTGTTTAAATTTGAATGAATTGGGAATATATATTTAAACACCTCCTTATAATAATACACACCTTCTCTACATAAACTGATTGTGACAAGAGAACAAAGGCGTTTACAAGTTTCGTTTTTTCTTTAATCCACGAAAAAATTATTCTCAGTCGCGCATTCTAAAAAATTATTGGGTGGCTTTTTCCTGATCGAGTGCCTGTGTTCACTTGTCGATCATACGTATATTTAGTTGCTTAGTTTATAAAGCCCTGATGTCTGGTTTTAAGGAAAGCCGGTATTTAAGATGATCAATATAGACCTTGTTGTTGTTCATGACAATGACTGACGTTTCCAAAACCTAAGCGGAAGTCATCTTCAGAGTCCGTGAATTGTAAAGTACTACTTTACGACAACTACTAACAAATGTTAAAGACAAAGACGAACCTAGCGACGGCCAAGGAGCACTATACAAGATCAAATGCTGTGACTGCCAGAAATTTGAACATACAACTGAACATACAACTGGCTGAACACAAACCAGCGACGAAAAATAGTGATGTCAACGATCACATTGCTGAACGCCACGTACCATTTACACACTAATCACAGAACTGACTGGGACTCTGCCGAATGCGTTACCTACAGTACGGACTACTGAGAACAAACACCATGGCATCGATGCCAACAGCTATCCGGTGACCTATAAATGACTTTTCAACAGAACAAACAAAAATCAGTGCACTATTAATGCACGGATCGAAACACCGCGCACTAATCACTAACTTGAGTCTCAACAGTCAATAACATCGTGGCAAAACTGACCAATGACAGCTTACAATTCACGTGGCTCTGAAGATGACTCGGGGGAGGGGGGTACTCCCTTATATACGCTATATAGGTATGTGCCGCCAGATAGGGTAGGGTTTTTGAGGTGCTCAGTCCTTAAATAGGGTATCCTTTTTGGTATTTTTGGTATTGTGATCCTTAGATATTCATCAGATAGGGTCACTAAATTGCAGTATCCACCCCAACGCGCAAAACGAAAAAGATATGGTCTGTTAAAACTGTACTACACGCCTGGTTTTGCGCCTTAAAAAGAGTATCAAATCTCGATTTTCTACCCTTAAATAGGGTCAGGATTTGAAAACCTTGGCGGCACACACCTATCCTAAATTGTCGGGACCCCCCCCCCCCAGAGATAACTTCCCTCAGTTTGTCGAAACGTCAGTTCTCTTTAGAACTACAATGTAGACCTGTTATACAGGAAAAACACAAACCAAAAGCTATCCTTTGTGGAAGAACAACAGATAACGTTTCGAAGTCAGCTGCATCAACACCTCAAACAAATCATTTACAGTTTAGTTAACCTTTTTTACTTGGTTGCTCAATTTTGAATTCTCAGAAAATGATGTTTCGGGTTTCTAAATATCGTTTATCCTTCTAAGTCAATTTTCAAACCATTTTAGCAGAATGTTTTACAGAATGAAAACTCTCAAAACTACAACACTACTTCCCATGATTTCAATTTGTGAATTGTTTGCGTGAACACTAAAAGAGACACTAAAATACTAAGCATAATATTAATTCAGTCGCACAGATTCTTAGCAAGAATAACGTGGCGCCGTTAACTTCTGCGATTTGTAAATTGGTTTCAGTTTAATCTATAGGAAAATTTTCTGTTGTTTTGCTGCTGCCGAATATTTGATTAAACATTCCCTTGTCCCAATTCAGACAAGAAATACAGAACCTATCATAAAAAGACGAATTATTTCTACTTTGGTTCCGTTTGTTATTATGTGATGGTCCGGCTGTACAACCCCTTGATTTGATTTAGGCCATTTATGTTTGTCTGTATAATAAATTTCAATTGACAGAAAGAAACGTGTTTAGGGTGAAACTTGAACCAGACATTGGGTATTATAAATGAACTCTCTTCAATTTAGTTTTTAAGTGGAGGAAAAGACGTTTTTCTGTTGGCATTCGATGTAGCACAGAATGAAACATTTTAGTTTGATTTTGATAAATTAGTCGTGTATAACAAGATCTCTAGGAAGAAAATGGAGCCAAGCAATTATCTGTTGAATGTTTTAAATTATGTGACTTGCTCCAAACTTAGCAAATGATTATTATTTTGAAAAATTAGGCTTGTGCACAGTTTACTAATCTCTACAAAGAAAATGGAGCCAAGCACTTGTTTGTTGAATACTCTAAATTATTTCACTTGCTCCAAACTTAGCAAATAGTAATTTTAAAAAATTGATTTATCACTAGAATGAAAACGGAGCCATGCAATTGCCTGTTGAATGTTCTAAATTATTCTACTTGCTCCAAACTTAAGAAACGGGTTTTTTTTTTTGTGCTACTAAGGAAACTGGCCAACAGTTAAAAGTCTTGTTATTAAAAGCAACATGGCAAACTATCTAAAAATGTCCAGTATCGTAATCAGAAGTAAAAATTACTTAAATAAGTAAACAATAAGAGAACTTAAGCTTTAATTTTCGTTATCCAAAACGTTTTCGCGAATTGTTTAGTAGCTTGCCATGTTTCTTCTAATATCCTTCATGTATACAATGTCTCGTGCAAAATTTAAGGCTGGTTTTCACCGGCGACAAAAGTATTAGTACAAACATATGAAGAATGAACACACTTGTTCTTCTTATGCTGTCTTCGTAGGAATTGACACGGCATAAGCATAGGCACAAGGAAAAAGAACTTGCATGACATTTTTCTTGTGATTATGTTCATTTCGCATTAATTCCTGATGAGGAGAACATAAGAAGAACGAGAAAGTTTCTCTTTCTTATATTGTTCTTATACTTATGTCGCTTGTGAAAACTGACTAGCGTTAAAGGGAACCTCCATTGTTATAACAAATTGACGTTAAATTGTTGGAAATAAAGTCTAAATTAAAAATTTTTAAAAAGCAGGTGCAAATATAATTTTAGAGTACAAAAAAATGGATATGAATATCGCCTATTTTCGCTTTTAAATTTCCCGCGCGCCGCCATTTTGAATATTTATGAGATGTTACGGTTGTCTAATTGTTGCATACAAAAGAAGTTCGATTCTTAACAATAGCGGCAACAGTAACACGTCATAAATATTCAAAATGGCGGCGCGCGGGAAATTTAAAAGCGAAAATAGGCGATATTTAATTATATCCATTTTATTTGTACACTAAAATTATATTTGCACCTGTTCTTTTAAAAGTGTTAAATTTCGACTTTATTTTCAACAATTTAACGTCAATTTGTTCTGACAATGGAGGTTCCCTTTAAATTGTGAGGTTCATTACAAATGTTTCGCACGAGATGTTGTATACTTTTTTAAGTTGTACTCCTTGAAATATCTTTTTGATCAAAACATTTTTAAGGGGTGGCCGGTTAATTGTTTGGCCAAAATTATTACCAGGGGAAACGCTGTGCAAATTTCTCCAAATTTTCCCGCCAAAAGACTTAGTATATATAGGAAGAAAAATTTTGTCACACCTTTTAATTAGTTAAATAAATTTTACAATACATTTATTCGCATTCCACTTTGTATAAATAGCAAATAATCTAATTGTATATGTAAGGAAATGCCTAGGGCCTAAATAAACCGTTGGGTTTTCGGGTTAGACAGATAATGTTAATTTTGTGTAACTTTCACTCATAGCAACAAAGCATACATATACGCGCATTAATAGCTGGCGTCAAGAGAAACAATATAAATAAAAAATAAAGAATACAATGAAACTGAAAAATAATTATTTTATTGTTGCTGACTTCTAATTATTTATTAAATACAATATTAAAAAAAAAACCGGCGCATGCGTATTTTGAGCGCCCGTATTTTTCTAAGTCTTTTGGCGGGAAAATTTTAGAAATTTGAACAGCGTTTACCGTGAACAAAATATTTGAACAAAAACAATAGGCTCTTCAACAAGCAAATAATCACAAATTTTCAGAAATTACTGAAAGAATTGTACTGAATAGTAACAGGTTTTTTCCAAAAGCAAAAAGGTCTTGACTAGTTTTCTGAGATATAAATTGAGTATTTATTTCTGTTCTTGAAAACCTTGTCCATGGCAAGTTTTCACGGTACAAATTGCCTTATTACTGCTACAAACAACACGATAATGTTTCGTAGATTTGAAAACATTGATTTTTAACTTTTCAAACAATCGTAAATCGATCATTAACCTGAGTTTTGACACTTTGCTTTATAAATGCAGCATATTAAAGTCTGTTGTAAGCAAACTTTGTACCGTGTAAATTGCCTTTAAGTACTGATACAGTGCAACACAGATATAACAAACGTACTTGAACGCAAAATATAGAACGTTTATCTGCAAAAAGTCAATGAAACCTATTGCTGATCGTCAATAACCAAAATTTCTAACAGGGAAAGCTGATAAACCGTTAAACGTACGTGAGCTAGAAACGAAATGACCTTCAATCAACATGAAAATATTTATTGCAAACTGACAAAGAACCCCAATAACGGGGAGTTGTTTAAACTGTATAAAGTCCTTGAAAACGGCCTAGCATTTACACTGAGAAATCTAGTTTAATATTTACGAAAAGTGAAAACTCGAAACAAAATTTAGTGCCAGTTCGCTGACTTTGGAATGAAGTTGATTATTCTCGCAGTAATTCAATGCTAAAAACGTATAATTTAGCAGTTAAACAAATATGCTTGAACTTTTAACCTTTACAGACGAATCTAGCATTCTATTCATTAGCATACGAATTTACGTAGAGAAGGCACGTGCTAAATAGTTAGTAATCTATGTAATTTTTAGCTCTTTGCATGTAATGTTTAACGAAACATCAGCAATCAAAAACTGCAAAATTGTTTGATAGCAAAAGCGCTAATGAGCCATACATTATTTGTAAAAGTTTAATTTTTTAAACAGTATAGCATGAAGAGTGTCTAGTATATCGCGCTCAAATTTCCAGAGAAAGCTAATTGTGTTATACCCTTTCAAAATTCGGAGTTGATTTTTTTGTAATTGTTTAAATTGTAATTAAATTTAAATGAATAAAGTTGTTGTTGCTCGATTAGAGAATGACGCGCATATGCTAATGAGACAATAACAGTAAACAAAGATTCACCTATCGATAACAGATAAGAAAAAACTGAATTGCTCACAGATCATCATTTTTAAGAATGGGCTTCATTGTGATTATTCTTATCGATTTTCACTACGAAATCGATTAAAATCCCTTGTGAAAGCTGACATTAAAAAGAAGAATATTAGAACTGACAAAATGAACTACTATTTCGAATACTCAGGTATATTAAGGACTAGGTCTGCCCCTATTTTATCAAAAGAGTAACGGGGTGGTCTATCTTCAAAAGAAAACGTGTCATAAGTACGAGACTTGGCAACGGCATCCGACTTATTGAGACAGTTCTTTTTGACGTTGATGTGTCCATGGCAACCTATCATGTGACCAATTGAGCTTTTACTTCCGGTTTGTTCCTTCATTGCTCTTGCAGACAAGGAAGAATTGGTTTTCTGAGAGTTTTAAGTGGCATTATTTCTACTCTTTTAAGGTAGTTTCTAAATGTAACTGGAAACGTGGTCCATCTAACGGCATAACTGTTTTCTGGTTATTACGTGACAAAAACATCGTGACATTCCAATCGTCACGTGACCTGGACACGCCTTCCAGTTAGCTTCGCGTATGACTTTGCGCGAGTTAAAAATATCCAAGCGATATTTTGTCAGCCAGAGTGGTTTAAGTTCTCCTGCACTTAGCCTAAAGAAAAATATGGAAATATGGAAATTTGATACCTTAATCAGTTGCGTGACTCTTTTTGTGACAACTTCTTATCAAAATTAATCTTTGTATCAAGTTTAAGCCTTTGGTCAAGTTTCATATCAATATGTTCCATACTTTATGAGATAGACCACCTCCTTAGTTTTCGGATGTACCGTAACTGACCCAGGCCTTAATATACCTGAGTAAGTAATCTACTCCTAGCCTTTAAACCCTTACTGCAAACTGACAAGCCAAATCTCTTGGAAACACACAAAAAAAAGCTATAAACGAATTGCTTTTTAATTTCAAAATCCTGCTTACTAAAAACTCTCGAACAGAAAAATGGCCTTAATTATTGATAACTGGATAACTTTAAAGATAAAACTTTCATCATTGATTTTACTACGAAGTTATTAAAATTCTTAATGAAAGCTAACAATAAGAGGGAAAAACCGAGGCTGACGAAATGAACTACAATTTTCAAAAATCAATCGATTCGTAGCCTGAAACCCCTTACTGAAAACTTGACAAACAGCCATTATCAAGGTCAAAACAAAACAAAGGAAATGCCCATAAACAAAGAAAGTGACTTGTGCAAGATCTAAACTAAAAATAATAAAATCTTGTAAAAATGGAGAAAAATCTTCAAGCATAAACGGTAAACGGTAAACGGTAAACAGACAAAATTGTCTCTGAGAAAGCATTTCATAACTTTTAAAGCTGTATTGAAATTAAGGAAAACAAATTGAAGGAAATGAAAAAAAAATCATAACTGACAAAATTAAATAACCGATACCACAGGGTTACCATCCTCTGTTTGTGTGTTGTGTTGTGGTGTGTTGTGGTGTGTTGTGGTGTGTTGTGCAACTGTAATGGTCGTACCTATTTATAAAACTAGCCTCACCAAAGGCGAAATTTAGAGCTATTGAAACTGATAAAAATATAACAAAACCTCTCAAAATAACTGTCATGTTGTTTAACTTTGTTTTTCTGTCTTTGTTTTGGTGATTTATGGCTCCCGAAAGTGGGTAAATATAACTTTCAAAATGATGTTTGATTTAAAGTCGATTTTTTACCTTTACGAACAAATGACAAACAGACAGAATCACATATAAACTTAAACTGAACGATTGCTATATTGTTTTGAAATAGGAAGAAAAACTCGCAGTGAAAAACAAATAAAAAATACCTAAAGAGAGAAATTAACGACTGAAAAAACACGAAGTTTCACCAGATTGGCAATTTTGATTTCTAAACCGCCTGTCACAAACTTTAGTAGACCTATGAGTTCGTGTCCGCGCTCATGACTCCTACTCTTGCTTTTACAAGTCCTGTTTTCCGTAATGCTAAAAATAAATTACAAATTGTGTGTGTCACTGAAATGTAGTCCCATGATGATATTAACACTTGGACACGGCTACAAAAATATAATAGGAATAGATGAATTTCAATCCACTTCCATCCTTGTAATCCTGCACTTTATTCCCAAACTACTTGTTCTGTTTTGCTTTGAAGAATCGTTTTATCCAATTTAGTTGTATATTTGGTGGTATTTGGCGATATAACATGAAAATTAGGAGAGGGAAATTGCAATAGTTTGGCGGGAAACTGTCCCTTTAACTAACTTAAAAAACAGACAGACGGATAAAATAACCTTAAATGTTCTTCGAGAAATCGTTTTCTAACCTCAGAAACCCTTATAGTGAAAATTGGCCAATAAATCGAGAACCGGACCAGCAGATTAATCCACGATTTCCACTGAGTATTAAAAACTGGCCTGTTTTTTTTTTTTTTTTTAATTTTTTCAATAAAACATGTTTTGTAACCGTAGAGGCTAGCACCTTACTATAAACGAATAACTGAAATTATAAAATGACAAAAAAAAAAAACTAACAGAGAACCAGAACAGTTGAAAAACTAAAGACAAAATTCAAGTAATATATCAAACATGAGACACAGTGTTTCATCACAAGATCAAACACTGAGAAGAGAGTTGAAAATACGACGCGCAGCGGAGTATTTTTGACGAACTTCGAGGTGTTTGATCTTGTGATGAAATACTGTGTCGAATGTTTGATACTACTTCTCAAACAAAATGATTTTAGAAGGAGAAATTAAGGATGCAAAAATGAGGAGTGTTTCATCTGATTTCCAAACACTCGTTAAACATTAATTTCCTTTGTATTTTCTTCATGAATTATTAATGAGTTTGAGAAGGAGAATTAAAAGCAGGTGGCATTACCTTCACGTTTAGGTAGAAATTGTTTGAAATATGTAAACCCTTGACGGACAAAATAGCCTATGATTAACTATGATTCACTGTGATTTTCTAAATTACAAAAACATTATCTCAGCGTGACATAAATATGCATTGTGCGAAATGAGAGATTGGACTGGATTACTTAATGCATTAAATGTGTTTTTACCTTTGATAAACAGCGGTGAGACGCGGTAAACACAAAAAGACCGGCATTGTGTAATCTTGTAACCGGTCATAGCTACGCGACGAACATCGTTTCCTATCGCAAAATTCATCTCACCGCAACGACCATTCCTCTTGTCTCCGCAACAGATTCAAGACAACAACAGGTAAGCGAACATCAACCATTTCAATCCCATATGCAGTTTACAAAAAGGTGTATCCAGTTTACAAATGAGCGTGTGGGTTCCCCGGGGGGGGGGGGGGGGGGGGGGGGGGGGGGGTACTCTGAAAATTTTTAGGTGGGGGTGTGCCGCTGGGACTCTCAGACCCTTAACCTATGCTAGACCATTTTAGCTGCATTTTGCAACCCTATTCTAAACAAAACACCGAAAAACCCTACCCTATCCTAGACCTATTCCAGACTCGCTATTTTCCAGAAACTCGTTCACTATCACAGTTATTAGTTAACAGGGGTCAGTAAAAATGCCGTACTGCCCACCGTACCGATTTTTAAATGCCATTTGCCAGTAAACCTTGTGTAGAATAAATTCTTCACGCAACTGATCAGTTTTGCGGAAAATGATACCCTATTCTAGACCAAAAATCTCTGATTACTATACCCTATCCCAGACTAAACTGTCTGAAAACCATACCCTTCACAGCGGCACATACCTATATAGCTCATATATGGGAGTACCCCCCCCCCCCCCCCCCCCCCCCCGGGGGTGGGTTCCCTATGATCAGTCTAAGCTTTTTGTTGTTTAACAGAGCAGTCAAATAATTGAAGACTAAACAAATTTAATACATTACGTGATCCAGTGTTCAATGCGTATTTGTGTCACATTAAGACGTGATTTTAATTCAGCGTTTCAAAACAACATTTGGTTTATGTCCCCGAGCCCGAGAGCTCGCTCGCAGGCTACACATTTAAAAACAACCTTTATCGTGCTGTAGCATTTACCTAAGTCTTGAAAAATAATCAATTTAAAGTCCGCAGATCGGTTTTAATTTTCCATACTGAGTTTGAAGTCAAAGAATTGATGAACAAACATATTTACATCATCTAGTTCTCTCTCTTATTCCAAACAATACGTATTTGTGTCACGCTAAGATATGTTTTTAATTCATCGAAACAAAATTTGATTTATTTGAACTTTTACAAATGGCAGCGAAACTTCACACATTTAAAAATAATATTTACCGTGCTGTAGCGTTTAACTAATTAAGTCTTAAATCCATTTGAAATCCTCCAGAGCACGAAGCCTTATGCACTGGTCAGCGGAATTGTCGAGAAAAGGTTACAACCGATGGAGCGAGCGATATAGCGAGCAAGTGAAATTTGTCCTCGTTCAACGCTTCGTGTATTCACGACTTAAAAATGATACATTTATTTTCCAAACTTTACCCTCACTTTCAATGTCCTTTTCGATATGTTTATATATCTTATTGCAGTCAAATGGCCAAGCAATGAGTAATAGTGGCACTGAATGCTTTAACTGTAACTTCATTCTAAAAGACCAGACAATTTACCTACTATTTCATTTCAAGCTCTACCAAAGCAATTAATATTTCAAAGCAACATGTCTTCATACAACTGAAAATTGAAGCAAGTAAGTTACTAATATCAGAAGAACTAAATGAACAAGTGATATAAACAGTGGCTTTCTCTATTCGTCGCTTGTTAAGTATGATGAAAACCCTAAGCGAACAAAATTTAACAGAAACGGACGACAAAATTACATGGATAATATGATACAATTGACACTGAACACAGAAAACATGCCCTTAAATTTTTACCAAAAATTCGTTTTGATTACTGTAAATTGTAATCCCAAATATGACAAATCGGACAAAATGGCTGAAACATTTTCCCTAAGACACACTAATGGCCCATGATATTCACTGAGATATCCCTATTTGAAAACAGTAAAAAAAAGAAACCCTTCTAGTCTAATTTCCTCTGAGAAATAGCGTTGTAACCTAAAATCTTTTACTGAAAACTGACAAACCATGTTGAATTGTATGCCATGGCGAACGGCTTTTACTAAGAAGTCGTTTAAAACATTAAAATCCAGTCTCCAGTCACTGAAAATTGACATGTTAAATAATTTTTTTTTTAATTTGTATGTGAATGAAAACTCATTTTCATATGAAAGGTTTCGCACCTAGCCTCGCTTCGATAGAGAGGCTAAAGGCAATTCGGAAATGGCCTATTCCTTATTGACTTTTTATGCTTGGTATTGTTAGGGCAAAAACAAAACAAAAAGCAAAAACAGTACTGCATCAATAAGAAAAATAGGTCCGACACGCGTGCATGTGTCTATACCCGAAGGTTATGCATGTTTATTTGTTTGGTTTATTCTAGGCAATTCTCAAGCATAACGCATTATTTGGACGTTTTTTACAGCCATAGGTATGCTTGAGAGCAGTAAATGGCCTGATATTTCCACTTGAAAAATGAGTCTTATCTACTCCTACTTGCTCTTAATGAAAACCGTGAAACAATTTTGGCAATTGGCCTCGATTTTAACGTGCTTGCTGACGCCATACTGGGGGCCGACATTGTACGACGGTCAAATGTTATAACATTGAGAATTTGTGATTCTTATTTAACGTTAATCCTTGAAGTTAAAATTTGCTAACTGCATGTTCTCTGAATATTTATGTCAGTTCTTTTTCTGTTAAAGAGAAATGTTTAGATGAAACTAATGTAGTTATTCGATTTCGAAGTTTTATTTTCTTTGTGCTATCATTTATCAGTTGGTACTGGAATTTGTTCGTTAAACCACGCGGCAAAGTTAATTATATCTGTGTTGCATTGTATCTCGACTGAACTAAGAAAATTATGTTCGAATTTGGCTTTGAGCTGCGTTTAAGTAAACCTAATTTCTCTACCTCTTTCTTTGTTTAAGTTGTCTTTTTTTCTTCCTTGATTGATTCTGACATTGATAGTTTCCTTGTATAAATCCTGCATAAAAATAAAACAAAAATATATCAATAAATGCCATCACATTTTGGATATCGAAAAGGTAAGTACACACGAAAATTATTTTTTAATCAACTGAATTAATAACTAAGAAACTAAATTCACCACCGTAAAAAGATTCAAAGCGAATCACAAAGGCATGACGCGCACGTACGAATGGAATGGAATGGAATGCGAATGCAAAGGGCTGGCGCTCGAAACGTCGCCTTTCGAAACTCCTTCCGGTGGCCAATTTACCTTATCATTTCAGTTTTCATTTTTTTTTTAATCCCCCCATTACAGAAGTTACGGAATATATCTATTAAAGCTTATCAATCAACTCATCTCTTTAAACATTATCATGTCGAAGTTGATGGAAGCTCTGGGATGATTTCTCATTTCTATGCTTAACCTAACAAACAAAAACTATCATGTAAAGTATACGTGTTCGCCGGGTGACGTGTCTATCTAACTAAAGAACCGTAGGCCGGAGGTAAAACGCGACTGAAGCCTCCACCCACACCCTCCTAGGCCCTGGGACAAAATATATGGTATTTTTACGTGTTTAATTTTTCCAGACTACGATTATTCTCTTATTTCTTCCAGGGATAGTCGCGATGGCGAAACACGGAGCGAATCGCGCCTACTCGTTGGAGGCGATTCTAGGCGGAGAGTTGTCTTTTAATTTTTTAACGCAGGGAGAGTCGCGCAAGTGAAACACGCGAGTGAATCACGTTTCTTTGTGACAGGCGATTTGTTTCGCACTTTCGCGTGTTTTGCTCGCTCGACAGGAGCCCATGGGTTCCTGTCGCTCGACTGTCTCTGAGAGTCATATAAAACTGTTCGTTGTCTTTCTCAGACACGAACCCAAACGACTGACATCTAATTATGAAATGCTTTTCCAAATCTCACCTCCTGAAACAATTCATGATGTGGTTGATGGTGTCTGCCACATTCTTCCATTCCGCGTCTGTCTGAGAGAGAGCGAGAGATGAATTATTGTTATTATTATTATTATTATTATTATTATTATATCGATGATAAGCGATCTTACGATTATGCTTTTAGTCGCCGTAAGCGACATGTAATTGACGGCGCTTATGATTAAGACCGTTATGTCGCATATTCCCAATCTTTCCTTGTCCGTGACATGACCAGTGGTGGATCTAGGGGAGACCCCCCCCATCCCCGCTCATATCTTACACCCCCTCCCCCCCCTCCCGGCTCCCCCCCCCCCCCCCCCCCCCCCCCCCCCCCCGCCTCCCGACCAGATTTGCGCGTTTGTGGTTCCATAATACAAAGCAATATTGCGAAAGAAGAAAAGTAAATAAAAAAGCGGTAATTCATAAAATAAATACCTACCTTATGAATCGTGTGCGTGGAGACTGATCACCAGGTGAAAGACCACATTCAGTTGTTCAGAACTTGCTATTCCTCAACCAGATTTGCGAGGGCACCTAATTAATAATTACGTATAGGCATTAAACTTTAATTTAAAAAGAACGCTCGTGCTGACCCTCTGAATTTAAGCCACATAAATTGATTGAAAGTTTAAAGACTTGCGAGAAGTAAAATTATAATTAACAAACTGCGATTTATTTTGCTATACTTTACATAGCAACACATCAGATACTGTGTACCAATCAGACTGATAAGTCTGATAAAATTGCTGTATAACGCGTTAGTCTGTGTGTCACCCGATTATTTGAGAGGCAATTGTTAAATATGGCTGAAATTTTAGTTGTAGACTTACTAAGTAGCATCTTATAGCGTCCAGTGTAAATTGACCAGAATAAAACTGCTATATCGAGTCAGTCTGTGTGTATCTCAAAGAATATACGACGGTATATAATGCACATTCGATTAGGACGCAATTGTTAAATATGGCGGCTGAAATTTTATTTGCAGACTAACAAAGTATCATCTTATTAGCTTCGAGTGTAAATTAAACCATCCGATCGTTTAATTGATTGCTTGATAACAACCCTCAATAAATGATGCAAGAAACTAGATATGTAATATTTTTCTTACCTCAAGTATGCTGGGGCAGGTGACTTTGTTCCGGCTCATCTCGAACATCGAACAACATTAAAGTTTTAACGTTAATTATTAAAGTTTCGTTTAGAATTATCTGTCAAGACGAATATAACTCCGTCAGCCTCCTTCGCTTTCCTCGTGGTGAAGGTGCCAAAAAAAAACTGAATAATGAATTGTTAATTAATCTAAGCATTTGCAATTCAAATAAGAATTTGAATTGTAAAAGAAAAACGACAGGAGTTTTGATTTTGAAAGACACGTTTCAACAGCTCTTTTGTCTTTGAAAATCAAAACTGTAAGTTGTCGTTTTTCTTAAACTTATAACTTGCCTGCTGCTATCCAGACCTCCAAGGCGGGGGGGGGGGGGGGGGGTCTCCCATATATGAGCTATATAGGTATGTGCCACTGTGAAGGGTATGGTTTTCAGGCAGTTTAGTCTGGGATAGGGTATAGTAATTAGAGATTTTTGGTCTAGAATAGGGTATCATTTTCCGTGAAACTGATCAGTTGCGTGAAGAATTTAGTCTAGGCAAGGTTTACTGGCAAATGGCATTTAAAAATCAGTACGGCGGGCAGTACAGCATTTTTACTGACCTCTGTTAACTAATAACTGTGATAGTGAATGAGTTTCTGGAAAATAGCGAGTCTGGAATAGGTCTAGGATAGGATAAGGTTTTTCGGTGATTAGTCTAGAATAGGGTTGCAAAATGCAGCTAAAATGGTCTAGCATAGGTTAAGGGTCTCAGAGTCCCAGCGGCACACCCCCACCCAAAAATTTGCAGAGTAACCCCCGGGATCCAGACCTATTTAGAAAAAGAATATATTTTAAAAAAAATGGTCCACAGTTCCACGTGGAAGCAATTACCCAGAAAAACATGTTTCCATGTACAAAATAGTTAAGAAAAAACGTGCACAGTTTTAGTAGGATGGATTAATAGTTCGTGGTTTTCTCGGAAATAATTTCCCGCTAAAATTGACCTTTTAGCTGTATTCAAAGGCTGCAAGCGAAAATACCCTTGATTGATAAAGACTTACTGAACTAAACATGGTCTCGCAAGACTTGTTTTAAATTGCCAACTGTTTATATCTGTATGAATACGGGCAGACCTGCACCTTTCGTAACGCCTCGCAGGATTGGCTAAGAAAACAATAGAACAAACAACACATGCAACAATGGACCCTAGCCCCAAAAACAATAGAGGTGCACCTCATCCAGGTCTTATGAAATTAAAGGTTCCGAAGAAGTGCAGGCCTATACTGATGAATACAGCCGCATTCCCTCGCTACCAGACCGCGCTCTTTATTGCAGTGGGGAGAGGGAGAGAGCTGGTCTCCGTGAAACACGATACTCCCCCGTCCCACCCACCTCCCTTTCCATCCAAATTAGTAATAGTAAATGGACTGAGTGGAGTACAATTCAGGGAGTAATCGAGCGAGTAATTTCAAATCGGCTGAGCGCGTAGCGCGAGGACGATTTGAAATTACGAGCACGATTACCCCTAAATTGTACGACACAAAGTTCAATTACTAATTAATCGAATCAATTATGATAACAAAATTCGAGACTAAAAAGTCTATGTGGAGTTTTTGTACTCAAAACGTCAAGGTTATTTTCTATCAGTTTGAAAGCAGGAAGAAACAGCGAGGAAAAAAAAAACATTTAAGTGCACCTGATTGACGCGCGCGAGCAACGTAGGCGTCCAATTACCGCTAAATGAGTACTTGGGACTTTTCCACTCTTTATACTAGCCTTCCACACGCCAAACTTAAACATCAACTCCATGATCTACTCGAAAGGGTTTTTAACACCAGAGGGAAGAGTTTCATAGCAACCAATAATTTCCACATTCTGGGTTAATGATAGGAAGTCTACGAAGTACACTTACTTCTCCTGTAGGGAACTGTGCCTCGCTATCGACTTTCTTATCGACAATATCTACGTCCGTTTCGGAAACTCAGTCAGTTTTCGGCACCTTTGTTGGCTGATCTGTTCCTCCACATCTTATGAGTATGATTTCATGCTCAGAACAATGAAGCAAAATATGACCAAAGCTGTCCAATTTAGCAACACCTTTCGTTATATCGACGATTTATTGAGCGTTTGTAACAATGAGAATTTTGGAAATTACATCAGCGACATTTACCCGTCAGACCTGGAACTAAAGGACACTATCAAATGAAGAGTGTTATCTGGACACGAGAATCAAGAATGGTGACAGCAACACACCTTTCCATCTCAGCTTTTGCCATGCTTGTGCCCTGAAATTCCTGGCTTTCCATGCTTTTTGCCCTGAAATTCCCGGCTTTTCTTGGCTTTAGCCATGCTTTTTGCCCTGAAATTCCCGGCTTGTCCTAGCCTGGCTTTTGCCATCGCTTTTTGCCCTGACATTCCCGGCTTTTATTGGCTTTTAAAAAGCTTTTTGCCTGGAAATCCCCAGCTTTCCCCGGCTTTTGTCATCGTGCTTTTTGCCGTGAAATTCCCGGCTTTTCTTGGCTTTTGTTATGCTTTTTCCCTGACATTCCCGGCTTTTCTTGGCTTTTTTCATGCATTTTGTCCTGAAATTTCCGGCTTGTCCTGGCTTTTTTCATGCTTTTTGCCCTGAAATTCCCGGCTTTCTTGGCTTTTTTCATGCTTTTTGTCTTGAAATTTCCGGCTTGTCCTGGCTTTTTTCATGCTTTTTGCCCTGAAATTCCCGGCTTTCTTGGCTTTTTTCATGCTTTTTGCCCTAAAAATCCCGGCTTTTCTTGGCTTTTAACATGCTTTTTGTCCAGAAATTCCAGGCTTTTCTTGGCTTTTTTCATGCTTTTTGCCCTGAAATTCCCGGCTTTTCTTGGCTTTTGTTATGCTTTTTGCCCTGAAATTCCCGGCTTTCTTGGCTTTTTTCATGCTTTTTGCCCTAAAAATCCCGGCTTTTCTTGGCTTTTAACATGCTTTTTGTCCAGAAATTCCCGGCTTTTCTTGGCTTTTTTCATGCTTTTTGCCCTGAAATTCCCGGCTTTTCTTGGCTTTTGTTATGCTTTTTGCCGTGAAATTCCCGGCTTTTCTTGGCTTTTGTTATGCTTTTTCCCTAACATTCCCGGCTTTTCTTGGCTTTTTTCATGCATTTTGTCTTGAAATTTCCGGCTTGTCCTGGCTTTTTTCATGCTTTTTGCCCTGAAATTCCCGGCTTTCTTGGCTTTTTTCATGCTTTTTGCCCTAAAAATCCCGGCTTTTCTTGGCTTTTAACATGCTTTTTGTCCAGAAATTCCCGGCTTTTCTTGGCTTTTTTCATGCTTTTTGCCCTGAAATTCCCGGCTTTTCTTGGCTTTTTTCATGCTTTTTGTCCTGACATTCCCGGCTTTTCTTGGCTTTTTTCATGCTTTTTGCCCCGAAATTCCCGGCTTTCTTGGCTTTTTCATGCTTTTTTCCCTGACATTCCCGGCTTTTCTTGGCTTTTGTTATGCTTTTTGCCCTGACATTCCCGGCTTTTCTTGGCTTTTAACATGCTTTTTGCCCTGAAATTCCCGGCTTTTCTTGGCTATTTTCATGCATTTTGTCCTGACATTCCTGGCTTTTCTTGGCTTTTTTCAGGCTTTTTTCCGTTACATTCCCGGCTTTCTCGGCTTTTCTCATGCTTTTCACCTTGAAATTCCCGGCTTTTCTTGGCTTTTAACATGCTTTTTTCCCTGAAATTCCCGGCTTTTCTTGGCTTTTTTCGTGCTTTTGCCCTGAAATTCCCGGCTTTTCTTGGCTTTTTTCATGCCTTTTTACCTGACATTCCTAGCTTTCTTGGCTTTTTCATGCTTTTTGCCCTGAAATTCCCGGCTTTTCTTGGCTTTTCTCATGCTTTTTGTCCTCAAATTCCCGGCTTTTCTTGGCTTTTAACATGCTTTTTTCCCTGAAATTCCCGGCTTTTCTTGTCTTTTTTCATGCCTTTTTACCTGACATTCCCAGCTTTCTTAGCTTTTTCATGCTTTTTGCCCTGAAATTCCCGGCTTTTCTTGGCTTTTTTCATGCTTTTTGCCCTGAAATTCCCGGCTTTTCTTGGCTTTTTCATGCTTTTTTTCACTGGCATTCCCGGCTTTTCTTGGCTTTTCTCGTGCTTTTTGCCCTGAAATTCCCGGCTTTTCTTGGCTTTTTTCATGCCTTTTTCCCTGACATTCCCGGATTTCTTGGCTTTTCTCATGCTTTTTGTCCTGAAATTCCCGGCTTTTCTTGGCTTTTAACATGCTTTTTTCCCTGAAATTCCCGGCTTTTCTTGGCTTCAGTTTTTCGTGCTTTTGCCCTGAAATTCCCGGCTTTTCTTGGCTTTTTTCATGCCTTTTTACCTGACATTCCCAGCTTTCTTGGCTTTTTCATGCTTTTTGCCCTGAAATTCCCGGCTTTTCTTGGCTTTTTTCATGCTTTTTGCCCTGAAATTCCCGGCTTTTCTTGGCTTTTTTCATGCTTTTTTTCTCTGGCATTCCCGGCTTTTCTTGGCTTTTCTCATGCTTTTTGCCCTGAAATTCCCGGCTTTTCTTGGCTTTTTTCATGCCTTTTTCCCTGACATTCCCGGATTTCTTGGCTTTTCTCATGCTTTTTGTCCTGAAATTCCCGGCTTTTCTTGGCTTTTAACATGCTTTTTTCCCTGAAATTCCCGGCTTTTCTTGGCTTCAGTTTTTCGTGCTTTTGCCCTGAAATTCCCGGCTTTTCTTGGCTTTTTTCATGCCTTTTTACCTGAAATTCCCGGCTTTTCTTGGCTTTTTCATGCTTTTTGCCCTGAAATTTCCGGCTTTTCTTGGCTTCAGTTTTTCGTGCTTTTGCCCTGAAATTCCCGGCTTTTCTTGGCTTTTTTCATGCCTTTTTACCTGACATTCCCAGCTTTCTTAGCTTTTTCATGCTTTTTGCCCTGAAATTCCCGGCTTTTCTTGGCTTTTTTCATGCTTTTTGCCCTGAAATTCCCGGCTTTTCTTGGCTTTTTTCATGCTTTTTTTCCCTGGCATTCCCGGCTTTTCTTGGCTTTTCTCATGCTTTTTGCCCTGAAATTCCCGGCTTTTCTTGGCTTTTTTCATGCCTTTTTCCCTGACATTCCCGGATTTCTTGGCTTTTCTCATGCTTTTTGTCCTGAAATTCCCGGCTTTTCTTGGCTTTTAACATGCTTTTTTCCCTGAAATTCCCGGCTTTTCTTGGCTTCAGTTTTTCGTGCTTTTGCCCTGAAATTCCCGGCTTTTCTTGGCTTTTTTCATGCCTTTTTACCTGACATTCCCAGCTTTCTTGGTTTTTTCATGCTTTTTGCCCTGAAATTCCCGGCTTTTCTTGGCTTTTTTCATGCTTTTTGCCCTGAAATTCCCGGCTTTTCTTGGCTTTTTTCATGCTTTTTTTCCCTGGCATTCCCGGCTTTTCTTGGCTTTTCTCATGCTTTTTGCCCTGAAATTCCCGGCTTTTCTTGGCTTTTTTCATGCCTTTTTCCCTGACATTCCCGGATTTCTTGGCTTTTCTCATGCTTTTTGTCCTGAAATTCCCGGCTTTTCTTGGCTTTTAACATGCTTTTTTCCCTGAAATTCCCGGCTTTTCTTGGCTTCAGTTTTTCGTGCTTTTGCCCTGAAATTCCCGGCTTTTCTTGGCTTTTTTCATGCTTTTTTTCCCTGACATTCCCGGCTTTTCTTGGCTTTTCTCATGCTTTTCGCCCTGAAATTCCCGGCTTTTCTTTGCTTTTCTTATGCCGCTTTTCGCCCTGAAATTCCCGGCTTTTCTTGGCTTTTTATGCTTTTTTCCCTGACATTCCCGGCTTTTCTTGGCTGTTTCATGCTTTTTGCCCTGAAATTCCCGTCTTTTCTTGGCTTTTTCATGCTTTTTTCCCTGACATTCCCGGCTTTTCTTGGCTTTTTCATGCTTTTTGCCCTGAAATTCCCGGCTTTTCTTGGCTTTTGTTATGCTTTTTGCCCTGACATTCCCGGCTTTTCTTGGCTTTTGTTATGCTCTTCGCCCTGAAATTCCCGGCTTTTCTTGGCTTTTTCATGCTTTTTCCCCTGACATTCCCGGCTTTTCTTGGCTTTTTCATGCTTTTTGCCCTGAAATTCCCGGCTTTTCTTGGCTTTTTCATGCTTTTTGCCCTGAAATTCCCGGCTTTTCTTGGCTTTTGTTATGCTTTTTTCCCTGACATTCCCGGCTTTCTTGGCTGTTGTTATGCTTTTTGTCCTGACTGATTCCCGGCTTTTCTTGGCTTTTTTCAGGCTTTTTTCCCTGACATTCCCGGCTTTCTTGGCTTTTCTCATGCTTTTTGCCCTGAAATTCCCGGCTGTTCTTGGCTTTTTTCATGCCTTTTTCCCTGACATTCCCGGATTTCTTGGCTTTTCTCATGCTTTTTGTCCTGAAATTCCCGGCTTTTCTTGGCTTTTAACATGCTTTTTTCCCTGAAATTCCCGGCTTTTCTTGGCTTCAGTTTTTCGTGCTTTTGCCCTGACATTCCCGGATTTCTTGGCTTTTCTCATGCTTTTTGTCCTGAAATTCCCGGCTTTTCTTGGCTTTTAACATGCTTTTTTCCCTGAAATTCCCGGCTTTTCTTGGCTTCAGTTTTTCGTGCTTTTGCCCTGAAATTCCCGGCTTTTCTTGGCTTTTTTCATGCCTTTTTACCTGAAATTCCCGGCTTTTCTTGGCTTTTTCATGCTTTTTGCCCTGAAATTTCCGGCTTTTCTTGGCTTTTTTCATGCCTTTTTCACTGACATTCCCGGATTTCTTGGCGTTTCTCATGCCTTTTTCCCTGACATTCCCGGATTTCTTGGCTTTTCTCATGCTTTTTGTCCTGAAATTCCCGGCTTTTCTTGGCTTTTAACATGCTTTTTTCCCTGAAATTCCCGGCTTTTCTTGGCTTCAGTTTTTCGTGCTTTTGCCCTGAAATTCCCGGCTTTTCTTGGCTTTTTTCATGCCTTTTTACCTGACATT
Organism: Dendrophyllia cribrosa; assembly: GCA_024195265.1. Classification (NCBI taxonomy): domain Eukaryota; kingdom Metazoa; phylum Cnidaria; class Anthozoa; order Scleractinia; family Dendrophylliidae; genus Dendrophyllia; species Dendrophyllia cribrosa. The sequence continues at coordinate 25,030,599 of JAJLRJ010000010.1, forward strand.
CCCAGCTTTCTTGGCTTTTTCATGCTTTTTGCCCTGAAATTCCCGGCTTTTCTTGGCTTTTTTCATGCTTTTTGCCCTGAAATTCCCGGCTTTTCTTGGCTTTTTTCATGCTTTTTTTCTCTGGCATTCCCGGCTTTTCTTGGCTTTTCTCATGCTTTTTGCCCTGAAATTCCCGGCTTTTCTTGGCTTTTTTCATGCCTTTTTCCCTGACATTCCCGGATTTCTTGGCTTTTCTCATGCTTTTTGTCCTGAAATTCCCGGCTTTTCTTGGCTTTTAACATGCTTTTTTCCCTGAAATTCCCGGCTTTTCTTGGCTTCAGTTTTTCGTGCTTTTGCCCTGAAATTCCCGGCTTTTCTTGGCTTTTTTCATGCCTTTTTACCTGAAATTCCCGGCTTTTCTTGGCTTTTTCATGCTTTTTGCCCTGAAATTTCCGGCTTTTCTTGGCTTCAGTTTTTCGTGCTTTTGCCCTGAAATTCCCGGCTTTTCTTGGCTTTTTTCATGCCTTTTTACCTGACATTCCCAGCTTTCTTAGCTTTTTCATGCTTTTTGCCCTGAAATTCCCGGCTTTTCTTGGCTTTTTTCATGCTTTTTGCCCTGAAATTCCCGGCTTTTCTTGGCTTTTTTCATGCTTTTTTTCCCTGGCATTCCCGGCTTTTCTTGGCTTTTCTCATGCTTTTTGCCCTGAAATTCCCGGCTTTTCTTGGCTTTTTTCATGCCTTTTTCCCTGACATTCCCGGATTTCTTGGCTTTTCTCATGCTTTTTGTCCTGAAATTCCCGGCTTTTCTTGGCTTTTAACATGCTTTTTTCCCTGAAATTCCCGGCTTTTCTTGGCTTCAGTTTTTCGTGCTTTTGCCCTGAAATTCCCGGCTTTTCTTGGCTTTTTTCATGCCTTTTTACCTGACATTCCCAGCTTTCTTGGTTTTTTCATTCTTTTTGCCCTGAAATTCCCAACTTTTCTTGGCTTTTTTCATGCTTTTTGCCCTGAAATTCCCGGCTTTTCTTGGCTTTTTTCATGCTTTTTTTCCCTGGCATTCCCGGCTTTTCTTGGCTTTTCTCATGCTTTTTGCCCTGAAATTCCCGGCTTTTCTTGGCTTTTTTCATGCCTTTTTCCCTGACATTCCCAGATTTCTTGGCTTTTCTCATGCTTTTTGTCCTGAAATTCCCGGCTTTTCTTGGCTTTTAACATGCTTTTTTCCCTGAAATTCCCGGCTTTTCTTGGCTTCAGTTTTTCGTGCTTTTGCCCTGAAATTCCCGGCTTTTCTTGGCTTTTTTCATGCTTTTTTTCCCTGACATTCCCGGCTTTTCTTGGCTTTTCTCATGCTTTTCGCCCTGAAATTCCCGGCTTTTCTTTGCTTTTCTTATGCCGCTTTTCGCCCTGAAATTCCCGGCTTTTCTTGGCTTTTTATGCTTTTTTCCCTGACATTCCCGGCTTTTCTTGGCTGTTTCATGCTTTTTGCCCTGAAATTCCCGTCTTTTCTTGGCTTTTTCATGCTTTTTTCCCTGACATTCCCGGCTTTTCTTGGCTTTTTCATGCTTTTTGCCCTGAAATTCCCGGCTTTTCTTGGCTTTTGTTATGCTTTTTGCCCTGACATTCCCGGCTTTTCTTGGCTTTTGTTATGCTCTTCGCCCTGAAATTCCCGGCTTTTCTTGGCTTTTTCATGCTTTTTCCCCTGACATTCCCGGCTTTTCTTGGCTTTTTCATGCTTTTTGCCCTGAAATTCCCGGCTTTTCTTGGCTTTTTCATGCTTTTTGCCCTGAAATTCCCGGCTTTTCTTGGCTTTTGTTATGCTTTTTTCCCTGACATTCCCGGCTTTCTTGGCTGTTGTTATGCTTTTTGTCCTGACTGATTCCCGGCTTTTCTTGGCTTTTTTCAGGCTTTTTTCCCTGACATTCCCGGCTTTCTTGGCTTTTCTCATGCTTTTTGCCCTGAAATTCCCGGCTGTTCTTGGCTTTTTTCATGCCTTTTTCCCTGACATTCCCGGATTTCTTGGCTTTTCTCATGCTTTTTGTCCTGAAATTCCCGGCTTTTCTTGGCTTTTAACATGCTTTTTTCCCTGAAATTCCCGGCTTTTCTTGGCTTCAGTTTTTCGTGCTTTTGCCCTGAAATTCCCGGCTTTTCTTGGCTTTTTTCATGCCTTTTTCCCTGACATTCCCGGATTTCTTGGCTTTTCTCATGCTTTTTGTCCTGAAATTCCCGGCTTTTCTTGGCTTTTAACATGCTTTTTTCCCTGAAATTCCCGGCTTTTCTTGGCTTCAGTTTTTCGTGCTTTTGCCCTGAAATTCCTGGCTTTTCTTGGCTTTTTTCATGCTTTTTTTCCCTGACATTCCCGGCTTTTCTTGGCTTTTCTCATGCTTTTCGCCCTGAAATTCCCGGCTTTTCTTTGCTTTTCTTATGCCGCTTTTCGCCCTGAAATTCCCGGCTTTTCTTGGCTTTTTATGCTTTTTTCCCTGACATTCCCGGCTTTTCTTGGCTGTTTCATGCTTTTTGCCCTGAAATTCCCGTCTTTTCTTGGCTTTTTCATGCTTTTTTCCCTGACATTCCCGGCTTTTCTTGGCTTTTTCATGCTTTTTGCCCTGAAATTCCCGGCTTTTCTTGGCTTTTGTTATGCTTTTTGCCCTGACATTCCCGGCTTTTCTTGGCTTTTGTTATGCTCTTCGCCCTGAAATTCCCGGCTTTTCTTGGCTTTTTCATGCTTTTTCCCCTGACATTCCCGGCTTTTCTTGGCTTTTTCATGCTTTTTGCCCTGAAATTCCCGGCTTTTCTTGGCTTTTTATGCTTTTTTCCCTGACATTCCCGGCTTTTCTTGGCTGTTTCATGCTTTTTGCCCTGAAATTCCCGTCTTTTCTTGGCTTTTTCATGCTTTTTTCCCTGACATTCCCGGCTTTTCTTGGCTTTTTCATGCTTTTTGCCCTGAAATTCCCGGCTTTTCTTGGCTTTTGTTATGCTTTTTGCCCTGACATTCCCGGCTTTTCTTGGCTTTTGTTATGCTCTTCGCCCTGAAATTCCCGGCTTTTCTTGGCTTTTTCATGCTTTTTCCCCTGACATTCCCGGCTTTTCTTGGCTTTTTCATGCTTTTTGCCCTGAAATTCCCGGCTTTTCTTGGCTTTTTCATGCTTTTTGCCCTGAAATTCCCGGCTTTTCTTGGCTTTTGTTATGCTTTTTTCCCTGACATTCCCGGCTTTCTTGGCTGTTGTTATGCTTTTTGTCCTGACTGATTCCCGGCTTTTCTTGGCTTTTTTCAGGCTTTTTTCCCTGACATTCCCGGCTTTCTTGGCTTTTCTCATGCTTTTTGCCTTGAAATTCCCGGCTTTTCTTTGCTTTTTTCGTGCTTTTGCCCTGAAATTCCCGGCTTTTCTTGGCTTTTTTCATGCTTTTTTCCCTGACATTCCCGGCTTTTCTTGGCTTTTCTCATGCTTTTTATCCTGAAATTCCCGGCTTTTCCATGCTTTTTGCCCTGAAATTTCCGATTTTGGTCGTGCTTTTTGCCCTGAAATTCCCGGCTTTTCTTGGCTTTTGCCACGCTTTTTGCCCTGACATTCGCGGCTTTTCCATGCGTTTGCCATGCCTTTTGCCCTGAACCCTTAAATTCCCGACTTTTGTCGTGCTTTTTGTGTTGAAATTCCCGGCTTTTCCATGCTTTTTGCCCTGAAATTCCCGGCTTTTTTCATGGTTTTTTCCCTGACATTCCCGGCTTTTCTTGGCTTTTCTCATGCTTTTTGTCCTGAAATTCCCGGCTTTTCCATGCTTTTTGCCCTGAAATTTCCGATTTTGTTCGTGCTTTTTGTCCTGAAATTCCCGGTTTTTCTTGGCTTTTGCCACGCTTTTTGCCCTGACATTCGCGGCTTTTCCATGCGTTTGCCATTCTTTTTGCCCTGAACCCTTAAATTCCCGACTTTTGTCGTGCTTTTTGTCTTGAAATTCCCGGCTTTTCCATGCTTTTTGCCCTGAAATTCCCGGCTTTTCTTGGCTTTTTTCATGTTTTTTTTTGCCCCGAAATTCCCGTCTTTTGACATACTTTAGGCCCGTGTAAGCAAGCCTTTTAAGGCTTAAAACGTCTTTTTAGCTTCTTCTGAGGTTTTTGGTACTACCGAAGATCGCCATTATATAACCAGAACGGAGAAGACTCCAAATAAATCTTCGTGGATTCTACAACTAGTTCATCCCTTAAAAGATTGCAAACTATTTTCCGAAATTTTCCGACCAATCCTCTGCCATTTCCTTAAATTGTGGAAAATTCCCAAGCAAGGTCAGAAGAAAATTGCGATTAATTTCAACTACAAACTACCCTAAAATTACCCATCTATTTGACAATAGATTTGTATTGTAGGACAATTAACAACAGCACATGTTTTTCAAACACTATTTATTTAGCAAACTATATTTTGCATTTCTTTTCCATAATAAATAACTGAGAGTCTGAACGTAACCAATTAATTTTACTTTTAAAATTGAGATTCGTTTGGCACGCCATCTGTAATTATAATTGAAATTCCATTGTTTTTATATATTTTGTTATTACCTTATAAATAACATCGAAATACGCCGGAATGGTCAGACTTTTCCGACATTTACCTGTGTTCTCTTTCCGTCTTTAACAAACTTCGTACAAATTCTAATGAATTTGATTCTATTCAAATAAATCTTGTCATTAATTACATTTACCAATATGGTAACACGATTCATAAAGAAACGTAACATACCCAATACCCCATCCACACCAGCTAAACATGTTAACCCTTTAATACCCAAGATCAAAACGCTAATTCTCCTTTCTTGTTTCCATGTGCTTCTTAGAGAAGTGGCGAGGAGAATTTGTCAAGATATCAAGAAAATTCATCTTGGGTGATTAGTCCTTCATTCTCATGACCTCTCTGATTGACGAAGCATCAATATTACAAGGAGAAAATTGATGCTGATCGCTATTGGGGCTCAAATGGTTAAAACAAGGTTTTATCCTCTACATGTATCTTAACGTTTTTGTATTCAGTCTACCTGGAATGGTAATTGAAGTCAATAAAGCTACGTTCAATGAAGATTTCACTTTACTCACACACTCATTTTATAGGAAGTTTGGATATATCTTTCTAAACCTATTTATTTAAAACTTAGCCCGCTCTTCAAGGTGTTAAAATTGTGGGGAGCAGCGAAAAACCGATGCACGAATAAAAAAAAATTCGAGGGGAAAACGAGGAGAGACTGGGTAGAGGGGACGAAAAGTTTTCTCTCCCGCTCTCCCCAGTCTCCTCGCCCTTATTTTCGCTCGTATACAGCCGATTCGCATATAATTAACCGCATATAAGTGAGTCTAATTAACATCAAATTACCGCATGCAAGCGGTTAAAGTAGGCCCAATTCACCTACTGAGAAATAACGAAAATAGAGCTGATCTCAAACTGGCTTTTGTCTTTCACTTGAACATTTTACATAAAGTAAAACTCCTTTTTTTAGTAAAAGAAAGAAAAAGATCAGAAGGGTGTATGCCTTGAACCCGAGTCGTTTGCTTCATAACTAATACCTATATCCACTACACCAAGGAGGGCTAGCTGAGAGGAACTGTAATTTTAACATATTTATAGAGTTACCCATAACCATAAATGAAAGCTAACCGTTTTAAAATCAGTGCTTAACCCTAAACACTGCAGATCAGTGCTAAACTGAAGGTATTTTCTCTCAGTTCTGTGTCTAACGTCAGTAATATAAACAATACTACTGTTAGGTAAATAGGGCCTATTTTACCGCTTGCATGCGGTAATTTGATGTTAATTAGACCCGCTTATATGCGGTTAATTATACGCGAATCGGGTGTCGTATCACAGTTTTCCTCCGCGCCGCTCCCCACGTGCTTAACGCCTGTTACCGGCAGGATAAGTTTAACCAAACCACATTTAAACAGGTTTAAGCGTTATGTGAACGGGGCCTGAGTTACATTGTTATTGAACGCTATAACGTGACGTGTTCTTGTACACAAAAACTTTGTGTTCAGTGTCTTCAGATAAATGTCACGCGTATAAAGAAATTCATTATATACTGCGACAAAACATATGTTGGCAAGACAACACTGTTGTATGAAACCCGCAGGATAAGGCCTTATAGCCATCTGATTGGATTGACATGTTTTTATAGTAAGTGTCATATTTAACCTTAGTCCTCGTCTGTGGCCTGGTTCCTTAGTGGGAAAAAGGATGAAAAGCGAGCGATACGCGTAAGGGTATGAGCGTTACTAAAGCCTCACCGGAATTGAGTTAAACCCTTTCACTCCCAGGGTCAATTTATGGAGACATGTAGCGTAGTCCTAACTTTTGAGTCTGTGGACGAAATCCTGTGGTGTGACCATTCAAATGAAACCTCTTTAGTAGTACTTTTGCATGGTACCATTTGTTCTAACTTTTGAGTCTGTGGACGAGATCCTATGGTGTGACCATTCAAATGAAACCTCTTTAGTAGTATTCTTGCATGGTACCATTTTTTTTTCAATATTTGACAAATTGAAATTTGTGATTTTTCTTGAATTTTGATTTTTGGCACTCTTGGTAATTAAAGGGTTAAAGGAAAACTAGGGAATGAGGTTAGGGAAACGAGGGGAGCGTGGCGAGGGAGGGAGAACTCCCTTTATCCAAGCTTCATTTTCGCCCAATTCCCTACCAAGGAGCCTGTTGACAGGTTACCATAGTACAGCAAAGGCTGTTCCTATTTCTCTTTTCGTTTTTTTTTTCTTTTCTTCCCCTTTCTTGTTTCGCAATCTTGCCTCCAGTTGTTTTATTTTTAGGTGAAAGATGTCCATCGATAAACGTAGCTGCTCCAGCCGGCTCCTTCTTCACTTTCTTCATTTTCAGCCCCTGCATGAAAAACCACATCTTTTCAGTGTGTAACCGGTGACTTATCTAGGGGGGAGGCGGGGGAAGGGGGGGGGGGGGGGGGGGGGGGGGAAGGCGGCGGCAAATATTTCATAGCCTGGGGATTCTATAAACGTCTGAATTTTGGGCTTCTTGGGAGTTTTTGTTAGGTAAAATAAAGTTGTTGTTGTTGTTGTACCGTAATAGCCTTGTTTCCTGATTGGTTGATCACAATCGGAAATGCATTAACCACTTTTCAGAACATCAAGGTCATTTTAAATATTTTTTGAAGTGAGGCGTAAATTATCACCTATTATATTGTTATCTACCCCAAAAATTATGACTGCTAACTACAACCTGAATGATTCGAAACCTACGTACCTCGTGCCTGTTGTATTACCAGGTCCTTCTCCTCCTGACTAAGCTTCAACATGGTGGTGAGGACTGGAACCAAGTGTTCTCGTTCGCTCGGACGACACTTCAGGAACTGTAATATGACGTTCTTTAGATATTCCAGGTTTGCGGACTCCTTCTCTCGCTCCTGGTTTCTTTCCATCCTTGTGTAAAATAAACAAGATTAAACACGATTAAGTGCCATGCAGCACATACACAGCACATATAGCTTAGATCTTAGTTACCCGACTGCTAATTCACCCGTGATATTTAACACAAAGTAAGGAAACATGTCAGGGTTTTGAAACAAATTTTCCAAACTCATCCCCCGGGCCTTATCCGCTTTCAAAATAGCGGAGTGGGCGAAGACACCTCTGAACAAGTCTGCCAAAATACTTCAAGAATCGTGGAGTTTTCGGAGGTTATTTCCAGCGATATGCAGTCGTGTTTGTTTTCAGGTGATCTGAAGCCGTTGTTCAAACGAAACGAAGACATTTCATCATGTGTCACGTGACAAAATACTCCAAAATGTTTGGAGTATTTTGGCAGCCTTGTCCGAGGTAGAGTCTAAATGCTATAGCTCAGAAGGAATTCGGACACCTTAATGAGAATATATAACGGGGTTTGCAGTTTATACAGTTAACTTTAGGCCTAAACAACCCGAGAAGCTAGGTGGTACCCTGGTACGGTAGGCTATGTAAGCCTAAGCCTAGCTGAGGTCACAGGTTCAATCCTGAGTGGGATTTTAGATTTTCTTTTTTATACTTATATAATTCTCAATAAGGTGTCCGACCTCCTTCTGAGCTATAGCAGGTAGACTCTACCTGTTCAGGCTCTTCTCCGCCCGACCCGCCATTTTGAATTTGAACAAAGCGGAGAGGGCTCTGGGGACGAGGTTGCTGCGTTTCTGCAAAGTAGACTGACAAGACATACAGAGCAACAAAATTCAACATTTTCACTGCAAATTTACTAACAAATAGGACCACAGGTGAGTTATGGAAGACCAAAGTGAAGACCGCAGTATTGACTCAAAAGGAGTTGACCAATTTAATTTCTCATTTCATCAAATCCAGCAGCGACAGTTCTACAAGCTCATCAAAAGCACTGTGATGTCCCTTAAAGGGACACTGTCCCGCCGAAATGGTAAAATTTCGCTTAGCTTATTTCCACGTCATATCGCCAAATTGCAACAAATATACAACTTAGATGGATAAAAAGATTCTGTGAAGCAAAACAAAAGCAGTAGTTTGGAGATAAAGTGCAGGATTGCAAGGATTGAAGTGGATTACAGTTCATGAAATTTCATTTATTGATGGGCGGTCAAGAAATCAAACTTCAGTGCCATTCTTGTGAAATTTTGACTTTTCTAGCCGTTATTTTGTCTGTTTAGTTCTAATTTTCTTTGATTCTATCACTTTTGGCGATGGTTTCTTCCAATTTCAAGATAATAAAGCAACCTAAAAGCAAGCTCCTGGCCATAATCATGAAAACACGATATTTCAACCGGGACAGTGTCCCTTTAATGTGTGTAATAAAAACTGAAAGGTTGTTTTAAATCCATTTATTTATATTTATATAGTTACTCACCTTCTGATCTCGTCCTTAAGAACTTTCGCCTGTTCCGTTAGCCTCATGGAGTTTGCTTCACTCTCGCGCAGCAACTGACAACAAAGAGATACACAACATTGAGCTGCATATTTGGAGTAGGACAGTCTGTGTCTACAGTCACACACTATCGGGATCACTTGGACACCCCTGGTAACACTTTCAAGGGTTGTTTACGGAGGTGTCCACTTATGGGAGGTTAAAAGAAATGTCGTGTTCTATTCTCTATCGCTGCGCTCAACCGAATAGAAAACATTTTCCCACGTAAACACTAGAGACAATTGGAGGGAGCCGAACAGCCATCTTGACAAGCCACTTTATTCGCAGTCAAGATATAACTCTTACAATGTATGTCGCCGTAAGCACGTCGCAAACCATCGCCCATATAAGGGAAGGCCCATATAAGGGAAGTCTGTTCAAAAACGCACTATACATAACGTTGTAACGGTGATTAAGGGCCCATTATAGTAGTCCGTTGCTAGGTAATGCGGTTGCTATGCAGAGCTAAATCAAGTACAATTTTACTTCCGGTGAAAGTGACAGGCAGCTTCGCGCGAGAGTCCGTACAAATTCAAAACTGTCCTAAACAATGCCAAATTTGAAGTTCGTCTCGTTTAACTCCTGAATTATTGGTTAGTACTTAAACTTATTTGAAGCTGGATATTTTTTCTCTGGAAAGATTCGTCTTGGACGGTTTTCAAGCTGATTCAAAACGTAGAAATAACTGAAGGAGTAAGAACGCTCAACTGATCAGTTCACAGATATCGGAATCTGCTGAAAGTTTATTCCTACTGCTTCAGTCTTCGTACCGTTTTTTCGTTTCTTTTTGTCAATGCTGACCAGGTCAACTGGAATTCTGGACTGAGAAGTTAGAGGATATATCTGGAGCCAACATGTGAGTAAGATGTTAACATTTGCAGAAAAGTGCTCGAGTTTTTACAATTTCAACGCGAAGTGTAGCACGTTTGTTTTTCTCGTAGCTACAGTTTTTACGTATTTTTCAGGGCCGATTTTGTATAAACTTAGAAGCCGTCAAAGTTGTACAGATTTCAACGAAGTGTGAATGAACAAAGTACAATGAGTTCAAATTTGTTTGATGGAAATTATTAATAAAAAAATTATTTTCAATTCGTTTAGTTTTATTACTCGTACGTTTTTCCGTCCGTGGAAGATCGTTTAACTTCGGGATTAACTGATAAATATTGTCATTGTGTGTTGATACGATGCAACTTCAGGCAAAAACTTCAGTGAAAAAAAAAAAATTCAAATTAAAAAAGTAAGACAGTGCGTTGTACCTATTGAAAAAAGATGTTTACGTTTTAGATTTATATTTTCATTGAATGAAAACAAATTGAACCATCGATTTAGATGGATTCGACGCTGGTGTTGCATAACTTAGGTTTCTTGTTATTCAAAACACGGACTTCAACCTTGGACTTTTGTCTTTTGACTTCGCCTATTCTGCCTTCCACTTTAATGATAATCGAGTACTTCTTAACTGTTTGATTTCTTTCGAGCTATTCCGCCAAAAATGGCCACTTAACTGAGATAACCGTTTGCACATAAAACAAATTAAACAGCGCATAATTTTGGGCAAACAAAACAAAATAACATTGCAACATTTCCGTTTCGATCTGTATATAACTTAAAAACATTGCATGTGATAAAATCAGAAGCACAAAACTAATAAGCTTCTGATAAAACAAATAGGACTGCTCTAATGGCTTTGTTGCTATTTTAGAGGGGGGGAAAATTGTCGATGGAGGATATCTAGTAATTATATTGACCTCTATATTTTTTGCTCCTAAGATTGTCGACTGTTGTTTGAAAAGAAAGAGAAAGAAAAGTTTCTTTCTTTTTTATGTAAGTGCCATACTGCTCTTCAAATTCAAGGGAAACCGTCTCACAGATGCGTGAGTTCCCAAACCAATGCTTTGGACGTTTTGGATTTGAAGGCATTTTCCTGCTCACCCATGCCTGCTAAAGTGATCGAAGGCTTGTGATCTGACAGACACAGGCATGACTCGTTTCTCCTTGTCTGCAAAGAAAGGCAACTTTTTCGAGTGAAGGTTGAAACGTACTTCACAAACGATAACCATACTCAACAAATCCTAAGAAATGAAGGTCTTACTTCAAGAGATCGGCAGTTTCCAATTTATAGCACAGGAAGCCCAGGCTGACAACAGGCCACCTACTTCCGGTAAAGACAAAGGCGAACCTAACTCGGCGCAAATAGAGGCTAATTTATTTTTAACAAATTCAATCGAAAGATAAAAGATTTTTCGTGAAACGTAAGCATGCTTTTTGCGAAAAATCAAAAAACAAAAAATTAAGACGCAAAAACGTGGTTTTGAGAACACATTTTTCCTCATATTATTTTTACCTTTCATCCTTAAAGAAAACGCATGCTTACGTTTTTTTTAAATGCTGCATAAAATCCAATGATGCAAAAAATTTTTGATAAAACTGTAAGTTTCTGAAGTTACACTCATTTTTCTGTTTTGGGTCACGTGACATTGGGCGTGGCCTGATGACGTCACAACCCGAACCACAGGTGTACTTAAAGGTTGCTGTTCAAATTTGGTCACATATAAGCAAAAATTTGCCGAGCTAGAGTAAACTGATTTTTCCCTAGCAACGGCCTGAAAAGATACTATGATGGGCCCTTAAGCCGGATGCGCAAAACTAGTGAAAAAACTCCTAACTCGGAGAAAAAAACTGGAAACATATTCTCCAACCCGATGCAGAGCCACCCTAACCTCTGGAGTTTAATGGTTGAAAATAACAACTATTTAATGCTGTTAGCAGTACACAAAATGCAAAAAAATTACCCCGAGCAAAGTTCAAAAATGGCTGATTGGCGTCAAGTGAATTACGTAAATCAAGGAGTGGTATAATAGGCAAAAGCTGCGAATGCCAAGCATAGCAATGATACGTGTGCCCATGGGAAATCCATTTTGTATGTAGGTAGAACCATGACTGAGTATCACCTTACAGCAGAGGTCCATTTCACGGTTATGGGAGGTTAAAAACTTAGTGTTTTTATGTGGCTTTGACCATGACTGAGTGTTTGCTTTCAAGGCTCGTCCGTTTTAATAGCGGACTTTCGATTGTAACCAATTAAAGGTTCGCATTTCTTCGCATTGTAAGCAATACCGCACCTCTGTCAAATGCTCCACTTTCTTGTTTGCTGTTGCGATGTTGGAAAGCAAGAGATTTTCGTCCAGTGGGGGGCCTCGTAACGCTTAAAAAAAAAATTGTTAGACGCCAGTGAGTAAAATTGCCTTGCAGAAAGTTGAGATGGAAATGTTTAACAAATTAATGAATGTCCTACTTTACGTAACCTAGTCCCCAGATCTCCCTGGGCTCGCGCACCCAAATAAGGGAGAAGGTAAAAGATAAAGTCGCGCACTAGCCACAGGAAGCTCGCACGAGCTACAGGAAGCCCACACGACCGGAGCTTAACCGGTGGCATGAAGTAACTACTGAAGAGTATTGCTTATGAGTATTGGCCTGGAAATGATAGAAATCAAAGGCTCCTACCAGCCAACTCGTCAATACGACACAACCTTCGGACCCTCCCCTCTCCTACACGTTTTGCTCCAATGCCCCCCGCCCTCTATCCTGTGCGTCAAACATCCCACCCTCCCTCCCTCAACGCCGTCCACATTACCTGTCGCATTTGCAACGGGAAAATATATACAAGCTAGCCTAATGTACTGGTCGGTATATTTGTCCACGTCAACTATAACTCGTTCAACCCTTCGCGCACATTTTCCGTTTGGAAATTAACTCCCTTACACTCTCTCTCCCGAGGCCAGAATAACATGAAGGCTACGCTAACTCACGGCATGAAACGTTCGAATAATACCTACCTTCGTCACTTCCTGGAGAAAATGGACTTTTAGGTGACGTCGGTGAAAGAATTCTCTCGAGGGTTGAGGCGATGGTCGGTGTTATTGGAGTAGTAGGAGCAGAACCGAGCTGTTAAGGAAACAGTTCTGTAGTTAAGCATGTTTAACCCTTTACTCCCTAAGGTGAATGCCACTTTTTTCCAAATTGATAAGGAGTAACCCTATAGACCCTATTCATAAATGGCGGCCAGTTTATTATTCTTTTATATTCATGCTAATTAGCCCAACTAGCCTCGGTAGCATGTGCAAAATTCAAAAGAATTTTTGCTCTAAAACGAGGCTAGTTGGACTGATTAGGATGGATATAAAAGAATAAATAAATTGGCTGCCATTTATGAATAGGGTCTATGTCCATGTATGATATACCATTTTAAAGCTATTGATCAGTGTATTTCATGAAACATATCAGCATCTGTGAAGGAAGTTATGGTTTTGATAGAAATGGGTTTTAAACGCAAAAATAAAAAAAGTTCAATAACATCGTATTCTTCATATATATTAGTTACACCGTTTAACTATAGCTCATTTTGAAGCTTTTAATTCATAGATTAACATGAGATAAGTCTTGGACTACAAATGTGTAAGGAAAAAAATGTTGAAAAGTTGTAGGGGTGGTCAACCATGCCATGTATAGGAGGGGTTCATGATTTTTATGCCTTTGTTGGGAAGATCTTTACAAGATGATTTTGGTGGCAAAAATTCATACAAATCTACCAAATATTGAGCAAGTTATGGCATTATGTGCCAATAGGCACTCTTAGGGAGTAAAGGGTTAAAAGTTCCACAGGTTACATTAGCCATAATTATTAGTGTGGAAGGAGAAATGTCCAATTTACCGTACTGTGTCTTTTTAATGTAGCATGCCTGACACTATGGGATTGCTATAAGCACACCTTCCAAATATGACGAATTTTCTTAAAATTACACATAAGAAAAACTGACATAGACTCGTAACAATAAACAATACCGCAACAAAGTCCTGTGTGGTCCCACTTAAGGTAATTCCCTCGAAAAGGATCTTATACTGAACTTTTTTTCAAACTTGGTACGATTGATAACCATGCTTAGAACATTCAAAAAATGCAATAAAAAGAGGGGGTCACCGTGCTCCCCTTATTTACAGCGACTTTTTATCATTGCGTGTGGAATGTTCGAAACTCGAACGTCGAGAAAGGGATTGTTATTACCTGCAGAAAATATCATTACTATTGAAATTTTAACATTAATTTATTTGATTATACAACATTCTTTCAGGAAAGTCATTTCAAATTGCCCGGTCTTACAAATTTTGCAAGGAAATCGGACCGCGCGTCGGCATCACCACATACTCCTCACTGGCTCCAAATACAGAGTTTCACGCGATTAACACAGAATTAATACAAGTTCTACCACTAAACTTTTTTCTGCTTAAAATATGTTTTTTATAGTCCTATAACGAGTAAATTACATTAATAAAAAATAGGGGTCACCGTGCTCGTTTAGGAGAAAACAATCTCTTATTCATTTGGCCAACTTATCCTCAAAGGAAACCTTCTTGGTTCGGACTGTGCGCGCGCTCGTGCGCGCGCTAATGACGCAAGAAATTATGCGCAGTACGTGATGCGCAATGCAATACTAAGGAATGACCTTAAAGATTTCCGGGACTCAAAATTTAGAATCACACTGACACGACACAAAAGTCTGATAACAGAAGGGTAAATAATGAAACATACTTACAGCGGGTGCGGCATCAGTTACTGCTAACTCACTCTGATCCATTCCCTGAAAACCGAGGGACTGGTTATGAAACCTTGCAGACCTCAATAGCGACAACAAATTTATGTTTAACTGTACTTGACCGTGCACATTTTTTGTTAAAAATCACATGCTTTGACTGAAAAACTTAATGGCAACATTTCTATTGGTCAGTTGCTCGAAAAAAAGTTCAACATCTATTGTGGTTGTGTACGGTCAAGGCTGAAAACGATAACAAAAACATCGAGCAAAGACATTTCTCAGGTTTCATAACCATTTCGTATTAACCTTTTCACTCCCAAGAGTGCCAAACATCAAAATTCGAGAAAAATCCTAAATTTCATTTTGTAAAATATTGAAAAATAAATGGTACCATGCAAAAGTACTACCGAAGAGGTTTCATTTGAATGGTTACACTAAAGGATTTCCTCCACAGACTCAAAAGTTAGAACAAATGGTACCATGCAAAAGTACTGCTGAAGAGGTTTCATTTGAATGGTCACACCATTGGATTTGGTCCACAGACTCAAAAGTTAGAACTACACTACTTGTCTTCATAATTGACTCTGGGAGTGAAAGGGTTAACTATGTTCAAATTCAGTCATTAAAACCCACCTCCCCAGGTCTCCTTTCCTCGGCGGTTCCCCTTGGTAGCGCGAGATCTGGTGGTGAGCGAGACCTGACCGTGGATTGCTGCGACTGTTGCTGTTTTTCTTGTTGTAACCGGCTTGACTTATTTTCAGCTTCTGTCAGTTTCTGCTGCAGTCGTTCCAGCTGAGCGCGATGTTCTTCTTGAATTACCTCGAGTTTTTCCTGTGGAAAAAAGAACGCAAAAGATGGGTTGCCATCAACTACTCGATACCTTACTTAAGTGTCCACCGCGGGCAAACGTCCGAGGCGTTTTTCGTTTTATTTAGTGGGATTTTATTTAATATTAAATGGAAATATTGGCAAGGATGTATAAAAAAAAAATAGTTGACGTTACTATCTTTTAATTTTTCTCAAAATTTCAGTTGAAAACTGACCAAGATTCTTTGCGCCTGATCAAAATTATGTTTGCAAATGGCGCCGACAATTCTGCAGTTCACAGTTTTTAAACGCTTAGAACGTTTTTAGTAAACTTTCAAAACGTTTGGTTAATTGACAGTGCATTGGCAATATATTAAACTTGAAACAGTGAAAATGACAACCTTAACTTTTAAGTACTTTGCTGAACTTTTGCAAATTTCTCTCGTTAGACCGCGGTTAAACTTTAGTGTTTGGTGTTAATACCTTGAATGTAGTAGCTACAGACTCATTCTGAAGAGTCATGTGTCTAATGGCTGCAAGATGCTCCTCGTTTGTTGTGGTTCGTTCTGACTTCAGTCGCTCAAACCTAGAAAAAAGAAACATTTTTTTAATATACCTCGACAATCACTAAAAACCATGGATGGAAATCATACAGTATTACCATTGAAATGGAAGCTACTGAGCAGTATTTTTCTGTGGTACTGTTTATTATGATGTACAAGTTAGTTCTAACTTCTGAGTTCGTGGATTAAATTCTAAGAGTAACCATTAAATGAAACCCATCGAGCATTACTTTAATCATACTGTGGTGCTGTTTATTATGCTTTACAAGGTGGTTCTAACTTTTAATTCTGCAGATGAAATCCTAAAGTGTGACCATTCATACGAAAGCTATCGAGCAGTACTTTCCTGTGGTGCCGTTTATTATGCTGTACAAGGTGGTTCTAACTTTTGAGTCTGTGGATGAAATCCTGAAGTGTAACCATTCAAATGAAAGCTACTGAGCAGTACTTTCCTGTGGTGCTGTTTATTATGCTGTACAAGGTGGTTCTAACTTTTGAGTCTGTGGATGAAATCCTAAAGTGTCACCATTCAAATGAAAGCTACTGAGCAGTACTTCCCTGTGGTGCTGTTTATTATGCTGTACAAGGTGGTTCAAACTTTTGAGTCTGTGGATGAAATCCTAAAGTGTGACCAGTCAGATGAAAGCTTCTGAGCAGTACTTTCCTGTGGTGCTGTTTATTATGCTGTACAAGGTGGTTCTAACTTTTGAGTCTGTGGATGAAATCCTAAAAAGTGACCATTCACGAAAACTATTGAGCAGTACTTTCCTGTGATACTGTTTATTGTGCTGTACAAGGTGGTTCTAACGTTTGAGTGCGGACGAAATCCTAAAGTGTGACCATTCAAATGAAAGCTACTGAGCAGTACTTTCCTGTGGTACTGTTTATTATGCTGCACAAGGTGGTTCTATCTTTTGAGTCTGTGGATAATATACTGAAGTGTGACCATTCAAATGAAAGCTATCGAGCAGTACTTTCCTGTGGTACTGTTTATTATGCTGCACAAGGTGGTTCTATCTTTTGAGTCTGTGGATAATATACTGAAGTGTGACCATTCAAATGAAAGCTTTTGAGCAGTACTTTACTGTGGTAACGTTTGTTTTACAATGCTTGATAAAAAAGAGACTTCATTTTGGGATTTGAGGCTTTACCTGTCTTTCCAGTGGGCTTCCTTGTTATCGATATCCTGGATCAGTTTGCTGTGCCGAGCCGTCAGTCTCTCGTGCTCGCTTTCTAATTCGTCATAATCACTCTGCAGCATGTTGCATTTGTCACTAATGAAGTAAAGCAAAGAACACGTTCTTAGAAACTGGCGCGTCTTTCTAAGACTCATTACTGCAATGCTCTGCGTTACATTCGTGAAGAAAAAGTAAAGAGTTTTTTTTTTAAATTGATCACTACTTTCTTACTTCGCCTCCTGTAACTTGCTTTTTAGCTGGTCGATGCTTTGCTCAAACCGCGTTCTGAAAATTAAGCGAAAAATAATTTATTCAAATTTCACTGAACATAGGATAGGATAGGATAGGATAGGATAGGATAGGATAGGATAGGAAACCTTTATTTATACACGATATGTTTAAAAGCTAAAAGCTTGTGGGGTCGTGTAATTAAAAATACACATGCAGTCACTAAGATAAATTTTCTAAATAATAACTTAAAAATAATAATACTCCAATTACTCTAGTAACTGGATTCACACATCAGACCAATTATATACATAATCTTTTAACTTAAAATTTAAAGTACATGAGAGAACATGAAAACATGAACATGAGCGTCCTCATAACCCTACAAAGCCATACAAACCTTTCAGAGTTCTCCACTTCAGCCGGCTGATGAGTTGGTTTGGTTTTCTGTTGTTTGAGAACACTGTGAACACGAGTCTAAAAAAAGAAATAATGACAAAGAGGAAAACTGACTTCAAAAAGAGAAGGTGAAAGCAAAGTTATAATTTGTACCGGTGGTGGTTAAATAATGGGTTAACATCCTTTCCATATCTCAAACTGACTTTTCTCTTAACCCTTATCGCGCGGCTCACGAAAAATTCCGGACACGCGTCTGTCCGTGTGGACGGATCCCGGAATATTCCGGATTTCTGAACATCTTCGTTTATGTAAGCTCGGCAAACCTCGGGCTAGAGTCGGTACTTTGTTGTGCTGATTTAGAGGGGTCATAAACAAAACGCCCGACAGAGATCGGACCCGAAGACAATAATAGACATGATTGGCATAAAATAATTAACGTTCCACGTGGGTTTAGAAAAAACAAGATGGCGGCTAATATTGACGTCTTGTTGTCAAGTAACTTTATTTTTTTTATTTATTTTTATTTTTTTAGAAGATAGTTTCAGGGATTGTTTTCTGATCTGGATGTCAGCATGATTAGGATAAAAAATGACACGAAGTAAAACTCTCACACTTTAGAGTAAAGGAAGGAAAAAGATCAGAATAGTGAATGCCTCGAACCCGAGTCGTTCGCTTCATAACTAATATCCATATCCACTACACCAACGAGGGCCTACCGCTAGCTGCCGGGAACTGTAGTTTTAAACATATTTATAGAGTTACCTATAACAATAACAGGGTTCGTACCCTTTTCAGATTTTAAAATTCCATGACTTTCCATGACCTTTTCAAATTTTTTACGATCTAAGTAGAGTTAAGCAGTTGTTTTAATTTTTTTTTATATTTCTTTCACATATACTGCCTTAGTAGTGATTTGGTATCATGAACATAATTTTCTATGACTTTCCATGACCCACACTTAAATTCCATGACTTTCCAGGCCTGGAAATTAAATTATACAATTCCATGACTTTCCAGGTTTTTCCATGACCGTACAAACCCTGAATAAATGAAATCTAACTATTTTCAAACCAGTGCACAACCCTTAACACTGTAAATCATCGCTAAACTCCAAAACACTATTCTTTGCTTAACCGGAGCTCTATCTTCTCAGTTTTCGGCCTAATAAATGGAGTTCTGTGCTCGTGTACGTCAGTAATATAACGGAAAAGAATACTACAATGCGTAAACCTCATAGTTGTCAGTTTGAGAGATGGAAAGCGAGCTCTATCTTCTCAGTTTTCTGCCTAATAAATGGCGTTCTGTGCTCATGTACGTCAGTAATATAACGAAAAAGAATACTACAATGCGTAAACCTCATAGTTGTCAGTTTGAGAGATGGAAAGCGAGCTCTATCTTCTCAGTTTTCTGCCTAATAAATGGAGTTCTGTGCTCATGTACGTCAGTAATATAACGAAAAAGAATACTACAATGCGTAAACCTCATAGTTGTCAGTTTGAGAGATGGAAAGCGAGCTCTATCTTCTCAGTTTTCTGCCTAATAAATGGCGTTCTGTGCTCATGTACGTCAGTAATATAACGAAAAAGAATACTACAATGCGTAAACCTCATAGTTGTCAGTTTGAGAGATGGAAAGCGAGCTCTATCTTCTCAGTTTTCTGCCTAATAAATGGAGTTCTGTGCTCATGTACGTCAGTAATATAACGAAAAAGAATACTACAATGCGTAAACCTCATAGTTGTCAGTTTGAGAGATGGAAAGCGAGCTCTATCTTCTCAGTTTTCTGCCTAATAAATGGAGTTCTGTGCTCATGTACGTCAGTAATATAACGAAAAAGAATACTACAATGCGTAAACCTCATGGGTGTCAGTTTGAGAGATGGAAACGAGGGTGAACCTACATAATGTTCATTAAAAACCAGTACCAGCCTTCTCTCTTTTTTAGGGCAGCGGGTGACTGGGGACATGAGACCTGTGTGGTTCAAATACCACCCGAATAATTTTAACATTCCTATTGTACAGATATTTTAGCAGCTACATTACATAGTAAGGTACCTTGTAACTTTCGAACTCAGCCCGCGTGGCTTCATGGGCCAGTTTAGAGCTTTCCCATTCTGCCTTTACTTTGGCAAGTTTAGTTTCCAGGCCTTCGACATTGCGTTTGTTGCTCTCCGTGGAAGAACGAAGCTATGAAAAGAAAAGAAAAGTTAGAGCGTGTAGTAGGCCAAGCCATACCATTATACTTAAGTGTCAAACTCTTCTGTCTCTTGATAAAAAGCTAATTTCCCCAAAGGGTAACAATTCATATCTTAAAAAAAAGAGCGGAGAAGTTTGCTGACTCTGGCACTTACTTGTTGTTGGTAACTTTGGTTTTCAGCAGTGAGAGAAGATATCTCGACCTGCAACGCAAAGACAATTACAAAAATTACTACAGAAAGAAAAAGTATAGGCGTTTTTACTCGTGGCAATGCCGACGAGTTATAAATTCGGCTCTGAGTTTTCATTTTTTCGTGTCACATTAGTTCATGTTAATCTATGCACGCTTATCTAAGTTTCATTGATCTGATTGGTTGACACGCGACCTCGTAATCTCGCTCTTGATTTCAAGATGGCGGCAAAATATCTCCGTGTGTTGACTTGAGAAGCAGAAGGAAGAGTTACAGCGTACAATTGCAAGACAATGCAAGGCGTTCATGGATGGATAGGACCGTTTGTTATTGTGTTCACCGCTTAATGCTGTTAGATTTTCGTTCCGGCAAGTTTTGCGCTTTATATAACTTGCCATTTCAGTTAGTGATCGTGGTTTCAAGTGTCGGGATTTGGGACTTTTCTTGAATTTTGGTGTTTGGTACACTCGGGAGTTAAAATGTTAAAGCATTTTGCGTTTTCTTCGCAAACTATTTGAAAAGATCTCAGTGTAACTTGAAAGCAAAATCTGAAAGTGCAAAAAAACAAAACAAGATAAACTTCTCAAGATAATTATAACTGAGTTTTAGCTACAAATGTAGCACAAATAGTGAAACTAACCTTATATTCCTCGGCCTGCTGAGTCACAGATTCCAGCTGTCCTTTCAACTGAGACCCAAGCACCTCTTGCTCCATCAACTACAAATAGAATCAGGTTCTTTCACTTTTGTATAACTTAACGCCTGGGTCAAACGCGAACGAGAGTTTACGAGAGAGAGTGCAAGAAAGAGGCCACACGAGAATACTAGTTTGATGAAAATTTGAAAACATTCAAACTCTTCAAGATTTTGAATGCGCTCATGAGAGTTTCAGGTCAAACGAAAGCGAGATTTCCAACTCAGCGTTTCGTCTCCTTAGAGGGGATCTCCAAAGCTCCAAAGTATACTGAATGGTTAGAACTCTTTAACTGGTCCTGGGGTAACTAGTTCGAATGTGAAGTGTTTGATTTTCAGTTTAAATTACCCGATAGCCGCCATGTTTTCTTTATGGTTATTTGTGACGTCACTGCTTATCGGAGATCTAAATATGGAGTCTACGGAAGAAGATTGCAGTAGAACCGTACATTATTAAGCCGGAATATCCATAAGAAGCACCCATTTATCCCCAAATTCATGCAATGCTGAATTTAGAAGACACATTTTAAACGAAGGACAACGCACTGACGTCATAATCCTAAATCAAGCTTTGCAAAAAATATAGCAGCGCGCGGGAAATTTAAAAGCAAGAAAAGCAGAAACAAAACGCCCAGTATTCAAACCAGTTAAAGAATTATCGGCTTCAGAGCTCTAAAACAGTCTTACACAAACACCAACTAACGATTTAGAACAAAACTGTTTTTAGCAGTGATCCCGTTTAAGGGCTAAACCAATTTACGACTTTAAAGTTTCGAAGACCCATATGTACAGTAGGCTACAAGAAACATCAAGTTAAGGTCTAGAGGTTATTGGTGATAGATTGACGTCATCTTTGCGTTACTAATGCACACAAATGTCAATCAAATGTACTTGCTCGGAAAGTTTATTCAATCTTAGTCTCCACTAAATGGATGAAGTGGTTTGTCCGACCAACCTCTAACAGTTAAGTATCGCTTATTCAAGGAAGGGATTGTGCACCTCTGAAAAATTCAGGCGGGCCACCTAATGAGATAAACGCTACTTAGTTTTACAAATGGTGGGTGATATAAATAGGGCTAACGGTGGAGTGGGTGGGGGAGACTTCGCACCTTTTTCTTGGCTTCCGCGAGTTCCTTCTTTGTTTTTACCAGCACAGATTTCATTTTAAGCGCTCTTTCTTCAGCTTGTTGGCGTTGACTATCTACCATGTCTACAACAAAGACACAAACATGTAATTTTTAGTCAAATATTTTAGCACATTGCGCGGGCAAGTAAATCTTTTTATATAAATCGAGTCTCAGCTCACGGTTTCCGTCAGCGGCATAACATATCCTTAAACCTTACTAGGCCTCAGTCTAACATTAAGTTGTATCGTGGTTCTAACTTTTGAGTCCATGGATGAAATCCTGTGACCATTTTAATGGAAGCTCTTCAGCAGTTCTTTCATGTGGTACTGTTTATTATGCTGCACAAGGTGGTTCTAACTTTTGAGTCTGTGAATGAAATCCTACCGCGTGACCATTCAAATGGAAGCTATACTGAGTAATACTTTCCTGTGGTACTGTTTATTATGCTGTACAAGGTGGTTCTAACTTTTAAGTCTGTGGATGAAATCCTAAAGTGTAACCATTCAAATGAAAGCTATTGAGTAGTACTTTCCTGTGGTACTGTTTATTATGCTGAAAAAGGTGGTTCTAACTTTTCAGTGCATGGATGAAAGCCTCCCGTGTGACCATTTAAATGGAAGCTCTTAAGCAGTTTAAGAGCTTCCTTTTAAATGATCACAAGCAGTACTTTCCAATAGTACTGTTTATTTTGACGAATTTATCATTTGAACTTTTATGATAGAGTGGCGGTGTGGCGTCGTTTAGAAGCGACGCCCGAGGAACGAGCGCAAAAACACCAACGTTTTTTTTTTTTTTAATGTCAGGCTACTGGCCGCCCCATGTGCCGGATTAAAGTGTTAGCTCCGGTTGAACCCACCTCCTATCTTCTCCGCGAGGGAGGTTTACAAGTTACTTAGTTTTGTTCATCTTACCGATCTGTGCTTTAAAGTCTTCTGCCCTCTTCTCTGTTCTGGCCACCTCACCATGGGAATCTTGCAGGGCCTTCTCTTTCTCCGATAGCTTGGTTTGCAGCGTCTCCAATGATTTCTGATAATCCTCCATTTCTAAGCTCATCATACTGCTTTGTTTCGCTTCCTGTTTTTAAAAAAGGAAAACTTTCAGAGAAATGTTAGGGTAGTGTAGAGTAATATTTAAAGGAAACGCAACGTCATGTTTTCCTGATGCACATTCGGATTCAAATGAGACACTGAACTGAAGACAGTCTCGTCTCTTACGATTTTGACCACCCAAAATGCAAAGCTATGGTGGACGCTTACGGGGGGGCAGACCACAGGCGGTCTTAAGTTCATCATATGATGCAAGAGACAGAATTTTCGTTTTACTGGACTTTTACTGTAACACATAATTCACTTTCAAAATTAACGTCAAAATCCCCTTTCAGTGAACAAACAGGAAAATTTTCATCGTGCTTGAATTTGATATCCTCACGCCAGTGCACTATTGTCTTAACTGGGAGAAGTTTTCTCAAACACACCCAACAATAAAAAGTTTCAGACAAAAACCTCTCACATAAATTCACAGTGGTGGTCAGAAACAAAAGAAATCGTTTGCGTAAAAACAGAATTTTATTCCCAAAGGATGGAAATTTCGTTGTTCTGACCACCAACATGGCGGCATCAATGCAGTTCCTTGATTAATTGATGTTCTTGCGATAAATAGGACCGTGTCTAAAATCTTATGACATCAACTCGTTTACTGAATAATAGCAGAAAGTATGAGTTTTTATCAAACCTTTTCCGCTGTCTCCAGCTGTCGTTTAGTTGTGTCCAGTTGTTTATTTGTCTCCTCGTGTCGTCTTCGCTCTTCCGTTAAATCTTCCTCGGTGTTTTCCAGTTTACTCAACAGCTAAGAAATAAAGAAACATTTGTAAACAGAAACGGCAGAGTAACAGTAATAACATTGTTTATTGTAAATTGCTAAATACAAAGATTCATTTGCAAACAGAAAAGCAGAGTAACAGAGTGCGATTTTCAATTTAGCGTCGAAAGTAATTTCGTAATTGCTTTGGTTTTGCAGCGCTACGCTTTATGATTGGCTGAAAAATCTCGCGCCACTTTATCAACCAATCAGAAGTAACTTACTCGCACGCGTTTTCCCGCGCTTGGCGCCGGCTACATGTATTTGCTTCGAGTTCTGATTGATTCATAATGGTAATCGAACTGAGTGGAGTGCAATTTGGTACGAAATCATACGCGTGATTTCAAAATCGAACGAGCGCGCAGCGCGAGTTTGATTTGAAATCACAAGTATGATTTCAGACCAAAATTGCACGACCCAAAGTTCAATTACCACTTTATTACATCCATTTTGAAATCACACAATTTAATTGCCCAAATACAGGATATTAGTCAGTACCAATATTGATGTAACTTATAGATGCAATTTAGAGCAAAAAAAAACAGTGCGATTCGGGAATAAATCGCACTGCTTAGAAAAAGATGCGATTTGGAGCAAAAAATAGTGCGATTCGGGAAGAAATCGCACTGCTGAGAGCCAATCAGATTGCAAGGATCACCAGTGATTTCAAAATGGATGTAATAAATTGGATTAACTGCGTCTGTTGTGATTGGCCAGAGTGATAACTTAGGTTTTGATTTTACGACATTCATAAAAAGTGCTCTATAAACAGCTAAGAAACAAAGATACCTCTGGAAACAGAAAAAAGCATAGAAATAACATGAAATCCTAATAAGTAATTTCTTGGAAATAGATTGAAATGCTTTTTTATCAAAGAACTGAAGCCAACGCTAAACAAACAGTGCGATTCAATTTGCGCCAAATTATTTGTTTAGACTAATTTTTTTTATTTATTATTGTTTTTATTGTTTCATTGTTTCATACCCTTTTTTAACTTAATATTTTTATTACTTGTTGTTGGCACATTTTATCATATTTAGCGTCTGCGACATTCTTAACTGATAATGATATAGCTATGCTAGTTTTGTATTTTACTTTCACTTGAAAATGACCTCGGAGAGACCGAAATGTCGTGACTTTTTATCGTTAATTTTTATCACAAAATAACGTGAAACTGTCTATTATCAATTTGCAAACTTGTACAAACCTCAGTGTTCTCTTGGTTCACTTGTTCCAGGTCTTCTGTTGTTGTAGTAAGTTCATTCTCGAGGGCACTAATCTCCTGTTTATCCTTCTCGCTTTCTATCTTCAACAACTTAAACAAATAAACAAACAAACTTTTAAAAAGATATTTTACTTTTAAAAACGTATGTATGCAATTGCCGTAAAAAAGAAAAACATTTCCCAAATTCCAAATTGATCTGGTAAAGTTTTAAAATACAAATATAAAACTACAATTTAAAGTGCCCATAACGTTTAATTTTTTATTTTCTCATCTGAATGTAAACACCACACAAGGAACCTCTGCGAAACAATTTCGGAATTTTTATGAATATTTCAAATCTTCAAAATCCTATTTTTTTGCGGTATACCCGTCCGGCTGTTAAGAAGGCCAACGGGCTCACATGTTTCTTAATCTACGTCACAGTTCCTTTGTTTGAAGTCACAAGTTTCTTTGTTTGAAGTTATGTGTTCCTTAATCTACGCCACGGATCCTTTGTTAACCGAGAGGGACTGAGAGGAGACTAATGGTGGACCAAAATGTCGGCAAATTTCGAAGACTTTAAAAAATCATAAAAAATACACGTTTTGCTGAAATCAAAAAATTTTTTCGCGGATGTTCATTACGTGACGTGTAGATTTAGATACGAAAATAATAATAAAAAAAAAAACGATATGGGCACTTTAATCAAAGGCTCCTGAGCTGCGAGCCAACTCGTGAATACAAAACATTCGGACCCTCCTCTCTCTCTCTCTCTTCACCGAACCCCGAACCCCTGCGTCCAACTCCCTCCAACGCCATGGGTAAGGCAGGTGACCATTACATATCGCAGGCTCAATGTCAATAGCCGATCGACCGATCGAGTGAAATTTTGTCCCACTGCTACTCGTTCAACTTCTTCGCGTATTCACGAGCGTATTCAAAAGGCAATGACGTACGACACTGGTAACCCTATTTGTTCTTGGTTGCTCTGTAGGGATAGAGGGTGGTTTGTTTACTGTAGGTAAATACGTTATTTGCCCACGGCAAGTTTGTAAGTAGTGTCATCAAAGCTCATAAAAGTACCTCCACTTCTTTTAAAAACTCCTGAATTTGCATGTTGAGCTTCTCTTGCTCCTCTTTAGAATCAGTCCGCTCTCTCTCCACTACCTGTAAATTAGAAAACGAAGGTCAAGGAGGTAAGAATTTTAGGCAATCTACATCTACAACTGCAGGCGCGGCGGACTTTCAACCTGAAGGTTGGTGGTTCAAGGACTGGTCTCTGCCTTTTTGTTGTTTCCTCAGACAAGAAACTTTACTCCACATTGTCTCTCTTCGCCCAGGTGTATAAATGGGTACTGGCGACATAATGCTGGGGGGGGGGGGGGGGGGGGGGGGGGGGGGGGGGGGGTAACCTTGCGATGGACTAGCATCCCATCCAGGGGGGAGTAGTAATACACTCAGTCGCTCCATGCTACAGAAACCGGGTTAAGCCATTAGGCTTGTAAAGAAATGCCTTTTTTACCTCAACATCAACAACTGCTCTTAGAGCAGTATTCACTTGAGTGTCGTAAAACCAAAACCAAAGTTATCACTCTGGCCAATCACAACAGACATACGCAATCCAATTAACCAATCAGAACTCAAAGCAAATACATGTAGCCGGCGCCAAGCGCGGGAAAACGCGAGCAAGACGCGATTGGTTTTGATTTTACTTCTGATTAGATGAGAAGGGGGCGACAATCACAAAACGTAGCAATGCAAAACCAAAGAAATCGCGAAATTACTTTCGATACTCAATTCAAAACTACTCTAAAAAAATTAAAACGATCCATAATGGTTTGAAATAGTAGAAAATATATGACTGGAAACACATATTCAGTAAAGATGGTCAGAAATAGGATTTTTTTTTTTCATTAAGTGGTCATTTCTCTTCAACTTCTTAGATTCATTTTGTCCTTCCTCTCTATCACAGTGGACTTTTTAAAATAATATCCCTTGTTGCCATGGAAAAGTGATAAACTTAAAAAGTCTGATAGTTGTTGTAAAATGGCGCCATAATGTAATGGCCCAATAACATGGATGAAACCTTACCTTTAGCAGTCCTTCGTAGTTTTTGTTCAAACTTTCATTTTCTGTTGATAGTTTTTCGGCTTCTTGGCGAACGTTTGCCAGCTCCTCTGCGACCTGAGTCGCGTTGTCGCTTGACCTGTAATAAATGTAACAAACAAGTAAATATCGAATGAAGCAAAGACCTCTCTTGAAAAAACAGTTTATTTGAAAAGTTACATGATGTATGAATGTCACGTCAGGTAGCGCGACAACTTTCGGTGTCGCACACACAGTTGTCACGCACCATGAATACACAATCTGATGATATGACGGTACTCGTGTACTTCCGGTTACAGTCAACTATAACAGCCATAACAGAACCCCATTAGTACGGACAGGAGTTGTGAAGTACCGGCGAATGAGATTTACAGAAATAACTCCCGTTATTAAGGAACTCTCTTCATTTGAGATACCAAATTGTGATCCAAGAGATGTCCGTTATGGAGGGCGGGAGTGCAATAAAGTTAGAATGAATGGAAACGGATTTGACCACCAACGTATGACATTCATGTCCACTTGATGAGAAACTGATTGAAATGAAAGCTCTTGAACAGTACTTCCTTGTGGTAGTTTGTGGTGTTTAAAATTAAAGAGACTGTGTACAAAGTCCTTACGTGTGACCATTCAAATACAAGCCACGAAACAATACTCAAAGTTCTTTACTTTGTCGGTTCTTTCCGGGAATAATTTTTTTAGTAAATTCATATTTAGCAGTTAAAAAGTTTAGCGACAACCAACGACTAAAAAAAAGAGCAAGTTAACTTACTTAGACTTTTCTGTTTCCAATTCCTCCTGAAGTCTGGAAATCTGAGAATGAAGGTCCTGTGATATCAAGACAAGGAAAGTTATTCAGCTGCAACAGGTGTTTACAGTGACACAGCCCTACCACATTAGCTGACAACACAGGGTCCCTACTCTCTTGAACCAACAACCTCCGAATACACGCTCTTGAATCATTACTGTTTAGTAATAGTAGCGAAAGGAGAAATCGCTCCCTTTTCTTCTCTTGTTGCTTAGCGAGCGAGGCAGCAAAACAATTTTGTTTTACTGCACGCATCTTACAATAATATTACACAAGTTTGATTTTGCGAAACTAATCACGTCCAAAAAGTCTATTTTAGAGCAGTTTTCAATTGAGTATGGTAAAACCAAAACCAAAGTAATTGCTCTAACTAATCACAGCAGTCGTAAACAATCCAATGAACCAATCAGAGCTCGAAGTAATTACATGTCGGCGGCGCCAAGCGCGGGAAAACGCGTGCGAGCAAGTCACGATTGGTTTTGGTTTTACTTCTGATTGGTCGAGAAAGTGGCGCGAGATTTTTTACCCAATCACAAAGAGTGGCAATGAAAAACCAAAGCAATTGTGTAATTACTTTTCACACTCAATTGAAAACTGCTCTAATACCTGGTATTCATTAGTTTGTTGCAGCGTTTCTTCTTGCTGTCTTACAAACTTCTCGTTTAAGGTCTGAGCATCTTCCCTCAGCCCTTCTATAGTAGAGGCCAGTTCATCTTTTTCGTCCTTCCACTAGAACAAAAAAATAATCAATAAATAAGATCACGGATTTTAACTTTTTTACGACTTGTCACAGAAGTGTGACTATCGCTAATAAATTCAATTTATCGAGTTAACGAAAGAGTTTATTTTGAGTTAAAATTAGCTCGAACTTTCGTTAATTCGATCGCCGAGAAGTTCTCTGTTTCCCTTGTCAGTTCGAGTTATCGGCATTCACCTGTACTGTTATGATGCAGCATAGGATTTTCAACGGTTTTCAAGTCTAAATGTGCGGTTCCGGTGTACAATTCTACACGCAAAGCGCTGGACAAACTTCGCGGAGCATTTACAAAACTAAATAAATAATAAAAAGTTAACACAACAGTTCGTTAAAATTCAAACCTGTTTCTTGTTACTCTCCAGTTCTTTCTTCGCCTTTATCGCAACTTGTTTAAACTTATTCATCTTGTCTTCTTTTTCCTTGTTCTCTCGTTTCAATTTATCTGCAAAAAGAGCTAAAATACATCATCCCATATTCAATGTAGCTAGTATAAACACTGAAATTAACCACTTCAACGCCTAGACTTCGTAGCTGGCGGTTTTGTTCGCGCGCGCGATGCTGAATTTGGTGAACAAGTGATTTGTGGACGCGATTCCGTTATTTGTATTCTGAAGTACGGTGTATGGAATACTACTCAGTAACAACCGAACAGCGAAAAGACACTGCACAGAAACTAATCCTCCCTTTATTAGCCGTACTCCATAATAGAGCGTTTTTCAATTGTGTCACGAAAGTTATTTCACGATTGCTTTGATTTTTCATTGCTACGCTTTGTGATTAGCTAAACAATTATCTCGCGCCACTTTTTTATCCAATCAAAAGACAAGTAAAACAAGAACCAAACATGACTTGCTCGCACGGGTTTTCCCGCGCTTGGCGGCGGCTACATGTATTTGCTTCAAGTTCTGATTGGTTCGTTGGATTGTCTGCGTCTGTTGTGATTGGTCAGAGTGATTACCTTGGTAATCAAAGCTGTTGCCGAACAGGAGTGTGGTAGTCCAGGGTGCCCGAGGAATAGCCTGTGTGGCAGGCGCTAAAAAGGTAAGGAGAAGGTGTATTCGAGCGCGCTTGCACTCTTAACCGCGGTCAAACGAGAGAAATTTGCAAAAGTTAAGCAAAGTTCTTAAAAGTTAAGGTTGTCATTTTCACTGTTTAAAGTTTAATATATTGCCAATACACTGTCAATTTACTAAACGTTTTGAAAGTTTACCGAAAAAGTTCTGAAGCGTTTCAAAACTGTGAACTGCAGAATTGTTGGCGCCATTTGCCAACATAATTTTGATCAGGCGCAAAGAGTTTTGATCAGTTTTCAACGGAAAAAAGCTCATCATTTTGAGAACAATTAAAAGATAGGAACGTCAACTAATTTTTTTATACATCCTTGGCCATATTTCCATTTAACATTAAATAAAATCCCACTAAATAAAACGAAAAACGCCTCGGACGTTTGACCACGGTGGACTTGCACTCAGGTATGATTGGTTGTGAAATCAGCGATAGATTTTTTTGCCAATCACAAAGCATAGCATTGCAAAACCAAAGCCACTGCGAAATTACTTTCGACACCCAATTGAAAATCCCTCTATTTCTGAAAGTAACATTTTCTGGTAAAACCAGTGGTTGATAGCTCACCTTGAGACTGGGTGATAGTTTCTAATTCTCTTTGCAATTCTTCGATTCTGTTTGTATACTGATAAACCTCCTGAGCGCCAGATTCCATCTCACTACTCAAGCTCGACATCGCAGTTTGTACGGACTCGAATTCCGTTTGTTTCTCGCTTAGCTGCACTTGAAGACTTTTCAATTCTACTTCTTTCGCTTCGAGAGCTTGGCTCAACGATTGAATACTTGATTCAAGAGCGAAGATTTTACCCTCCTTTTCCTCTTCAAGGGTCTTGTATTTCTGAAGTTCTCCGTCTTTGCTTTCCATTGTTTGATTCTTATCGGAGAGTTCGTTTTCCAACTTGGTTATCTCCATTCTCTGAGCTTCAATTTTGGACTCTAGATCTGCGAAACAATTATCTTTTTCCTCGTTCAACGATCTTAACTGTTGCAGTTCCTCTTCTTTGAGCAAGAAATCTTTATCTATTGACGCAGTTTGTTCTTCAAATGCGTCAATCTTTTTCTTCAATTTCCGCACCATCTCCTCTTTTGAAGCAACTGATTCAGCAAGTCCCTTCCTTTCAAGTTTTAGTCTCTCGTTTTCCTCTTCCCTTTCTAAGATAGATTGATTTAATCTCTCGTTAAAATCCTGCAAAGTCCTTATTTCATTTTCCTTAGCAATGGAATTTTCTTTAGAATCCACTAAATCTCTCTCGTGCAACTCTAAAGCTTGTTTCAAGGAAGCAATCGTTTCGTCGCGTTGTTTACATGTTAATTCAATGGCTTCCCGTTCCTCGTTTTGTTTGTTAATCAGTTCTTCCATCGACCGTATTTTCGACTTTAACTCTTCAGCTACTTGCAGATGTTCTTGTAATTTTTCTTGAACCTCACTACCACCTTTTTCCTTTTCTCGTAAGCCTATCTCAAGAGTTTCTACCTGCGATTTCAAACTGTGAACTTCATCTGCAAGTTTGTTATTCAATTCTTTAGAAGTCGATAACTCCATTGCTGTTTCTTCAATTCTAACATTCAAACTATTAACAACCTCTTGAAAATTCTCCAACTCTTTGTCCTTTTTGCTCAGTGCATCTTTACAGTTTTCAACTTCAACATCCTTTCCTTGAACGCTTTCGTTTAGCGTTTCAATATTCAGTTTCAGAGCTTTAATTTCTTCCTCTTGCGCTGTTAACGTTTCACTGGATTTCGTTCCCTCCTGATCCTTTTCTCCAAGCTGCTCGTTTAATGTTTTCACCTTCTCTTGCGATTTTTGCAAATTCTGCTTCAGTTGTTTCAACGCCTTTATAGCTTTCTTAAATTCCTCTTCTTTGCTTTGTAATTTCTCCGATACACCGTTAAAACTTTCCTTAACCGCTTCCAACTCATTCTTCTGCTGTTCCAAATTCGCTGATAACTCTGTTATCCTATTTTCTTTCTCATCTAAACTCTTGTTCAAATTTTCGATCGTCAAAGCCATCGCTTCCTTCTCACTGCTCAAACTTTCCAAATTCGCGCTCATTTGCCCCATAGACCGATTCATATTCTCTTTTTCTCGATCAAAATCAGATCTCGATTCCGACAGTTCTTGTTCTTTTACAACGTGTGATTCTTTCAGTGCACCGAGTTCCGCGGTCATTTCTTCCAACTCTTTTGTCTTGTCGTGAAGTTCAGTCAATGCTTCAGTAAGTTCACTTCCTTTTTCTTCAAACGACGAGTTAAGAGTATTATACTCCTGCAAAGAAAATTATGCCATAGTAAATAATAATATTAAACTGCTCTAGGAAAGCGATTTATACTCTCGTCGCGACGATTAGCGAAAATTGCCAGGTGAGCACGTTTACAGCGATGGCGATTTTCGCCAGCGATCGAAATCGCCGATATCTGACATGTCAAATAGCGACGAAATTCGCTTGCTTTAGGTACGCAAATTCTTTCCGCCTAACCCTTTCAAAAAATATCTTGCAAGTCAGAAAGTTGTTGATAATGTTGTGACTTAGTTGACACGACTGGATTTCAGCGTATTGCGTGACAACGCTAGGTTACGTGACAATTTGTATGACAAGGCTGTTCTATGTACCGTATTGCGTGACTCACCCGTTGTAAGCCGCTGTTTATTTCTTGCAAGTCAGAAAGTTGTTGATAATGTTGTGACTCAGTTGACAGTTGACCCGACTGGATTTCAGCTAAGCGTCCTGATATATCCTGGATAGGATTAAATATTATGTTAGGATTTCACATTATTTTACAATTAAACATTATTTTTTAGGTTTATTTTAGGATTAATAACAGTACAGTTAGGTTTTAACATTATAATGACATCGTGATTAGGTTTAACAAGTGAAGAGATACACGCGGCGGTCATCATCATTATCATTATTTTTATGTTTGTTATTGTTATCATTAAAGGGACGCTACCCTGCGAGCAGAGCCTCTTTCGATCGTCGAAAGAGGCTCTGCTCGCACGGTAACGGGACGCTGTCCCGGCTGAAATATCGTGTTTTTATGATTATGGCCAGCAGCTTGTTTTAACATTACTTTAAAATCTTGAAATTAAAAGAAACCATCGCCAAAAGTGATAGAAGCAAAGAAATATAGACTTATGGCCCTGTCACACTATTGCGTATCGTACTAGCGCATGCCAGCGTATAAAAAATATCACTCATACGCTGGTATACGCTGACATACGCTAGGGGTACGTTAGGCATAGGTTGTATACGTTTCAAGAACGGTCGCATACGGTGGCATACGCTGGCATACGGCGAGGCAGACAATTTTTTTTAAGCATGCTTAAAAATTTTGTGCGTATTCGGACGTATGGTTTATACGCTAAGCATACGCTTGGCATACGCTGAATACGCGAGAGTTACGCTGGAGGTACGTTACTCGTAGGTCAAGTACGCTGGTCACACGCTGTATTTTCAAGGAAATTTTGTGCGTATGAAAATTATTTTATGAATTTTCATACGCAACTCATACTTTTCTTTAATACGCAATAGTGTGACAGGGCCTTAAACAGACAAAATAACGGCTAGAAAAGTCAAAATTTCACAAGACTGGCAAGTTTGATTACTTGACCGCCTGTCAACAAATCAAATTTCATGACCTATAATCCACTTCAATCCTTGCAATCCTGCACTTTATCTCCAAACTACTGCTTTTGTTTTACTCGATAGAATCTTTTTATCTAACTTGAACTCCATTCACACCAACGCTTAAACATGTTTAAATATTGTTTAGTTTAAAACAGGTTTAGAAAAATACCTCCTAACCTCCCGTAATATTTGGAGTGAAATCTTAACTAAAAGAAACTTTATTGACTTTTATTACCATTCCAAGTAGTTTGAGTCATATACATTTAAAAACCATCAAGATAGAGGCTAAAGACGTAGTTCAACTAAACAACATTTAAACATGTTTAACCGTTGGTGTGAATGGGGCTTTAAAAACTGTACATTTGGTGGCATTTGGCAATACAACGTGGAAATAATTTCAGTAAAATTTTGCTATGTCGGCGGGACAGTGTCCCGGATGGTGTATCGTGTTCTCATGATCGATGATGGCCAGGAGTTGCTTTTTTAAAAGTTGAAATTGCAAGAAAAATCGCCAAAAGTGATGGAAGCAAAGAACTATAAACTAAAGGGACAAAATAAACGCCTGTCACGAAATCAAATTTGATGAACTGTAATCCACTTCCATCCTTGTGATCCTGCACTTTATCCCCGAACTACTTGTTCTGTTTTGTTCTGTAGAATCTTTTTAATCCAATTTAGTTGTATATTTGGTGGCATTTGGCAAAATAACATGGCAGTTCAGAAAGCGAAATTTCGATATTTAGGCGGGACATTGTCCCTTAAATAACGGAGAAAAATCATTATTGGTTATGATAGACGGTGTCAAAACGCTGAGTTATCGTTAAGAAGCAGAAACAAACTGACTTTTAAGAAAAATCGCAAATGGCATTTTGTAAAATATTGAAAAACAAATGATACCATCCCAAAGTACTGCTGAAGAGGTTTCATTTGAATGGTCACACCATAGGATTTCATTAACAGACTCAAAAGTTAGAACAAATGGTACCATGCAAAAGTACTGCTGAAGAGGTTTGATTTGAATGGCCACACCATAGGATTTCGTCCACAGACTCAAAAGCTAGAACAAATGGTACCATGCAAAAGTACTGTTGAAGAGGTTTGATTTGAATGGTCACACCATAGGATTTCAGCCACAGAATCAAAAGCTAGAACTACACTGTGCTTAAACTTGAACTAACCTTGTGTTCCTTGGACAGTGCGTCAAACTGCACATGTACATCATCTAGCTCCTCATGAAGCTGCTCAACATAATCATTTAACTCCTACAATGAAAACAACTCAATTTCAATAGAATATTCATGTATAAAAGCCAGAAACAATAGCTTATCACTTCGATAGTCTCCTGGCAGTATTTATCACCGCGAATACACTGAGCTCGGTCTAAGCCGGATACCTTCCGGTCCAGCTCTAGCTGTCCGCCTTAGAGAGGTGTCCACCTTATAGAGAGTTAAGTTATCACGAACAAGTAAAATTCGACCAGAACCAGCCAATAATTGATGTCCGTCTTAGAGAGGTGTCCACCTTATAGAGAATTAAGTTATCACGAACAACTAAAATTCGACCAGAACCAGCAATAACTGATGTCCGTCTTAGAGAGGTGTCCGCCTTACAGGGGTGTCCGTCTTAAGAGAGTTTACTGTACTGTACACTACTTGAGAAAAACTTCGACAATGTTGAAAAGAACAGCCAAACCCTTTAACCCTTTCAGAGTCAATTATGGAGACATGTAGTGTAGTTCTAACTTTTGAGTCTGTGGATGAAATCCTATGGTGTGACTATTCAAATGAAACCTCTTCAGCAGTACTTTTACATGGTACCATTTGTTCTAACTTTTAAGTCTGTTGATGAAATCCTATGGTGTGACCATTCAAATGGAACCTCTTCAGCAGTACTTTTGCATGGTACCATTTGTTCTAACTTTTGAGTCTGTGGATGAAATCCTATGGTGTGACTATTCAAATGGAACCTCTTCAGCAGTACTTTTACACGGTACCATTTGTTCTAACTTTTGAGTCTGTGGATGAAATCCTATGGTGTGACTATTTAAATGGAACCTCTTCAGCAGTACTTTTGCATGGTACCATTTGTTGTTCAATATTTTACAAAATGAAATTTGGGATTTTATATGAATTGTTATTATTAGCACTCTTGGGAGTTAAAAGATTAATAACACAGCCGTTCATCACGCGACAAGATCCACATTCTGATTACGTGACCATGTTAGGCGGAAATTCAAATATTTTTTCGAGCTTTTCGACATTCCGAAAAATGACTTCTAAATCTTCGACAACACGAGAATTGAAGCTATTCCTTGTTGGGAAAATATCATTAAATCTAAGAATTAAGCTGCTATAAATTAGTGTTTTATTCCGGTGAATTTTTAACTTAGTATTAGAAGTGCAATCTAAATGGTTATAAGCGGCGGCTTCGAACTTTTGTACAACAAGCCATATAGGTGTAATAAATAAAAATTAATAACTATAAATTGGAAACAAAAATTGGCATGAAAGAAAATACATTCAGCTACCCTTGAACTGTTTGTGCTGCAAAGCCTAAGCTATAAGCTTGCGTTCAGACGTCTACAAAAGAAGCATAAGAAATAGGAGACGTCCGTAATCTACAGGGTTTTGGTTTTATGATTTCACAGTTCATATATTTCGATTCACTGAGATTTGAAATCAAGGAACCGCCTTTGAATAACCAAGTATTGATCTAAAATAGGTTATACTACCTACAGATATTAAACCCTTGTCTAGAACACCTAAACAAAATCCTTCTGCTTCAGCGGTAATACAGCATGAACGGCAAAAGTTAAATCTTACCCCGGGATCTTACCTCCTTGGGTACACAGTCTTTGATTATTCAAGTATGTTTCAATCGAAAATGGAATGATTCTATTTCGGGCATTTGGGGCTCTTTGACTCCATAAGCGAGTTCATTCACTTAAAATAGTCTAATAATGTGCCTTTGAACCATGAGATGTTTCCGTGAGCTGATCGCTCTGAATGCATGTCTTGACATTTGATAATTTCTGTTCACGTGAGAACTGAAGAGCTATCAGTTTCAATACATTATCAGTTTAAGCTATGTCACGCTATTTCAGACGAATTTCTCTCTAACATCTTCATCATATTGAATGAAACGAGTAAATAAGAGTCGAAAACGAAAGAAAACTACAAGCATAATGCTAGAAAAAGGTAGAGAAGTTCATTACAAATAATATATAGCGTGACTTTGATTGACAATGCAAATTCATGATGTCACGCAATCTACAACCGAGCAGAACTTTCCTCTGGTATTGTTCACAATGTTGTATAAGGTGGTTTTAACTTGTGTCTGTGGATAAAATCCTTAAATAACCATTTAAATGAAAGCTAATAAGCAGTAATAGAGAAGAACTGCCCTGTTTCACTGTTTATTGCAGCCAATACCACGCAGCTCTTAACAACCTCTAAGTCCTCTAATTTTAGTGGGCCTGGGTATCACGCAGCTCTATTGTTTTCAGGGATGGGGTCCATTGTTGTGTTGTTTGTTCTATTTTTTTTCTCAGCAAATCAGAGAAGACCTTGTAAGAGCTACGTACTGCCCCGTATAATGTGCTGTACAAAGTTGTTGTAGTCTGTGAATAAACTCCGGCTAAAAGTGTGATCATTCAAATGAATGCTACTGAGCAGTACCTCCGTATGGTGCTGTTTTTATATGCTTTACAAGGTGGTTCTAACGTTTGACTCTTTTGATGAAATCCTTGTGTGACTATTTAAATGAAAGCCATTGAGCAGCACTTACTTTAGAATTGTTTCGCAATGAACTTGATAAAAGTTGTAAACTAAGTACTTTCTAGAACATGAAGGATCTATGGATTACAAATGTATTTACCTTTTTCTCTCTCAGTTCATCGTTGTATTTAGCTTGAAGATCATCGTGTGTTCTAAAAAGCTCTTCGATCTCCGCTTCTTGGTGCTAAACAAAAGAAAAAACATGGCGTTAAAATGTACATAAAATAATACATTTCACGCCGTCTTGTTACTATGCAAAAAAAATAAGATGCATAAATTTCGCTTACATTAGCTTGGAACGTAGACAAAAAAACAAATGTTCTCTACCTAAAAGGACTCACAATAAGCGCATTAATTAAGATTACGTTTATCTGGAATTAATCCTGGTTTTCACAAACGACATACGCCGATAAGCATAAGCATAAGCATGGGCATAAGCGGAAGCAAAAGAATTTGCATCAAGTAAAAACGAACATTAACAAAGCATAAGTCGATTGATCCGTATGCTTATGCTTGAGCATATGTTTATGGTTACGTCGAGCCCGTTTTCACTGGACATAAGAGTTATGTTTCCGCTGATGCTTATGCTGCCAGTGAAAAGCACACCTAAATGCGGTATACAAGTCGAGAGACAATACACTTGTACAGAAAAACTAATACATAAGTACAATGTCTGGCGCGTGTATACGTTAGTAAATTGTCATATGCAATGAATAGATGCCCTACAATTATTCCACGAGTTTGATAACTAATTGATACATAGATATACTTCGATATAACAGTTTAACCACAAATTTAAACGAAAGAGGAGCTCTTAACTAGACGTCAAAACAAGCATAACACTTTCTAGCAACAGACCATGCATATGTTTACATTTCTTGTCATTACTTGTCATTTGCGTTATAAATAATCATTCTAAAATTATTCTCAGGCTACACTTATCGATTACTTTTTTCATAAGGTTATAGCAGAACGACTATTGCAAGAAGATTACGAAAAACGCGACTTAAAACTAAGCACAAAACAAATTATAGACTTCTAAGTTAAGTCAATATAACTAAACCCTCTCTAGAGTACTACAAGGAGTAAGAACGGCAAACCTGTTCTGTGAACTGCTTCGTTGCAGCTTAAAAATGGCACAGACAACGCTCAAATGTAAAACAACGCACCTACAGAAGATTTACTAAATATCCTTGCAGTTGAAAGTTCAAGGTATGTTCGTAGACAAGTTGTGGACAAACCCGGCAAGACGCGCTTGATTACCTCGACAAATAAAATATGCAAATTTCTAACAAAAACTTTTTGTTCAACTTTTATCTGACGAGACAATAACGGGACGTGATCTAACCGACAGGTGAAAAAACAAAACAAATCCTTAAACCAATTGTTTTAAGGCAAATAAGACTGACATTTTTTGGCAAACTTCATGAATCGCACACGCTTATAACAGAATTATCACACAAAACAACGCTAATTTTATTGTTACGTTCGATAACCACAAATTCGCATAATTTGGCGACCGTTTTCCTTGTAAAAGCGGATACTCGTTCATTCCCGCGTAATATTGGCTGCTTTAAGCACTAAATGTACTTTACACTTTCGCATATTATATGCATTTCATAAAATAACAGTTAAAGTACTAATACATTTGCAGTATATGAAAACTCGTTAAAAGTAATTCATTATAGGCAAATTTCCTCCGGGGGATGAAGCATGATAATTTTCTTTCTTTCCCAACATGGTCTGAAAGAAAATCACGGCTTTCTCCACGAAATCCGCTTAATTTTAAAGCTGACGTTTTATTTTGCAAGGTTATATTTGAGCAAACTTCATAATAAACTTCATCTTTGGAGAGGGCTGCCTTCTAAATTACTGGAGGGGAACTAAGGGAAGGGAGGGAAGGGCAGGGAAGAGGAGGGGAGGGGAGAGTACTTTCATGTGAGAGCTTTGGACGACTGTTACAACTAATGAGGGAATAACTTACCGCTTTTTCTTCGTTCGCTTCATTCAGATCCTTTGAAAGCTGTTTAGCCTTGTTCTCCATCTCTTGAATTACTCGGCGGGACTCCTGGAATCAAACAACACAAGAACTCATGTCTGTCTACACTAGATAAAGCGGACAAACGAACAAGCCTTGAATCGAACCTCAACCATACAAATGGATTCTCACTTTTGTGTTAAGATGAAATCCTTAAGTGTGAAAATTCAAATCAAGCTACTGGGCAGTTCTTTCCTGTGGAGCTGTATATTATGCTGTGCAAGATAATTGTAGCTTCTGAGCGTTCAAAATGTCGCCATTCAAATAAAAGCTATTGGAAAGTACTTCTTCATACAATGCCATTCACTTTAAAGGTATTCTTACGAGGAACCGCGAGCGACAAGAATATACGCTAAACATTTCCAGATATTAAACTACGAAATCGACTGAGCGCGAAATGAGAGGAAAGAGAAAGGCAAATTTGATTTGCAATTATAAAATGCTTCGTGGCTCCTACATTCTTGTTAAAACAGTTCAGACTGTGACGTTACCAAGCAGCCGAGCTAAGCGTCAGGGATTTAACAGTTGAGTCATTAATTCTTTCAACATAATTTATTTGCTACCATTTTCACGGGTGCCGAACGAACCTCAAGTTTGGTGTTAAGTGTTTTTTGCTG
The DNA here is from genome assembly GCA_024195265.1 of Dendrophyllia cribrosa. Classification (NCBI taxonomy): domain Eukaryota; kingdom Metazoa; phylum Cnidaria; class Anthozoa; order Scleractinia; family Dendrophylliidae; genus Dendrophyllia; species Dendrophyllia cribrosa. The sequence continues at coordinate 25,070,294 of JAJLRJ010000010.1, forward strand.
CTCCTCTGTAATACCCAGCGCCTGTTTCGCTTGTTCGCTTTCATTTTGGGCCATACTCAACTGTTGACGTAAATCCTAAAAGCGAAAAAACAAGTTACAATCAAGAACAATAAATCTCCATTTACGATAGGGAGATAGCTTTCTTTCACAGAGCTTGAACATCCCGTTCGCTCTTTCGCGATGGTGAAAAATAAGCACGTGACCACGATTTTCCCGCGCTTGCCCATCGCGTTTTTTCCCGCAAACATGAAAAATGAGCAGGTGACTAAATTGATTTTCCCGCGCTCGCCGTTCGCTGTTTTCTGTTTCTTGGCGAAGGTGAGCGGTTAGTTTCACGTTTGTCGAGAACGTGACAAACTTTGCCACCGTTTTGCTTTCAATTTCCATCACAGATTTTAAATCAAACGCCTTCAACGACAACCCTCGAGACATAATTTAATGCCCGTTGAAGAAAGGTCTCCTGGATCGGTAACCGAGACAACAAAAAAAGCACTGGTAGAGAGGTGGCTGTTAGGAGAGGTTCGATTGAAATTAATACCAACTTCTTATTTCTCCTCGCAGTATCACAACGTGATCAAATATACGGGTCATGAGAATTAACGAAATGATCACCAAAGGTAAAATTAAAATATGTTCAAACAACTTCTCCCAATCACTAATATACTTTCTGCAACAAATTTCTTCAAGTTGCACAACAAAAATACGTGTCACATGGCTCTTGTAACTTGTTTTGCCACTGTCACCTGGGGGGTGGGAGCAAATGCGTCATTTTTCCACTTACGCAATTTCGCGAGGCAAGTTGCATGGCAATTGTAACGCTTAACAGCAACTTAAGTACGGTGTAACTATATATATTTTTTATAATTTTAAATTTGCCCAACGGCCACTTTATTTCCGAGCCAGTGGAGCCGACAAGAGCTACGTGACACACATGTAAGAATTACAATGGTAGCCCGTTCCAGGCCTCCCCACTATCTGAAATACCTGGAACAGGCTACTAAAATGTTTGTTTGTTTGTGTAAAAAGTAAAAGACACGAACAGCTCAACTCAAAATCGCAAACCGAGAATGAACGAACGGAAGCCGGGCAGCCAAAATGACGCACAGAAAATCAGAGCACAATTGACAGGACAACTGAACCCATGAATGACTGAACAACAAGGTGACCGACAACCGAACGTAAAAACCAGCAAGCAAAAGAGAGAAGGACTGAACGAATCCTTCATGCCAACATCAATATGGTGTATACTACAACTCATGCCGGAATTAACGCAAAGGCACCCATTTTTAAATGCATGACCCTTCAGACCACCATGAGCCCCAAAAGATGAATTTATATGAATGAACTTCGGTTTACCGCACAAAAGCACAAAACAATAACCCGCGTTTTAACAGCTGTTTACAACAAAAAAAGAACCTTAACCCTAAGACTGAGCAACATAAAACCCACAGTGTGGAAACGAAGGCAGCGAATCACCGCCACCAAGAAGGAGTGCGTTTATTTGTGAAAATAAAAATGGAAAAACAATTGCCCAGCGGTATGAATTAGGCAGTCAAAACAAAATGAGAAGATGTTTGATCATCTTTTACCATTTTAAAAAATCATTATGGATTAAAGCAACACTGGTTATGAATGAATTGAAAGACGTGGTTAGACAAAAAGCAAAGCGTTAATTTATAGCGGCAAGAAGTTAGTAGTGAAAAAGAATACGCCTTTTGGAAGGAAATTTTTGATGTCACGGCCATTTAAAATTGTGAAAACCCGTGCTTTTTTTTTGGGGGGGGGGGGGGGGGGGGCAATTGATCGGATCGGTCTGTCATAAGAAAGTTTGCCATTTTGAAAACTGGGCAAACAAGGCGCAATAGAGCAGTTTTCAATTAAGTGTCGTAAAACCAAAACCAAAGTAATTACTCTGACCAATCACAGCAGTCGTAAACAATCCAATGAACCAATCAGAGCTCGAAGCAATTACATGTCGCCGGCGCCAAGCGCGGGAAAACGCGTGCGAGCAAGTCACGATTGGTTTTGGTTTTACTTCTGATTGGTCGAGAAAGTGGCGCGAAATTTTTCTAGCCAATCACAAAGCGTAGCAATGCAAAACCAAAGCAATTGTGTAATTACTTTCGATACTCCATTGAAAACTGCTCGATACAGTTTTTGTAAAAACAAAAACAAAACAAACAAAAAGCAGAAACAAAAATCCAACCTTAAATCGATTCCTTAAAATTTGAATTCTGGAAACAAATTCCTGCTTGCCAACATAAAATACCAAGCAAGTGGAAATTTGAGGGATTCAGCTTGCCTAGAAAGCGAACAGTTCCGTGCAGTTTTAATTACTAGTTTCAATTTCCGCAGAACAATTACGCATTCTATCCTTTTCGCTTATAACCGATGCTCCTTCACAATTCAAAATGGCCGCGATCACATCAAAAGATTCCCGGATAAAGCGATAAAAGACCGGTCAATGAGCTGTAGCACGCATGCGTCGGTTTAAAATTTCAGTACCGTTGTCGAACTTTGCTCCTGGAGAAAGTTGTCTTGTAGAGCGATGAGTTCGTTGACAAGAGTGCTCTTTTCTTGAGAGACAGACAAGAGTTGTGCATTCAGCTCCTGAAAAACGGCAGGCAGTGTGACGTCACTGAAAGCCTAGCTGTCAATCAAACTCAAAATGGTACATTTCTGCGCATGTGCACGTGCAGCGTGTTGTTTTGCAGCAGGAAGGGTTTTGCACATTATGGTGGCAAAAGTATAGAAAAAGGATGCGATACATTTAACTATTATAGCGTGAAAGCGCGCGTGATATCGCCTAATTCTTAGCCGACGAGGCCGTAGGCCAAGTCGGCTAAAATTAGGCGATATCACGCAAGCTTGAGCGCTATAATAGTTTTATAATTCAACACATTGATAACAAAGCACAGTTTGAAGAAAATATATCGAGGCCGGTCCGTCATTTTTGCATTCTCTTGTCAAAATGCGAAGTTTACATCCATCGTTGGATTTACGTCATGTAGACATAGCGTATATCGATAATTGGGCAGTGTATCAATGTGTTGAATTATAATAGTTGATATCATTGTGTATTCTAAAGCCTAGTAGGGCGTAAGACTGCATAGAGGGATGTCATGATTTAGTTCCGTGCTTTATTCCGTTAAAAAAAATCTAAGGTAAAATTTAAAGCTTCTGATAACATTTAAATGTAGTTACGCGAACAAGTTTAAACGGGGATTTCTCAATTTTGAAACTTGTTTTTTTTTTAATATGAGGCATTTGTTTAATGATGAGACACGAAAGCCTTAATGTCCTAGATTATAACTTTTTTATCAAACATAATTTTGAAAGAAAAGATTTTAAATGTATAAAGTAAGCATATATTTTTTACCATTTTAACTTTAGTTTTCACTAGTGACAGAAAAACAATCTTGAGCGTCAGGGTAAGCACAAGACTTCAAACAAACACTGAAAAACGCTAACACAGGATCAAATATTACATCCTTGTGCTTCCATATACGTTTCAAAGACTTCGCGTAAGTCTTACGTGAGATCTTAGACACGATGTTAGGATTATGTCATTTCTCACCATACATGCAGTTAATACTCGCAAAATTAAAGCTATACAGTTAAAAATTTTAAGATAGTTTTAATATCTGTTTTAAAGAATGTTAAAACCATCTTAATGCAGTCAGAATGAAGCATGATAGGAAATCCTTTTAAAGAAAATATTATAAATGATTGGAGATCAAGCATAACGAGCAAAACCCTGCCAGAATGTATAAAAGCACTTGTGAGCGAGTCTGCGAAGTGAGTGAACACGCGTACGTTGTATAAAAGTGAAGATAGAGTACATTAGAAGAAAGAGTGCAAAGAGGATTAAGGAAAGTGCGTATTGGATGGTGCAAGTAACGTATTACGCAGTAGAGTGTATCTAAACTCAAGAAATTAATAGACTATCACGAAGGGGTTAATATTAAAGTACTAGCTGCGCAAAATTGTCTGAGTGTTTTTGCCTTCTGTGTGACAGCGGCGGCGTGACAAAAGGTCAAAACGAATTACCCAGTCAAACTAGCAATGCCAAATTGGCCTGTAAATTATTTTGAGTCTTTTTAAACATTGTATATTCTTCTCTTAGTTTTCAAGATGAGGTCGCATGAAGTCAATACTACTTCGGCACGACATCAGTATGACATCGTATGACTTCGGTACAACTTCGGCACAACATCAATATGACATCGTATGACTTCGGAACTACTTCGGCAATAAGTAAGGAATCGGTTTGACTTTGGTATGACTCGGAAAAACTTAAAGGGGCTGTCACCATTTTTAGTGTTACTATGAACAATTTGTGGTGCATACAACCCTTTCACGCTAAAGAAGAGAGCCGTTGTTTACCACTGAACTAAATACCAAATAACAGTGATACCTCTTGAGTATTCTCGGCAGTTTCTAACGCGCTTCGTAACTTCTTGGCGTGACTTTCAAGAGAGATGTTTTCCTCTGACACAGCTGTTAATTGGTTCTTTAGATCCTTCAAAACAGAAACAAACAAGCATGACCAATGAGACTTCAATAGTTAAACCTACCTACCTTAAAACTATACAAATAAGACGAATCAAAGGGCTCTGAGAGCCATCTCGGCGTGAATACTAAACAACGTAAGGTTAAGTCCACAGATCGGTATTAATTTTCCATACTGAGTTCGAAGTCAAAGAATTGAAGAGTAAAACAGATTTAAAACTACCAAAACATCTCAGCGTGACAAATATGCATTGTGTGAAACTTTTTCCGGCCGCTGAAAAACGTAAAGTTGCTTTAAAATGCGCCACATAGACCTACATAACGCGAACACTAGGTGACATTGCAGCCACGAGTACGTACCAGTCTTCGATCGAAGTGCGCGAGAAAGGTGCGCGTTAATGCATATGACGTAATTCAAGATGGCGCCGAAAAGGTACACGAACGACGACGAACCGCGCCGAAAAAGATCTCCACTTGGTATCATGCACAGGGCGCTCAAGATTAGGATGCGTTCTCTTAACGTCGAACGCAATAAAACGGAATACACGAAAAGGTATTTTCACCTTGAGGTTTTCTTCGGTTGTCTCCAGTTCCTCTTCTACTGTCTTGATTTTCTCTTCTAAGGCCACCTTTTCTTCCACAGCAGTCGCAAGTTGTCTCGTTAAATCCTAAACGTAATAATATTTATTTAATATTTAATAATCTGTAACATCCTAACAAATAGTAGTTAAATGAGTCCAAAAGTAGACCTTACTGTACAAAAGTAAACAAAGACAAATTGTAAAATGAAGTTATAGTCGAGAAATACAGTGTAGTTCTTTTCTGTTATCTCACCTTGTTTGCCTGTTCTTGTTCCTGTTGTTTGGCATTTTCGTTGGTTTTCGAATGCTCCTGGAGTGTTGTTAATTTTATATTAAGGTCCTGCGAACAAATAAACAGACACAAAAACTAGATAAGCAAGGTCTGCGTCGTTATGTCGTGTCACAATAAGGTTGTCGTTGATGATGATGAAGATGACGATGATAATGATGATGTAGATGATGACGGTAACAATCTAGTTTCTCGTATTGTAAAATTACTTAATAATCCATAAGGGTACTAACAAATAGAAATGAGCCATTCCAATCACATGGTTAACCCTGTAAATCAGATACAACTCACTAGTGAGTTGTATCTGGAATGTGAATTTCACAAGTTGTTTACAACATTCGCGTCCGTGTTGTATCGGCACTATAGAGCGTTTTCACTCACGTGACCTTCAGTCCCGTGGGACTCAAATGACAAAGGCCATGGCAGCCATGTTGGTGTTCATAACAAAAGAAGTTAATTAAAATTCTTTTGTACGGGAACACCAATATGGCGGCTATGACGTCAAGTGAAAACGCTCTATACATTCACTCGGCTGCGCCTCGTGATTGTATAGGCCGATACAACACTCCCGCTCATGTAGTAAACATTACTTAAAATTAGAACCAAATCAGCTAACGTCACATACGAATTTTTCATACACAACCTTCTGACTGTTTATTTTACTATGGAACCCAATTTCTTTTATCTTTCATCAGTAACGAATCCATTAACATGCCCCACGGTAAATAACTAACCTGCTTTTCTTGTAATACAGCGTTGAGGTCTTGTTCCATCTCAGCTGCCTTGTTCTGTATCATTCTCAACTCCTCTTCCTTTTGTAACAAGCTCTGTTCAAGCTCCTGTGGGTGCATAATAATAGGTATATTTCACATAAGGGCACAATAAAGGGCGTCTGGTAAACGGTTGTGCCTAAATCATCCCGTCCACAAGGACGTCGGACACCTTATTGCGACTTATATAACGTAATGTTGACACTTAGAATTTTATTTTCAATATATTTTTAAGTGTAAAAAAAGAAAATCTAAAATCCCCACCCAGGATTGAACCTGTGACCTCAGCTAGGCTTAGGCTTACATAGCCTACCATACCACTGTACCACCTAGCTTCTCGGGTTGCTTAGTCCTAAATTTAACTATATAAACTGCTACCCCTAACCTCAACTGAAAGCTAACCAGTTACTCCGTTATAGAAGTCTTAATAAGGTGTCCGACGTCCTTCTGGACGGTATGATTTGGGCTTGACCCTGGTAAACTTGGTTACAAGAGCAACGACATAGAGAGCGGAAATCGGGAGATACCCTTCACCCCCAACCCAGATGGCAGTGCGACAAGGTTTAATGAGCAGTACACTGACTCTGCACATGCGTTATAGAGCGTTTGCACGTGATGACACGGCGGCCATATTGGTGTCCCAAAACGGTTAGCTTTAGATCCCATCCACCTAAACCACCTCGGACACCTTATTGAGACTTATATAACGGAGTAACTGGTCAGCTTTTAGTTGAGGTTGGGGTTAGCAATTTATGGAGTTAAATTTAGGCCTAAACAATCCGAGGAGCTAGGTGGTACTCTGGTACGGTAGGCTAAGTAAGCCTAAGCCTAGCTGAGGTCACAGGTTCAATCCTGAGTGGGGATTTTAGATTTTCTTTTTTACACTTAAAAATTTATTGAAAATAAAAATTCTAAGTGTCGACATTACGTTATATAATTCTCAATAAGTGTCCGAGGTGGTTTAGGCGGATGGGATCTAATGCTGACCTCCCAAAACAGTGAAATGGCGGCCATATTGGTTTCCTAAACTTATCCTATGGGACTTTAGCTCTATTCTTATTCAAACATTTCCTATTGTATCAGCACTCCAATATGGCTGCCGGTCACATGAGGGAAAACACTATTACATTTTGGTACATTTCATTACCGTTCTGTGCACAACAACAAAAATTGCTATGTTCTCGAGAACGTGAACCTGGACAGCAAAATTATCGTGTCATGTTCTTGTTTGTTTCTTTGTTGATGTTGTTGTTTGAAGTTAAACTTTGTCTTCGCATATTCAATAGTAAGTCAATCCAAAAAAAAAAAAAAAAAAACAGGTAAAAGCTACATACATTAAGAGGAATCGCGAGAGGATAAGAAATATATAAACTCGTTTTTCAACATAGAGAAGCTATCATTGGAACATAGACAAGAACCAGTGACTCCATGACAAACCATTTTGCATTGACCAACCCGAGCGTTAGAAATATGTGTCAGGAACTACAAATTTCAGTGCACGTTTTACTGAACTCGTAAAGGTAATTTGATTTTATATATTTATTTATAGAATGCGCCTTGACGAACACCTTTTCCCTCCAGTCGATCATGATCCTTTTTGTATCAATATTTTATTGTATTTTAATATATCACCATTTAAGGAGTAATTGAATGTATGGTATAAATCTAGCCGTATCAAATATTAACCTTGTTAACACTTTCTCCATTTCTGGTCATTTCCTCCAAAGATCGAATCTTGTTTTCCAGATGTTCATTATTCTGAACACTTTCTTGAAGAGCTCTGGTCTGTTCCTGAGGAATTAATATCATCTGTCAGTGCTACAAGTTCTACATTAGAATATTTGATTCTCATAACCTGGAAAGCAATGAATGTTACTAAGGCCCGGTTCAAGCGTCGAACTTCACATGTGCCGAATCTAATGCAAACAAGAAAACTCTGTGAGTATTATAATCGGGCTAGCTGTTATGGATATCTTCACTCCTTTTACTTCAAAATTTGAACAATTACGTCCCAAATACAAATTTTCAAAATACTCTACTAACTCTTCAAGAGAACTAATTTCAATCAATACACACGGCGTCCCACATGGATCATTCATTCCTGTACGATCTCTACTATGTGAATCAAACACTTTGAATACACCATCCCTTGTGTCAAAAATAGCAACTGTATAAATTATTATTGTCAAAATAAATGACTTATAATTATCACGTAACAACGATTCAAAAGCCTCAAACAAAGGTAAACAACAACTCTCTTCTATTATACTGTCATTTAAATAATGTAAATTTCCATAATAACTTTCACTATACTCTAAATTGAAAGTTAACTCTCCCATACAAACAACATCAGGAACTTCAGTTAACATAAGGCATTCTTTTTGTGTTGAATTAGAAAGATAAGTATGAAAAATTCCTGCAGAAGAAATTGTTAAGAGAAAAAAAATCGTGCACAAGTAAGCACGTGAAAAAAAATTCAAGCATTTTGGTAAAAAAAGAAAATTCTTGCAAATAGAGATGCTGAAAAAAAAATCATGCTCAGAAGAAAGGAAACAATGTAGTTGAACCGGGGGTCCTTCAAGTTCATGTAGTACCGCCCTCAGCACACTAGTAGTGCGTCTTATAAGACGATCGCGATCTTCTTCGTTCGTTTTGTCCATTATTTGTTTTGTGGAAAGTATATAAACCCTGACTTGAATCCCCCTCAGGCCCTGACTCGCCTCAAAACTTGCATTAGATTCGGCACACGTGAAGTTCGACGTTTGAACCGGGCCTAAGAAACAAATAACATTTCCCGTGATTCAGTTCATAAAGTTGGTGTGTTTCGACAGCTGTTATGAGTTCGATTCTCCCAAACTTTTTGTATTTATTTTGCTTCCACCGTTGTAGAGAGGTGCCGGTTATGAGAAGCTTTTAAATCAGTACAGGATTTGAGTGAATGAATAACAAGTCGGGACAAGAAAACATGGCCGTTGTAGAGAGGCGGCCATTAGTAGACTAAGAGGTTTGACAGTACTAAGTTATGGTGAATGGTTTTCAATAAATCAGAGCCCCAATGTATAGAACACTCTTAGTAACAAAAAATAAGAAGAAAATTGAAAATCCGTAACCAGGATTCATATAATTAAAAAATGAAAAAACGTTCTCCGGTTAAAAATTTACAACTATGAGCTTTCAACAACCGTCCTGTTGTCTTCAACGGATAGAAAACGCGAAGAAAGCGAATGTGCATACATATTTAAAAAAGTTACAAAATAGACTGAGAACGTCTTTTCATTTTTTACTTAAAAAAATAATAGTCACCATTTTAGGAATTTGTTCATCTTAACTTACTTGATATTTATTCTCCGAATCATGCAGCATTCTTTCCAAGCTTTCAACCATTCCCTGTAGTTTGCTGTCCTCTGAGGATGAGCTCTTAATCTGATCCCAAAGTTCCTACAACGATTAACAAAAACGTAAAACATTTAGCATGACACCAAAGCTTCAGAGGTGAGTATTGGTACAATTTCTCCTGAATAAACGCTTCCCCTCGCTCACTCAAAAATACACTCCTTATTGAACGATGAAAAAAAGAAACTTACGTCTCCCGTGTAAAGGAGGAGGGAGTCCTTTTAAAGTGCCTATAACCCCTAGAAAGTTATTTTCAGAATCAACTCTATGTACATTGAATAGTTGAATGGTAAAATATTTCTGGTTTTGAACGTCGCGTTTGTGAATTATAGAGATTTTAATTTACAAAATGCTAATTAGATGACGTCAACCCGGGAATCATTTATTATATAACTACTTGTTTTCACCTCCAAATAATATTTTTTACGAATCAATCGACTATCCACAGTTTATTTTTAGCATTTATCAAATTAATTATCCTCAAGCTGTAAACTGCGTATTGTAAATTGGTGTAGAAATAATGGCAAATTCCCGGGTTGACGTCATCTAATTAACATTTTGTGAATTCAAATCTCTATAACTCACAAACGCGACGTTCAAAACCAGAAATATTTTACCATTCAACTATTCATTGTACATAGAGTTAATTCTGAAAATAACTTTCTAGGGGTGATAGGCACTTTAAAACTACTCCGTTGTTAAATTAAGAAAATACCAATTTGTGTTTGACTTGCTTTTGATTATTAAATTAGTGACTCCTCGAAGCAACAAAGTTTGTATTTAAAAATGAAAATGGTGCATTAAAACAATTGTGCTATAGAGATTATGTTTATAGAGCGGTTTTCAATTGAGTGTCAAGAGTACTTTCGTGATCGCTTTGGTTTTGTGATTTTTGTGATTGGCTAAAAAAAATCTCGCGCCACTTTCACAACCAATCAGAAGTAAAATCAAAACTAATCGTGACTTGCTTGCTCGCATTTTCCCGCGCTTGGCGCCGGGTACAATTATCTGCTTCGAGTGCTGATTGGTTCATTGGATTGTCTTCGTCTGTTGTGATTGGCCAGAGTAATTACTTTGGTTTTGATTTTACGACACTCAAGTGAAAACAGCTTTATGGATTTTGTCATCTCTGGGACCAAGTGCACTCTCCGTGATATTACGGACGTGTTTGTAAGGAGAGGCTGGACTATAAATTCGACCAACCAGTTCACTATCAGCCCAATGTTTGAATTGCTTACTATCTGAAACCTACCTGCTTTTCCTTTTCAGAAGTTTGCAAAGACTCCTTTAACAAAGCCATTTCATTTTCAATTGCAGTTTTTTTCTCTGTAAGCAAATTCACTTTCTCCTGCCACACTTTGGTTTCATTTTCGGCTGAAGCAATTCTCTCCTCCAATGTTGACACATTGGTGAGTAGGCTCTGGGTTACACTTTCCAAACTACTGTTCATCGCCTGCGAGATAAAGGGATCAACGTTTAATTTATCCGGCCTTGCAATATCATTGTATTGTCATGCAGGCATCGTTACAGGTAAGGACTAGGAGAATAACGAAATAACCTTAGTCTAAAATGTGGAGGCGCGGTGGTCTAGTGGTTAGCGCGTTGTTACCATCGTGTTGTTTCCTTAGACAAGAAACTTTGCTCCACGTTGTCTCTCTCTACTGGCGACATAATGTTGGGGAGTAACCTTGTGACGGACTAGCATCCCATCCAGGGGGGAGTAGTAATACTCTCTGTCACTTCCAGAAACCGGGTTAAGCTCTGGCAGTTATGAGCCGCTCGTGAAAACGTTACCTTTTACCTGCATTAGAAAACATGCACAAGTATTTGTCCTTGTTAAGCGCAGTGTTCAGAGCTTCACTCGCGGAAAATTGTCCTGCTTCTCCAAATATCCTCGAATATAATTTCGCCAAATACATAATGGCAATTATTGTTTGTATACTCAATTCTTTCTTAACAGACACATCGCTAAAACGGACACGTCTGTCACTCATTTTACTGTAACTGAACTTTCTATAACACGAACACCTTTCTTCAAAAGTGGAGAAATATGACAATGTAATCAGATATGCTCCCGTTTTGATTAGGGTATATTGGGTCACGTTACACGTTTTGACCAATCGCACGTAAGCAAAAACAATTCATCGATTACCGTAAATCCTCTATTAAGCCCCGGGCACAAATTCGCATATAGTACTTGCAATCTTTGGGGAAAATATTTCCGGTACCGGTACTAAAAAATAAATCGTAATTACGGTATTCACAAATATATAACACTTCATTGATCAATCAAAGTATGGTTTATGGGCGTTTATCCATATGCAGGAAGTTCGGATAACATCGCGTTTCGCTAAATTATAGTAACCCCCCCCCCCCCCCCCCCAACCTCCCTCTCTATTAAGTCCCTCTCTCCAATAACCCCCCCTCCCCCCCCCCCCCCCCCCCCCCCCTCAAACGCACTTGAAGTAAATAAGCCCCCAGGGGGCTTAATAGAGGATTTACGTTAGAATTAATTAAAAATAAATGTTTCCCATGAAGGCTGATGCACTGCAAGACTCGCAGTCAGTATAATCCGAAAGAAAGCAACGTTGGGAAAATCAGTATAACTACTCTAAGCTATAACAAACCTGTTTTTCTGTTTCTAAAGTTTGCAAAGATTCTTTCAAGGATGCGATTTCGTTTTCATTTGTAGCTTTTTCCTCTGTAACTGCATCAAATTTTTCCTGCAACGTTTTCCTTTCGCTATCAGTTGATGAAACTGTCTCCTCCAAACTTGAGACTTTGATGAGCAAATCCTTATTTTCTTGGGACGCATTTTCCAATCTGTTGTTCAATTCCTGCAATTGAAAAAACACAGCTTACGTAATGTGATATAGTTCTGAGACTGTAAATGAAATCCTTCAGTGGGACCATTATATAAGAGCTTTTGAGCAGTACTTTCCTGTGGTGCTGTTTATTATGCTGTACAAGGTGGTTCTAACTTTTGAGTCTGTGGATGAGGACCTAAAGTGTGAACATTTAAGTAATGATCCGCACATGAAGGAAAGTGCTGAACGGCAATGCACGAAGGAATGTCAACTTTTTTCATTGTTACAACTAGTGATCTCATTGGCCTAGACTCAAAAACCGCTAAAAAGTTAAGGTTCAAGGTGCATTTTGTCTAATTATTTTAAGGTTTCAAGTTATTTGAGACCCAATCGCACAACATGCAATTTTTAAAAGATATTGTATTTGGGGAACTTCATCAAATAAGCAAAATTATTAGCTATTGTCTTCTGCTTTTCTGATTGGTTAAGCACGAACATTTCCTAAACTTTATTTGACGCAAATGGATTTTCTTTATTTTTATACTGAAATATAATTATGAACTATCAGCCCCTCCCCTATTCTTGAAATCAAAGATATTCTATGTGGAAAAGAGCCAATGCCGCAGAACAATGAAGTTTACGGTAGTTCTTATGTGGAGCAGCTACTGATCAGTACCTTTCTGTGGTGCTGTTTATTATGCTGTACAAGGTGGTTCTACCTTTTGAGTCTGTGGATGAAATCCTAAAGTGTGACCATTCAAATGAAAGCTACTAATCAGTACTTTCCTGTGGTACTGTTTATTATACTGTACAAGGTGGTTCTAACTTTTCAGTCTGTGGATAAAATGTAACCATTCAAATGAAAACTGTTGAACATAACTTTCATTTCCTGCTGTTTGATTCTTGGTATTTTACAAAATATATTTGATACATTTTTTCACATTTTGATCATGGCCACTTATAAAAAGAAGAAGAAAGAAGAAACTTCACACTAACCTCTTTTTCCTTCTGTTCAAGTTGAAGGTTCTCTTTGAGCTCCAGCAGGTGATTCTTAACAGACTGAAACTCTTCTTTAGAGTCAGTAAATTCCTTGTCAATGGCCTTCTTTTCTTCTGCTGCTGCCTTCAATTGGTTATCAAACAATTCCACTTTGGCAACAAGTTTGTCCCGTTCCCCTGAAATGACCTTTATCTGTTCTTGTAGATCCTTTATTGAAAAGCACACAATGTCTTGTGATTACGATATATAGCTTTGCATTTAAGTTTCCAATTCAAGTATATCTTCAGTGGCATTTAACATAATATTACATATTTAGAACAAATAAGGGAAAAAATTTTCCGAAAATGGACAACTGTTAAGAATAAACCGGCTTTGTCAAAGAGCCATGTTACCTGGTTCTGTTTTAATAATTCATTGTGTTTCTCTTCAGCAGATTTCAATGAGTTTTGCAATTTCCCCCTTTCAGCAACAAGTTTATCCAGCTTCTTTTGGTTTTCCTGCAATGAATAAGATCGAAAAATAAATTCTCCTTAGAATTTTCCATAAATATTCTGCTAATTAACCTTAGTTCTTGGTGGTACATCATGAAAATATCCTCTAGTTGATGTTAACGTGCTTGACAGTGTTGATGTAAAGTAAGATAATGTGGAACTATCGAACCTGTGGATGTAATCCTACTGTCACCATTCAAATGAAAGCTACTGAGCAGTGCTTTCCAGTGGTGCTGTTTATTATGCTGTACAAGGTGGTTCTTTCTTTTGAATCTGTGGATAAAATCCTAAAGTGTGACCATTCAAATTAAAGCTACTGAGCAGAACTTTCCTGTGGTACTATGCTGTACAAGGTGGTTCAAACTTTGAGTCTGTACATGAAATCCTATAGTGTGACCATTCAAATGAAAGCTACTGAGCAGTACTTTACGGTGGTTCTGTTTATTATGCTGTAAAAGGTGATTCTAACTTTGGAGTCAGTGGATGAAATCCCAACGTGAAACCATTCAAATGAAAGCTATTGAGCATGCAGTACTTTGCTGTAGTGCTGTTTGTTTTTAAGTTTCCACAGGTGGAAATTTCAGAACTTACACACCTTGTTTCCTTTACCACAAGTTTTGAAATGCTCTTCCCACTGTTTCTTCAGAGCATCATACGCACTCTGGACTTTATTTCTTTCACTCTGTGCAAACTGAAGTTGTTTCTGGCCATCCTGCAACAGATACCAGTATATATTAATCATGGTTGTTAAAACTAGATAACATTCACACATGCCTTAAAATTAAACAAACTCCCAATAACTTTATAAAGCAACCAGGGTGCAATTTCAAACCTACCCCTCCAAAAGTCATGCATTAATGTCAAATGATTCTAAATCTATCTAAACTTCGAAAAACAAAAGGGAAAAATTTTCCAATGTTAAGAAAGTTTGAGGCGATGTTTTACTTAAGAAAACTCAAGTTTTTAATCAAACTAATTATTTTATTATGAATTTTTAAGATGACTTAGGCCTTCTGAACATCTTATGCTCCTGTTTTACTTTGACGACTAATTATTGAAGATTCTATTTACTCTTTTACTTACTTTACATCTATCCAGTTCTGTTTTTAGCTCCTTCTCTTTCTTTTTCAACTCCATTTTCATTGTTTTCTCTTGTTCAACTGCTGTCTCGATTTGCTTCTTCAGTTCCTGGTTTGCAAGGAAATTTACTTTGACTTCCTCCTTTAAGTCCTGAATGAGATTATCTCTCCTAGCATTCTCCCCAACAGATGCATTGAGCTTCTCTTTTAGTTCACTTAGAGATTTTGCAAGTGCCTTCTTTTCTGATGCCAATTGTTCGATTTCTTTTGCTTCCTATATGAAGGCAAAACAGACATAATATTTTCAACCATAAAACAATGTTGTTATCTTTATCCCAGAGTACTAGTGTAGCACTGTTTTAAGATTTTGACCTTGCATTCTTGGTATGAAAATTTTCACGTCAGCTATCTAGCAATTTTTAACGATATTTACTGATCATTCAACGCAAAATCCATTTGAACATAACATCTGAAGCACTGGAAAAGAACCCAGATTTCTCTAATACAATAACATGTTTGCATGTTACAATAACTGTACTTCTCTAGTCCCATTTTATAAGCAAAACCTCCTTTTAATAACAGATGCATGGGTGGTTCCCTTTAGCAGGTTCATATGGATGTCCATATTTGATTTTTATAAAGAATCTGGACATTTTTTTGCACCATCATTGGTAACTCATCCCCAGTTGTCTCTTTTGGCAAGATGCAGGAGGCACACATGGGGGACAGATGCGGAACAAGAGAAACGCAACTAAGGGGCTTCTCTCGTTAATTAATTGCAGTATTCTATACCTTTAACTGTTCTTCAACGTTCTGTCTTGTCTGTTCCTGATTTTTCTCTGTACTTTTTACAGCTGAAGACAAATCCTCAAGCTGGCCCTTCAGCAACTTTGGGTTAAAAAAGAAGATAATTGTAACTGGTAGTGTAAAAAATAAAAGATTGCCAGTAAAGATAATTGATAAGTTGAACATTACTGAATAGAACAAGAAAATTACCTCATTTTGTTGTAATATTTTGTTATATTCTTCCTGGAGAGATTTAAGCGAGAGACTGAGCTCATCCTTTTCAAACACAACACATTCCAACTGTTTCTTTGTAGCCTACAAAGACAAGAAAACTTAAAATCAAAATTAATTGTCTAAAAGGAATTTTTAATATAGATTAAGTAACAATGCATCAACCTATGGACATGTTTTTTTTAAAATAAAATGTACTGGAACTTTATTTTAAAGTGATGTTTCTTTTGTGCTACAGGATTTCATCCAATCGTGAAACTCCAAAACAATGGCCAAGAAAGGCCTCTAATTTTACATGTTTCCCACATAGAATTTTGGTTGCATTAAAACTCAGAATAGTTTTCACTAAAAGGGAATCAATAAATAAAATAGAGAGAAATAAATGCACTACCTGGTTAAGTTATGGTAGATTTTCACGTTTTAGACAATGAGGTGGACGGTTTCAAGAATACCACAATTAACACCTTTCTGCATTCCCTGCCGTTAGGTTGCCTACTTCTTACTAGGACCATTACTTAATAAAGAAGAATTTATCAAGTTTGTAGCTATTAAAATTTTTTTGTAATTTTTTAATCATAATTCTTACTGTAACTTTATCATCACTTTTTCAACCATTGTCACTGAAAAGCCTCGCATTCCAAGGGGAGTGTTCAATTGTCTTATCATATCATATCGTGTTGTATCATATCATATACAGTGTATTGTATTGTATCATATGGAATTGCATTGTACAGTCTGAGAAATTGGAGAAGAATATTGGTAAAGATTTAACTTTGAAAATAAGATATGTTTACACTAGAAGTGAAGTTACTGGATTTGTCACAAATGTCGTAACTTTTGGTACCTGCAGATCTATACATTTTCCTTTGTTTGATATTCATTATCATATATTAGAATAGAAAAGAACAATGGAAAATCAAAATTAACCTGAAATCAAATTTGACCTGTAACATATCTAAATATTTATGAATCCAGAATGTTTTATTGTGTAAATGGTTTTCAACAAAACTATTTACCTTCTGTGGCCATTGCCTTCTAATGATATTTGCATATCTTCCACGTTTAACATGAAAACTGTTTTTTACATTCTATTGCATACTAGTTAATTAAGTATTCGCCGATTAGTAGTTGTAGGAATTGGTGAGGAATTAACAAACAAACATCTGACAGCATCTAATTTAGTTTTACTCCAATCTTTCATGCTCATTCTGCAAGGAACATGGGTAAAGTATTCCCAAAGAGAAGTTTTACACTGTCATTTGCCAATCCACACTTTTTTTAGAAGCTGATTAGGAATCATTTGTATTTTCAGGATCGCCTTGTGACACGATAGTTGGCGCCCACTGGGGACAGGGTGAGAAGGCGGCTGACACTTCAGAATAGTGACAAAATTGCCTATCTCCAGATTTATAGTTCATTGCAAACAGCTAGGAATTTGAATACAAATTGAATTGACAAATCTAGTCAGTGTCAAAGGCACAGTTAACAAGTAGAGAAACAAGACAAGCTGTCTTTACCTCATTACTTTCTGCAATATTTCTGTACTGTTGTTGAAGGCCAGTGACTGAATCTTTCAAGACTTCATTCTCCACAAACATCTTTTCAAATTCCTCCACCGTTTCCTTTGAAGTACAAATGATAACAAATTAGTTAAACTCTTACGAACTCAACTTCTTATCTTTCAACTGTTGAAAAAACTAGTGACCTTTTGCAAAAATGTTGGGAATCCTACATGATGCGAACTGTACAGTTGGGTCTTAAATGAAAGCAACTGTGAATAAAATTAATACCTTGTTCTTTTGTTCCAATGCTTGTAATTCCTTTCTACTTTCACTTAAAGCTGTTTCCATGTCTTCCTTCTCAATTTTTACAACTGAAAGTGTCTTCCTTAATTCCTGGGGGAAAAAAGACAACTGTCATATACAACAAACTATTATTTTACATGTACATGTACCTAGTAATATCTCCATGCAACATACTAGTTGATTAATACTGCATATATTGCTAAATTATACAAACCTTGACTGGCATCTTGCTTAAATCTTCCTGTGATGAGCTCATTTCCTTCAACTTGTTCTTCAGCCTCTAAACATTTTCAGAATTCAAAAACAAGAACAAAATTTAATAAAAACACAAGCTTAAAAAGAGCAAGGGAAAAAACACCAGCATGAAACAAATATGTGCAGAAGTATTGCTACTCTCTACTGGATAGGATGCTTGTTCATTACAAAGATATCTCGCTACCCCTTTAAGTTTTTAGTGGTACACATTTATACACCCGGGTGGAGAGAGAGAATGTGGGGTAAAGCAGCTTGTCTTAGGACATGACACAGTGAAAATGTACCCTAAAAAAATCTGTTTAGGGAGAGACACATGGGGTAAGGAGTCTCGTCTAAGACTGCAACAGTCCAATGTGCCAATTTATACACCTTAGTGGAGAGTCACAATGTGAACAAAGGCTCTAGACTTGTCTATGCACACAACAAAATGGCTGCAAAGACCAGGTTTCATATATAATCATTGACCTTTGGACCAAAAGTTGGCTGCATTAAGCGCTTAACTATCTTGATTCCACAAAGAAGGTGCCATCAGCAAACAAAGTCATTGTAAACAAAAGCAACTTTGTTTAACATGCTGATATGGTGGTTTTCAATTGAGTGTCGTAAAACCAAAACAGAGTAATTACTAATGTCGCCAATCACAACAGAGGCAGACAATCCAATGAATCAAGCAGGACTGGAAGCAAATATATGAAGCAATGATTTGCCAAGAATGGGTAAACATGTGCGAGCAAGTCATGATTGGTTTTGGTTTTACTTCTGATTGAGAAAGCACTTGGCGTGAAAGGTTTTATCCAATAACAAAGTATAGCAAAGCAAATCTCAAGCAAATATGAAATTGAAGGACTCCCAGCAAGAACGTCCTTAGTACTTTTTTGGAAAATATTCACTGAAATCTTGGATTTTTGGCCTCAAAAGGGACTCACTTGCCAAAATTATGCCTGGATTGTGTAAATATGACTGAAAGGATTTCAACCAGGTCAACAAATCTTCTATCTTTGAACAAAATAAAATTTTATCTTGAAAAAATACATAGGGTGTCCTAAGGCCCAAAACATTTTCTCAAAGATGTGGATTTTCTTCCTCATTTTGGATCTGTTTTAAGTACCTTAACAATAATAAATCATTAATTTGACAAAACTATACTTTTAATGGCCTATAACATACAATTTAAGTGAAAGGTGCCAAAAACATACTTAGGACATTCTTGCTGGGAGCCCTTCAATAATAATTATTACTTTCAGCACTCAATTAAAACCTGCTCAAAAACAGTATTACATACAAGACTTACATCATGATTAACTCTGAGTGTTTTAAGAGATTTTAGAGCCTTCTCCTTTTCTGCCTTCACTTTGTTCAGTTGATCACCAAGCTCCTAAATTTAAGTCAAATAATTATTCTAATATTAGATCACAACAATATTTTTTGGGGAGACAGAGTGGTTGAGTGGTTAAGGCACCGGGCTTGAAATCCGGAGATCCCAAGTTCAAGTTTCGCTCTGACCACTCCTCGTCCACGCTTGTAAAATTGCCAACTGGTCTGCCTCCTGCCAGTTGGGATTTTTAACATGTTATGTTCAATTTACAATATTTGTTTCCATATTTGAGTGGCGTGCCTGTGAATTAGCTGGATAGCTATAAAGTGCTCGACCACTATAAACAACATTCACATTTTTTTTATTCATATTGTCACACATTCAAAGCTTTTGAAAACATATTGTTAGCATTAATTTTATTTCAGTCCTTGTGGAAAGTACAGTAGTCTGTAAAACTAAACAGTTTAATGAATATCTGTACTTCATGTTGTTACATTTGTGTTACTGGCAATTTTCTTTTATCTGTCTCTTCTCTACCATAAGAAAGATAGATACAGTGTATGTTACCATACAAAACAAAAATAGCCCAATTTTTTTAGTTTCCTTTTCCCACATTTTCCACTCCATTTTTTTTCTTAATGAGGTTTCTGTAGAAGAGAAAACTATAGAGTTCTTTATCAGTTTATATCTGTTGTCATTATACACACCTTGACATAAAATTTGTTTTCTTCGCACTCCTTAACAGAAGTCTCTAAATGTTCTTCCACTTCCTGTTGATGAGTCTTGGGATTTAAGAGGTTAAAATTAATAGATAAACAAAATAATACATGGTTCAACTTCTGCTGATCAACATGTGTTCCAATTGCTCCAACAGACCAAACTGAAACCATGAAATTTCCTAACCAGAAAAAAGTAATTACAGAGGCACGGTTGAGAAAGAAAAAACATTGCATAGCATGGTGAATATTTTCATATGTGAAGCTAAGTTAACTGAGTTTATCACTGTTCAATTTTAAGGGATTCTGTAGTCTAAGGTGTCATTTAAAAGACTAGAACACAGAATCTGATTTCTTTAAGCAAAATGATTTTGGGTTCAAGGCAACCATGACAGAATCATGCCCATTGAAACATGTCGGCTGAAAAGAGTGTGGTACTCATGATGCTTTGCACGTTACCAAAGGATACTGCCACTTGCAGTCTCTTTTGACTAATGTCGCAAAATTCTCCTGAGTATTTTGTGCATTGCATCTGGGACACAAAAGAAATGGAAAAGAAGCAAACAGCATTGAAACAGCAAGATTAAACCACTCGCAAAAAGTAATGCAATAGCTGTACACATGGGAACATTTAATTGACAGCAAAATTTGCATTTACAATAATTATTGACGTGTTTCAATGGGTGCAATTCTGTAATGACATGGAAACATGGAAAGCCTTAGTTTACTATTTCATAATATTATTGTTAATCATGATTGCATTTCTCACTGCAAAAATTTAAAAGTCAAGCCACCGATCAATTCACCTCAAAACACAAAAGCATCAAGAGGCATTTTCAATCTACAACAAATTATTTGGTAGCTCACTGCTGGTAGTGCAGCTTACTGGAAGGTATGTGCTATTAATAATATTAGTTATTGTTAGTGTTAAGAGGACAGGATTAGTAAGCTGTAGAAGATTGTTAGAGGATTAATTTATTTAGCAATTTACTTTTATGGCAGCCTATGTTTGTAGCACCATGCACAGGGTCAAAGGCCATTAAAATATCTAACTTATTAACTTGTAAACCATGCAATACAATAGGCAAGTCTAGCAGCTGATGATAATCATTATGCCAATCATGGTATGTGCAACAAGACAAAATTTTACTCCATGACCGTATGAGTGGGTACAAATGTAGCAAGAAGCCATC
This sequence comes from Dendrophyllia cribrosa, assembly GCA_024195265.1. Taxonomy (NCBI): domain Eukaryota; kingdom Metazoa; phylum Cnidaria; class Anthozoa; order Scleractinia; family Dendrophylliidae; genus Dendrophyllia; species Dendrophyllia cribrosa. The sequence goes on from JAJLRJ010000010.1 coordinate 25,091,516, forward strand.
AGACATACATGTAAACAGCATAAAAAATGTAACATTAGCTGCTAAACCTACCTACAGGTGTACCTTGTGATCAACAAAACACACTGTTCTATTGTTGCGATTGAATACAGTGGAATCCCTATTTTTCAAACCTCTAAGGGAAACGGAAATTGGTTCGAAAAATCGGGAGTTCGAAAAATCGAAGGTGGTATTGACTGAAATCAAATCCAAGGGAAACGAGTTTTGGTTCGAATAATCGGGCGTTTTGAAGAATCGAGTATTCAAAAAAATCGGGATTCCACTGTATTTTTTTGGCTCAGATTTTAATTGTTTAAACTACGATTAAAACCTAGACTGACAACAGTACAATGTGTTTCACTGTCATAAAACCAAAGTGACAGCTGCATACCCTCGCAGCAGCCTCCCGACCCTCGTGCTCGGCACGCATGGTTTCCAGTGCATTCCTAAGGTGCTCTGCCTCTATTCTAGAAAGCTCCAGATCACTTCTCAGCAACTAGCAAGTTGAAGGTGATAAGTCAGAAAGATTTTACACAAGTTTAGGTTGGCAATGATTAAAGATACTAACAATAGCAATGAAGCATAATAAAGCATACAAAGTACTGAAAAAACATCATCTAGAAACTAGGAAAGACAGATTTAGTCCTATATTGAAACCTTTGAGACCCAATCCAGGCTACTTGTTCTTGTTTTTTCTTCACAATACACTGATATTGGTCACTTTTGGAAAGTTAAGGGCTAACTTTATTCCCTCCTAGAGTAAACTTCAAATTACATACTGTGATTAACACTTTATTAGTTTGTGGGTGATGCTCATAATTTTGCTTTTTTAAGGTGAAGGTGGTTCTAACCTTTTTAGTCCGTGGATAAGAACCAAAGTGTGAACATTCAAATGAAAGCTATTGAGCATTACTTTCCTGTGGTACTGTTTTTATGCTGTACAAGGTGGTTCTAACTTTTGAGTCTCTGTATGAAATCCTAAAGTGTGACCATTCAAATGAAAGCTATTGAGCAGTACTTTCCTGTGGTGCTGTTTATTATGCTGTACAAGGTGGTTCTAACTTTTGAGTTTGTGGATGAAATCCTAAAGTGTGACCATTCAAATGAAAGCTATTGAGCAGTACTTTCCTGTGGTACTGTTTATTACATTGTACAAGGTGGTTCTAACTTTTGAGTCTGTGGATGAAATCCTAAAGTGTGACCATTCAAATGAAAGCTACTGAGCAGTACTTTCCTATGGTACTGTTTATTATGCTGTACAAGGTGGTTCTAACTTTTGAGTATGGATGACAACCGAAAGTGTGACCATTCAAGTGAAAGATTTTGACGGTACTCCCAAGTGACACTTTTGTCTAATATAATACAGTACAGCATGGTTGTAACTTTTGACAGTTTTGAATCGGTGGTTAAAAGCCTGCTACTCTTGGGTGGGAAAAGGATTAAATGGCCAGGAGGTAAAATACTGAAAATCTGTCAAATATGTTGACCAAGAATGTTGTCTTACATTGTTTCTCTCTTTAAGATCCTCGTTTGCCACCAAGACATGTTGGTTAATTTCACCCATGTCCTCGCTACTTAAGTCGGTTCCTCTTTGCCATGCAAGTTGATCAAATCTGCTTTCTAATTCATTTCTTTCCACTAACAGCTTCTCTACTTGTGCTTTAAGATCCTGCAACCAGCAACAGTTTGGTTATGTCTTTTGTTAAGCTTGTTTGATACACAAGTCAATTCTTGAATCCTGTTACTATGTAAAGTAGATGCACACTTTAGGTAAGGTAAAGGAAAATACACACACAAGCCACAGGTAGCCCACACAAGCCACAGGTGACCCACACAAGCCACAGGTGACCCACACAAGCCACAGGTGGCCCACACAAGCCACAGGTGGCCCACACAAGCCACAGGTGGCCCACACAAGCCACAGGTGACCCACACAAGCCACAGGTGTCCCACACAAGCCGCAGGTGACCCACACAAGCCACAGGTGGCCCACACAAGCCACAGGTGGCCCACACAAGCCACAGGTGGCCCACGAGACCAGAGCTTAACCCTGTTTCTGTGCCATGAAGCATTGGGATATTGCTTCTCCCCCTGGATGGGAAGCTAGTCCATCTCTGGGTTACCCCCAGCATTATGCTTCTGGACATTTATACAATAAGCAAGTAAGCTGTCTTGTCCAAGAAAACAACACAACAGGCAATATCACGTCTGAAGCCACTGACCTTCAGGGTGAAAGTCTGACATAATAGGGGTACTCAGCATTTTTTCAGATTTCCTTTGCTGTACCTGGATTTATAAACTTGGGTGGCGAAGGATATTGAATGGTAGTGTCTTGATCAACAATTGTTAGCGAGACATGCTCCCTTCCTTACCCCCACCCACCAAATACTTTCGCAGTGTCTTCTTGAGTAATTTCTTTACGCATATTGAATATGAAACTGTTAGATGCAACAGAGAAAACACAACTCGCACCTTGTGACGTTCACCTCGCATCAACAAACAACAGGTGTACTACACCGCGGTTAAACGAGAGAAATTTGCAAAAGTTAACCAAAGTACTTTAAAGTTAAGGTTGTCATTTTCACTGTTTATTAAAAGTTTCATATATTGACAATACACTGTCAACTCACTAAATGTTTTGAAAGTTTACTAAAAAAAGTTCTAAGCGTTTGAAAACTATGAACCGCAGAACTGTCGGCACCATTTGCCAACACAATTTTGCTCAGGCACGAAGAGTTTTGATCAGTTTTCAACGATCGAAAAGAAGCTCGTTATTTTGAGCCAGAAAGATGAAAAGATAGTTACATAAACTAATTATTTTATACATCCTTGCCCACGTTTCCACTTAATACTAAATGAATCCCACCAAATAAAACGAAAAACGCCTCAGACGTGTGACCGTGGTGAAGGTTTGAACAATCCCGCCATCCCCAGAGTTGCGCAATACTGCACATTTGTGGACGACCAAACTGCATTTTAATACTTGGTCGCTCCGCCCAAGTAATAATAAAATTATTAATATATAAAATTTTAATATAGCATCAATATCCTAAAGTTCAAAGGCACTTTAAAATATTACCAACTAATATATTAAAGTTCATCACAAAAGTATGAAATTTATAATAAAACGTTATAAAAATGTTGTTTTTTAAAGGGACGGACACTGAAGAGCTGTTTTTTTTATATATGTATCTCACAGGAAGGTATTCTATAGTGTAGGGGCTGCCACAGAGTATGATCTTGCGCCATAAGTTTTTAAACTTAAACATGGTGTTAAAAGGAAATCCTGTGTTAAAAATGGAGCCAGCAAGATGGAATGTATGGTACTCAAAAGATCAAGTACATGTATGTATGAAGGTGCCACTTCATACATCACTAAATGCGAATTTGTTTCTTTTGTGTTTGTACATGTAGTGCAAGATAACTTCATGAAAATCATAGCTTGAAATGCCTTGTCCTAAGCCAATAGCTAACCTCTCATCACCTCTTATTACTTACCTTAACATCTTGCTCTGCTTGCTCTGCTTTCTCACTGTAGGAATCACTGGATGCCTCTACAGCCTTAATGAGTTCCTCCTTTTCTGCCATCAACTTTGCCAATTTGTCTTGAAGCTATGGATAATAAGACAGGATTAAAAAAGCATACAAGTTTGCACATGTGTTATGTTCTTCTAGTCAAGGTAAAGTCTGGCCAGAAAAACCTGAAGTGCTTATTAATAAGTACACTGGACTAAAATATTGGCTCGTCAAAAGCAAGCACTTGTATTTATCCAAACTAGATCTTTGCCTCTATCATTTGAGTCTATTTTTAACAAGTCTGTCTGATAATGCACAATATGTCTTTCACCAAGTTGTCCCCAAACATGTCCAGCACATTTAGCTTAACTAGTGAAATTCATAATTAATTATAGACTGTAGAAATAGATCTGGGGTCAATTTAATAAAACTTTTACAAGTGTAATTTTAGTGTAGCCATTGTTTTAGAGGTTGAAAACAATAGCTACACTTGTAAACTACAAGTGTAAAAGTTTTATTAAATTGGCCCCTGCTTTGCAACATTGCTTTTACATAAACTATACCAGAATTGAAATATTAAATATTTTGAGTGAATTAGCCCTGTAATCTGGAATTGACATCCCCGATCTCTTAAGTCTAAAATTCAAACACCAAATTGAAGAATTACTCTCTGGAATTCTACAGAAAGCCAATTAATGACTATATTGAAGTCCTGCATATTATACTGTCCATGATCAGATGGTATCAAAATTAGCAACTTTATTGCACCTGCATTTTGCTATCAACTCAACTCATCTAGAAATTAATTAAGTTAAAAAGTTAAAATTTATAACTGTGCAGATATATGAAAGATTCAATCTGTTAATACATGTATATTGTTATATTAACATTGAATTACCTGATATTGCCCCTGCCTCAAATATCTCTTTTAGCTAATTTGCAGTTGGCAAAAATAGTTAATATTGTTTATTTTTCTTAAATGAACTTGTTTTTGTTAAGCGCACTCATGGATTGGGAATATATATAAAAAACCAGCTCATCCTTTCTACATTTCTCTTGTTTTCAAATGCCTGTCATGTTTTATGAGAATATTAAAATAATAAATTATTATATTTATTATATGTTGTGGTTCAACTTTTCTTTGGTTTGATTTTTTTTTATTTTCCTTTGTCTCAGATTCATTGCCATATTCTAACACAAAGGAAAACAAAAATCAACTGGTCTGAAGAAAAATTTGAACCACAACAAATACATGCTTTGGCCTTCTTTATAATAGCAAGAGGCTCCAAGCAGCCTATACTCATGCGCATGCGTAAGAAAGTTTTATGATATATTTTAAACATGATAAGAAGATGTCCGACATGGAGATGAGTTACTCCTTTCATTCAGTCATCGTTCCTGCAAACCATGTTGTCTACTATTGAATGTTTTGTAAATGAAGGCTGTACCACAATGAAGCCAGTGATTTTTCTGAGTGTTATATAAACCTAACGTGAACATTAGTAGCTCTTCCTGTTCTGTAAATTTGCAATTTTAGTAATATTCTTTTTTCTTTTTCTTTTTGTAATATTCAATCTATGTAGCAAAATGTAAAATAAATAAATAAAATAAATGTAAGTAGGGTTGTAGGAGACGCTGTCGTGACACTTCAGTAACGCTGTTTTACCGGAAGTGAGAGTAGCCAGAAGTCACTAAACAGGAAGTGTAAATGGCAAAGCTACATGTACATGTATGAACCGGAAGTGCAAACTTTAAAATATGCGTGTATAAATTTGCATGCAAAATCGTGACACAAAAAATAATAAAAAGAAAAACAAAGGTCATTTTATAACTCATGCCGCTATGCGCATGAGTAACCATTATGAGACATTGTTTTGTTTAATATGTACAGAATATTTTATTAGTACTCTTACCTCGCTCGTTGAGTCAGAATTCGTAGTTGTTGCAGGCAGCATACTTTGTAAAGAAGTAATCTGTAATTCCATTTCCTACAAATTAAAAAAAAGTTTCTCAAATTCTGTGTAAATAGTACCCTGCGAGCAGTGGATTCTCCTACACAGAGCTACCCCGAACGAGAGAGAAAGCACTAAGAGCATCCGTTTGCTTTTCCATCAAGCATGCGCAGCCACGTGATGCACATGACATCGTTTCGCGGGAAAATTGTAGCATGTGCTGTTGTTTCGTGGTGTCACCTTGGAAGCCACATTGATTGTCACATAGCGGGCTCGCTTAAATGGAGCCTTTACGTGGATGAGTGTTTTACCGGTTCAAAGTTATTTTATTCGTCCATGGCACTGGATGACAGCTTGATCAAAGTAACTAACGGTTGCCCACAGTGGTTTCTCTCTCATTCAGCGTAGCTTGGTGAAGGAGAATCCACTGCTCACAGGGGTATGTAAATAGGTACATGTAAACACTGTTTGTCTCTGGAATTTCTAAAGTTATTGAAGTACCACAGGGCTGTCATTAGCTGTCATTAGTAGCTGCAATGACTATAATAATTATAGCCGACAACTACAGTGTAAAGATGACCGTTATCTCAAGATTTGTTAATGACTTAAGACCCGTTTACACAGGCGATTTTTTGAGCAATTTTTGTCATCATCGTGCATGTACCTTCTCAGCCCCATCTTGAATTATGTCATGATCTATATTGCACACTTTAGTCAAAGACTGGCACCTACTCATGACTGCAATGCGAAGTGTTCTCTTTTTGTAGGTCAATGTAGCGCATATAAAAGCAACTTTACGCTTTTCAATGACCATAAAAAGTTCAGAATTGACCGCTTTTTATCATAATTATATGGCAAGTGAAATGAAGTCTGGCAGAGGTTTGATGACAAAATTGACCATGAACATTTCAGGGCGACGAAGTTGTTTTTAAATACGAACGCCGTCGATCTATAAGCCTAAATAGGATAGTGGTTCGTCATGCCAGGTGACATGTGGTGCATACATGTATAAGAAACTTTGTGCTTTTCAAAGGTACGGAAAGCTAAGACAATTAGCCGGTCTCTGTCTTACGGCAGGTAAAGTAATGGTTCGCTGCGATTTCTTTTCTGTTTGGATCCAGTTTTTGCTTTCTGTTGGTGTTTTCAGCAATTAAAATATAGATGGTCCTTTGTTTGCTTTATCACTGCTAGGATCTCAGGACTGTGTAAGTTTGTGTTATTTTACTAAATAAAATTTGATTTCTTCATGATTTTGTTCAGAAGAATCGAAGATCGAGTAAGCTTATGTCTTATGTTTGAATCACATCATCTGTGCTGCTGCTTGTCCTGTATGTCAAATATTCAATGTTATTCACTTATTACTTTTAGTAGAATTTTCCATATATATGTTGTAGGTTGAAATGAAATTCAGGTTAAAATGATTTCAACCTAGTTTGATTTTGAATTCCTTTTGTCTTTGATTCATTATCATAAATCAGAAACAAAGGTAATTCAAAATCAAACTAGGTTGAAATCATTTTAACCTGAATTTCATTTCAACCTACAACATATATTTGCATGTAGCTGAGTAAATGCGAACCAGAATACTCTCTGTAAAAAAGTAACGCAGCTGTCATGCTGTTTCTTCCGAATCACAACAATGATACTAAAGCAAAATGTTTGCAAGTTGATCGCACTCCCAAGTGGAGGCTGAGGGTGGGCAAAAACATTTAGCAAGGCGTAAATCGACATCAATACTACTTCTTTCAGCTGTTGTAACAAACATGTCCAACGCACTCTTTTAATCTGTGATTACTACTAGTTACAGTGTATGTAGATATACTTGAGGTAGAACACTACACATTGCAACAAAGGAACTGTCGGTAGCACACCCTCAGATCACAAGCATGCAGTATTGCCAGTCGTCACTTACCTTGCAATTGTTAAGGAGTTGACTTTTCTCTTGTTCAAGTTTCAGCAATGTTTCTTGAGTTTTTTCTTTCTCCAGCTGAAGTTCCTGTGTTGATTGTACAGTGTAAGAAATCAGTGCTATATTATTAGACCACCTAAAAATTAAAAATTCATTTGACTGTCATACATGTAAAGCAAGAACCGATAAATAATCGCTCCTGAATCCTATAATTACATTTACTAGCCAATCACAACAGCCACAACTTTACAATGCAATGAACTAAACAACCAATGAAATCCTGAATTCAGGTTCTTCTGTCTAACCATTGGTTGCAGGATTTCCTTCAGTGGCGGATCTAGGGAAGGGCCCCCCCCCCCCCTTATCTTGCAAAAAAATAAGACCTGAAGGAGCAGTAAAAAACTTTAGTCTCTAACATTTTCACTCAACACCTACCCCTCCCTTCTCTCCATCCCCCCCCCCCCCCCCCCCCACCCCACCACTTAAGATGGATTCTGGGTCTGTCATTGTCCTTGCCAAACAACAAGGCTAGAACCCTTACCTGAACTTTTTTAAGTAAATATTGATTGTCTATCTTAAGCTGATCTTGTGTTTTGTCTTCTTGTAAAGCTTGCAGTTCCAAAGCATCTTTGTACTTCTAAAGATGATCACAAAACAAAGAAACAAAGAATTTAATCTGTTTCTTTTCTTTCTGTTTTTAACAGAAGACACTGACTACATGTATATCCTACATTTTTGGCCCATTTTTTTCCAGAAAACTAAGCAGAAAACTGCAAAATAAAACTCAGAGCAGTGTTCTTTGAATAAACTGAAGGCCACATAAAAAAAATTCAGGTACATTTGAGCCAAAAAAAAATGACCCCAAAAGTCACTTATAGGAGACTTTTCTACTACCCTCTTCAATTGATAGCTCAAATTGATCAATATAACACATGTTACATAAATAGAGGATATTACATGGCCGCGCAAAGATACGAAATTTCTCTTCGAGTGTTGAAAAATATTTCACGAGTGAGCGCAGCGAACGAGTGAAATATTTTTCAACACGAGAAGAAAAATTTCGTCTCTTCAAGCGGCCATGTAATGTTCTGTTTATTATATAAACACCAATGAAATCAAACCATTACACTTTAATATTTTTTTGTAGTCCTAAATTAGAACGGTGATCTTTTCACGTGTGAAGATAACATGTTATTCTCACGTGTGAAGATACACTGTATGATGTTTACGCGCGAAAGCTCACCTGGTATTTCATTGGTGTTTATATAATAATGAAAGATATCTCATTACACCTGAGTTTGAACTTTTAAAAAGACCTTAGATAGCTATAAAGCAATCAAAACACTCCTGCCAGCTCTAAAAATACTAAAATTTGTTATACAGTGTAAGTATGATGTTTACGCGCGAAAGCTCACCTGGTATTTCATTGGTGTTTATATAATAATGAAAGATATCTCATTACACCTGAGTTTGAACTTTTAAAAAGTCCTTAGATAGCTATAAAGCAATCAAAACACTCCTGCCAGCTCTAAAAATACTAAAATTTGTTATACAGTGTAAACCACATTTTCTTGATTTCAATGCTGAACTATAAACACCAAGTTCAAATAAGTTCTGAAACTACAAGCTCAAGTTAAGAAAGTTTTAAAGTAGACTGAAGTAAATTAATTACTTGTTATGGCTTCCCTTAGTGACATTTATTTATTCATGGTTCGCTTTACCTTCCCCTCCTTGACTGCAGTTTGATATTCTTCCTGAAGAACTTTTAAAGATTCCTGAAGTCCATCTCGCTCCATTATAACAGCCGATAAATCCTCTTCAAGTTCCTAGAAAGTAACAATGATGCAATTAACCAAACAAACAAAAATTAATATGCTTTGCTGTCGGCAAATTTTTGAATGAGACATACAGTACATTGTATGCTGTAACTTTTATTGATTGTAGCTTGTTAATTCTGTCCATTATGGTAAGACATTGGTCCCAGATCTTTTTTTGCAAGTTCATGGACCACCCTCTTTAGCTTGGTTTATAAACTTAAAAAACATAGAACAGGACCAATTTTTCCCCAAATTATATCGACATTGCACTAGTTTAATAACATATTACATGGGATTGTATATTACATCATTCAGTAATTATAAATTTGTCAATGAATTGACAGTACATTTAATATTTTACATAAAATACAAAATGTACATTGTAAAATAAAAATTATACATTATTGCATGAAGAACTATTTATAAAAGATTGATTTCTCGCTTTTATATTAAAAAGAAGGCCAAGTGTCAAATGGTTACACTTCCTTACAAGACAGTACAATACTTTGCAAGCCACGTTACAGTTAGCAGAAAACACTGTTTCATTCAGTGTTAATAATTATGACAGAAAACAATTGATGACAAAGAACTTAGTCAGTATTTATCATTTAAATAGTTCGATATTAATATTCAATATTTATTTACCTACATTATTACTATTTTCTTTGGGGGGCAAGGGATTTTCAGGGTTCTTATGCCTGAAAGGGGAAAAGTGGCTTAATAGTGAAAGGATCCTTAATAGAACTAAAATAAATGCAGTATCAGGCCATAAATTTAAGTGAAATTGTTGTTCTCTTACTTTAACTGTTTTTTCATGTTCATGCTCAAGTTCACTGTACATTCCACGTAATCCATCATTCTCCTCAAGCATCTTCCTTCCAAGTTCAGCAGCCATTTTTAATTCTTTATTTTTCTTCAAAATCTAATTTTAAAATGAGAAGTTGGTAATTTATGAATTACATTTTAGAGCTTTGCTTTTTACAATAATTATTTTAAAAGTGTTTTTATGGTTAACAAGGTTCTCAGTTACTGAAGATGTTATTTAGTGGAACTTAAGTACCAAACTGATGTACAATAATACATGTAATTATTGTACACATAAATTATTTAAAAAGTATAATCCCAGTTCGAAAAAAAAAACGTTTAAATTATTATTAAATGTCATGGAAAAGGTGGTTATTGTTCATCTGGTAAGGAACATGTAATATTAATTACTTCTAAATCATAAAAAAGTTTATTTAAGTTTGTCTTACAATGTAGACACTTGGAATGTAATCTACAATGCTTTGGCTACTTTCTGCTAGTCATCAGTCAGATGAGCAGGGCTCGAAATTAAAAAAAATTCTCAATCGCAATTTGCGAGTAAATCTTAAAATTTAGTCGCAAGTTCGAAAATTTTAGTCGCAAAAAAAAAACTAAATACTACTATCGAAACCGAAAATGAGGGACAAGCAATTTCTGAGAAAGTCTGAAAAAGTGCGCCCGTGATATACTTCTTGGAAACCGCATTAATGGAGTATAAAATCAACGATTAAGTCACGCAACATTCAAGGTGAATTTCGCAGGATTGTTCGGATAAAAATACAACTACCAGTTACAAATAAGACACAAGACTGTTGAATATAATTTCTTTATTAACTAGGCCGTAAAACAATCGCAAAATCACGACTAAAAGACAGAGTTTAGTCGCAAAAGCAACATTTCGAGCCCTGATGAGGCCGTGAAAAATAGCAGTAAGCAGTCCAAACGTTTCAATTTACATTCCAAGTGTCTTCATCATGACAGGACAAGCAATTTATAATGCACTTTTATTTGTTATTATTACATAATGTTATTAACACTTTTTCAGAAACTTTATATGAATTTATCAAATTTAATTACAGTAAGATTTCTCTTGAATGTTGTTTATAATCTATACATGTAGATACTATTTTTAAACATAAATAAATTTATTTAATATCCATTTCAGACAGAAGAGTTAAAGGTTAGAGATGACAATATTTTTTATAATTTTCTTGGTCAAGTGTCATGCCAACAAACTTCAAGAATACAAACAAGACATTATACTTTCTATTTTCAGATACAATATCTCTACTGCACCTTGTCTTTTTTCTCAAACTCGGCATGTACCCCTCTCGATAGCCACTCCCTTTTTTCACCTTCCAGTCTTTGTACCTCATTTTGTTCTTCTTCCAGTTGTGAGGACAATTCTATAAAATTCCCCAATAAGACATGCTTTTAAATTACATAGCATATTAATTTTTAGTGGCAGTGTGTATGTCAAGAAAAAATATTTTGCATGTCTTCCAAATATTTTTCTATATAAAGCTGATGATTGAAACAAAAATGGGCCATGAGTTTCAACTGATCATCCAGCATGAGATAGTATAAACATAGCCTTTGGTTTCATATAAAACTTTCTGCCAAAGTTGCATGTTCTTGAATGTACATGTACATGTACAGGGTAGCATGTTGTAATTCTGACCTGTTTAAACAATCATTGAACAAGTGCTATTTTCATTTTTATACTGAAGAAGGGCCAGAGACACCCAAAAAGTAATAAGTAGATTTCTCTTTAAAAAAGCACTTTAATTGTATCATATTTATGAGACTTTAATGCTATTGCAGCCAATCTCTAAAACCAATTATAATGGCCATTACTTCTTTGCTTTTAAATACATTAAATTAACGATAGTAACAATGTTTAAAAGCAGAGATGTACATGTAACAACCATTTATAAAATACTGACTAAACACTAGCATCTAATACATGTAATATTAAGATTGTACATGTACCTTCACATTTTGTTTTGGTTTGCTTCAACTGGGCAAGTTGTTTCTTCACATATTTTATGAGATCTTCTTTTGGAAGTGACTCAAGCTGTCAGAGAATCAGTAAACAATAATCAAAAAATAAAATGGTGAACATTACATGTAACTGCATGAATAAAACAGGCATCATGATGATGTAAAATCTGTGATAGAGTTGCTCAAAGATATCCCTATGCATATTTTTTCTTTCAAGGGTATAAGGATGTTTGCACACAGTACTACAGTGTTATGTTTGTTGTTTATCATGTTTCAGGTCTCATTCTCATTAAGAATTCTTCAGGGATCACACTCAGATTGTCTACTCAATAAACTTGTTTAATGGTGATTGCTCCAACTAACGAGACCTAGGTTTGAGTGTTGCTCATTGCACTGCCATGCAACAAGTTTGTTAAGTTTCTTCATTGTCTCACGAAACAACACAAAAGTACAGTCATATATATGTAGAGACCAGGGCCTGTGCCTGCAGTTGCATGAAACAACCATGATAACATAAGTGGAGGTATTATGCATCCTATAGGGGAATCTTTGTTTACCATTTTTGCCTCATTACCATATGCGCCTCGTTCTCTAACCCACCTACAAAAAAATCAACTCTAAACATTGAAAGGGCATTGCACAATTAGCTTTCTCTGAAAATTTGAGCTCGATATACTAGATACACTTCATGCAATGCTGTAATAAAAACTCAAAATTTTACAAAGAATGTATGGCTCATACAGTACCGCTCGAAACTATTAGTGCATAAGGACGCGGTGAAATCTCGTCCGCGGCCATTTTGTTTTCCGCGAATTCACCTAGGTGGGACGAAACCGCAACCACGGAAAGGACAAAAGCGACCGAAACACCGCGGGGAAACAGACGCGGTAATACCCCGGTTACAAACAATAGTGGCTAATTTCTATTGTTATGGTATTGTTTACCTCTATATTAGTGATATTGTCCAAGGAGGCAATGCAACAAAAGGCTAGAGATGTCGATTTCACAACATCTGACATCGTGATAAAAGCCATATCAAGTTGTTCTGTTGATTCTTCTCCGTTCACAGGAACGGAGAATGAACGCGAAGATGGCGGTGAAGTGCGGGTGCAAGGATTATATTAAACGCCAGTAGAGTTTGGAAAAGCTTACTTGTAATTTGGCGAGCGAAACTGCAATGAAAACAGAGAATTCACGGAAGTCTGTATTCAGGTTTCAAATTACTCTTTTGACATATGCAAATTCGATGCACTTTTTCTTGACATTACTACAAAATTTGCTAAATTTGTTTTCTGCCACGTACCTTTCCCCACTGTCTGACATCGATTATTATATTTAGTTTCATTCAACATTTATCTTCACAATAATTGTGAAGATAAATGTTGAATGAATTATTAGTAAACATGAAGTTCTGAAAGAATTTTACATATGAAATTTGCGTGATTAACGCACTGGCACTTGTGGCCGCTTGTCTACACATTAGTGACCTATTTTGGTTTTGTTCACTTTCTGGCAGAAAACTTACTCCATTCGAAATTTTTCCATAGCTGTTCACAGCCAGCCGTTCGAAATTTTTGTTCTGTTTCCGCCGTTCACTGTGCGCGAGTCGTTCAAAATAATTCTTTAGCGTTCAAATGAAATTCGATCTGTTTATAGCAGATCTCGTTGCCTAGCACGTGATCAAAATCTACCGTGAAGAAGTTGCACCTTTTAGTGCGAAACTTATTTTATTGTTTTATCTAGAAGAACTAGTCATTTGAAACAGGAAGAAGTTTCGCTGGTCGGCCGCTGCATTGCTTGTCGACCCAAGGCAACTCGTTGCGGAAATGCTTGAAGTATTTTGCCACCGACGGTATTTCTGTTAAATCTTAACTCCATCAAGATTTTAAAAAGAGATAACGGACAACCTTCGATATTTTAACGTTCAAACCAAAGAAAGAAAGCAATCTAAGCTGAACATACCGGTATTCTGATGTACACATCTCACTAGCAAGTTTACAAATTGATCAATGGCAGGCGAAGTTTAGTTTGTAAACAAACTGTACGCGTGATATTTTGTTTTTGTGTTCGACGCGTGCTTTCATCCCTGTCATGCGTGAGGAAAATTAACCTGCGATTAGGTGTTGTTTTTGTTTATTTCAATTTACCTTAAAGAAAAAATAAGAAAAAACAGACTGTGTCTTTTAGTACTGTAAATTGTTCTTAGAATTACCGGAATTTTATTTCGGCGTAAAAACTTTAAGCGACACGCGGAATGTAAACTTTAATGATCCATAGTTGTATTTCGCTCGATTGAATGAAGTGGTTTTAAGAATTTAAGCGCCGCTATTTATTACGAGTTGAAACATAATGTAATTCTTAAACAGTTCGCATTTTAAGCTCTGTTCCAGAAGTGAGTTTTTATTTCTTTCTCTAATTACAGCAGCGTCCACAGCCGACTTCTGACGGATTTTAACATGTGAAATGTCTCACATTCAAATCACCGGAACATCACGTCTCACCTATTGTTGTTAATGAACTTCAAAACAAAGGAAACAATACTCTATTCAGACACGACCGCGTCCTATTCTTTCCGCGGTTTTCTTCGACCGCAAAATACCGAGGTGAAACCGGGGTTTTTAGTGCGGTTGGACGAGAAATACCTAGGTGAAACTGCAGCCCCAAACTGCGGTTTGACCTAGGCGAAACCGCGGCAAATGCACTAATAGTTTCGAGCGGTACTGTAAGCGCTTTTGCCACCCAACAATTTTGCAGTTTTTGATATCGCATGAAAAAAGCTGAAAATTGCATAGATTACTAAGTTTAACAAGCTCTTTCAACTTTTGAAGTCAATTCGTATTTAGCATGATGGCCTTCTCCATGCAGATCTGTATGCTAATGAAGCAAAATGTACACAATGACGTCAGCAAAGATTCACCAATACCCATGCTCGAAAAAAGTCCTGTGCAGTCGTCCAGGACAAGTAGATTTTCCTGTGGAGCAAGTACATGTAACTTTTCCTGCTTACTTGCACAATGGGCAAAGGCCAGGCAAATATACCTCCTTGCCAGAGGATTTTCTACTTGCACTTTCTTGGTGTTCACTATGCTTGTTAATCAGGCCTTTGGCCAAGAGCTCTGCAAGACCATGAGCGAAACCAGGGCTTGCTTTGACAAAACCTTCACTTATCGTATAACTCATTTCTGCAACAGGACCCAAGATGCAAACCATCGACATTCTAATTAAAGATCTGCACTGGTGGGAGAGAGGAGAAAAATAGCTAGGCTGCCCCTACAGATTGTTGATTTCAGAAAATCATCAATTAAAAATGAATATACACCAACGAGGTTTGATCAAAAGCAGTTTTCCATCAAGTGTTTACAGTGCTACATGAGCACCCAGAAAAAAACTTTTTTACAAATTTGTTTGGATTTCACAAGTTAATTCTTATAAATCATTTTTGAAACCGTTGATACAGCTGTATGTATGAAGCAATAAAGTGAATACAATTTTCATATTATTTTTGTAACTACTGTAACTTTACACTCCTGTGATAAACATGAAGCAAAAATATTACATTCCATCATGCTCAACTTTGTGAGGAGGCATGCCTGTCAATTGAATTCGCGCTCTCCGATTGGCTAACTTGTAAAAAAAAGTTTGTTGGGTGCCCACAGTAAGGCATGTCGCACTGTAAGAGAGTTTGAACTTCACATTCTAAATAAACAGCTATCAAGAAATGGTTCACATACCTTTCCTTGAGCTTTCATGGGGGTGGTGGTTGACGATCCCTCCTTTTTCATACCGTTTGTCACACCAAGTGGGTCAGAATCATTCTGTCATGATAACAAAAATTATATTTATATTTATATAAATACTGGTATATTGTTGTTAAAAGGGCTATGTCACCCTTTTTAGTGTTAATTTGAAAAGCCAAAACACAACTTTATAACATGGAAACCCAAAAATAATTGTCCAGTTCCGTTAACAATTGCTCAACTAGTGCTCTAAGAGTAAAAATTAGTGTCTTGGGCTGCAGATGGCCAGGATGGAAATGGATTGCAACTTGAAAAAATTGGCCGCCTACTGTCTTGGAAAACTCGCTAAAACTCTGATTATGGTTTATTCTCTCATGAAAAATTTACTTGATACATTATCTTCCTTTTAGTGTCCTATTCTATTTTCGAATTGCCCATAATACACTTTGTTTGCCCCCCCAAATTTTGCATAAACTATTGTTTTGAAATGCTCTTGAGAATATGCAGTCCTCCCAAGAGCATTTACAAACAATAGTTTATGCAAAAATATTTTGGTGGCAAACAAAGTGTATTATGGGCAATTCGAAAATAGAGAATTGCATGTATGACAAAGGTATTTAGTTTTAATTTGGGGCAGTTTTGACTCAAAAACACCAAAATTACCATGACATAGTAGCTTTAAGAAACATATTTTTAAAATTATTTACACCAACATGTTGATCATTATTAGATAACTTAATCAATATTTTGGCATCAAAAAGGACTTGCTAGAAACATTTTTATTTAATTCAACACATACAAGTATTTAATATAATTAAACTTCTGTGTATACTTATAATTTATATTGCAACATTAATTTTGTTGTGTCTTTAAATTTTTTGTGATGATTATCAGGAAAATACACAAAATTTTGATGTAATGAGGTAGCCCCCAACAGAAGGCAACACACTTGTATTTTATTCCAAAAATACTCCTAAAAGAATGTGGCTTGAGTGGGCTTCTTTACACAATATTGGCTGAAATGTTTCAGACTTGCTGATGTTTAGTAATTTCTCAGAAAAGCTATTAATACAACCCTCTAAGTTTAAATCGTTTGACACCACTCTGCTAACTAGAACCCATGCTATCTTGGACAATTTTCAAGATAGGAGGGGGTCTACCACAATACTACCATAATAATATATGTTTACAATGTCCCCAATTGCCATCACTTCAGTGTGAAATACTTCAACATAACTTAAAGTGCATATGAAGTAATTTTTTATTTTGTCTTTTTTTGGAGGCTATTATGTCTTTATTTCGAAACCATAAAAGAAATTTGTCAGAAAAAAATTTAAGGCCTCTTTTTTGCCGTCCAAAGTAGCACAATTTACAGAAATCAGTGTCCCGGAGACTGGGAACGAGTTGTCGATATCCATTGTGTTGATGACGTAGAAAATACTTGAGATTCGTTCTTTTGTATGCTCACAGTGTGTTTAGTTCCATTTCTTCAAAAGAATGTCAGACTGTGATGAACTTATGTCTTCTACAGAGTCTCCGTCAGACACACAGAAAGTCGCTGAGGTCGAAGACTTCTCCTTTGCTGCCATGATACTCGTGAGTTGAAGTATTTTCTACGTCACAGCTTTGTAATACTGTACAATAGCTTTGGCCGCACTTTACTTCATATGCACTTTAAATTATAGCAAGTTTTTTAACAGCTGCAAATAGCAATCACTCCAAAATGCAGAAACTCTTTCTACCTTCTTCTTCAATGACAACAAAACAAATGATGTAACTTTAAATGTTGATAATTTTTACAGCTAAATTTGTGCACAATAACTTAATTTCACTACAGCCGTTCATTGAAGTTTGTGCAACAGTGATTATTAATCTACATGTAATTTATTTCTTTCCAAGAAATACAGTAGGTTAACATCAAACAGTAACAGTAACAGTAACGGTTTTTCTCTCATTTTTTTTACCCCTCCAAAGTATCATGTGCTCTGAAATTTGAAACCAACATTAATTTTAATATTTCTGTCATCCCCTTTGTCTAGATACCGTCACACAAGAAATTCCACCAGGGGAAGTGTTTCCACGAATGAAGTTGACTTCAACGACTTCAAGTTATTCGAAAGTGAAGCAGTATCACTTTAGAAAATCAAACCACATAAACCTTGAAGATGGCAAATATTTGCTATAGAAAAGAAAGCAAACATTTGTCAACTTCTTTAAGCGACAAACAACGAGCTATAAAAGGTCTCTTCCCGCAAGTTCGCGAGATTATCGTAAAAACATGATCAGATATTTACCCTAAAACCCCCTAAAAGTATCACTAGCGACGGGAAAGAAATAAAAACATAAACAAGGCCTTAATGCACTTAAAGGATTTTAAAGACGTAAGATCTGTTTTTAAAACGAAAGAAGTCAAGCATATAAACACACACGCGACCAGTTCTCAATGCGATCAATGAACTTCCCATAACGTCATGAAAACTCTACTCGTCAGGCGATCGAGAACGCTATTCAATGTATAGAAACAAATAGCGCAATCAAATATAAACTCCACCAAGAGAAAAAAAGGTTCTCAGCGGGAATTTCAACTGAAAAACCACATAAATAAAAGTATTAGCTTAATAAAGTCGGACATGCAATTAAGACTTAAACTTACATGCGCCGAAGCCATGTTATCGTCACCTCAGAGATTGCGCTTTTCCAAACTTTGGTGATCCTTGTTCGATTTTCCAATCAATTAAACTGCACTCTGCCCTTGCGTCCATGAACTCGAATCTCACTGCAAAGGCTCCATTAATTTTTTCTCCTCTTCTCCCGCGAAGACAACATGCAGCTAAATACTTTTATCCCGGTGTTTTGTATTGGAACGAACGAAACTCCACGTCAATATTGAGCCGCGGTACATAGCGGACTGCAAAGTATTGCATAAAATATGCGTAGTGAATAATTGCGCATGTGGACGTGTCTAGCCTCGTTATGGCGTTGTAGTCGTGTGTGCACTGGAACCGAAGTGGCGGGAAAAGAAATTTTTGTTCTTTCGATCGTGAAAGAAATGCTACATGTATGTGTTTGCTTCAAAGATTTTCCTTTCATTTTCTAAGGATTTTGCCCTCAAAAATAGTGAAGAAGACAATGCTTGGTGCTTCGCAGTTTTCAACATTCATTTTCCTTGATCTTGAAACCACTGGATTCACAAAACCCGTGGAAATTACTGAACTCTGCATGATAGCTGTGCAACGAAATCACATCATCGAGAGCTACAAGACGAAAACCATTCCTCGTTTACTCGACAAATTCACCACTTGCGTTCGACCTACCAAAGAGATTGAACCATATGCTTCGTCGGTGACTTGTTTGTCAAATGAAGATCTTGAAAAGAGGAAGGGTTTTGACATCGAGCTTGGAAGAATCGTGAAATCTTTTATCACGAGGCAACCTCAACCGGTCTGTTTAGTAGCTCACAATGGCGACAACTTTGACTTCAAAATTCTTATTTCCGAGCTAAAAGCTGTTGGAGTAACATTACCTGAGAGCGTCCAAGCTTCAGATTCGCTCAAAGCTTTTAGAAAGCAGCACAAAGAAGCTAAAGATGACCCGAACAATGGCGTAACTGAAGATGGCAAAGGAAAACGATTTTCCTGTTCGTTGAGTAATTTGTTCAACACTTTTGTTGGAGGTGAATTTGAGAATGCACATTGCGCCGAAGGAGATGCTTTGGCCTTGTTGCGGCTTGTTGTTCACAAGCCAGATATTCTGGATTATTTAGATAATGGTGTGCATAAACTTTCTTGCCAAAATGGAGCTGAGAACTCAGCAAAGAAGCCAAAGATGGCTTTAGATGAAAAGGATATTAACCAAGTACAAGATGAGTACCTGTCACAGTTGGAAAAGGAAGGACTGTTATGATAAGAAACTCAGGAGTCATTTACGCATTATGCAGTTTACCGCGACAGCAATACAGTGAACACTGTCTAACCTGGGACCAGCTCTATTTGTCTGCCATATAGAGGTGTCCACTTTATAGAGACAAACAAGGAATCAGAGAATTAACTCTGTGTGTAAATTATCGTGCTAAGGTCAACCCATACACTGTAAATTTCCCTGTACTGAGCATTAGCCCTAGTAAGGAAATGAGGGACCACACGAGGGAAAGAAAAAAATCTTTGACCTCGGTGGGATTCGGACCCACAACGTCCGGACTAGATCTTCTGTCGCTCTACCGCTTGAGCCATGAGGCCGTACAGGAGCAGATCGTGGGTAATAAGGTGGTAATTTGTGGCAATGAGAATGTGAAGGGTACAAATAAATGTTGAGCCATGTAGTGCTGGTGAATTACCTCTGTGTGTAAATGTAAATTATAGTGCTAAGGTCAACCCATAAATTTCCCTGTACTGGGCGTTAGCCCTAGTGAGAAAATGAGGGACCACACAAGAGAAAGAAAAAAATCTTTGACCTCGGTGGGATTCGAACCCACAGAGTTAATTCTCTGATTCCTTGTTTGTATCACCAGTGCTACGTGGCTCAACATTTATTTGTACCCTTCACATTCTCATTGCCATGAATTACCACCTTATTACCCACGATCTCCTCCCGTACGGCCTCGTGGCTCAAGCGGTAGAGCGACGGAAGCTCTAATCCGAAGGTCATGGGTTCGAATCCCACCGAGGTCAAATATTTTTTTCTTTCCCTCGTGTGGTCCCTCATTTCCTTACTAGGGCTAACGCTCAGTACAGGGAAATTTATGGGTTCACCTTGGCACTATAATTTACACACAGAAAATTTGAAAAAGTGATAATCCAAACCCCCACCCCCAAACCAGGCATTTGACTTATTCGAAAACAATTGGTCTAATTCCTGACTAAGTGGACAAATTTAGGTTTCATTCCTTTTTAGCCTGCGAGCAAGCTCTCGGGTTCGGGATTTTGGGGGAGGGAAACGAGCGAGAGCTTGCAACGATGTCTCAGAAATTTGAATGCCTCCATCAAAAAGTGGACGGAAAATGCTGATTGGTTGAGATTTAATTTGATGATGACGTTGTCATGGTGTCATCATTCTTCGTGCGTCGTGATCAAGACAAACAAACGGAGAGTGGAGGAGACTGCATTCATAAAGCGTGCAAGAATTTTTCTAAATACTCTGAAGTTTCCTGTGGAATTGAAACCCGAGCAATGTCAAGCAGTTGAAGCACTACTTAAAGGTAGTGATGTCCTCGCTGTTTCGCCGACGGGCTATGGCAAAAGCTTTATATTTCAACTGTTTGCTGCCGCGGCTGCAAATATTAAAAGGAGGCATCATCAAACAGTGTTGGTTGTCTGTCCGATACAAAGCATCTGATCGACAATCGATGACCAGGTAGCAGAAGCCAGAAGTATTGGAATGTCTGCGGCTCTTGTTGCCGATGAAGAATTAAGATCGGCGAAGTTTCAGCTTTTTTTGGGTCAGCCGAGAAAATTATCGACCAGCATTTGTGACCTCTAACGCGAAAACGATACTAAGGGCTTTCCGTTCGAGTCGTTCCCTTAGAGACCGTTCAGGTAAAAGATTTTTAGCCATTTGAACTGCTTTCGAAAGAGCTCTAGTGTTTTGGCTGGTGATTTATTTTTGCTTTCATTCGCTCACCATGCAATTTGCATAAGTCCGAAAGTAATTTGAAACCTTTTCAATATAAACATCTCGCTATTCACAGAATTATAAACACGCATTCAAAAGAGAAACACATTCAGACTGGTGAAGCAGAGAGTTTGGAAAAACTTATCTTAATTTTGTCCAGCGATACACTACAAAGAAAATAGAGAAGCAAACAGTCTGGCTGTCATAAAGTATGTTGCATTACCATCACTATTTTTATTTTCATGTCTGTTTACATTAACGCTCGGTTCCGGTTTGCGCTGATTGGCCAAATTCTGACAGTTTGGACAATGGGGAACCACGGGAAGTATTTGGGGCGGTATTCAAATTTCTGAGAAATCGTTGCAAGCTCTCGCTCTCCACTCCCCCAAACCCGAAACCCCGAGCCCGAGAGCTTGCTCGCAGGCTATTCCTTTTAACCAATCTAAACCCACATTCTGTGATCAAAAATTTTATTTTTCTGTCCCATTGAGGAACAACCAATCTTAGATTGTAATCTGAACGATCCACATCTGGAGGTGGATTGTTCAGATTGTTATCTGAATCTGGTTTTAAATTTGTGCATTCCATTTGGTGAACTAGTTTCAGATCTGCTACAATTAAGTCCACAAGAGCCAACCATTCTTATAAACTTTATGTCAAGCCTGCCAGACTGAACTGTTATAAACATCTTTGGAATAATCTACCAAGAGATATAGTAGAAGCTGAAAGCTTCCAGTTATTTCAATCCAAGCTCATTAATTGCACCTGAATTAATTTTTAACAATTTTTAATTTAAAAAAAAAATTGTTTTATTTTTTATTTGTTTTTGTTTTCAGGGAGTTTTCACATAGGGTTAACCTCTTAACTTCCTTTTTAAGATGCCTTTTGTAACTTTCTTTTGTTTTATATGTAGATATAATGTTTGCATCTTGAATAACAGGCCCTTTGCAGAGGGGCCAGGAGAAAGGATAGATTTTTTTTCGGATTTTTGTTCCAGCTAACACAAAAATCTAAACAATCTGGATTATATAAATCTGCAACTGGATTGTCTTAAACTAATGCAACCTTAGTGGTCTGTTTGTCCCACTGGACAGGGCTCCAAAAAGTGTCATTTTACTTACCAGTTCTTTGTAGAAGGAGGTAAGAGATTTTGAAGGTTTTAATTTATTTGAATACGGTCGAGCCTCCTGTGAGCAAACACAAAATGCAACACCAAGGCAAGGTAGTCACTTGTGAGAGGTCAGACCACATGTGGTCTTAACTTTGAACCTTTAGTAATTTTAATAAACGAAGCACCTATCCTTGCAAAATATTTTATCATTTTGATGCCAAAAATATATTTATTTGAGTTGTGTTGTAACACATTGTTCAATTAAAATTTTTATCTGCATTGACATCGAAATCACCAGTTTTGAAAGTGGTCACAAATCGCTGTCACTCACGAGAGATGGCTGCTTACAAAGGGTTTTCACTATAAAGATTTCACTGGAATAATTTTGGTATTTTGGAAAACATGGTCCCTTTGGAGAAGTGGTTGCACATCGAGGTTTATAAAATCCTCAGTTAATGACCGCCGGACAGTGTTTTGCAGATAAAGTTAAATGTCTGGGCCCAGTTGTTCAAAACGTGGATAGTGCTATCCACCGGATAAATCACTATCTGGTGGATAGCGCAATGGGTTTTGTTAACGTTTATCTACTGGATAGTGATTTATCCGGTGGATACCATTATCCACTCTTTGAACAACTGGGCCCTGGTGGTCATCAAATTCCCCACTATGTGGAGACAACCTGAAGTCAAATACCTTGGGGTACATTGTATGCCGGGGGGGGGGGGGATATGTTGGTCATGTCCATAAGGAGAAGGTTGAGTACTTTGCTTTTTCTTACCCTGCGAATACAGCTACCTCCACCCAGGTGGGTACTCATATTTTTTGGGGGGGTGTGTGGCCTGTTTCCTGAAAGCCTTTAGGGCAATATGGAAAAGAATCTGTATCTATGTTTTAGACTAGAAGGCATCTGTCGGCCAAGTATCGACTGACACTATCAGCCAATACTCAACTGAAAGGCAGAACAAAATGGCTCAAAAACCATACCAATTTAGGCCGCGCATACCTACAGGTAGCTTATAACAAGGAGCATGCCCAGATCTTTTATCAACTTGATGATGACTGGTTACATAGCAGAGAGGAGAGGAAATAGGCCATTTCCGAGTTGCCTTTAGCCTCTCTATCAAAGCGAGGCTAGGTGCGAAACCTTTCATATGAAAATGAGTTTTCATTCACATGCAAATAAAACTCATTTTCATATGAAAGGTTTCGCACCTAGCCTCGCTTTGATAGAGAGGCTAAAGGCAACTCGGAAATGGCCTATTAGATTTTACTTTCAGTCATGGCTGTTACTAATGTTTAAAGTAGTTAGGGAAATGGAAAATATAGCCAAGAAAAAAAACAGTTCATTTAGTAGCATTTGCCTATCAAAGTGTCGGAGATTTAACTTGTAGTGGCCAGAGAAAAAAAATCCCCATTACCCTGCCTTACATGTACTGTCTTATTTTATGTTCACAGTCCAACACGACGACATCTTTTGATTTAAATTGCGAAGTAGAACATTATTTAAAATTTTGAAAAGCACTTTTAAAGATTTTGTAGTGTCCGCTGTCATTTTCTACCTTTTGCTATTTTGATTTGAGAGCTTTATATGAAGTTTCGAACTCTTGTTTATAACAGTTGTAGCCAAGCTCTTTTCTTTTCAAAATATCGCTTTTTCTAGTCACAAATCACCAAAATAAACCCAGAAAAACAAAGTTAAACAACATGACGTAATTTTGAGAGTTTTTATTTTATTTCTATCAGTTTTAAGAGCCCTAAATTTCGCCTTCTGTAAGGCTAGTTCCACCATTGGATGTGCACAGTACAGCACACAAACAGGAGATGGTAAGTCTGAAGCAGGGAAAAAATATAGAAAACAAATATATATGTTGGAGGCAGGAGTTTGAGTCATCAACCGTGATGATGCTAGCTCTTGTTATGCGAGACTGATAATTTAAGTACCAATCTAGTACATTCTAGGCGCTCAATTCTGACAATTTTTGCAAATGCCAGGATCTCATATTGAACAAGGAATTTTGAAATATTTAATAAAATGCAGTTGTGATTGTGGTCAAACATGAGTTGAATCAACTCGAACTTTTATTTTACAAACGAAATCCAAGCAACCATAGTGGTATGGGCGTTAATTAAACTAAAGTTCCCAGACAAAAGGGGGGCCGTGCCCCTCCTCTAAATACGCCCCATAAGCATAACAGCAAAATCAGCTAGTGAAAATGAAAATTGACATGAGCAGAAGATTGCTTATGCTTCCGCTTATGCTTATGCTTAAGCTGTTAGTGAAAACCAGGCGCACTTAAAGGCCACCTGTTCGAATAACTGACAATCACAATAGGAGCTTAAAGCCTGGTTTTCACTACCGATATTGATAAGTGGAAGCATAACATTTGCGTCAAGTGAAGTCTGTCAGAACTGAAACACCGATTTCTTCTTATAATCCTTTGCATTCTTTATGTTCATTTGTTTTGGTCCTTATCGATAACCATACCGCAAATCAAACTAACTTTTGTTTGGAAATAAACGTTTAAATAAAGAACATTTAGCGTTTGCTCGAATACACGGTGCTGTTATGGTCAATCAAAATGTCTCCCTGTGAAACAAAAAAAATTCTTGTACTTTCCTCGAGTTTCCTAAAAAGTTTCCTCTGCACGTGGCTTTAAGTTGGTAATTGATAACAAAGGCTTTCAAGTTTATAAAAAGTTCCACAAATAAAAAGTAAAGTTGGTAAATTATAAAGCGGGTACATATATTGTTTGCATGCATGCAACTTTGCTTTGGTTTTCTGGTTACTTTTTTATTAAATAAATATGATCAAGGATTTCCGAAAACAGCCTTGAATCCAACAAGTTAATTTATTGGATGATAAACGTAAAAGTGCGAACTCGGCTTTATTGATTGATACAGTGATTGATATAGCCGAACGTTATAAGACTGGTCACTGGCAGCAGCAACAACAACAACCACATCCTTTATTTATGCACGATATAAGTTGAAGCAAAAGACCTGCTTGTGGGGTCGTGTTTCTAGTGTTCAAGGAAGACGACGATCGGTTACATCGTTAAGTTTGATTTCCTTATCATTTGACTGTGCCCTCTAGCTGCATGATTTGACTGGTTGTTAATATAAACTTCTTTGCTGACATAACGATTTGATATAACTTTGTTGAGTTTTGTTATCATAAAATGTGTGACTTTGGGCCTGGTCGCACTACAGTCAAAAACAAAAATTAGCCCGTGCAAAAATCGAGAAAAACAAAAGAAACCGCTCTGGTGGGACACGCTTTTTGTGGAATGTTTTTGTTCTTATGTCATTTTACATGGGCTAATTTTTGTTTTTGACTGTAGTGCGACCAGGCCCTTTGTTCTTATCGCGCGCTGCTTTGTTTCTGGCCGAGGTCGAGGTGTTAATTTTTCATGCAAATTTAGTTCAGTGTAAGAGGAAGAAATTAACGCTGCCGTGACGACTTTACGGTGCGTTTCTTTAAAAAAATCCAAATCCGGATTCTTGAATCCAAAAACGGATTTTGCGTTTCTTTAATAAAATCCGAAAATGGATTTTGAATCTATAGAATCCACACTCCGAGTGGATTCATTAGATCAAATCTAAATCCGGATTTCATGATCCGTGCGTTTCTTTATTGCACGGATACAAAAAGCAGTACGTTTGGCAAGCGGTCGTCTTCTTAAAATCCGCCACATTCCCGCCATTTTGTTGTAAATATTAGCTGCTGCCGGCCATGGCGAATACTATCAAAATCACTAGAGTGGTAAAAGTGCCGTTGAAAATTTGAATTCGAAGCGCTTCGATTCTTAACACGTGATCTAAAAAAAATTGTCATGTGATCTCAAAAAAATTGTCACGTGACCCGACAACGTGCTCGCCGAAGAAGAGCTTGCAGCTAGAGACGAATGAAGAGAGATGGATCTTCACAACCTTGTCCCCAGGGCCTTCTCCGCTTTTTAAAATTCAAAATGGCGGGTCGAGCGGAGAAGACCCTGGCCGATACTGATCTAACAGGACCGCTGATTGGTAGTTAATTTGTGGCGTTCTTTCACAAGCTCTGATTGGTCAGCTTTTTCTTCCCTTCAAAATGGCCGACTAAAAAGTATAATGTGCGGTGTATTTTGTGGAAGTTACGAGAAATAAATGAATTCTCCATTATATGCTTGTCAAATAGGCTCAAAATGTCGAAAGATTGATATATATGTCCAAATTGCAATATATATGTCCAAATTGTAATATATATGTCCAAATTGTAATATATATGTCCAAATTGCAATATATATGTCCAAATTGCAATATATATGTCCACAGTTTACAAAATATATGTCCAAGGCGATGACGTAATTTTCGACATATATATTGCGGATACAGTTTCGACATATAAATATCGGCGTGCAAACTTATGCAAATGAGCTGACCCGTATCCCGCGAAGAATGAAAGCGAGGCTGTACCAAGCAACAACAACATGGCGGCAATGGAAGAAGACAGAATTCAGCGCATCGTGAGAGAAATTGTGAGTTCAGAGATAAGGGAAACGGGGTATGGTTCTTCAATTCAACAGGATTTCAGCAACAACAGTGCTCTCCCGACCGTTTACAATGTTGTAGATACCTTCCAAGATGTAAACGAAGAGTTGCCCTCCGTCAAGATTAAACTTTCGATTTTCCAAGATCGGCAGCCCACCGACAGTCATGCTTTCATTCATTTCATTTATTTAGTCATGCTTCGCGACAAATTGCTTCTAGTTTCAACCCTGCGGCAAATTATGGTGGTAGGGTCAGTCAAAGACGATCACGTTAATTGTCAGAGAATACTTCCCTATGCCTGGGATTCGTTTGTGCTCATTTCACGAGTCAAGTTCAAGTCAAGTTTAAAAAAATATATTTTTTCCTTTTTTTCGCGATTCTTTTATTTTATTATTAATGGTCTCACAGTGGTAAACAGCCCGAAAGAAAAAATCATTTGAGATATATTGAAGACAAAAGCTTAATTTTATTCGCTGACTGGTCCTGACTGTGGACGGCCAATTTGCCATTCATACGGGAGTCCAGACTTTTCGTAAAATTTCCATGTAATCACTTATTCTTACCAGTCCAAAATATTATCTTTGTTCAAATGCATTAAGCGATTCTAGTGAACGTTGATCTCATTCATACCAATTTCCTCAGTCTGTACTGTGTCCGTATACACTACGCGAACGACTCATTTCGTGCAATTTGTTTACACATGAACTCACGGTTGTCACGCAACCTCTCATTCAAAGCCGGACTATTGAATTCAAGACTAAAAGTAGGTTGAATAATCGCGAAATTAATAAAATATTATAAATGAGGTTGGAAAATATTATTATGAAAATTCTTCCAGCATTCCAGCTCACAGACTGGAAGAATTCCCTATCTACGTCTATAATTGTAATTCACAAAGGTTTCCCATACACGTGAATTGGTCAGCTTTCAATAGTTCAGCTTATTAAATAAATGAAATTTTTACAATAAATATAAATAATCCTATTAAATAAATATGTGGGAAAAAATTAGCTCATAAAGTAAGTTCTAGTTCAATATCAATCTCTTAAACGGCACGTTTAAAGGCGTTCAGTGTGGTAGCTTCAATAATATCATTACCAGACCTTCATAGTTCTGGATACAAAGCTGTATTTATAAACATTGCTAGAAGCTGATGGCTGAATAAACTTATTAGAATGGAACTTTCTTGTGACTCTCTGTTTCTGAATTACATGGGCTGGCATAGTGAGACTAATCATATTATTTATGGCTTTCCACATAACAATCAACCTTGTGTTCATTCTATGGCTGAAGGGGCACCCATCCCAGCTCGTTTGATAAGTTCGTAACGACCCCCAGGGACCTTGAGTAACAAGAGTTAACCCATCGTGCTGATCTGCACTGTATCTTTTCTAGTTCCAAAATATCCTTAGCGGGGTATGGGTCCCATACACTACTGGCATATTCTAAGTGTGGTCTTATGAGTGATTTACATGCCTTCTCCTTGACTGTTTGTGGACAATTTCCTAGGTTTCTCCTTAAAAAAGCTAGAGTTTGATTTGCTTTCTTAGTGATTATAATAGCTATTAGTATATACTGAAACAGTGGATAGCATTGTTGGCACGCTTTTCACCTCCCAGCAATTTGCGCGCGAAAATTGCAATCGATGACAGGAATAAATGAGTTAAAAAGCATCATTTTCGTTATATTATCTCACTGTTTCAGTATATACTAAAACAACTACAGTAAAAACCCGCATACAAGAACATGTGGATTAAGAACACCCAGGCTGAAATGTGATAAAAAAGGAGCATATATATAAGAACACATTCAGCCTGAAAATTGAAAATTGTTCTTATATATAAAAACTCTTCCCTTTTCAGTTTAATAGAACAAACAGTGTCTGTAGCTTTACTGTGGTATTAGCGGATGCCAGTTGAAAGCTCGGTTGTGCAATTTATTTTCTAATGTTGTGTGTCTCAAGTTTAATTTTCTCTCAAAGTTATATATTTCATCATAGTTAGTAAATCCCTTACATTTTTTTAGAAGTAAAAAATTAAGAACACTTAAGAACACTTTCAGGCTGATTTCACCTAAAATACCCGATATATAAGAACCCAATCAGCCTGAACCCCGAAAATGGGTGTTCTTGTATGCGGGTTTTTACTGTATTCACCTCAATGTAGGTGGGTAGTGGTGGATATTTACCTCGCCGCTTCGCGGCTCGGTAAATATCCACCACTACCCACCTCCACTTCGGTGAATAGTTGTTTATTATTCGACCCAAGGCAATATATCATATCTTTGTTTAAACGTTTAAGGGAGTGTTAATTTAAATTCAGCTGTTGATACCGCTCGGCCGTGAACTGAATGATGAGTCTGAATATTGAATTTTGAATCAGGGTTCGAATACTCGAGGAATTTTTATAATAATATTACATTTTTTTTCATGTATAAACAGAGTTTGTAAGAAATGATTTCGCGATTATTCAACCTTCTTTTAGTCTTGTATTTATTTTAAATACTCCGTCTTTGAATGAGAAGTTGTGTGACGTTACCGTGAGTTCGAACCATGTGTGAACAGATTCTAAGCGTCGTGAAATGAGTCGTTCGCGTATTGTACACGTACACAGACTGAGCAAATCATTATATAATCCGAATGAAATCAACGCTCACTAGAATCGCTTAATGCATCTAAACAAAGATATAATATTTTGGACAGTCAGCGCGTGCGAATAAAATTAAGCTTTTGTCTTTCATAAATCTCAAATGATTGTTTTCTTTTTTCGGGCTGTTTACCACTGTGAGACCATTTAGACAACAACAATTATAATAATAAAAGAAAAGAATCGCGAAAAAAGGAAAAGGTATTTTCTTTAAAACTTGACTTGAACTTGACTCGTGAAATGAGCACAAACGAATCCCGGGTATAGGGAAGTATTCTCTGATAATTAACGCGATCGTCTTTGACTGCCGCAGGGTTAAAACAAGAAGAAATTTGTCGCGAAGCAATGACTGTCGGTGGGCTGCCGATCTTGGAAAGTTTAATCTTGACGGAGGACAACTCTTCGTTTTCGTCTTGGAAGGTATCTACAACATTGTAAACGGGCGGGAGAGCACTGTTGTTGCTGGAATCCTGTTGAATTGAAGAACCTGACCCCGTTTCCCTTATCTCTGAACTCATAATTTCTCTCACGATGAGCTGAATTCTGTCTTCTTCCATTGCCGCCATGTTGTTGTTGTTGCTTGGTGCAGCCTCGCTTTCATTCTTCGCGGGATACGGGTCAGTTCATTTGCATAAGTTTGCACGCCGATATTTATATGTCGAAACTGTAGTCGAAAATTACGTCATCGCCTTGGACATATATTTTGTAAACTGTGGACATATATATTGCAATTTGGACATATATATTGCAATTTGGACATATATATTGCAATTTGGACATATATATTACAATTTGGACATATATATTGCAATTTGGACATATATATCAATCTTTCGACATTTTGAGCCTATTTGACAAGCATACTGGAGCGAGAACGGCGACTTGAAATTCAGCGCGATCGAGCAATGAATTCGAAGAAACAACGAGACCATCGATTACAAAGACTTCGAACAGCCTAGGCACACCGTTTGAGTACGTTCAAACGCTTTGAGAAAATGCTGCCATTAGAATTCTGAACCAAACCGATCAGGAGAGGCGACACCGACTGGAAATGTTGGACAAAAAGATTCTGTTTATAGACGCAACGAGAGGCGGCAAGATTACACCATTAGCTAAATACTCGTGACGAATATCTTTCATACGGTAGGCAAAAGCAAACACGGATTACAGGAAAGGCTCAGAGAAGAAGAACGATTAAGAAATCTAGCTCAAATCACCGCACTTTAATCCGCTCTCCAATGCTCTTCAATTCAAACAACCTACATTTAAATGCAAGTAAGCTTAAGCTTCAAAAAACAAGATTTAAGTAGCTAAACAACTGACAGGCTGATGATAAGAGGATATTTTTTCCAATATAATATATTAGTACTCGAACACTGGAAACTATTCTCTAAGTACATACTGTAAATTGATGTTTATTGAAATTCTCACTAAGGTCACTAAGGAACTTTGATTAAAGCTTACAAGACATGACATTGTATGACAATGCTACATTTTAATTACTATTATCTATGGTATGTAAGAATGTTTTACTATTCTATGTTACTGTAGTCTCACTGCTGTTTTTCAGTAAGATTAAATTATTATTTTTACTACAACTGCACCACCATTGAGTTGTTATTTGTTGTGCAACATCACTCTTCAGCAACAGTAAACTCCTGCGATCTCAACCATTCAAGCGAACAGTAAATTGGGTTAGCAATTATTTGATACCCAGTATATAGAACAAAAACTACAGCAGTATCTAAACGGAACAAGTTAATTTGGGAGATAGCACTCACAAGCTTCAAAAATGGAATTTAATCGAGACAGCAGGAGTTAGCTGTATTCCTGATAAACAGACTCTCGCCCAATCAAAATAAACAGAACACCACTGCATATTGTCCTGGACCCATGTCCACAAACCCGCTATAAATCCACTTTCTTTCTTCTGACAAAAATTAATGAAGATAGGTTGGGGGAGGGGGAAGGGCCTGTGGATCTTTTGGTACCCAGTCCCATAGCAGTTACAGCGACCCACAGCTCAAAACCCAAAACTGACCAGTACCAGCTCCCATTTATTTTATTTTAGGAATACAGGGTACTAAGTACAAGTTAAATGGAAGCGACTAGGAACGAAAATGTCTCAACTTTAAATTTCGGGGCCATTGCTGGCATGTAACTCAACCTCTTCAGTCAAATCACAAATTCCATCTCTCTTTCTCCCACATTGCTAAAATTTTGCAGTGCATCCTTCCCCGAGCTTCGCGAGGTTCTGCGAGACACGTATTTCTAGTTTTCACTTCTTGTTGCGTCGACGAAGGAGACGCTTCCTAATCTTGTCGGCTAGGCGGAACGAATCGAGAAAAAGTGTCGGTACCAAATCTGCGCCATCTTGAAACGTCACAATAGTATCCAGCATCGCGTGGAAATCAGGCATCATCCTGGGGAGCTGGGGTTCCGAAATGTCACATGTGAATAATCTATTTGTCTTGATTTAGTTTCGGATATTTTCCCGATTTTGGAATCGTACGGCTCAATATTTCAATGCCTACTAAAAGTACGCAGTGGAAAAATTGGACTAAGGTTCTTCTCCGGACCAAGTAAGTTGTTGGGTCTCTTTGGAATCAAGCAAGAAGTTACAGATTTTCCTCGCTACCGTTCTGGTATGTTTTGAATGTTCTATCTTGATTTTGCTGTGGTTCTCTGCCTGATTTGGGAAGCTTTCACCTAAATACCGACGTCGTTCTTCGCGATGTTCTACGGTACGGTGCAATTCGCTTGTCTTGTAGCAATATTAATTCACTGACCGGCCGCGCCAGGCGAACGCAGTTACAGTGCTCGAAATTGCGCCTGTATCGGGCGCATTTGCGACTAAAGATTTCGCAGTTTTGTGACTAAAATTTGTCTAGCTAATAAAGGAATTATATTCAACAGTCTTGTGTCTTACTTGCAACTGGTAGTTGTAATTTTATCCGAAAAATCCTGCGAAATACACGTTGAATGTTGCGTGACTTAAACGTCGATTTCATGCTCCATTAACGCGGTGTCCAAGAACAGGCTTTCTCAGAAATTTCTCATTTCCGGTTCCGGTATTAGTACATGTACTGAGGAGTATGATTTCAGAATCGGAGAAATAACCGAAATAAAATCAAGAGAAATATACTACTTATATGTCGGAAAAATCTGAGACCTTTCGGAGTACACAGCACGGCAGGATTTTGCCCGATTCCACGGCGATAGCGTGAATTTGTTTGATGTCGGCCCGACGTTTTTGCCTGCGTGACATATCTCGCGACATAGCCCTTTTAAAGTGCCCCTGTGATCAAATTTTTGATTTTCATTTTTTCACATTTTCGTGTTCAATTGGACTTTCTTACTCATTTTGCCAAATTTCAATTCATTACGAACATCAGAAGTCATTTTATTTTAACATTTATTTCCGAGAATTTACGGCCGCCATTAATCAACCTTGTTCCAAGGCTTGGTTGCGAATGGGAGAAAGTGACGTCAAAGTCTCAA
Organism: Dendrophyllia cribrosa; assembly: GCA_024195265.1. Classification (NCBI taxonomy): domain Eukaryota; kingdom Metazoa; phylum Cnidaria; class Anthozoa; order Scleractinia; family Dendrophylliidae; genus Dendrophyllia; species Dendrophyllia cribrosa. Next base: position 25,124,643 of record JAJLRJ010000010.1, read on the forward strand.
ACATACCTCACGGGTTGAAATTATAATAACAATAAGTATTGAAAATCACGCGAAAAGCAACAAAAACTTTGGACTTGTTCTTCGTACAATTTTCTATGCTGATTGTTATTATAATTTCAACCCGTGAGGTATATTTGAGCCTTTGACGTCACTTTATCCCATTCGCAACCAAGCCTTGGAACAAGGTTGATTAATGGCGGCCGTAAATTCTCGGAAATAAATGTTAAAATAAAATGACTTATGATTTTCGTAATGGATTGAAATTTGGCAAGATGAGTAAGCAAGTCTAATAGTACACGAAAATGTAAAAAAATGAAAATCAAAAATTTGATCATAGGGGCACTTTAAACAGTGGCTGAATTAATTCATGAAACTGAGGTACTAGGTCAAGACGAGGTGCCACGGGATTTTTAGCTTGATACCAACTTCGCATTCGATTTAATTGAATTTTAAGCGCTGGAATGACGGCGAGCTTAAGAACGAAACAGTGAAATTGGTCCTTAAACAGGTCTTTAAAGCTTTGAAAACAACATTTACATGTTTTTAGCTATAATATTCATATGATTTTTATCTAGGACGCATTCACGGCGTTAAAATATAAGCTATAATCATATGTAGGTACTATGTATCATTGATCGACTTTGTTGCCGACGTATCAAAATACGGCATAATTACATTGTAAGTCTTTGCCGGAACAGCTCAAGGAATGTTAAAGTTAGCTTGTCTCGCCTTTTCCTTGTTGTAAGCAGTAGAAATACAAGGAGTCTTACATAGATATCTAACAAAAAATCCCTTGAATGTGTTTCATTTTCGGTTTTTTTTTATTCCTACAAACTATTTACAACGAACAAGGAATCAGAAAATTAACTCTGTGTGTAAATTATAGTGCTAAGGTCGACCCATAAATTTCCCTGTACTGAGCGTTAGCCCCAGTAAGGAAATAAGGGACACACGAGGGAAAGGAAAAAATCTTTGACCTCGGTGGGATTCGAACCCACGGTCGTGGTATAGGGAAATTTATGGATCGACCTTAGCACTATAATTTACACACAGAGTTAATTATCTGATTCCTAGTTTGTATCACCAGTGCTACGTGGCTCAACATTTACTTTCAACGAAATCAGACAAATTAGTTAGAAATACAGGAAATACATTTACATTAGTAGGAAAGAAGATACATTTTTAGTTAGAGAAACAATACAAAATATGTGCACAGTGACCAAAGTAGCTAACGCTTTCGATAGTTGGTCACAGCCACACATGTAGCAAAATTAAATATAATATGTAATAAGTACCTTATTCAGCCTTATTACATGAAATTTTCGCGACACTTACTTAAATTTTTCGATTTTACGAAAATTTTATATTTTGAATCACTCCCTAATAGGGCTTTTTTCAGGCAACCCTTCAATTATTCAAACCTCAATTATTGCTCACATTTTAGGACATTTTTAACGTTGCAAAAAGTAAAAAAAAGTTTTGTATCATTTTAACAAACCTGTCTCATCATGAACACCTACAACAAGAAACTTGTGCTATATACCTATAAAAAATAGCATTCTTTAAAATCACCTAACTTACAATTCACTATATTTTTAACATTTCAAACAAATTTAAATTCTATAGAAAACCATTCCATGTCTGTTTTTTTGTAGGCGACAATTCATTACACTTACTTAGTATATATGGATCAACAGGCGGTAACAATTCTCTTCCAGTTACTTAACACCCTTATTTCCGCTTTCTCTCATCCTTTCAAGACAGGAACCTTTCCCTGTGGGCTGGTGAAAAAGTTATATATTTCCACCAACTAAGTTGCATGAATTGGTTTCAAAACTGATAGCTTATAGGTCGACATTCACATCTTTAAGTTAACTCCACTATCACTTGCTTTTGGACTTTTGCCGAATACCACGTCAGTTGCGAACTTGTTCTTTCAAAATTGATTATTGACATAATGTGTCACTTAATTTTCACATCATGTTATGTTCGCGACACTTATTGTTCGCGATTTGTTTTAAAATTGGGAAATTCGTGAAATTAATGTGTCGCGAAATTTCATGTAATAAGGTAGCAAAATTTAATATTATTACAAAGAAAGAGTAAAGTTAAGATAATGCTAAACACCGGAGAATAGGGAGAGGGAAGCTAAAATTCATAGATAGATATTGAAAATATATGTAAAGAAATATTTATACAGTATACTATCCTCTAACCCTTGTAGGTTTTGTCAGTTTTGCCTGGAGGATCTTTTCAAGGGGGAACCAGGTGAGCCGAAATGCCCGGATGATGGTGAGGCGCTTAAAAGGAATGAAGTTTTCAGGGACAAATGCGCTGAGAAAGAGCTCCTCGCCCTGGGGTGCTACTGCCCAAACAAATCACTTGGCTGTCCTTGGACCGGATTATTAGCACATCTACATGATCACGATGCAGAGTGTCCTTTTACAGAAGTGAAGTGCCTTTACAGTCATCTTGGTTGCGATGCAGTTGTTGTGAAACATCAGTTAGCAAAACACCTGGAGAATGAGTGTCTATATAAAGTTGTGGATTGCCCATACTGCCAGGTTGGTTGTGCTGGGGTGAAAATGAGGGAACATCTGGAAGAGTGCGGAAAGTTTCCTCTGAAATGTCCTCATGGTTGTGATGAAAGTGAAATTCCCAGGGAGAAACTACCAGAGCATTCGAAATCATGCCTGTACGCTCCTGTGCAGTGTGATTTTAGCTCCATGGGATGTGATTTTCAAGGTCCTAGGGATTCTCTGGACGAGCATCTTAGTTCTCATACAACAGAGCACTTAACGCTATGTAGTATATACATAAAGAACGTCTTAAAGAAAATGCAAAATTTACAACTTCAGCTGAGCGCTTCCCAGGAAATTAATCAAACTTACGAAGCACGGTTGACCCTGCAAAACGAAGCTCTGGCCCTCAACAAACAGACCCTATCCACGCACCAGGTGAAGCTAGCAAGAGTGGAGGAGAGTCTAGATACACAGCGCAAGAGCGTTGACGAGCTTCGTCAATTAGTCCAGACCATGGTTAACCCCACAGAAAGCAAACAAGCTGGTTTAAATAGCGATGAAGTGATGCATCCTTTAGATTTTCAGGACGAAAGGTTAGCGGTACTAGCGGACGAAGTAACGCGACTCAACACTGCTCCACGTCCGCGCTCCGCGGCGCGGGAATACCGCGAACGAGTATCCCAACCGAATGTTAGAGGAAGCGATCATCTGTTCAATCGTGTTCAACACCCTCTAGCATTGCACAAAATCCAACAGGTTGATCAAGACCTTAAACTACAGATCTTAGAGACCACATCACATGATGGTGTCTTTTTGTGGAAGATCGACAAGTTTCACCGTAAATTTCGTAAAGCCGTTGACGGGAAAACAATCTTCATCTACAGTCCTCCGTTTTACACTTCTCGCTACGGATATAAGCTTTGCGTACGTGCTCATCTCAATGGGGATGGACCAGAGACAAAAGGAAAATATTTATCGTTGTTTATTGTATTAATGCGAGGGGAATATGACGGTTTGTTGGCATGGCCGTTTCAGCAAAAGATCACTTTGAGGCTGCTAGATCAAGACCAAGTCTCGCATGTTACCGAGTCCTTCCGACCAGATCCGAACAGCTCGAGTTTTCAACGACCGCGCTCGGATATGAACATCGCGTCGGGTTGTCCGACATTCTGTTCACATCATCTTCTGAGATCGAGGGGTTATATTCGCAATGATTCTATTTTTATTAAGGTTATTGTGGATACAACTGGAATGTTAACATAGCTGTGCTTCTTCTTCAGCTTCTGAATTCCTTGCAGAACACAAGTCCGAAACCACTTCATAAAACGCTTTATTTTTTTCCTGGGTTACTTGCCCGAGACCTCCGCTTTTCACAGGGCCAGCTTACTTTTTCCTGTGTGACTCACCTAAGACCACTTCTCGTGCAGCCAGCTTAACATAACGGATGCCCTGTTATACAGCGAGCACAAGTAAATATAAACCCATTAAAAAGGCAAAATAACTGACGTTATGAAAGTGTTACACCTGACAGACACAACACCACCATTTTCAACTCTTTACAACTTGAGCACTGGTCACGAAGGATATTTATTTGTGAAGGACAAATTGGTGATTTCCTTTTGGTAGCCTTCGATATAGAGTAATCACAAGTACAAAATAATGTGGTTTACACACACACATACACTGAAAAGGGTACCATTTTTAGTTTTTAGGCTGGAGGTATGTAAAAGGGCAGGGAAAACTATCATTTAGATATCTTGACTCCCGCCACAACGTGATCTGAAAAAGAATCTTATTGTTTGGTTAAAATCAATTGTGGTAACGCTTGATGTTTTTCCGTGGATGATATCGTCCCATAAGTTTATTTCAAGGGTATAGTAAATAGATGCAGTGTTTCTTTTGTAGGTATATGAAAGGGGTACTATTTTCTATGAATGGGGTACCCTTTCTGTTAAAAACGGTATATAAAAGGGTAATGGTTTGGACCTAGGGGCGGAGCATTCCCGTACAAAACTTTGTTGAGTACCCCTCTCCCCCCCCCCCCCCCCCCCCCCCGTACAGTATTTTCTACCCAGGGGTAGAGGGGGGTACTGTCATATAGAGGCTATACAGGTTTGCACTGTTGTAAAGGATATGGTATTAAAACAGTTTCATTAGTCTGGGGTAAGGTATACAAATCAGAGCGTTTGGTATAGAATAGGGCATCATTTACCAGGAAACTCATCAGTGGTATGAAGATAGAGTTTCTGAAAATAGTGAGTCTGGGATAGTGTTGTAAAATAGGATAAGAGTTTGAGAGTCTCAGCAGCACACCATGGCCATCACTCAAGGCATTTCTACTACAGCAGAAAATAAAAATTTGTCATTTTAAAATAAATCATTAGCTACTCTAGGAGGTGAAGAAACTGCCACTTAGTTAGGCAAAATTAATGGGGGCTATCTCTAACCCAAAGGACCTCTTTGTTTTCCTGAACCTGGTTGGTGCTTAATCTTAACGCTAATCCAGATTAAAAGCTAACCGAGGACTTCATTTCTCTTGTTTAAAATGTTTTGAAAAGCTGACTTTAATCGAGAGATGAAGACAAGTCAAAGTGGAAATTCATTGATCATCAATAATTATAATTTTGAATCTGCAGTTATTTATAACCGCATGTATTCAACACTAAATACTTGGGTAGCTCAGTAATATTGTGTTTGGTTGGGAAAAGTTCCATTGATTCCAGACTTGGAGAAGCGAATTTTTGCACAAGCAAAATGTTGTTGGTAAACATCTTTAAAATTTCTTGCCGAGATAACACACTGTACGTTGTAGTACACAGTTTCTCATGTGTGAATTTTCCTTCACAATTGTTTGATCATGGACATACCATCGTGGGCGAATCATAGCCAGTGTATCATGTTTAAAAAATCCCGGGCCAGTACCTCTGCTGTGAAATCTATTTTAAAAATCGTCTAAAAGTTAAACTTTTATAAGAATCTCCAAGTGATGATTTTAATTATTTTTGGTCTGTTTTGGCCCAATTTTATTGACGGGCTGAATGGTATATTAAGGCGGGGGTAAACATGAAATTTGAAGAGGTTTAAAGAAGGGATAGAAGAAAGAAAATGATTTTTGGAACACCAACAGACAGTCGATCGATACCACGCAAGAGCACCCCAGGTTGCTAGTGGACTAACTTGATTTCCGCCTATTAATTATTAACTACAAATTCTATTTTTAAAACTTCACTAAATCTTCAATATTTCTTATTTCTCTTAATTTTACAAATCCTTTGAGAAAAACTATTTCCTCCCAAACATACCCAAAAATCACCCAAAAATTTACAAAACACCTCATAACATAGATTCGTGAGATGAGCAGAGAGTTTTTGGATTACTTGAAACGTGAACGAGATATTTCCATTAAAGCCATGTCAAGTGGCGGGAAAATGGCGTTCATGTTTACCCCCGCCTTAAACACAACACGGAATACAGGAATCGAAAAACTTGTTCTCAAAGAACGTAATTCTCAGTTTATTCTGAGTAAAATGTTATTCCTGTCTGACTTTATTATGCTATAGCGGAGCTATGCAGAAAACTGAATAGGTCCCAAAATAACATCATTACGGTCTATTCCTGGAATGGTCGGAAGATCTATCGGACCGTGAAAACAAATAATTATTTCAGTTGTTTAATGTCTGGAAAATGTAAAGATAAACGAACACTGAAGTTGGCGTCAGCACATGGTAGTAATATGTTTCAAGCTTAGCGGGGGAAAATTATAGAGAACAAATGTATTTAGTATATACTAAAACAGTGTTAGCTTTGTTGGCGCGCTTTGATTGGCTACTGCCTGAACTAGGGACAGCAAGCGCAATTCACCTCCAAGCATTTGCGCGGGAAAATTGTAATCGTTGACAGGATTAAATGAGTTATAAATCAGTGTCAGTCGGTGGCCACCTCCACTTCGGAACCATGGAGTTTGATATTGAACAACCGTGATGATGTAAAGCCTGGTTTTCACTATAGCGACACATGCGTAAGCGGAAGCCGATATGAATTTGGTTATCTATTTGTTATCTATTTGTATCTAGTGAAAACGAAAACGAAAATTGACATATAAGCATAATATTGATCCTTACGTTTGTGCTTATGCTTGCGCTTATGCTTACGCTTATGTCGGGCCCATTTTTACTGGACATAAGCGCTGTTATGCTTCCGCTTTTTCTTATGCTTATGTTGCTGGTGAAAACCATGCAGGCTTACTTCGAAAGGCCACCTGTTCGAGTGACTAACAATAGGAAACTTAAAGCCTGGTTTTCACTAGCTACATTAATAAGCGGAAGCATAAGGATTTGCGTCAAGTGAAACGAACGCTGACATGAGCATAAGATTGATGCTTATGCTTGCGCTTATGCTAATTTAACTGATGCTTATGCTCATACATACGTTTATGCTTATGTCGGGCCCGTTCTCACTGGAAGCGCTGTTATGCTTCCGCTTAATTTAATATGCTTGATATGCATATGTCGCTTGTGAAAACTTAAGCAACAAAGACGGCAACACCAAGGAAAATGTAACTTAAAAAAGAATCCGCGCTCTATTAAACTACTTTGCAATTGTTCCAATTTGTTTCATTTCTCTAATCTGACTGTATTTTCCACTAACCAAAGGAAAACTAACGTCGTGTGTTTGCGTTCTCTACATGCAAAACCTACTACTACTACTACTACTACTACCACTACCACTACCACTACCACTACCACTACCACTACCACTACCACTACCACTACCACTACCACTACCACTACCACTACCACTACCACTACCACTACTACTACTACTACTACTACAATCTTTATTTCATCACGGTGTCACATTCACTATAAGTGGTTTTCCAGTGAGCCGTAAAAAAACCTAATATTTATCCTTTATATGTATGTTGTTAACGGTAAAACTTATTTTGAATTTTACACGTGCTAACGAGGCCATCGAGGCTAATGTAACATAAATATAAAATAATAATAAATCGACCGCCATTTTTTAATAAGGTCTATAATTTTATCATTTGACGTTGTTGGGAACGGCAAAGAAATATACCAAAATATAAAACGTACGTGCAGAGACATTGCTTACGCTCGTGAAACTTATTCAGTTGTTTTGTGCGGTTCTCGCTGCTGTCGTGGTCGCTGAAGCGCACTTATGAGACTGGTAACCGTTAACGGTCATGAACCGCAACTCCAGGATGCAGCAGGTATTATATTAAAAGGAGGGGGGTTCCCCTAATTTTAAACCGCTTCGCAAGCAGTTTCACTTTCGGTTTTAGTTTAGATCTTCGTCCTGAAGTCCTCGCCGGATGAATGTCTTCTCGCAAATCTTTTGAGTTTGTTGAAAGAGATTTGGATAAACGGTACAAATGTATACAATGTCATAATGTTTTACAAGATCCCGTTCAATCCTCTTGTGGACATCGGTAAGTTGCAAAAGTTCTATGTTGACTTTCAAGACAGGAAGTTTTAAAATAATGTGCTTCGTAAGCATATACATGTACTGTGTGATGACTGCTTTTCCCATTTGCCAGCATTTACCTTTTCTATCGCTTGTTCTTTGAATTTTTGAAGCGAACTGAAAGAATTCTACTAAAGGGTATGCCGCCTTTCATGATCAACAACTTATACTAGGCGAAGTCTTCATCGTCTATAGTTCTTTGTTTGCTCGAAAGCGCGCGATTCTATAATGATCACTTTAACATATTCGCCTTTAGATTTTTCCGCCATAAAGATATTTCAGTAACCCGCGGATTCAAAACCTGCCTGTTAACATATAAAAAAGATACGATGCTACAATTTAAAGCAAACAAGTAGTCGGTTTGGCCTTTCACAAGCACGGGCCGTTGCGGTTTGTATCACTCAGTGGTTGACGGACTAGTCATTCTGTCTATATAAAGAAGAACACCATATCTCGCCGATGTTCAGCGGCAAAGTAATTCCGTCTGTTTAGTTGTAAGAATAAGAAGAACCACAAAACTACCAAATCTCGCCGATGTATAAATTCTGTTTGTATGTAAAAAGAACCACAAAACTCGCCGGTGTTAATCGGAATAGTTATTCTGTCTGTATATAAAGAGTCTAAAGAGGAACATCAAATCTTGAAATTCATCAAATTGCAAGTGTGAACTATAAGCGGCGATTTATATGCGATTCGGGTACGACATTTTCTGCGATTTGCTGTAATTTTCCAAAAATCGCCGACAAGTTGCATCGGGTCTCAAACTAGTGTTCGAAACTTCCGCGCGGACGTCGTGCGACAAATCGCGCCCAAATCGCACCGGAATCACCGCTAGTTTACACACGGGATTTGAAGATGCAACTTGCGCGCGACAAAAAAAAAATGCACAAAAGATCGCCTGTTTAAACGGGCCTTAAAGTTACCCCTTCTTTATATATACAGATGGAATTGACTTCGCCGTTGTTCATCGGCGAGATTTGGTGTTCTTATACACAAACGGAAATACTTCTCCGTTGTTCATCGGCGAAATTTGATGTTCTTCTTAAATATACAGACGAAATTACTTCGCCGTTGATCAACGGCGAGATTTGTGGTTCTTCTTATATACAGACGGAATTATATTACTTTGCCGTTAATCATCGGCGAGATTTGGTGTCTTTCTTCAGTATACAGACGGAACTACTTCGCCGATGTTATCGGCGAGATTTGGTGTCTTCTTATATACAGACGGAAGTCACGGAACTACTTCGCTGCTGAACATCGACGAGTTTGCCGTTCTATATATAAACCAAATTAACTATATAATCATGCACGTATTGTAAAACATTCACATGAAAACATTCGTTTTCAATTTTGTTTCGAAAACGATGAAGCGTGACATGATACGCATCGTTTGAAATGAGAGAGAACTTGATGAACTGACTTGTCAAGTCGAGCTCCATTGGACCGAGTTTTGTAAACGAGACTTTTAATACCTCAGACTTTTAAGGGTGCTCTTGCATGACGCAGGTGAAGCGTTTATTTTTCTCTGACTACATTTGTAAAGGTTTAACTATAAAAATAAACCAATTTTGATGCCATGAATTAAAAAAAAAAAAATGTCATAGCCTGACAGGATAGCGCAAGCGTTGTTCACGTGACATGACAGTTATTTGGATGACGTAATGTCTTAAGTTTCCAATTCTTTGCTTTGTGATAGCTTTTTCGTGACATATATCAGAAAACTCCTTCAGAGAAAAAACAAAAAGCTTGTGATCACTCTCTATAAGTAGACGGCTGCATCGGCAATAAAATTTACCAGGCATTTTAAGCAATGAAATGAGTAATAATCAAGTCTAAACATGCCATACCTATAATTAGACAAAAAACTGCGACAGAAGTCAAATAAACCGTAACGGTGACCTATGATCCAGCGGAAATTCCTGTGTATGTGCCGACACGTTTATTTTTAACCCGGAACCGTGATTTAAACTCAAATTGTTGCCAATAGGAAAACTTTCTTTGCGTAGTAGAATTTAAATGAGGCGATTTGTTGCTTCAAAGCGATGAAATGAGTGAAAAATCCTTGTCTCTTTTTACTGTGAAGGGCTTGGTGCCTAGCAAAGATCGTTCCAGTCCAAAAACATTTTTTATCAGTTATAAAGCGTGTGCGTCGCCGTCGTCGTTGAATTCCGAAAGCAACGGAATTAGTAGTCTCAGGGGGGCGCAACTTTCCGGTGGCCGTTACTTTCGGACAGCTAAGAAAGACAAGCAATCCTCTCCAAGAAAACTGAGGTAAATACCACACCGAAATTATCATAGTGAAAGGAAGTAAGGTTTTTGCCTTTGTCAGTGGATTATGGTAACACTTTGGTAGCACTCTCTTTCCCTGAGATCATGACCTGTTTTCATGTCAAGCCGTACTTTTTTGTAAAATCTGACAAAAGAAGCATAGTTATATAATATATGTAGATAGGCTGAGCCTAACAGCGAAGCTCTCTGAACAGAAAGCCGACTATAAACTTAACTGAGATGAAAGGTCGGAAGCACAAGAATTAAGATTGACGACCGGGCTATTTTCCAATTTTAGCAATTCTCAAAAACATAATTACGCGACCGTCTGCACAGTACATTTAGACCGTACAAAAGTTCACAAAAACAACTTTTTCTCCGTCTAGAATAACTAGTACGACTACTTTTTCGAATAAAATACACCTGTTGCTTATCAAAAATTGCCCGAGAAACTGATTTGGAAATCAAAATTGCAAAAAATACACAAACATATTTGCATAAGGCCGGCGAGTGAAGTTAGAACTATAAAATCCAAGTCTTGTTTTGTTTACATAAAATCGCTTTTCAACCTTTGTAATGAATAAACAAACACATAAAAATGGACAACACAATCTTCTTTCGAAAAATGTTGTTCAAATCTCCATAAGTTTATGTTTAAAAACAAAACGCGAACCATTTATAGCGCATCGAGGCCGAGCTGTCTTCGATGAAAGAAATAATGAATGAACGACTGAATTTGAGCAAAACTAACAAAAACACAAAGAAAAAGTCAATCACATATTAATTCCTCGCGAAGCGAGGTTTATAAATTTGTCGCACGTGGGGATCGCGCGTGGATCGCTGTAGGGCGATGGTGTCCTGCAGTTGCCTGGCAACAAAAATCGCGACCGCTGGCATTGGCGCACTCTCATGTTTATTCGTCATGGCGGCCGTTTAGTCTGTGAAAAAATGTTTACTCTCGGTGAAACACAACCAATTTCTGATGCAAATGAGAAAAAACAGCAAACACAACAACGCTGGATTCAAACAGGTGGCTGGAAATCCTTGTCCGAGAAAATTAACCACCGAAACTCCGCTGAACGGTACCTTGAAATTCAGCGCGATCGAGCAACGAAGAGACAACGAGAGCATAGATTACAAAGACTTCGAGTTTACAGTATGCCGACGGAAGAGGCTCATTTCTACGGAGAAGCCACATTTCTACGGCGGAACCACATTTCTACGACAAAAGCTCATTTCTACGGAGGAGCCACATTTCTACGGAGGAGCCATATTTCTACAGAGGAGGCTCATTTCTACGGAGGAGGCTCATTTCTACGGAGGAGGCTCGTTTCAACGGAGAAGGCACATTTCTATGAAGAAGGCTCATTTCTACGGAGGAGGCTCATTCCTACGGAGGAGGCTCATTTCTACGGAGGAGGCTCGTTTCTATGGAAGAGGCTTATACTTGTATTAAAAACAAGAACCATTGTATAAAATAGGCGAGTTTTTATACAGAAACGGCATTAATTTAAAGTGTGCTGCAGTGGCCCTAGTGGGCCACCGTATAAATCTCCTTACAATATCAGTGTACGTGCAAGTACATAGATTATGCAAATTGAGAACCTGATCACGTTCAACATGAGTTGTCTGTGGAAACTGAACACAGATTCACTGTAGTTATATGGTTATGTGAAGTGTATTGACACCAGTAAGGAAAATGTACATCAACAAATTAATTTTGATTTTGAGATTTTTAAAGGGGCTAACTGGTCATGAAGGCCTAAGTTCTTCTCTTAACCTACGAATTCTCCATCCTGGTGTCTATACATTGCTTATGGTATTTGCATAGAATCTGTTGCTTCATCTTGAATATTCATGTTTTGTAATCAATTTTGTAATTCGCATGACCTGTATCCAAAATATAGTATTGTTACTGCTGGGAGAATCCCATGCCACTTTCACCATTGAGTTGTTATTTTTTGGACAACATCACTTTTCAGCAGCAGTAAACTCCTGTGATCTCAACCATTCAAGCGAATTGAGAATTGGGTTACCAATTATTTGATATCCAGTATATAGAACAAAAACTATAGCAGTATCTAAAGGGAACAGGTTCATTTGGGAGATCGCACTCACAAGCTTCAAAAATGGAATTTAATTGAAACAATCGAAATAAACAGAACACCACTGCAGATTGTCCTGGACCATGTCCACAACTGTACTTAATACATCCACTTTCAGACCAGTTTTCCTTCTGACAAAAATTAATGAAGGTAGGTGGGGGGGGGGGGGGGGGGGGGGGGAGGAAGGGCCTAAGGATCGATTGGTACCCAGTCCCCAGTCCCATAGCAGTTACAGCAAACCACAGCTCAAAACCCAAAACTGACCAGTACCAGCTCCCATTTATTTTATTTTAGGAAGACAGGGCACAAAGTGCAAGTTAAATGGAAGAGACTGGGAACAAAAATGTCTCAACTTTTGGGGCTTTTGCCAGCAAGCAACCCAACCTTTCCAGTCAAACCAGAAATTCCATCTCTCCCTCCCACATCGTTAAAATTTTGCAGTGCATCCTCCCCTAAGCTTCGCGAGGTTCTGCGAGACACGTATTTCAAGTATCAACGTAAATTCCCATCGAAAAATGTAATTTGTTTTACCTTAAAGAAATTCTTTACATCTCCGCTTCTTCAGTTCCAAAATCCGAAGTGAGAAACATCTCAGCCCCGCCTTGCTCCTGCCTTGATGAAATTAAACGTATGAAGTTCCTCGAAGCAAGATTTTATCCCTGAAATCTCTTCTTTTTCCACTATAGCGGCTTCTGAGTATCCCTTAATTAGTATCCCTGTCTTGAGTAGCAAATCGCGAAAAAAATGCAGGGAAATAACGACTGTAATTTGAAATGGTTTTCTCCGCTAAACACAGCACAGCATCGAAGTGTTTACCGAGCTGACGTGACATTCGGCCATGTAGCCGCGCGAAAAACAAAGCCTCGCTTTGGTTTCAAAATTGCTAAGATCCCGGATGTTGTGTGACGTCATACGCGCATGTTTTGCGACGTCATACGCATCCGCGAGCTAGCCCTGCCAAACGCGTACGGCACACGGACCGACACGCCCGCGAAACATTCCGCTAGCCATGACCATGAAAAATGGAGGGCATAGGTTCTATGAGTATGGGGCTCTGCAGCGGGCCTTCGGCCCGCGAGAGCTCCGCTGTTATCGAGCATATATATTTTTTGCCCCTTTTAGAAGCCGATATCACCGACAAATGATTAAATGTTTAGTTACTGACGATTTACATTAATTCTAAACAAAAATACTACCTCACATTTCTTCATTGAGGAATTCATATTGAACTGAGAATTCTGGGAATCATCGGAAGTATGGCTACGTTTGGACCCATGCCAGATCCACAATTCTTGGAACCACTTTCGATTTCTACTTAAAACGGCGGAATAATGTCGATGCCGTCATTGACGTCAACAAGTTCAAATAAAAAACAGAAGTAGATACCGAAGCAAAGGAACGGTTAACAGGACTGTAAGCGAGTTTATACCACAAGATCGGCCTTTTAAATCTAGAATTTAGAAAACCATTGATTTCGTAACATTGGGAGAACCGCTAGGAGTAAACTTCGATCTAAGTATAATATACTTCTTTTACGAGCAAATCGACAAATTCAAGAGCCTATACAGTCAAACCCCGCTTTGCAGACACGAACATCTCGTTATTAAGGACAGTTCCCTGACTTCCCTCTCCGATGGAATGAAATCCCACATATATTCACCAACATCCCTTAATCTGACCTGGAATTCTAAGTCAATGTCTGCAATGTTGCATCGGGGTTGCATTTAAAGCAGTGTACATAATTTCTGTTCAGTCCAATATTTTCCTTTGATCGGCCCATCCTCTTGATAGGTTGTTACTTTCGGGTAGAAGACATAGTACTTTCTGGGGGCGGGGGGTTATTTTCGGAATGCTACGATAAGGGTTTTTTTTAGGCCGCTTGCACCGGCTTCCACCAGCAATGTATCTTCGATGACTATTTTTACGTGGTGCTAAAATTTAGCGATTTTGGCATCGAGCAACTAAGTGGTGAAAAAAACAACAGTATTGATATAACGAAGAAAAAATATACATAGGAGAATTACCGCACTGTTTGAATTATAAGGAGCTAGAGGCCCTTTGCCCTTTGCTCGGGCTCGAGTGAACAATGCCGGAAGATCTGAGACACTTTTAAACTGAATGACAGCTTTCACGCCTACCAGAAATTGCTGTCGGAGTCAATGAGTTATGGCACATCGAGATTTTTTAGTGAATAACCATTCTGTTAACCTTTTACGACTCTTCTACCAATCTCATTATAATCTCTGACAAGCGATCATAATCTTTTGTCTCCGACAGTTTTTTCTGTCGGAGATTTGCGCGCTAGGCAAGTTTCTGCTGTATTGTTGTCCGCAACAAATGCTGTTTAGTGAAACAAGCCCGAAACAGCTGTCTGTGTCTGCATTCTAGTTTTGAACGCTGATCATGTCAGGTTTGGCCGACCGTAGTGCCATTTCGAGAGAATGCCTTTCCACATTGTTTGATCGGTCCTTGCAGTGGTCTGTTGCTTATCACTGTTTGTATTTGATCCAATGTGACGCAATAGATTGTTCACGGTATCTGCAGTTTAGTTGATTTAGTGAGGGGGGGGGGGGGGGGGGGGGGGGCTCCCATATAAAAATGACGGGGGTGCTCGTCGTACCTTTTAGGGGTCAAAATTTGTAGATTGGTACCGCTTAGGGTACTAAAATCTGAAATGACGACCGTTAGAATTATCGAGGTACCTTTTAGGAAATCAACTAAACTGCAGATACCGTGAACAATCTATTGCGTCACGATTGGATCAAATACAAACAGTGATAAGCAACAGACCACTGCAAGGACCGATCAAACAATGTGGAAAGGCATTCTCTCGAAATGGCACTACGGTCGGCCAAACCTGACATGATTAGCCTGCAGAACAGGCGTTATTTTTTTAAGCGTTTCAGGCGAGCGCGGTAGGCGAGCGCGAAGCGCGACGCGAGCGCGGAGCGCGAGGAGAGAAAAAATAACGCCTGTCCGCACACCATTGTTTGTGCCCTTCCGCCCCCATACACACCCCCAAATCACCAACCAATCATAATGCAAAACGGCCTATTTTGGCCCCATATGGTGCGAGAGCCAAACCGACCACCGGCGAAGGTATAAAATGTCCTGATGGTTCTGCGCCGAACATACGCCAGCTACTCAAAAGAAAGCATTTGCAGAAGACTTGGAGATTCTGGTGTCCGAAACTGTGAAGCGTTCCAGTTCTGTGACAAGTTTTCGGCAAGCCATTAGGGAAGACCGTATTAAAGGAGCCAAGATCTGTGAAATTTTATCCCAGCTTGGACTTCATGTCGAAGAGTCACACGCGTAAAATGGCAAGCACGCACGACTTTACATGTAATCTTATGCTTTTTAATGCCATTTGCTCCTTCTATTTGTTTTGAACGAGTGTACATTTAGCTTGTTTTGGAGGATTTTGGTGCTGACCGATGGAACTTTTGTAAAAAATGCCGCGTGCATGCAATGGTCGGAAGGTCAAATCTGTCTATTGTGATTTACTGTAGTTTTTGTTCTCGATAAATTATGAGCATTCTTTTTTTCATTGCGGTTAGAGTGTTGCTTTCGGCATGTTAGTTATATATACGAAAGATTTTCACTTCTTCTCTAAAATGACAGGATCTGAAATGAGATGTCGCCCTTGCATGTCACTCTTCTATCTTGTCATGTTTTTGTCACGCTGGGCCCAGCTATTTTAGTTTTCGTTGGAATTGTCACGAAAATCGATCTGTAGATTCAAGCTTAGCAGAGAGAGATGTCGCTTTAAAAGTTAGCTATTCATTTTGTAGAGAATTGAAGTTTACGTGAGGTTTGTGAATTGAAGTTTACGTGAGCTGTGATTTCATTATCGGTTCCGCTTCGCCGGTCTAGTGTCTGTTTTGTTTACGCCGTTATTATATGTCATACCATTATGATCACATGATATCGAGTAGCCAATTGGATAGCCGCGTTCATATATGAACGCCGGAACAGCACGAACAATGGTGTGCGGACAGGCGTTATTTTTTTTCTCCCCTCGCGCTCCGAGCTCGCCTCGCGCTTCGCGTTCGCCTCGCGCTTCGCGTTCGCCTGCCGAGCTCGCCTGAAACGCTTAAAAAAAATAACGCCTGTTCTGCAGGCTAGACATGATCAGCGCTCAAAACTAGAAAGCAGACACAGACAGCTGTTTCGGGCTTGTTATGCCCTCGTCAGTGTGCCATAGCTAAAACATAATGAGAATCGGTAACTTCACCTATCTCATATATGTCGCTTATCATTCCAGAAAGAGCTGTGATAGGGTAAATCGCACAATGGTCATTACCGTAGTGCCATTTCGAGAGAATGCCTTTCCACATTGTTTGATCGGTCCTTGCAGTGGTCTATTGCTTATCACTGTTTGTATTTGATCCAATGTGACGCAATAGATTGTTCACGGTATCTGCAGTTTAGTTGATTTACGTTTTAGGGTATGAGCCGAAAAAATATGACAGAATATGACATGTGTTGTTTTCGAATTGGTACCTCCTAGGGGTAAAAATTATTTTGAGCCACGCCCATCAAACAAGATTCTGGTACCTTTTAGGGTGTTTTTCGAAAATTTCCGACGAGCACCCCGTCATTTTTATATGGGAGTACGCCCCCCCCCCCCCCCCCCCCCCCGGGGATGCTACACGCCGGTTTACAGAGCAGACAAGGACATGACAGACGGCATAAACCTTGTGGATGCCACCGATGAGTTTGTGCGAGGAAACGAAACCGAAAGCGGTTGTCTGGAAAATTTACTAGAAAGTAACGACATCCCCGAAAGTTGTCGTTTCAGCCAAAGTTGACTAAAACAATTCAAGTCCCACCTGCCAATTAACATCACTGACCTTTGATATTACATAACTATGATTGTGTATTGTGGGGTAATAATTTCGAAGCTCCATTATCACAATTAGTGAAGCTACAAAATAAGGTTGTCAGAATCATCAACAACGTACCACTTCGTGATCATATTACTCCCCATTACAGGGGCGTAGCTACCTGTACGCACGTGCGTACCTGAAAAAGTGAAAAAAGGAAAGATTTGGGACTTGAAGGTGGGGGGAGGAGGTAGGGGGAGTGTTTGAAAACAGTGATTGTGCGTATCTCTGAAAAATTCCTGGCTACGCCCCTGCATTATGTAAACCTTGGCCTTATTAAGCATTCTGACATTAATTTGTAAAATGAAATGCCTGCCAACTATTTTATGATCTTATTTTATTGTAGATAACAAGCCGTCTAATCTTACTATATCTTTTGTATCTGAGCAACATAATTACGCCACTCGAAGTGCATCCTTACAACACCTAAATCCTAGTTCCCTCAGAATAAACATAAGAAAATTTTGTCCAACAATTATTGGATGCTATTACTGGAATGATATTCCTATATAAGAAAATTAAACAACAATTTAAAAGAGCACTTTACCAATACTATTTTGCTTAGTATTAATCACCTATTACTTCTATGTTTCTATTCCTTTCTTTGTAGTGTGTTTTCTCTTTTTCTTTAAAAAAATTGTAATTTAGCTATACGGCATCTAATTAGTTTACCCGATATCTTGCCCTTCTCCATTTTTTATTTTCTTATCTTGTAAGCTTCAAAAACGAATGTAATAATAAAAGAAATGGAGTAAATAAATAAATATGTAAATTCTCACATAGCGAGGGTTGCGCCGGATGGACTTGTTGAGGTCGTATGAACGTATTGCCCTTCATTGTAACGAAAATTAAGTTGACCAACAGGATGTATGTTTAATTTTCAGTTGAATCTCAGACAGTGTTCCAGACTTTTTTCAGTTGTTCTCGGTCTTCTACTTGAGCCTGTTTCAGCTGTACCGGGACCTCACTTGGGGTGCACGGTGTTGAACCCGCGGAGAAACATTAGGATCAGTGTCTATGTGCAAGTGGCACGGAAGGGGAAACCTCCCATTTAGTCAAACTGATTTTTACAGTGTCCGGATTTTTCTTATACTCATGCCGTGTCATTGACTGGATATGATAGGTCTGCCATTGTTGCTGTTGACTGTGATGTGCCAACGCAGCTTTACAGTTGTTTTCACATAACTTTACCGCGCGGTGTTGCGAAGTTCGTTGGGAAATTGGTTACTAGGCTACGAACTAGCCAATTAATTACGTTGCGAAAGTAATTGGAAACTTGAAAACGAAGTTCGCAACTTCATTCCCGCCAAATTTGGCTTGTTCCTACCCTAGTACCTAATTTCCCAACGAACTTCGCAACACCGCGCGGTAAAGTTATGTGAAGGCAACTGTAATAGTTTCATTCCCTTGTTGACATATCGCCAACGCAGGGCCATCAACATTAACGACCTCGGCGTGTATTACGTTTGGGCTCAGTGAGATTGTTATGACCCCGAACATACATGCGTCGAGACCTGGGCTATTAGCTTCAATGTCGGTTTTTGTACGTCTAATGCTTCAGGTTTAACCACTGGTGAAAGTTTTTGGATAGTATGAAACCCCTATTGCCTTAACACCTGAGTAGTGCTAGTCTTTCCTTTTGTTGTAGTGCCAAGAAGACTTCTAGTAGAGCCGTGTCTTTACATGAGATAGCATTCACATAACAACAACAACAATATCAACTTTATTTAAGAAAAAGAGACAATATTAATAAAAATATTAACAATATTTGCCACCCGCAAACTGGCTAAAGGAGCTGTTCGAGGCAGGGGCAATATAACTTATAGCTAAAGGGCAAGGCGTTGTTTCAATTTGGCTCAGGACTGGAAAACACGATCACTTATATAATGGCTGGGTGGCCACTGATTCAGGTACAGTATTGTTCTCGCTAGCAGTCTCAATCTCGAACACACTCTTATTTCTTACCTTTGACAAGAGGCATGCCTTGGCTAACCAACCTTGTCACTCTAACAACGACATCCTCCTTATTCCCTTGGAACTCATCCACAACAACCGCGTAAAGCGATGACACTTGATCCTCATGGCATAAAAAGACGTGATGAACTTAATTAGTGACATTTAGCTTCTTTCTTACCAATCATTTTCTGTTATATTTTTGTTATATTTCTGTTATATATTTTCTGTCATATTTCAAAAGTTTTATATGTAACGTTTATTTTATATCTGTATTAATTTTTGTTTTTTAGCCCCCGTAGAAGGTTTGTTTTGTAAACCGAAATATCGGGCAAATATATTCAACTGTTTTTTTTTTTTTACTTTTTTTACTTCTGTCTCAATCTCTTCTTGCCGTAAGGATCAGTTTGCCGTTTTTACCTATACTATTTCAAGATTTTTACTGATCCAGGTCTACGATAGATCCGGCACTCTTCATTGGTTTGTCGCTGTGGTTTTGCCGTTATTATAGATTTTACACTTGGGCTGCCGGATTGTGTTCGTTATAACGAGGATTTCGTTATATCGAGGTTCGTTATATCGAGTTTCTGTTCCATACATTTTGCTTGGGTTCCTTTGTTCAAAGGTTGGCTGCCGATGATCTTCAACTGACTCAGACAAAAAAAGGAAGTTGACGTCAGCGTCTGATAGCGATGTAGTAACTCAAACAATATTAATTTTAGCATAATATGTAAAAAAAGAAAAGGTAAAGAGATATTACATCAAATGGCATGTGACTGGCTTTGTTCATTGAAACACAACAGGTTATTTACTGAAAAAGAAGGTTTGAAGTAAAATGTCTTTGAGGGGCCGTAGGTAACGTTTTAATACTGTGCCTCTATCGATCGCCTCCCTCCGAAAATATTTGATAATATTTGAGATAATCGCCTCCCCTCTTCCTTCCGACTTTAGAAAAGTTATGTCGGAAAAAAGTCGAGGTGAAGTCAGAACTTAAGGTGCCGTTACACGAGGCAATTTTTTCCTGCAACTTGCAACGCAATGCTGACGAGAGCCGTTGCGACACAAGTTGCGGATGAAATTGCGCGTGTACCACCACTTCTGCGCAACTTGTTTCGCAAAGAAAAATTGCGTTGCGAGTTGCAGAAAAAGTTGACCACTTATCTACTTTTTGCAACGTTGCGAGACAAGTTGCAAACGTGTTACTTGTAATCAGCAACTTGTCTCGCGACATGTCGCAACGGTTCTCGTCAGCGTTGCGTTGCAAGTTGCAGGAAAAAATTGCCTCGTGTAACAGCACCTTTAATGACGGCCCAGATGAATTTAGAACAATTTCAGAACACTTTAACAAAGAAAATATTTAGGTGATTTTTTTTATGATTTGCCACTCCCAATTTTAAAAGGGAAAAACCCCGGGAACGAGGTTGTATTTGGCGAAATTATAATAAAATAAATATTGTTAAGGGCACAACTTCTATCCGGTTCTTGCAAGCAATATTTGAAATAATCACCTCCCTCGTATTCGTAGGCGGTATTGGGTTACAACCGATAATAGGCGTTTTATTGGTATTCGTATCGTATTATTCGTAGGCAATACCAATAATACGATACTAAAATTCAACCTCGTTCCTAGGGTCCTCCTCTTCCCGCTCCCCAAGTAGAGCGAGAGAGGGGGCGAGAAGAGGAGGACCCTGAGAACGTGGTTGACGAAAATTCCGTTCCATTTGGTTTCCTTCCCGGATTTTCTGGAAATTGTGGTTTATTTCTGGAGATTTTATTAAGGTACTCTCTAGAAGTAACTGACGCAGGGAAAATCAAACAAACGGACATACCCCAGCCCTTATTTTAAAAGTTCTAATTTTATAGTCTTAATGTCCAATGTCCAATGTTCCGATGACGGAACTTTGTATTAGAAAAGCAGAGTTGGTTTATAATTGTCTGTAGGGAGTAAATTTTTGCGGAGAATTATTTTGCGAGAATGTTGTTCTGCAGTATCATTTTCGCACATGGAAGGAAAAAATGTTATTAGTATTTTTGTACGCTTGCGTATGCTCTTAGGTCACGTGATATTTTATGTCGCAGGGTTGCGCAAAGTCGGGGATTCCCCTAATCTTTGCTTGGAGATTGGTTGGATCACTTTCGATTTTTGTTTTACGTATACGGAAGACGAGTGAACACGTACGCCTGCACGACCAGCGAAATGTCCTCTTCTCGTAACGTTATCGAATTTGTGGCAGGAGACTTGGAAAAACGATACAAATGTATTCAATGCCATAATGTTTTACAAGGCCCCGTGCAATCTTCTTGCGGACATAGGTAAGTTGCGAAAGTTATACCTTGAATTAACAGAAAGTTCTAGAATGTGCCACGAAGCATGTCTCGTTTCAGCATTCACTCATTCTACTCTTTTTTTCTTAATACAAAAGCGACCACGACTTTTGTAAACGGTTAATTATAAATGAAGTAACACTGCGATATGTCTTCCCTTTACCTGATTATCTACTGCAGAAAGTTGTACATGATTCCGCAGTTAAGAAAACTAAAAGTGTTTTCTAATTTAATAAAGGCACGCCACCTTTCTGACCTTTTGTGATCAAACTTATGCCAGACGAAGTCTTCAATCATCAAGTTCTTTGTTTGCTTGATAGCAATTCTATTATAATGGTCGATCAAATCGTTAATACTCTTTTCCGCCATTTGGCTTTTTCGTTTATTCAAAACCGCCATCAGTCGTGGACAGCGATCACGGTAACGTTCAAGTTCTGTTGTTAGTCGAAAAAAGTTCGAGAAAATGTATTCTTGCATCAATATGGATCGACAAAATTATGAACGTGACTGAAACAATTAAAGATGGCGTAAAAGTCTGCAACTGTATATGAAACGTGAGAGTCATATGAGTTACGACATCAATTTTGGCTCAAATTTTTGTGCAAGTCAGCACATTACACGCAAATAAACTAATGTAAACCTTATTGCTTTTAAAAATCATCTATCTCGTGACTGTGTGAATCATGTCTAAATTAATACATGATATTTCAAACTTGCAGTGTTACATCATCAATCAACTTGTGCCCACTTGTGTGACTATATATGGTGGTTTTCACAGCGGCCATGTTGTTAGTCAGTTAGTCAGTTAAATTTCCATCCTTAATCGTATTAATAACAAAATTCTCAATTGTGTTTGCTCATGAGCGCGCCTATTTCATACCTGCCAACTTTTTCTGAACGATAGGCGTGAGAATTTTTTCGTGGGAGTGCCAGGATTTCCGAAGGCGACCCGACCAAATACGAAGACAACCTGATTTATTCCAAAAGAATTATGTTCCAAAGAATTTGGAAGTTTCCATGGACCTCAAACCTCTGTTTAATAACATCCAGCTGTAATCGTAATGTTCAGAACAATAAAAATGTAGGTTAACCGACAACAAACTGCCAAATTTTCATGAATGTAACTATATTTTTAATTGGATCATGCAATCAGTTAAGGCCAATAGCTCAAATCTGTAAGTCATGCACGAGAAATCGCTCCATATGTGTGAGTTGACGTGAGATCAGAGTTTTAGACTCGCAAGCATGAGACTCACGCCTAAGACGTCAGAGACTGAGTTGGCAGGTATACTATTCCTTACATAATTGACACACTTTCACGTGGGTGTCCAGTTACAGCTATCCAATTGCAACTTTTTGTAATTGGATAGCTGTAATTGGGATACCTACATTGCACACGCGTCAATCAGTTGCATTTAAATGGTTTTTTTACTGTCTTGCTCCTACTTTCAAACTGATAGAAAATATCCTAGATGTTCCGAGTACAAAACAGTCTACATAGACTTTTTAATCTTGAATTTTGTTTTCAATGCGATTAATTAGTAATCTAACTTCGTGTTGTATAATTTAGGGGTAATCATGCTCATTCAATTTATTACCTGTACTATGAATTCAGGGTGCAAAACTGATGGTTGTTCAGTTGTCCTGGCCAATTAATTAAAATAATGCTGGGACAACCAAATCACACTGAGTGGGTTATTCATTCTGCCAGGGCACAATATAAATCACTTTTATCACAAGGTTTGTTCTCAAAGAAAGATTAGAAGCAAAAGATAAAATCCTTACTTTGTTATATCTATAGTTTCTAAACTTAATTTTTGTTTGTTTGTTGCATTTGAAAACCAAAAGGCAAACAATTAAAAAGATTTTTTGACATCAAGAAACATGAAGGTAGGGAGGCTGGACAACCAGTATATTGTTTAGTTAAAGCAACCAAACCAACAAATGTAGTTGCCCCAAGGACAACTAAACACAAAAATAAATGAACATGATAAACATTAACATGTCACGCTTCAGTGTACACTGTTGTTACGGCATCTTGAAGTAGGCACACAACACTTCCTTCTAACTAGCCAAGTGTTAACACTTCCTTATTCACCACAGCTTTAACTTACATACAATTTTTTTTACATGTTTATTTAATCAAGATACCAAAGATTAAATATAAAATACAAAGGATTATCTTGGACAGGAAACCATGACATCACTCCGTATGTAAAACATTAAAAGAATTCAAACAAGAATTGAAAATTTACAAATTTACAATAATATACTGACCAGATGTAAAAAAAAGAGATTGTCGGGTGTAAAGTGAAAACATGAATAATACCACCGAAGGGTTTTCTGGGAAGTAGAAAAAGTGTCTTGTGTTCTCAGATAAATTACATGTTATTATGCACCAAATCATCCTCTGAATCTTTTAGGAAGGAATAGATCTTACATACTGACAACTGAAATATTAACAAGCCTTGTTAATGTCTTGTTCCCAGAATTTGTTTGTATTGTATTGTTTATGCCATACGCTTTTTTCCTGACAACATTACTTCAATTAGGTGTTCATCTGTACAATGCTGAAAAACTGTTTTACATGTTAAAGGGATAGTTTCACGGTTCGGACACAGATTATAAAATGCTTTATTTGCTTTCTTACCAATTTTATCGGTTAAAAAAAACTCACATTTACTTCAATAATCACATACTACAATTAGTCCAAACAAAGTTAAGGATGACCAAAATTCACAGAAAATTTCAACGGATTACACAGACAAAGTCAACACTGAATAAAACCTTCGACCCGAATGATTTATTCTATGCTCTGGTGGCTTTCATGGTGCACATGGGTATGTATAATCATCCATTCAATCAGCTGATTGACCGTGACATTTTCACGGGCAAATTTCCCACCGGAGTTATCTACTCGCTTCTGATTGGTCTAAACAATGAAGTTAAATGGGTTACATCATAACCTGCACATGCACTGAACCGTGAAACCCTCCCTTTAAGAAAGCTCATAAGTCTTCACTTGAATATATTGACATTATCAGCTTCAGTGGCAGATCCAGAGTCCATTGTAAGGTGAGGGGGAATAAGGGGTGGGGGGGGGGGGGGGGGTGAAAATGTTAGAGCCCCTTGGGCCCCTCCCCCCCCCCCCCCCCCCCCCCTTGATTAGTCTGGACTGGGCTCGTTACATCATGTCTAGTAGCTCTAACTAATGTGTTTGACTTCTTTTAACTTAAGCTGAAATGGCTCAGTCAATTCAAAGTGTCGGTTTGCCCCCCCCCCCCCGGACATTTGTCAGACATTTGTTATTTTCTCTTAGGACAATATTGCAAGATCAGCCAATATATACCCACAATTGAGACTTAAAAAAGAGTTCAAATGCCCCACCCATGGGACAAGACCAAATCACACCAATCTTGTTGCAAACAAACTAAAAATCTCAATTCCAAGCTGAAATGCAACCTCGTTCCCAGGGTCTCTCGTCTTCCCGCCCCCTGGAGCGAGAGAAGAGAGACCCTGGTCTGGTCTGGTCACGTGCGTCCCAAAATCTGGGATGTAACAAATAAAAGATTTGAGGGAGGAGCGGCAAAGTGTGAAATTTGTTCGCTCTAGCAGAGCATTGCAAATCAAAACAAATCCAAAAAGCGTTTGGCGGCTTGCGATAAATATGAAGCGGCGGTCATCCGCAGACTTAAAAACATATCCACATCGACTGGTTTTGAGAGTGCAAGTTGCTTTAGGATATGTAAATTAACAGTTGGGGAATTGTCACAGCGCTTCAAGATTTGTCTCAGTATTGAAAGCTAATTTTGGACTCGCTACATAATGAGTGAAAACCAATGCAGTCCAATTTTATTACTGGACGCCGCCGCTAAGCTCGGTCTCGGCAAAAAATGCTTTTGATTTATGGCATTGTTCCGAACTGGGATGAATTATCGCTACATCATTACTATTTAGCAGGCGATCTTCAAGCTTCATTCGACGGACACATTAAATTGTCGCCGTCTGTTCTCGGACGATGGCGAAGTGGAAAAATACTTTTGACATGCAGATCGACTCAACACTTTTATAACAGGAAACGAGGTAGAGAAGATAATGATAGCTTTTATTCTTCGTAGGTGAGGCATGTTGTTTTGTTCAACATTTACCAGTTCCAGTCGTTTGAATGTCTATACAAGATTTTTTACATTTCATTGTTTCATTGTATGCTTGTGAAATTATTGAACGATAACTATTTTAATCCTTGCGTATAATTCATTCGCTTTTTTTTAATCGTTTGACTGAACCGTTTCCGGACATCAACCGACTCGCGCACAGTACGAGCCACTGTGAAGAAAACGAGACAAAGTTACAAACACCGTCGACCCCTCCTTAGGAATATAATTGTCCAAGAGGCACGTGACCAGACCAGACCAGGGTCTCTCTTCTCTCGCTCCAGGGGGCGGGAAGACGAGAGACCCTGGGAACGAGGTTGGCTGAAATGTTATTAAATATATTTGTTGCAAAGATAAGAAATAAAAAAAAACTTTAAAAAAAAACATTCCCAAAGGGCACTACAGCCCTATTTGACATTTTTAAAGCAAAGTGATCATGCAGACTGAAAGTAACCCTGTATCCTGGCCTTATGAGACTAAACTTCACAGGAAGAAGATGACAAAGATGTGAGTCACATTAAAATCACAACTAAAAATCTCAATTCCAAGCTGAAATGTTATTAAATACGGTATATTTGTTGCAAAGATAAGAAATAAAAAAAAAACTTAAAAAAAAAACATTCCCAAAGGGCACTACAGCCCTATTTGACATTTTTAAAGCAAAGTGATCATGCAGACTGAAGTAACCCTGTATCCTGGCCTTATGAGACTAAATTTCACAGGAAGAAGATGACAAAGATGTGAGTCACATCGAAACATGTCCAATACAAATTAAAAAACAGCATGATTTTTTTTTAAATTAAAGTATCGCAGGCTGTGTTATACCAACACAGCAAACAGTTAATATCATGCCAGTTTTTATTGTTCTTAGGATAAGAAATCCTGTACAACATTTAGTGTTCTGTAGTTCAATTGCTTACAAACACATTTTCTTTTCATGTTGAAGATATCTGCATCCAAGTTCATAAAATGTTTAGCATAATTTCCTAAACAACACAAACATAAAAAAAACTTTTAGGTGTATTGCTTTATTTTATAAAAGCAATAAGGAAATCATTCATGAACTATTACTAATTCACTACATCAGCTGAGCAATTATATGCATTAATTGTTATATTGAAACATTGCTAAGCCTATCTCATGCCATCTGTTATAAGTTCATAGTAAACAGTTCAAGATAGGTGGTCTGCAAAACAGCTAACTTTAAGCACTTAATGACTGGCCCCAAGGTAAACAGCGAGTTTTGTTTCCCCAAGATCCTCGACATTGAGGGTTGAGGGTCAAACAAACAAAACTCACTGTTGCCCGTTGGGCCAGTCATTAAGTGTTTTGTTATACCTCCCAACTCAAAAATAAAAAAATATATGGCTGAGATGAGAAAAAATGTGTGCTTGGCGCGGGTGGCACACAAATTTGCATTTGCCGCGGTTTCAACGTGCATGACCTGATCACGTGCGAGTCAAAAGTTAAAGTTGTTGTTCTCCTAGAAAGTTAGTGAGTTGTTCGCCCTAGGGAGTTAGACTGTTTTGACCCGTGGCACGTGACACGTTCTTGGCCAATCAAAAAAGGCGTTTGAATTGGGAGGCAAACCATGTAACAGCTAACAGTAAAAAAACAAAAACGTTTAAACGCTCCAGAATGTCAAAATAACGACATTTTGTACCAATTCTTACTCTAAAGTGAGCTGTTAAGGACAAAACTTCCAGAGTTCGTTAATTCCCTCTGGAATTGAAAAATTTTGTTTTTTGGCATGCTTAAGTCAAACTTTCATCAATAAGTTCACTTCTGTAGTTTTTACTAGATATAATAATGGTTTGTTGTCTTGTCACCTGTGTTCAACAACGCGTTGATGTAGGTGTCAGTTGGTGTACCAACATAGTCCATATCACATAGACCACACTGGATTTGACTGAGCTAAAAGCATGGCAACCACTTTCCGAAGTTTTTTCTCTTTCGCAGCCAAACCTGTACCCTACTAGCAAACTCCCTTTCAATCTTCCCGACTCGGATAATCTTCCTCTTTCTGATTTTTGTTGGAATATCGAAGGGGACTCGGACTACCAATCACGTGACTTTGCCTCCCACTGACTATGAATACATGTATATATACTAACTTCCAACCCTTGCAGGTTTTGTCGGTTATGCTTGGAGGATCTTTTCAAGAGGGAACCAGGTGAGCCGAAATGCCCGGATGATGGCGAGGCGCTTAAAAGGAATGAAGTTTTCAGGGACAAATGCGCTGAGAAAGAGCTCCTCGCCCTGGAGTGCTACTGCCCAAGCAAATCATTTGGCTGTCCTTGGACCGGATTATTAGCACATCTACATGATCACGATGCAGAGTGTCCTTTTACAAAAGTGAAGTGTCTGTATAGTAAACTTGGTTGCGATGCAGTTGTTTTGAGACATCAGTTAGCAAAACATGTGGAGAATGATTGTCTATTTAAAGTTGTAGATTGCCCGTACTGCCAGGTCGGTTGTGCTGGCGTGAAGATGAGGGAACATCTGGAAGAGTGCGGAAAGTTTCCTGTGAAATGTCCTTACGGTTGTGATGAAAGTGAAATTCCCAGAGAGAAACTACCAGAGCATTCGAATTCATGTCCACGTGCTCCTATACATTGTGATTTTAGCTCTGTGGGATGTGATTTTCAAGGTCCTAGGGATTCTCTAGAACAGCATCTTAGTTCTCATACAACAGAGCACTTAACACTGTCTAGTATAAACATAAAGAACCTCTTAGAGAAAATGCAAAATTTACAACTTCAGCTGAGCGCTTCCGAGACAATAAGTCAAACTCAAGAAGCACAGCTGACCCTGCAAAACGAGGCTCTGGCGCTCAACAAACAGACCCTATCCACGCACCAGATGAAGCTAGCAAGAGTGGAAGAGAGTCTAGATACACAGCGCAAGAGCATTGACGAGCTTCGCCAATTAGTCCAGTCTATGGTTAACTCCACAGAAAGCAAACAAGCTGGTTTAAATAGCGATGAAGTGATGCATCGTTTAGATTTTCAGGACGAAAGGTTAGCGGTACTAGCGGACGAAGTAACACGACTCAACACTGTACCGCGTCCGCGCTCCGCGGCGCGGGAATACGAACGAATATCCCAACCGAATGTTAGAGGAAGCGATCATCGGTTCGATCGGGTAGAACACTCTCTAGCTTTGCACGAGATACAACTGGCTGATCAAGACCTTAAACTACAAATCTTGGAGACCACATCACATGATGGTGTCTTTTTGTGGAAAATCGACGAGTTTCAACGTAGATTTCGCGAAGCTGTTGATGGGAAAACAATCTCCATCTACAGTCCTCCGTTTTACACTTCTCGCTACGGATATAAGCTTTGCGCACGCGCATATCTCAACGGGGATGGACCCATGGGAAAAGGGAAATATTTGTCGTTGTTTATTGTGTTAATGCGAGGAGAATATGACGGTTTGTTGGCATGGCCGTTTCAGCAAAAGATCACTATGAGGCTTCTGGATCAAGATCGAGTCTCGCATATTACCGAAACCTTCCGACCAGATCCGAACAGCTCGAGTTTTCAACGACCGCGCTCGGATATGAACATCGCGTCGGGTTGTCCGACATTCTGTTCACATTATCTTCTGAGATCGAGGGGTTATATTCGCGATGATTCGATTTTTATTAAGGTAATTGTCGATACAACTGGAATGCAAGTGATCTAAAGACCGATTTACACGGTACAACTTAATTGCATGCGACACGCTTACGCCATGCTTACGATATGACTTGAGTTGATTTGCACGAAGCTATTCTTTATACAGCTGTTTCGAGAAAAGCGTAAAAGTGCACGCGACAATCCAGAAAGGTATTGTGGGTAGTCATCCACGCTATATCCTAAAAACTCATTTATCCCAATGGCCCGCCATCTAAGATCGTCCCTGTACGGACGAGGCATCGCGGGTTTCATGTATTTATTTGACTTATTTAAATTCATTGATCATATCCCATAATATTTTTCGGGATTGTCGCGTGCACTTTTGCGCTTTTTCCGACAACCTTTCTCGAAACAGCTGTATACCTAATCGCTTCGGCGGCATATCAGGCGAGTTTGGTCGAGCCATGTTTCGTATTTTGGCGAGACGCAGTCGAGCTAAAATACCCATGGCGAATATTTGAAGTAAATATTTGCACTTTGCAGCTCAGAGACTCGACCAAAATGTCAACTTTATACTTTTCAAACGGCCATTTGACAACCTTTGGAGAAGAGAAAGTCGATTATGACGAACTGGAAGAAGCGGAGACAAAACTTTACCGGCAGAGCGTAAACATTCCCATTTAGATTGCTTATCGTCTTAGATTTAACTTAAAACTCCACAGCGGTTTGTGTCTAGACAGCAACAGCCAGGCAATCAAAATCAGTTCTGGATCAAAATCAGTTAAATAATAACACAGAGTTCAAAACTTTAGGGAAACCTGCATCAAAGAAAAATGAAATTATAAATATAAATGCAGGCAACATGTGAAACATGTAGAGTTCTCCAAATCACTTTTATAAAAACAAAAACAAGCACAATGTAGTTAAAAGGAATAACTTACTTGTACGTATTTGAAAGGGCATTTTAGATCTTCAACAGCCGGTTTATAAGAGTTAAAATTACTCATAACAAATCGTTACTCGAAACAGAAGCTCATGTTAGCTTCTGCTCGAAAACAATGATAAGAAAACTTCGAAATTCCTCAAGACAACCGCAATCTAGTTTTGTCGAGATGATGAAAACGCACTCCGTAAGTTCAGAACAGCGATGCCATATGTACAAACAAATACAGTCACGTAAAAATTAAAGCAACTCAGTTTTAAAAATAGTACGTTAAATTAGTTTTTAAGATACAAATCACCACAACTTTCTCTTTAATACGAAATCATAAATTTGGAAAACACGTAGGCTTGAGAATATAAGTGTATAAGAACTAGACCGAACTAAATAAACTTGTTTGAAACTAACAAGGAATCAGAGAATTAACTCTGTATGTAAATTATAGTGCTAAGGTCAACCCATAAATATCCCTGTACTGAGCGTTAGCCCTAGTAAGGAAACGAGGAACCACTCGAGGGAAAGAAAACTCCCGTACGGCCTCGTGGCTCAAGCGGTGGAGCGACGGAAGATCTAATCCGGAGGTCGTGGGTTCGAATCCCACCGAGGTCAAAGATTTTTTTCTTTCCCTCGTGTGGTCCCTCGTTAATTCTCTGATTCCTTGTTTGTATCACCAGTGCTACGTGGCTCAACATTTGTTTGAAACTAACTGATTTAGTATGCTCGTTTCCTCTCAAAAGTAACTTTGAAAAACAAGTTATAAGCTTACAAAGAAAAACCACGGTAAGGACAGTAGACTAGGCAAGTAAGTAAGTGTTGTAAGCACGTCGTAAGGGACGGACCATTTAATTTATTGGGGGGGGGGGGGGGGTGGGGAAAGGGGTTGGGCAATTGCCAAATAAAATTCCTGCAGAAGAAATTTAAGAGAAAAAAATCGTGCACAAGAAAGCAAGTGAAAAAAAAATTCAAGCATTTTGGTAAAAAAAATTCTTGCAAATAGTGATGCTGATTAAAAAGTTCATACTCAGAAGAAATTGCCCAATACCCCCCCCCCCCCCCCCCCCCCCCCTACACACACACACACACACACACACACACACACAAAAATTAAATGGTCCGTCCCTAAGCATGGTTTGAGCGTGTCGCACGCGACAAAGTTGTACCGTGTAAATCGGCCTTGAAAGATGCATACGCTTTTGTATTTTGTCACAACCATTATATCCTTGTAATACTATTCATATTTAGTGTCATTTAGAATTAAGTTCATTTTCCTAAGTAAATACCTCGTAAATGTGAAATCCTTGTTAAAATGTAAGTTTATTCAGACTTGTTTATAAGACACTTTTCGTTATTGCTTTAAGATCCAGAGTTTCTGATTGTTATTGCTTTTGGAAATTGGAAAAGAAAGCTGTTTAAGGTGTTTCGATACAGTTTTCTGGAGACCATACCTACAATTTTAATCGGCTTTTAAGCGGTCTTCTCCAAGTCAGATCAACTTGAAATTTTCACCACTAAAGGCGGCGAAATACGAGATACAAAAACCCTCAACTTGTCGCGCAACACTGTTTCGTTGCAAGTTTTGGTCGATGTTTCCCGTTTTTCACCATGCGTGACGGATCAACTTGTCGCGCAACAAAAACATCTGTTGCAGGTTGAAGAAATTTGTTGCGAAAAGTAGAGCGCGGGTCAACTTTGAGCAACAAATTTTGCCTTTGTTGCTCGTTTTTTATCAAACTCTCAACTTGTCACGCAACAAATTTGCCAATGTTGCGCGACAAGTTGAGGGTTTTTGTATCTCGTATTTCGCCGCCTTAACTGGTTTCACTATTACTATTGAAGTTTGGCAAGCTGTTTCTGGTAAAATCGATATTACCATGACGACGATAAACAAGAAACTTCGAAATCAGTAAAAGTGAAATTTAGCGCGTTTAGGATATCGCATTGAAAATCCCACATAGACATCTTAAAATGTGGTACATGGTATATATATTATGTGCATGGGTAAGTTTCGATTTTGATCGCTTTTGCAAAAATCTGAGAAACGGCTCGATGGATTTTTTTAAAACGTTCACCACTCATGCTTACCGATGTGCAAAATATTATCTGAAAGTTTCATTGACATTGATTCACTGGAACGCCTTTAAATTTAAAGATGAAGACGACGTACGAACCGGCCTAAAAAATTGGTGTTACAAATTCACCACTTTTGCAAAAATCTGAGAAACGGCTCGATGGATTTTTTTAAAACGTTCACCACTCATGCTTACCGATGTGCAAAATATTATCTGAAAGTTTCATTGACATTGATTCACTGGAACGCCTTTAAATTTAAAGATGAAGACGACGTACGAACCGGCCTAAAAAATTGGCGTTACAAATTCACTTTTTTAAGTTATGCTTAATAATGATTTCAAATCAATGCGCACTGCGTTCCTCCGTGATTTATACATTTCGTTGTGATCTGCTGTGCACTTCTATTATTATCTATATTCGAGCATGATTGTACCTTATTACTCTCCTTACTGCTTTCCAGATTCCCTTTAGTCTCTTTTTAGGATTATATTGAGCAATAAATGACCTTTTGCGTTTTAAAAACGTTTTTGCAGCAGACGTTTTAAACGCAAAAGAAAACAGATGCAAAGAAATTTGCATCAACGAGCTTACATTGCAATGTTTCAATCACGGAGGAATGTAGTGCGCATTGATTTGAAATCATTACTGAGCATAACTTAAAAAAGTAAATTTGTAACGCAAACGTTTTGGCCGGTTCGTACGTCGTCTTCATCTATAAATTTAAAGGCGTTCCAGTGAATCAATGTCAATGAAACTTTCAGATAATATTTTGCACTTCGGTAAGCATGAGTGGATTTTACAAATATCACAGTTCAACCGACGTTCAATCGTTTTTCTAGTCCAGCGCATCGACGCGCGTTGTCAAGATTTTTCTCTGCAGAACACACTTAAAACCTATCGTTGGAGGAAAATAGTGTCATCAGTACTTGATTTTTTTTATATTCAAACCTGTGCACTCGAGACATCTGGGAAAAAAATTTCCGACTGATAAATCAGAGTATTTAAGAACTTGCAAAGAAAAAAGAAAGGACCGAGACCGAGTCCATGAAAAATGAAGAAAATACTGACCAAATTGATAAGACTGTCGATAAGAACGAACGATTTTGATTCGCAGAATCTCTGGCACAATTCTCTTATAAGGGTTGGGAATAAGCCAATATACTAAAGGATATTAAGGCGCTAAAGGATTAAAAGCAGTTGGGCATCTTATGAAAGATGAGAACAATTTTTTATCTTTCTCCAACTTCAAAGACCGCTTTGACATCAAAACAAACTTTCTTGTCTTTCCTGGTGTTGTATCCGCCATAAAAGCCTTTAGGAAAGACAAAGAAGACCAATTTGTAAATAACGTCAACTATGTTAGTTTTGCCGATAATTTTACAAAAGCTAACAAATCTAATAGAATAGCTTACGAGAAACTTGTCAGCTTAAAACAGAGTTGCCTCAGTAAAAGCCAAAATAAGTGGATTATCGACTGCAATTTACAATGCACTGATTTGATCAACTAGAAGGCTGTTTACAAACTACCTTTCCGCTGTACAAAAATATCCAAATTAGTTATTTTCCAATATAAACTGCTTCATAGAAGACTAGCAACAAATGACTTTTTAAATGAAATTGGTATCAGGTATAATGATATCTT
The DNA here is from genome assembly GCA_024195265.1 of Dendrophyllia cribrosa. Taxonomy (NCBI): domain Eukaryota; kingdom Metazoa; phylum Cnidaria; class Anthozoa; order Scleractinia; family Dendrophylliidae; genus Dendrophyllia; species Dendrophyllia cribrosa. Next base: position 25,158,621 of record JAJLRJ010000010.1, read on the forward strand.
CCGATATCTGTACTTTCTGTAGTGGAGAGAAAGAAACACTAATTCATTTATTCTGGTACTGTAGCGAAACTTCACTTTTCTGCAAGGGTTTTGGAAAATGGTTTCATGAAAAGTACTCAACGACAAGAATTGATAATTTATCCTTGGCTATAATACTAGGTCTGAGAACAGATTTTCTATCCCACACGCAACAATATTTTTACTTTCTTGTTGCCAGATATTTTATTTGGACTTGTAAAATGCAAGAGAAAATCCCAAACATAGAAGGGTTTCCAAGTTTCCTGACATCTTTCAGCGGTTTCTGAAAAAATAAAAATAAATAAACCTCTTTAAATCCTTATATCCTTCATTGCAAAAGCAATTTGAGCTTTAAAAGAAAAAACGAATGGAACACTACAACTGGTCCTTTAAAATAAATTATTTAAGCTGACTATAAGTAATGTAACTAGTGTCCTATTGTAAACAGTGTAAGTACTGCATTATAAGTAGTGTGAGTATTGTACTGTACGTATTATATATAAGTAGAGTATTGTATTGTAAGTAGTGTAAGCATTGCATTGTAAGTAGTGTGAGTATTGTATTGTACGTATCGTATATAAGTAGAGTATAGTATTGTAAGTAGTGTAAGCATTGCATTGTAAGTAGTGTGAGGTTGTATTGTACGTGTTGTAAGTAGAGTTTCGTATTGTAAGTAATATAAGCATTGCATTGTAAGTAGCGTGAATATTATATTGTAATTAAAATGCGAGTATTACAAAAAAAACCTCACTTGACTGATTCAACATGAAAAAAAGAAAAAAAAGGACGAACGATGACGATCATGATATATTTACTATGAATTCAAAATCAATATGTTCCGTCTTAATCAAACGTATACAAATTCCTCCTACTTTCCAGTCAAAGTTTAATTCTCTTTGTAACATTTTAGACATTCTAGATTGGAAACATATATATCAATTGCCAGGTCGAGTCACGCTGGATACCAGAACGCGAGCCTTTCAATACAAGATTTGAAATCGCATTCTTTATACTAATACAATTTTATGTAAAGATGAAATTAGTTGCCTCTCCGTTATGTACCTTCGAGACCACGAAGGAACTCTTGAGCGTGTTTTAATTTTGGCTTTCTGTTACTACTTGGTTAAATAGTCATGACATGAAAACTGATAACCTTGACGAGATATATATCCTTTTTGGCATCTCCGACAATAACCTAGATAATTATCTGTTAAAGCACATCATTCTAGGGAAACGAACTATTTATCTATGCCGTTACAGGAATATCAAGCCGTCTTTATCCCTAGCTACTGAAGGCCAAAACAAGACAAACTCGAAAACTAGAATTTAAAATTGCAAAGAAGAACAAAAAAGAAACTTCTATTATGAGAAATGGCAAAACATGTTGTTGTAGAGTGATTTTCCTCAGACCGTGAAACAGTTTCTCGTAGTTCGTGTATAATAGTCAAATAGACACAAAAGAAAACAATGGAAATAAGATGTACTAACCTCTATTGGTGTACTATTTCACGATCTGAGGAAAATCACTCTAATGGTTTCTTCAGTTTTCTAAATAGGCAGCAGCATGTATGTATTAGTATAAATCAAAGTATTTATAAATATTACAATCAAAAACTACATGTAGTCTGTCTGACTGTGACATAAATATATCATATTGTATAAGTGTGATCACTGTAATTAGTGCATTTAGTGTCTTAGTGTTGTAATTAGTGTATAAAAGTGTAAGAGTAAGTAGCAGCATTTATGCTAAATTGGTATTTAATGTTAGTAGTGTGTTCTGTAAATGAACTTAGATAAGAAATAAAGAATAAAAAAAGAGACCGAGACCATGCCATATTTTTTACCAATATGGACAGAAAAAGTTTAATTTCAACAGTTCAGTTGCAGATGCTCATTAGAGACTCTACTAATAAGCTTCTGGTTTTTGTTATTATGGCTGCTTAACAATTTTGCCGACATAATGTATCTCCAAAAATAACGTTTCAACTAACAAGTACAATAGGCCATTTCTTGATGGAGTCACTTACTAAAACTACCAGTTTTTTGGCGACTGGGATTACAAAATTTACTTAAGAATAAACAGTTCCTAGACATCCCTTATAACAATCTGATAACGTATCAGCTTTTTGTAACTTAATTTTGGTGTACTTTTGTTAGCTATCTAAAACTAAATTTCTCAGTTATGGATGTAAATAAAGGTTATTGTTGTTGTTGTTATTGTTGAATTCTGGTAGTGACAGCTAAATGACGCTATCGTGAAAATCACCTATTCTGCGGTTCAATCATATTGATTATGATAAAGTAAATGAAGCTATGCAATAGGCCATTATCGAGTTGTGCGTAAAGTTTGTCGGAAATGGTTCAACTTGTTATTGTCAATGACGTGGCACGGCGCCGCCGCTGATTTCCTTTTCGTAAACGGTCGATGCCATTTTTAAAGGCTGGTTTTCACTAGCGCATAAGCATAAGCACAAGCCAACATACGCAGACTCAGTAACATGTTGATCATTAGTGCCTATTGTTCTGTTTTGTTCAAACAATTGGAACTAATGAATAACATGTTACTGAGTCTGCTTATGTTGGCTTGTGCTTATGCGCTAGTGAAAACCAGCCTTAACGGTTGATGCCATCATTAGCAAACGGTCGATGCCATTTTTAACGGTCGATGCCATCATTAGCATTCATTAGTAACCAAGCCTTTTGTAATGGTCGATGCTATTTCTCTCTAGTTTATGCCTGGATTGGGACGAAAGTAGGCTATCATTATTAGATAAAATTAGGCCTAGGTAAAGCGATTATTAGATCTAAGCTAGATTCGCGGTTAGGTAAGATTTAGGGTTAGGGTGACCCGTTATTGATATATATTAAGAAAAGCATCTTTTATAATTAAATTTTTCGTGGGTTTGCCGGATCAACCCAGTGGTCTAGTGGTAAAGGAGAGATGCTAGCATGCAGAGGTTCCGGGTTCGATTCTAGGTAATTAATTGCATTTTTCTTTTTCTGATAGAAAAAATAATTCTAAAATTTGTGAAAATTTTTCTAAGTGTTGCTAAAATGGCATCGACCGTTTACGAAAGGGAAATGTGCGGCGCCCCCCCCCCCCCCCCCCAATAATTTTGAAAGTGGTCTTTTCTGTCGAAGTCGACTCAAGCATCCAGTTAGGCAAAGAACTGTTAATGTCCGTGGGGTCTACGTAGTAAGGTTTATTTATCCATCATACAACACTGTATGATGCGAATAAGTTCAATTATGTTTAAGTAACATATCTGATCCATGATTTTGCCTTAAGTGCAAAGTTGAACACTAGATCTTGTTTAAATAGTTGTTGTTCATTTCCGCGGGATATTTCCAACTTCTTTCATTTCATTTTATGAAATTATTTAAGCATGGCTGATTTGAGGACGTTCCGATACCGTGTGAAAGTACAACTTAAACTTGTTAACCGGTAACGTGTGCTGTAAGGAAGCCTGATTACTCATGCGCGTAGCGGCATGAGTTATAAAATGCCCTCCGTTTTTCTTTTTTTTATTATTATTATTTTTTGTGTCACGATTTTGCATGCAAATTTATGCACGCATATTTTAAATTGTGCACTTCCGGTTTATAGCTTTGCCATTTGCACTTCGTGTTTAGTGACTTCCGGCTACTCTCACTTCCGGTAAAACAGCGTTACTGAAGTGTCACGACAGCGTCTCCTACAACCCTAGTTACATTACTAATGTTTACGTTACTTATATATAAGAGTTAGACGAATCACTGGATTCATTGTGGTACAGTCTTCATTTACAAAACATTCAATAGTAAACAACGTGGTTTGCAGGAACGATGACTGAATGAAAGGAGTAACTCTTCTCCATATCGGACATCTTCTTATCATGTTTAAAATATATCGTAAAACTTTCTTACGCATGCGCATGAGTATAGGCTGCTTGGAGCCTCTTGTTAACATTAGGGAGCTTAAGCAACCACGACGGCGACGGCAGCGAGAACGGCACAAAACAATAGGTTTAATGAGCGAAAACAATGCCTCTGCACGTGCGTTTTACATTTTGGTACATTTCTTTGCCGTTCCCTGCAAAACAACAACGTGAAATGATCAAATTATAGGTTTTGTGGAGAACGTGAACACACGACGGTTAAATTTCCTTTCTCCATTTGAACTGGAAAGCCATTCCTTCAAATTTAGCTCCTGGACAATCCAGACACATTAGACAAACTAAACAAATTGGAACAACTGCAAAGTAGTTTAAAAATGCGCGAATCCTTTTTTCAAGTGACGTTTTCCTTGGCGTTGCCGTCGTCGTTGCTTAAGCTCTCTAATATAACCTGGTCCGATATATAAATCTGTGTACACATATCCAATACATCACAAACACAAACCAGTTACAAAACGACATTCTAGCTGAGCACCCAACAATTAATTTGGGAGAAAGCCTAGAAAGTTTACAGCCCCTCGAATGCCCTGCGTTTAGGCTTTTAAACTTGCTGGAAACTACTCTCAGAAGGCTGGAAATGATGATTACGCCGGTGAGGGCAGACTTGAAAAAGACTGTTGGTGGCATTGCCTGTCGTTTCGACAACCTGAGTGGAAGTCATTGCCAGAGTGTGGGTTTTTCAAATTTTATTTGACAGCAACAATTACAAGGAAAGAGATAATAATACTAACAATAATAATATTAAGACAATCTGTATTGCGCTCATTTCATAAAAATGTTCAAATGCGCATAACAATGATTAGATAAAAATAAATAAATAAATGAATAGAAATCCTAATTCTAATCTATTACTGACAAAATTAATAAAAATACCACATTTAAAAGATAAAAACCTACAAAATACAAAGTTGTAACAAAAATGCTAAGCGAAAAAGGTGCGTTTTTAACTTTGTTTTTAAAACATAAACAGTCTCGGCGCTTCTAACATCAAGTGGTAGCGCATTCCAGAGCTTAAGTGCAGCGCAAAAAAGGACCTGTCTCCAAGTGATGCTCTGGATTTAAAACTAGGATGACTAAGTAAAAGTTTATCATTTGAATTCCTATGATTATATCGCGATGGTGAGAGAGGATAAATAAGAAGGTGTTAAAAAACGAAGAATCTTAAAAGCGATTAACAGGATTTTAAACTCGATTTTAAATCTTATTCTAAATCTTATATAAATCTAAAGATACAACATTACAATGAACAAGATGCTTACACAATGTTATAAACCATATAAATAAAGACGGTTACAATACAATACAATACAATACAACACAGACCAAGAAAAAGAGTGATTTTTTTTGTGAGAGCAGTTTTCAACTGAGTGTTGTAATCAATCTGGCCAATCATAACCGAGACAGACAATCCAATGAAAAATCGCAAGCAAATACATGTAACCGGCACCAAGCGCGGGGAAAACGCGTGCGAGTCAACGGGCGATTAGTTTTGGTTTTACTTGTGATTGATTGAGAAAGTGGCGCGAGATTTTTTAGCCAATCACAAAGCGTAGCAATGCAAAACCAAAGCATTAGCGAAGTTACTTTCAACACTTGATTGAAAACCGCTCTTAAGTTAAAAAAGGAACAAGGTTCTTGGATTCCATTTGACGAATGTGATTGACCTTACTAGTAAATAACCTCGATGACGGACGGATACGTTTATTTTGCAAAGCAACACATTTATGATTCAGAAATAGAGTCAAATCTAGTAAGTCTGAAGATGACTTCCACTCAGGTTGTCGAAACGTCAGGCAATGTCTCCAACAGCCTTTTTCAGGACTTCGATCACCATGACGATCATATCTGGCAGACTACACCAGTTTGTGCCGCCGCCAGTCAAGACATAGTTTCCTTCCTCCTTCTTCTTTCTTCCTCCTTCCTCAGCCTTATATGTCAAGACGTGCAACGGCGCCAACATGTCAACGCTAACTCATGTATTCAAGGACATATTCTACCGCAGTCCAAGTGTGGAGCTGTCTTCCAGCCAAAGTAGTTGGAGCGATCACTGATAATCATGATACAACAGAAGGCCACTTTAAGCCCCTGAGGGGAGGGGAGGGGATGGGAGTTTACTTCTCAAACCGTGGTGGGAATGTGCGGCTCTCTTCTTAAACCCTACCCTACTTCATCCTGACTGGCCCTCCCCTCATTTAGAATGTTACCCAGTTTGCACAACAAGGGCGCAGAGTTGGATTTCGCACCCTAATTTCTCAATTAACAAGCTGAGCAGAAATGTTATCTGTTGTAAAGAATAAAAGAGTGATTCGTCAATTTTTGTCAGGTCAATGTGTTTGTTGATAGGCTGATTTCCGTTGCTCTGTTCTTATATTAGCCCTGGAGGCGCAGTAGACTAGTGGCACTGTAGTGGTTAGCACATTGGGTAACGTTCGGTTGTTTGAGTCCTGGTCTCTAACAACAAGAATCAGTGAGAAGGAAACAAAACTTTTCTAGTGTGTAAGAACAATGCTTGTCTGTTATGGATGATTTATGCGTTCAGTGATTTTCATTGATATGAATAAGAAATGAGTCAGCGCTTGGCACTGAACAAGCTTTTATGCTGTTCAAAACAAAAATACGGCAACCTTCGTCAAAACGAGACAGGCAGTGAACGTCTTTCTAATTCCAGTCAACCAATCAAAATAAATATGACATCATCTCAACTAACACAGGACGAAATAACGACTTTAAGTGCAAGTAAAGGTTCATTAAAGAAAACTTAAAGAACAATTTCGACTATCTTTAAGTGCACCGTAAATTACTTAAATAAGCCTTTACTTGACAACACTTAAAGCTAGTAATGAACAATTTAAGTTGCCTTTAAGGGTCTTTAAGTTGTTGAAAAGTTGAATTCAAGATAACGTAAAGGTTCTTAAACACATTAAAGATACTTACTTACTTTAATACATTTAAGAGTATTTACGTCTCAACTTAAAGATTTTCGATACCTTTAAGTAAAATTTAATTTTCTCTTAAAGATTAGTAAATTCATTATTTCGTCCTGTGTAAGACCTGTCAAACCGGTTATACAAATCATGACCGCCACAAGCTAAAAATAGAACGTGACATCATTAATAAACCCGACAAACCGGTTATACTTAATGTATTCCACAGCAAGTTAATGAGATTCCTCCGCATTTTGTTCATGAGATCAAGACAATAGCCTATGACGCCATCAACGTTAATGTATTCCCGCGCACGCTAATGAGATTCCTGCGCAAAAATTCGGAGTAACCGGTCCCTCCATTACTACTAATAATTATGAAAATTGTCTTCTTGCAAACTTGTTTTGTGGTTGATTATGGTACCATGTTATATTTGTAACTAATTTCACTGACTATAAAATCCCAAGGGTGTGGGTTAACACTACAACTACCGTTTACTGCCATTGTTGATTAAGGAGTAAAACTGCAGGTTTAGTGGGGCAGTACGCAGGTCTTACAAGGTCTTCTCTGATTTGCTGAGAAAACAATAGAACAATACACCCTAGCCCTGAAAACAATAGAGCTGCGTGATACCTAGGTCCAATGAAATGTGTTAAGAAGTTGTTAAGAGCTGCGTGGTATCTGGGTTTAGTAAGGGCTGAGGTTTGCCGACAACAAACCATTTCAAGTCTTTTTCCGAGGCTTGCAGACATAAACTAACACGTAAATTTGATGCATGAAACATGAGGGGCTGTTTTCTTTGAACTGACCATTTTGGGCCAAGAATTGTAAATATCATGCAACGTTTGAAAAGCGCCCGCCGGCGCACTTACTTAAAATTTCATGTTTCGCTTTGTTTACCTCAATAAACCAGAGGTAATTTTGGATAATTCATGGTACTTGGAGTAAATTCTGTGCACCTTTTCTTAGTTCATACATCCTATGCATCCTAGCCGACTGCATTTTAGAGGAATTGGAGGAAGGGTCAGTGGTTGACATGGAATTTCAGATCTGACGCTCAGAAAAATACAAAGCCATACAACTGGTGACAAGTTGCGATTGCTGACTTGTTTTGCCCCTGAATGACTACTATGTAATAAAGTGCTTGTCGGCTTAAGCTAAGATCAAAGGCTCCTAAGAGCCAACCCGTGAATAAGAAATGCTAACACTTAACGCAATATTGCGGTAAGCTTATGTTTTCACATTGACACGGTTCGATATATTTTTTTAAAATTAAACGTAAGGATTTTTGACGAACGCAAGAAAAAAAGTAAATCACTTTTATAATATCCAGTTCGGAAAAAAAAAACGGAAGAAAAAGGTGCTTAGGATGAATTAAACTCGGGTCTCCCGAGGGACAATTCCAGCGCTAGACCACTAGCCATCGAGGAACACATGCTCAGTTGAGACTAAATTTGATTATTTCAAGGTAGATACGCATCAAAAACGCGTATCTCGATTGGAAAAAATCCTTTTCGATCGATTTCAATGCTGCATTAAAGACTCTAAATGAGAAACATCATTAAGCTTATTGTTGTTTATATTTGTTTACAAAAATTAGTTATTGTTATCGCTGGATTCACGTTGTTCTTGTTACGAAACGCATTCGTAACAAAGCAGTTACGTCACTAAGCTTACATCTGATGGAAGGAGTGAGTGAGGGGGTGAATTCGCCACCGTTACCGATAACCCGTTCACTACGCTTGCGCGTATTGACGGACCGGTTGAAAACGAAAATAAATTCAAAATCCTTGGCCATTTGTGACGTAATTATAAGTAAACACAAGTAGCAGAAATACACTTGCGCAAAGACTTGCGTTGGGGAAGCCAAACAGAGCCGCAGATCAGCAAATTGGTCGTAAGTTTCAAAAACAGCCCTTTCGTTTATTGGAAGCCACACAAGAACGCCTTAGCGTACCTTTTTTTGAGTTTGGGTAAAAAGGTTACAGATCAACTGGCAGTGACAACTTTATTTGATTCTACAAGAATCGTCCGGCATTGACGTTTAAAGTTTCATAGAAATCAAATTTAATTATTTTTTATCTATTCTGACGCAATTTTATTGGGGCGGAATGATTTAAATCAGAATAAAAAGAAACATAGATTGCACGATCACTGCAACAAACCGTTAAGAATGGCCGGATCTGGGTTTCCAGACCTAGATCATTATTAATACTTGAAGTGAAACAAAAGAAACGGCAAACTGATCCTTACGGTAGAAAAACATAAATATAATACATAATAATAAATAATTGATTTGCTTCTGCTTCTGTTTTTCTGCCGTAAGGATTAGTTTGCCGTTTCTTATAAATGAGAAGCTCGTCACGTCCCCAGGTAATAAGGTTCTATGTAAATTGACATGTTTCGAAAAAACTTACACAAAATACGCAATTCTCGGCTTATTCCGAGTAAACCGGTATTCAACCGTATTCCGTTAATTCTGCCTAAAGTGGAGCCGTGCAGAAAAAAGGAAACGGAACAAGGTCCCAAAATAACATAATTATGGTCAGTCCTGATTCCCAGAATAGTCCTTAGATCTATTGCCGATCTATTGACCGGGGAAACAAAGGATTATTTTGTTCAAAGGCCAGCGGAAAATGCATGTGTTGACAAAAGAACAAGTTGGCGTCAGCACATGCATGGTAGTAATATGTTTTAAGCGGGAACAAAGGAATATATTTTGGAACCTACAATTTCGTATGGAACAACCGTGAAATTCCTGAGTCGCCTGTCCTCTTTGAATGACTGACAATGACTCTTCATGTCATCAATCTTGTCTCCCGGATGCAGTTCCAGACAGGCGGATAACGAAGGGGATTCCCCTAATTTCTATCTTCGCAAGCACTTTCAGTTTCACTCTGCCATTGTCTTCGTGAAGTCTTCAATCAGGAAAATGTCTTCTTCTCGCAAAGTTATCGAGTTTGTGGCAGGAGATTTGAAAAAACGGTACAAATGTATACAATGTCATAATGTTTTACAAGACCCCGTGCAATCTTCTTGTGGACATCGGTAAGTTACGACTATCAGTGGAAAGAAAATTCTTAAATGTGCTACCAGGAATACTGAACCTATTTTGATACTGGAATCATATATGCATTTTCTCACCCTCCAGTATTCACTTTTTGTACCTCTTCTTCTTCTTGAGCGACGACTGAAACTATTCTATTCAAAGGCATGCCACCTTTCATGATCAAACTATATGCTAAACTTAGCTTAGACACTGAACTTATGCTAGACGAAGTCTTCATAATCTAGTTCTTTGATTGCTTTTAAAGCGATTTTATTATAGTCGATCAAATCGTTATATATTATTATTAGAGAGTCTTATTCATTAAGTAAATTTAAACGCCTTCTCTACTATAATTTTTAAACACGGCATTCATGGAAATCAGGTTTTTGCGTGGCTTATTGTTGTAAGTTAATATTTAATGTTAAGATTAGGATTTTAAGGTTTAAGGGAAATGGTCAAAACTATTGTACTCGGACAGGAACCACCATTTAACAAAAAGACTGGTGGCCTCTTTATGTACCCCCTCTCCCCCTCCTAAAAAGATGGTGTCTTGTTGGTATAGCCACCATTCTATTCTATCAGGAGTAGAAACTGGGAGAAAGATAAAAATATTCCTGTGCCATTTTACTAGCAATGCAAGCTTCTTGCACACAGAATATTAAAGTCTCATCTCTAAGTTTTAGGCCAAAACATTGTGTCCATTACACTCATCAGATAGGTGGTATCTTGTGTAACCCCCCTACCCCTACACAGTGTGGGTCCTCGTCGAGTATACTTGTTATGACCACTTCCCTTAGTACGTTAGTCATTGCATAGGAATTTTTATACCTGATAACTTTTACAGTGTATAAATAATGATTAAAGATAAAAGATTAAAGATTATTCGCTTTTAGATTTTTCCACCATTAGGGTCCTTCGTTGATCATAAACCTGCCTATTGGCATTAAAAGATTGGATGTTACTGAACGCAAACTACCGTTAAATTTCGAAAGCAACTGCCCATGTTTCTTTCGGAATTTAATAACAGCCCTAAGGGGCCGCAATTTTTGGGTGGCCGTTTATACTTTCGGACTGCCGATATAGCAATCCTCTCCAAGAAATTAGATGTTTTAACTAGTCAAATTATGAAAGTGTAACAAAAGAGCTTTTACGATGAATTCCTACATTGGGGACAACAAGCTTTCTTCAATAGAATTGCAACACGCTTATTGTACACCCAACTGTCAAGCTTGTACAATGATTGAAACAGGCACGACAGCCTGTTGTAATCATTTATATTTAGTTGGTCAAAACAGTGATAAAACGTACAACTATCATGATCTTCGTCAACAGTATTTTACTTCTGGCAAAAGAGGAAGAGTTTTGTGATAATTGTCAAAGCAGCCCTCGGCTAGCATAATCGAGACTTTTTGCCATTTTTAGGAACATGGCAAATTGTCAAGTTTTATTTACATTTGGTTTACTGCTAATGATTCATATAAATGCTGAAACAAAAATACAATAAATACCCCCTAAATTGCTTCAAAAATCACGGAACTGAAGAATTCTAAGAATCATCGGAATTATGATGGCTAAGCTTGGGTCGTGCACGCGGGTCGACTCGCACGTCGGTCCCATGATGTTTCTACTAAAAACAGGATGATATGGTGTCAACAAGTTCTGACAGATTAGATACCATAGCAAGGAAACTATTAATACACCCGTTGGTTTAGGCGATACCACGAGATCACCCTTGTAAATCTTAGAATTTAGAAAACCTGGGGCGAATTTTGGCATAATTTAATTTGGCACCGGCAGAATTCTAAGCCAACACCTTGTTCCGTCGGGGTTGATTTTGAGATATGTATTGTTTCTCTTCCAAAGTATTCCTATGATTGGTATGTCCGTTTGGGAGGGTCGCTACTTTCGGAAATTGCTAGCTTGCGTATGCAGGCGCCGGATTCAGATAAAAAGGGCGAAATTAACAGGATGCGCCTCCTCGAAATTTCACCCTGTTAATAAACCGGCGCCTGCTACGCAGGCAAGGAAATTGCTAGCAAGGTTCCAAATTTAACTGGCCCGTTCTATACGATGATGGTTTTTTAGGCTTGTACACTTCCACCAACACAATGCACGTCCTGAGTCAACTATTTTTACGCATTGCTAAAATTTATAGCCTGCGAATACAGCCGCCTCTCGTCGCTCCCGGCCGCTTTGAGAAATTCCATACTGGTGACGTAAATCGCCCGTCGCTAATCTCGTATAATTATAATAATCTGTATGCAGTGAAAATAAATGAAATAAAAGGTGTTGACAGGCCTATCACTAATCCTACTAGTGCCTGGCGTGTTTGTTATGAACTTTGTTCACTCGGTTTTAAAGTGGATATAACCCCAAAAAACATTTGTTGCTTAAAAAAAATCTTACTATCTTTCTAAACAAAATGCCGCAAAAAAATTTGATTTTGCTTAAAAACCCCGATTTTTTTATGGCCCGCCAAAGTTCAGCTTTTCAAAATTCCCGCCGCGCTTAAGAAGGCTGGGACCGAGTGACGTCACGGAAGTATGTTCCCCGTGGCGTCATCTGGTGTTATCTCAGTCAAACCTTTGTTATGAGTTTGTTGTGATTACGAGTATAACTGTTATAATCAGCGCAAAGACGTTTGGTTCGCTTTTTTCATTTCCTATTTACCGCAATTGGCTTCTACTTAATTAAGTAACTTCTGACTCCAGTTTCGATTCAGACGCCTCAGAACGAAATTCCGTGGTAAATTACGAGCTTGAGTTGGAAGACTCGTCACGCACTGAATTCGAGTGACCCAAAAATCGACGGACTGGACGGAGAAGAACTCGAGGCCTATGCAGGCGAGCCGTTGGCTGACGCTGAATGGCTTCAGGATTGAAATGGATCGAGCAAACCGCTGAGTATTGTGTGTCCGTCCATTGACGTAGTGTCTAGATACCCAGCAGCCGGGAAGTGTTTTCAAAACACTAGATACCCAGCAGTCTGAAATTTTTATCGAATTTCCACGAAATATCTCGTTAAATTCTTCTGAGAATTGTCGATCTTTGTTTAGAAATATAGAGCGATTTCAAATATTCTTCTTGGCTTCGAAGTTAAAAAAATTGTCGAGCTTGGGCACACTATAAAATCTCGATGGTTGTGACACTTAGAAACAATTCGTACTGACTCGCCGAGTCAACTCTCACAAAAATTATCACTGAAACCTTTCGAGAGTATTCGATCTTTGTTCAGAAATGCCAAGCGATTCTAAATGATGTTTTCGTTTTGTAATGGACGAATTCTCCGTGCTTGTGCATACTATAGAATCTCGACTGACGGGCAAGGTTTTCAAAATACTAGATACCCGGCAGTCGGAAATTCTCATCAAATTTTCACTAAATATCTTATTTAAGTGATTTCACTTGGGACAACTGGGACACTTCGGACAACTGGGCCACTTGGGACAACTGGGATATTTGGGACAACTGGGACAACTGGGCCAACTGGGACAACTGGGCCAACTGAGACACTTGGGACACTTGGGATAACTGAGACACTTGAGACACTTGAGACAACTGGGACACTTGGGACAACTGGGACAACTGGTACACTTGGGACAACTGGGACACTTGGGACAACTGGGCCACTTGGGACAACTAGGACACTTGGGACAACTGGGCCACTTGGGACAACTAGGAAACGTGGGACAACTGGGCCACTTGGGACAACTGGGACATTTGGGACAACTGGGACACTTGGGACAACTGGGACATTTGGGACAACTGGTCCAACTGGGACACTTGGGACAACTGGGACACTTGGGACAACTGGAACACTTGGGACAATTCGACAACTGGGTCACTTGGGACAACTGGGACAACTGAGACAACTGGGACAACTGGGCCACTTGGGACAACTAGGCCACTTGGGACAACTGGGACAACTGGGACATTTGGGACAACTGGTCCAACTGGGCCACTTGGGCCACTTGGGACAACTAGGACACTTGGGACAACTGGGACACTTCGGACAATTCGACAACTGGGTCACTTGGGACAACTGGGACAACTGAGACACTTGAGACAACTGGGACAACTGGGCCACTTGGGACAACTAGGCCACTTGGGACAACTGGGACAACTGGGACATTTGGGACAACTGGGACACTTGGGACAACTAGGCCACTTGAGACAACTGGGACACTTGGGACAACTGGGACAACTGGGACACTTGAGACAACTGGGACAACTGAGCCACTTGGTATAAGCACTGCTGGTAGCAACAAGTGCTACTTTTACTAACACAATCGATAAAAGCCTACTTCATGCTCATCAACAAAGTTTTTAAATTACAAAAACGTGCAGCTAGAGTAATAATCGGGGCTGACATGATGACAAAGAGTGTAGAGCTTTCCAGGAAAGTCGACTGGATTCCATTTTACAACAAGGCAAACTTATAAATAATGTTTACTTGTCTATATAGGACTACATAGAGTTTCCCCTCTCTACATGTCCTATATTACCGACATGCTAAAGTGCAATTCTAATATCCTATAGGGGAATGTTTGTTTACCATTTTTGCATCATTAGCATATGTGCCTCTATCTCTGAATGATATTGAAAGGGCATAGCACTATTAGCTTTCTCTGAAAATTTGAGCCCGATATACTAGATACACTCCGTACAATGTTGTTTTAAAAACTCAAAATTTTACAAAGAATGTCATTTCATTAGCGCTTTTTCCACGCAACAATTTTGCAGTTTTTTATAGCAGATATTTCCTTAAATAATGCTTGAAAAAAGCAGGGAGAACGGTGAAAGGTGAACGCTCTCCCCAATGATATTATAAGCACGAACAATCGTTACATTCTTTTAAAAAAAAAATTTTTGACTTTCATAATTCCATCATTTGTAAACTTTTTTAATTCCCCAGTGTATTACGTGGTAAAAGATGATTGCTGTAATTGAATAAGTGGCGTGACTCTGAGTAGAATTAGAAACAATCAAAGAATTGATGAGTTTGAGACGGCGCTTCGCTTTGGCCGGTTGTTTTCTTTCGAATACATTCAGATTAACCATTACGGATAATCTAAAGTGCGACTGGAGGCTGTGCTGGCAGTTAAGTTTTGAACTTTACTGAGTCCTAAACTTTGTTATTTGTCAGTGGAATGTAAACGTTTTTGGCTAACATAGATCTTCTCAATGACTTAGGACCCGTTTTAATGCCTATCGTGGTCCAGATCAATTCAGATGTTTTAGAGGTTTACAAATAAACTTGAATTCGTAAACAACGAAGCCTAAAATCTGCGTGCAAGACCATAGGGCGAATGCCACAGTTTTGACAAGTTGTTTATCAACCAGGAAAACACCTAGAGTAACCGAAACCGGTTCGTAAGTCAATACTACCAGTTTCTTGTCGTTATATGTTTTAGGAGGAAATAATATATAATCTCGGTAAAATTATGAGGAGAGCAATATTACATATTTAGCGCGTTTTTGCCATGTGTGTTGGTCTAAAGACCGAGTCAGTAAATTTTAATGGTTTGTAGCATTCGCAATCGAACTTGCTGTAGAACGCATGCCTATACGATATATTCTTGGTGTTGAGTGTCCATGATTATTATTTTTCGAGGCGCAATAAATATTTATTTCACCTCGGGTGGAAATAAGCTCCTAAGTTGACGGCATTTCTGTTGCAGCGTTTCTGTTAGTTCCGACGATTTTTTTGTAACTTGGCCACATTCTAGACTATATCAAAGGAAGTCGATTCGCAAATTTTGAGCCAAATAAAACGGACCAATTTTTTTCTAGGAGGGCCTCAATATGCAATATGAAATGAGGGGTTTGCGCAAATCCAGATTTTGACTCCTGTACTTATTTCGAAGAAAATCGGTTAATAATTATTAATCTCAACTAGGGGATACAAAAAGAATTATTGTATTAGAGTAAAAAACAAAGAAGTTATAACCAAAAGTTTGTCGTTGCGAAATTGCATCCAGGTCACAGATTAGCGCATTTTGCATTTCGAGCGAGTCACCTTAAAATGTCTAATATTCGTTCGCCTATAACTATTGAACGAAATGTTCTTGCACTTCAAAATTTGGCCCAGATATGTAGTTTGAAACTCTCTACAATTTCATAAACATTTTGAAATCGAAATCTGTTGTTTAAAGCTTCTGAATTACGTAAGTTAAAGTCTCCTCAAGCCTAACGGCTCGTCACTGTCGGAGTTCAACCAGTATAACTACTCTTCCTGGATGGGATGCTAGTCCATCGCAAGGTTACCCCCCAGCATTATGTCGCCAGTACCCATTTATGCACCTGGGTGGAGAGAGACAACGTGGAGCAAAGTTTGTTGTCTAAGGAAACAACACGACGGAGAGACCACGCTTGAACTACCGACCTTCAGGTTGAAAACCCAATGCGCTAAGCACTAGACCACTGCGCCTCAACAATTTAGACTAAAGTATTTCGTTATTTCGCCTCTACCATATTTTTGACTACTGAACTGATTTTTTTTTATTAAATTTGGCTACAAGCTAAAGCCGTGTTCACATTAGGCCTCGCCGGATTATGATCGAATTATACGTGTCCGCCATTTTGTTGAATCACACACTGTAATTACTTCAAACAACCCCCTTGAGGTTGTTTGAAGTAATTATAATCCAATTATAATCAGGGACTGTACTGATTAGATTTGAAACGGAAGAGACTTGATTCAGATGAAAAATTTCATAAAACTGTCGCCGTGTTACTAGAGTGAGATCGGGACTACTAAGGGTTGAAATGGCACACCTTTTCTGTTGCCATTTGAGAAAGTGGAACTATTGGCCAGCCTAAAAAAGGAGCTCCATCTTCTTGCTTCCAGACGCTTCAAAATCGTCAATGATGTCCTCAGAATTCAACTTAGACACATCATCAGTTATGCCGCATTAGCGCAAGTCCACTAAGGCGACCTTCTTTCATTGCTGACCTCGAGTAGGTTTTAAGTCTTTTCAGCGCACTGAAAGACCTCTCTGCAGTGGCTGTGGTAATTGGCTGGGTAAGGAGCGTCGTGAAGGCCCTTGAAATATTTCAGTGGGAACTCTTGTGGGCGGCAATGAGGGAGTTTTTCAGCAATGGTGATTGGAATATCTTGGACTTTCAAGATCATACGTTGATAAATTGCGTTTTCTTTTTTATAACGAACGTGAAAGAATTTCAGGGAATTGTTTTTTCTCATACATTTTAACACTATGACAGGTGGGCGAAAAAAATTGTAGGCCCGGGCCTACGGGCCTCTAGGCTCGCCACGCCCCTGTTATTGGAATTCACTCTGTCAGCAATTTCGTTTGTTTACAAGTCAAATTGCGTTTGCCGTGAGTTGAAAGACACATCGGTATTCTTTGAACAAGCTATTTCGGCGAAAACGATTCAGAGACATATTGCTTATTCGCTCCATGAAACGACACATAAAGCTTCGACTGTAGGTAGTCCATACAATTTACTAGAATTAAGTTCTAGCATTCCAAACACACCTCAATTTTCACACCTCAACACCGCACTAGGTGTCTTCAGCCGAGGCGTCATAACCTGCTATTTCAGTGTCAAGAACTGTTAGCAGATTGAAAGGAAACCGCAGAAAAAATTACTAATTAATTAATTACTAATGGGATTAAATCACCTTCTATGACCACAAGGATTAAATCTCCCCGTGAAGCCGTACTTACAGTAAAAGCTTTATGTGTTCTTTCATGAATCACGGTCCCGGGGGGAGGGGGGGTACCCAACAAAGTTTTGTACGGGGATGCTCCGCCCCGAGGTCCAAGCCTTTACCTTTTCATATACCATTTTTGACAGAAAAGGTACCCCTTTCGTATACTTTTCATTGAAAATGGTACCCCTTTCATATACTTTTGACTGAAAATGGTACCCCTTTCATATACCTTTGACTGAAAATGGTACCCCTTTTCATATAGCCTTTACGTGCGTCTGTTTGATATATTTTGAAAGGCCCTTTTTATAATACTTAAATGGCAGTTTTCCCTACCTTTTTATGCTTCAACTCGTGTTTTCGCTAACCTTTCCTATTCTTCGTGAAATCCCTACCCTTTCATATACTTCAACTCGTGAAATCCCGACCCTTTCACATACCTCCAACCTGAAAAAGGTACCCCTTTCGGGCGGAGCATCCCCGTATAGCCCATTATAGGGAGTACCCCCCCCCCCCCCCCCCCCCGGGATCACGGCCCGCTGCTCACAAAGACATGTCTGCTAGCGAATAGTCCTTTTTACAGTTGGGTGCTTGGTGACCTTGCCTTTGAGTGGAAGCGAGGCTGGAGGTGACCTTGCTTTGTTACAGACCTTGGAGCTTTTCAGATGTAAATTTAGCTAGTTAGCATGAGAAAAGCATTATTAACATATGAAAGGCAGAAAGGTTTGTATCAAAGCAAGGTCATCTCCAGCCTCGCTTCCACTCAAAGGCAAGGTCACCAAGCACACAACTGTAAAAAGGACTATTTAACACCGTAAAATAACCCTTTCCCCCTCCTCGCCCCCGCTTATAAATGTTAACTGCGAATTACAAGGGTTTTTGTACGGTTTACTGCTTTGCTGGCTGAAACAATGGATAATTTTTCGAAGTTAAAGGATTATAAAAAGCTTGAAACGTAATTACAAAACATCAACAACAACTCAAATTAACCTCACGTTGTTTCGTATTCACGAGATGGCTCTCAGAACCCTTTAATTATGATTCAGTTTTATAGTTTTAACAATTGTCATACTCATACTTTTTTCAGTTGTTTTTATTTTCTATGTTACTGATGTACACTCTCCTTAGAATTATAGCATCTTAGTTTAGTACCTTGTTTGAATAGTTGTTTGATCTTAGTTGTAGGAGGGCCACGAGATTTTCAGTTTTTCACTGTCAAGTTTAAACCTCAAAAAATATAAAGGTGATCTATTTTTATTTGTTATTTACTAACGAGTTAAAATTTACAATGATTTTAAAAACACTAAAACTATACATACAATTATCAACTATACATACAATTATCAACAATACTTTTATATGCTAACATTTACAAAATTGAACTGAAGAGAGTGTTTCAGAGTTATATTATTTTTTTAATAATACAGTAGAACCCCGCTAACTCGAACTCGGATAACTCAAACTCCCGGCTAACTCGAACTAAGTTCGATTTCCCTTGGATTTGGTCCTATTTTTGAGTCATTTTTACTCGGATAACTCGAACTCGGATAAATCGAATTCCGTGCTAACTTGAACTATTTTTCGTTTCCCTTGGCCCAAATTTACCCTGATAACTCGAACTCTGTTGTTATGACTTCTCAAAATACAGTATCAAGAAAATAGGCTGCTTGTTATCTGATTGTAACTTCGCACTGATCACGTATTTAACATTCATTTCACTATCTTATCAGTCACTACCGGATGCGATGTCTTTTGTATTGACACAAAGCCTAAAATCCAACGAGGTAACTGTATTTAGTCATCTCTGATATCATTCATTTTATAACTCTTCTGGAGAGTTCAATTTACACTACTTTAGTGGCAGAGTATGTAAAAATCGATGTTACTTGCTTACAGCTCAAGGCTTTCCAATTCTTTCTGTAAGATGTTAACAAAGTTCTCTTGTCCAGAAAGCCTCAGCCTACATTGGACTTGCATTCCTTCGCCATCCCCCGATAACTCGAACCCCCGCTAACTCGACCTGATTTTCGTTATTCCCTTCATAGTTCGAGTTAGCGGTTATTCTCCTTGTATGGACTTGTATTACACAGTCTGGAATTTCCAAACATGAAAATACTTCCGAGGTGACGTCTCAGCCGTGCGTGGCAAGAGGAAATGTGGGGGCTATTATCTTTCATTTATGACTTGCACTGATCACAAAGATAGCCTGGACGCGCCCGGTCCTCCTGATTTCCTGTTTGTATAAATTGTGCTGCGTGGCCAGAAACCCTTAAGTGGGTTGAAACGTGCAACTGTCTCTTGTACGCTTCAAACAAACTTCCGATTATTCAATTTGCTAAGAAGTTGTTACAGCCATATTTGGAATTATATACAACTTATTTAATAAAAAGAATTAATAGAGCAAAACAGGAACAGAAGTTTGGAGAAAAAGTGCAGGATTATAAAGATTACAGTTCATCAAATTTGATTTCTTGACAGGCGGTCTAGAAATCAAAAATGTCATTCTGGTAGATTTTTGAGTTTTTTATCCGATATTTTCAATCTTTGGTTAATTCATCTTGCTTTAAGTTAAACGCTTTTGGCAATTTTTTCTTCCTATTTCAAGATAATAAAGTAAGCTTAAAGCAAGCTCCTGGCCATAATCATGAAAACACGATATTTCAACCGGGACATTGTCCCTTTTAAATTTACATTTTATGTATTCTACCCTTCACATTATCATTGCCTCTAATAATCTGCTCCCGTAAATGCTTATTTCGAGTAAACGGAGAAAACAAAATAATTCTCTCCCCCCACAAAAAAAAAAATTCTCGGTCGAGTCTATTTTCCCAGAAAACCCGCGGTATTCAGAAAGAACTATTATTCCAGTTCATTGCGTAGGTCGATCTATTTTTGTCGTTGTCGCATCACAGGAGGAAAGGATCTATGACCATCCCGCTCTAAGCACTTCCTTGAGTGTGTTCTTATTAAAATGACGTAAAATTGGCCGCCATAATGTCTATCCGTTGCTTGATCAGCATAATCTGCTGAAGATTGCAAATTATTCCGCAATATTGGGCCTCTTTACACTGGGCACTTAAGTAAGACTTAAGAGCGCCTAAGTCTTACTTAGCCAAAAAATTGTGTGTGATGGTCTAAGTAAAAACTGAACGCACTTGACTTAGCATCTCATTAAAGTCGGCAAATTGAAAGGATTCAAGTAAGACTTAAGGTTCTGCAAAACCATCCTTATCGAAACTCAAGTCGACTTATCGTGCCGTGGGGCGGATCACCATGCCAATCAAGCCAATTAACTCCATGCCTTCGCAAACATCGTGGCATCGCTGTTTTCGACTGTTTTGCGACCTTTGGTAATTGGTAGCTGCAAGTTGTTTTCGAAATTATCAAAATGTCAAACGATGGTCACGAAGGACACGATACACCAATTCCTTCGAATTTGATCCTTATGCATACGACAACGGTGTCTTTATCGTCGAGTGTTTTCGCGCGAGACATCGTCATCAAAATTGAACATCTGAACAGCTAATTCTACAGTTTACAGCTTGTATTTCTTTTAACATGTTCTAAATCATTCATTGGTTATGTTATTTATGTTATTCGTCCAAAAGTTTTACGTTTATGGGCTTTCTCCTTTGAAGATACGGCGTTATAAATTTGTTTACTTTTAAGCAGCGTCTTCGCTCGGCTAGCTTAAGTCAACTTAAGTTTTTGCATTTACCCGTGTATGAAGAGCTAAGTAAGAGCTAAGTAAGAAAATCGTACTTTACTTGAGCGTTCGTTAAGTTTACTTGAGATCTAGTGTAAAGACTACCATTATAGCAAACTAAAATGCCACTTTTCTGGCCGTTCATGAACATACTTATGCTATACTTATGCTTATGCTGGCGTCCAAGACAAAAGAACAAGTGGGCGTCGACAAGGCGGAAAAACCGCTGATTGGCTGATTGTTATGACGTAATTACCAAGTAATGCGCCTGCGC
Organism: Dendrophyllia cribrosa; assembly: GCA_024195265.1. Lineage (NCBI taxonomy): Eukaryota > Metazoa > Cnidaria > Anthozoa > Scleractinia > Dendrophylliidae > Dendrophyllia > Dendrophyllia cribrosa. The sequence continues at coordinate 25,180,201 of JAJLRJ010000010.1, forward strand.
GAATCGTTAACTGAGTTTAAAATGGCGGATGACCACGCGGTTCGAGAATAGAGAAAACACAATAATATTTGACCTCGGGAATATTTCAAGTTACCTTCAATCTTTCTTAGGTTTTGACTAAAACTAATGGATTTATCACTGGCGTTTTCATTTTAAATGGCTCATGAAATAACAGTTTTTAGCCATCGTATGCAGTGGAACGAACGCGAAGGAAGGCTGTTGCCCTCCGTGTTTTTGGTGGTTTTGTGTGGAACTGTTCACCTTCCACATTTCATCCTCCGGCCATTGACAAATGGGACAGTTGCGAGATTTAGATACGAGGAAAGTTCTTAGGCGGATGGTTCATCTTTCCTGTTTATCCTGGTTAAGGACGAGAAACGCGCGACCGCCTGTTGCTGAATTTTTTCGACTTGTTCCTTGTACGTTTTGTCATCGATGTTGTCGTCACTGAAGTCTTCTTCATCATCTGTTTCATCTTTGGTGGTGTCTTCATCGTCGTCTTCATCATCATCATTTCTAACATCGTCCGCGCCTCCTGCCAGATATCTAAGTTTGGAAATCAACAAGACATCGAATTGTCACAGGTAGGTACATTTTTTGAAACGATTTTACGCAGTTATTGTTGTCAGTCATCGTTTCTGTTTGAAATACAATGTAGAACTTCAAACAATCGGATGGAGGTTGGTAATAAATATTTAAGGTGGAATCCGCCAGGACTTTGAGTATTTAGTAGACAAAAGTACGAACCAAAATTATTTACACCTTATTGCAAACTTTTGTGTGACGTATTATCAAAAGAAATCTTCTCTAACAACACCAAACATCGAAAACAAATTTCGAAGTTCCACTGAATTCCACTGAATCGCTTTATAGACGATTTTAAAAAATCACATGAGATTGTGCCTATAGCTTGTGAGCTTCGAAATTCATTTTCTCTGGCTCTGATAAGCAGTAGACCTGCACTGTTTGCAAGCTCGTCCGTGATTGGATGGCGGGTTAGTTCCGGTGGTCGTGGTGGTCAACCAATCATATCATGTTTCGCTTTGCTCGTTGTAGGACTTCGCACGCGGATTTCGCACGCGGAGGGTCGCGGTTTGGTGTTTTATATTATTTGTTGGATTTGTGGTTTGCTTTTGCGGATTTGTGGTAGATTCTGTAACGTTTTTTCCTCGAGGTGTGGTGGATTGGTCGTTTTTGGTGGATTTGTTTTGTGATTTGTTTTGTTGTTGCAGTCGTAATGAGCAGCAGAGGCCGTGGAATGTGTCCTGGATGCAAACTGGAGTATTTTAACCGCTCAAAACCTCCCGATTGTCTAAACTGCGGCTTTCATTTGGGTGGCTCTTTCGTGGGAAAGAAGAAAAATCCCAAGCCAAACAACCCTGCACTTGTTGAAGTGTCTCAGTGCGTGTATAGTTTTTATTTCGAGACGACCGTTGTTTTGTCACCAGTCGTGACGACACTTGGTTGTGTACTTCAGAAGAATGTAAGCTGTCTAGATCTGTCCATGTCAATAGCGGCGTCGTAAATATTTTTGAATGCGACCGCATCAAGCTGGCGAAGAATATTACAGATGGGAGTCCTCAGTAAGACTTCAAAGAGGATCGCACCTTTAGATCACGGTTAAGAATTTGTTCTCTTCGATGATATAAACCTTTTGATCTCGGCGGATTATCTCTCAGATTGATAGGAGGATTCATGCTGTCCAGAGCCGTTAGAATTATTTTATTTCTTTATGCCGTTATTCGGTGCTAGCACTATTGGCATACATTGTGGTTTCTTTGGCTCACTTTTGTTGCAAGATAAATACTTATCGACTAAAGTTTGTTATCGCTTTGAAAGTGCTAGGATCGTTAAATTTCTCAGGCCGTGATTTAATGTCTAAAGTCTGCGGCGTGCAAGACTTGAGAGAAAGTATTTCCGGCATCACGGATATAGGAAGCCTAGTCTATAATTCCACTGCCGTGAAATCATGAATTCTTACAATGATTTTTAGCTCCTAAGTTAGTTCTGTAGTTGAGTAGTGTGTCTCAGTGGAGCTTGGATGAACCTCCGTTGCTTTGTAATAGCGTTTGATTTGGCATCCAGCAGGTAATCTGCAACATAGTTGCTGTTTTGTAAATCTCACGGATGCTAGTAAATTCTTGAGTCATTCCCTTAAGAAAGGAATGAAGTTTCGGTTCTTTGGCGAACCTCGTCAGTTGCTACCATGTAAGTACATGTAAAGGTCTCGTAAAATGATATGAAACCATTCAGTTCAAATGAAATGTCTGTCGCTTTTGTATTCCTGGGGGGATCAAATATTTTGTTTTGTCATTGGCTCTTGTAATTGAGCCAATAGGATTGTTGTACTTTCGATCCGACGTTGTATTGTGTTTCTTCAGATACTTTAGGCTTTTAAAATACTAGTTTGCGACGAGTGGGAGTCGTGTTTAGCCTGTCCTTTTTTACACCACTATCTTTGACTCGGTCAGCAGGGCAACATTTCTCATTTAAACACTCGGCAAAGTTGTCTCGGGGGTTGGGAGGGGGGGGGGGGGGTGGGGGGGGGTGGGGGGGGGAGGGTTGTCTCGGGTTCCCGAGACCATATAAATAGGGCCTATAAGCGGACAGCGAAAACAACGAAACGAAATGTTCGGGCAAAAATGCCCAGCGAGGGACGTCAGACAAGTCAAAACCCGGCAGAAATTTTTAAAACCAGATTGATCCTAAACACACGCTGGTATCAGCCCCCGGGGGAGGGGGTACTCCCTATAATGTATATGAGGAGGCTCCACCTGAAAGGAGTAACTTTTCCAGGCTGGAAGTATATAAAAGGGTAGGGATTTCACGAATTGAAGTGTAGAAAGGATAGGGATTTCATGAAATGAAGTATAGAAAACGGTAGGTGTTCAAAAGGGACTTTCAAAATAAAAATTTACAAACTTAAAATCACATTCAAATGACAAGAAGACTCTGTTTTTGCGGTTTATTCATGAGACGGGCCTTGTTACAGCAGAAACCGTGCAACCATGCGGGTACCATTTTCTATGGAAGGTATACGAAAGGGGTACCCTTTCTGGGCAAAAATGGTATATGAAAGGGTAAGGGGTTGGACCTCTGGGCGGAGCCTCCCCGAATGAAACTTTTCTTTATTGACAAATAAGAAAAAATACTACATCAGTTATCCTAAAATTAGTAGATAGTTGTTGTAAGGAAAAAAAAGACAATAAACAAAGAGACATAAGGGAAAGGGCACGGACAGGAGAGATATTGGCTTACTATCTTGGCTTGCTTAGAACTCAAATTAAACATTCACAGTAATTAAACATGTTTACATTCCAGGAAGATGAGGAAAAACTCGGTAAAGCAAGCCATTCCAATTTTTTTAGAAATATGTTTTTGTAAGATAGTGCTTTTCTAACATAGTGTCCAATTTGCTGAATCATGACTAAACGCTGTGGAACGGTTTGCTGCATTCTAAAGCTGTGTATAAAATAGCGTGCAAGAAGAGTACAGAAATCAAGTAGAGATGATGCGGAGGTTTCAGTCTTGTTTCAGTTTGTCATTGTCGGAAAGTAGACCTTGAGCGGTGATTAGCCATTTTCCCAAGGCTTTCCAAAAAGATTGCACTGTAGGGCAGTCCCATAAAAGATGCATCAGTGTTTCCAGATTTTGTTACAGAAACAGCACATTTCGCAATCCTTTATTCCAATCTTACTCAAAAACGTACCAGTGGCAATTCTACGGTGAATAAGCTTGAATTGAATTTTCCTAAGTTTGCAGCTTTGAGTACAAATGAACGGTTTCAACAGTGCTGCCATTGGATAGTTTCCGGCTTTTCGATTTCACAGTACAATTCAAAACCGCCCATATTTCAAGATTTCTCTTAAAAAGGTATCCTTGACTTTCATTTTGTTTATGTCGTTTTTGCTGACGTTCCCTTTCAACACAAGTGGATCACCATACTGCTTAAGTAAAAGGTTAAATAGATTTTTCCACTTACCATTTTTTTAATCTAGATTTTTTTTATCCTGGTAGTTTTAAGTGAACTTTTAATATCTATCATTTTCGCTTCCCCATTCCTGTAGTCGCCTATCATAACAGAGCGCTTAATTTTGTCGTTTTTACCACCCCATAAGAAATGGAAGAGAAGCTGGTTAATTTCCTTTAGAGCGCAATGGTCTGTTGGCAAAGCGGTTAAATTAAATTAAATTAAATATTCGCTTTAGGTTTGAATGCGAATTCTTTCAAAATTTAGAACTAAGTTCAGACGACCGAGTGAAACCTGGAAAACCGCCATGTAGGCACACGTTTTATTGCAGACAAGTGGACCGGAGGTGGGGATGAGAAGGGATGAACAAAGGCACGTCTTAACTCGCAGCTAAAGCGAGACGAATGACTCACGTAAGACTCAATTTCAATTACCTCCTCCACCAGACCCAGAGTCCCTTAAGGTACTTGCCCAGGGTATATTTGCCCTCTCAGAATATCTCCCAAAAATGTCTCAGTAAGCATCCTGATGTCTAATTTCAAAATCCAAAATTTCAGGCCAATATCTTAAATCGTTCAGAAGATATGGACATTCAAAATTTGGCCTTTTGACCACTTTTGAGCATTCTGATTGGTTGAATTAGGTCACATGACCCTTTGGCGGGACATTCAAAATATAGTTTTTTCAAGTGTTTCTGTAGCAGAACTGGGTTGAGCTAGCAAATTCAAACAAAAAGCAACTGATTTTGAGGATTGAAAACAAATACAAAGAAGGGTGGAGAAAAGGCATAAATACTCTTTTTGCGAGCAGATATATTCTGTTAGCGGGAAACGGTAATTGAAAACCCATTTTAGTGTTGCTTGAATGGCTGTGAGCTGTACGATCTTGGATGATCGAGCCATATTTTCATTGCAAAATTTTGACCACGAAGGACATAACCTTGCAAAACGCCGATTAATTTTATGGCAAAGGCTTCGCAAAGTAGCCAGATTCTAAAGCTTATGTACTAAAGAGTTAAACAAAATTAAATTTATGGGGTAATTTGTTTCCAAAAAACAATAACTGGTAACTGTGAAATCAACAAGGGATATTTTATCCGCAACGATAAAAAGTGTAAATGACATTTCAAGAAGGAATGCATTACAACAAAAACACCAAAAACACACAACAACTCGGCTCCCTATTTGCTGGAGAAACCTATTGTTAGTGCGTAAATTATAAGGCAGTGACGATATCAAAAATTAAAATGTTTTTTGCTGCGTGGCACTCACGGTTAATGCTAATATTGAAGACTGAATGCCGAAAAAGAACTGACAACTGTCAGTTCTTTTTCGGCATTCAGTCTTAAATTTCAATATTATCAGTGACGATATCAAGCACGGTCAGGAGCACGGTACTGCTTTTTTAAAAAGAACAAAGGAAATTGTGCATGTTCAGGAAGTAAAACATTTTATTTACCGTTAAATGTGACATGACCATTTTATTTTTCGTAAAACGTGCCATAAGGGTCGTGTTTTCATTATGACAATTCATGACACTAGTTAAAACGCAGAAAAGTCCCGAAATATAGTGAAAACACGTCGTTTTGAGTTTAGCGATTTAAATGATTACATCGCAAGTGCTGATAACCGTATCAGATACCCGAGATCTTTACCTCTGATAAGAATCCCCAGATGCCAATAGGAAGTGAATCTCAATAAATGAGAAAACAGAATACGCGATACAGAGCTAGTGCTAAAAGAAGGTGTCGTTGTCTGTTGATAAAGTATGATTCAACCTACCAGACTTGGACGAGTTCGAACATTTACGCACCGAATGTCGACCAATGTCCGAGTTTGTGTAATCCAGCATGTGAACTTGTTGTAGGTGAAATGATTATTTCTACTCGGATTTCTTTTTTTACAATTTTAGCAATGGAACTGATTAAAAAATGAGGGCTGGGAAATGGGATTTGTACTCCCCCTTCAGGACCCTCCTATGAGCTATCTCAGACCACTGGCAAGTTGGCCAGTTCGTGAGTTTGTTATGTACCCGATGATTAGATAGTGAGTAAATGAAGATTCAGTAATATATGAAATAATCATATGTGTGAACTGCGGATAAAACATATGATTGAAATTTGTACTTGAATCGTTGCAGTTATTTATCAACTTAGGCAGTTGAAAAGAAACCTGAAAAAAATTCAGGCTTGAACGGGATTTGAACTCTGTGCAAATCCGTGCGACACCGTTGCACTGTTTCACTACCTAGCGACTGACTAGTTGGATAATAGCCCAATTTCGATATATTAAAATTCAACTTGAAACAAAAGACGGCACCATGAGGCTTAATAATAGCAGGGATTTATATGGTTTATTCTCCTAAGCCTTGTCGACAAAATATCAAAAAACATTGGAATTCTATTTAAGCTTAGGCATTATGTGCCTATGAGTATACTCAAACAACTGTACTATACTCTCATATATCCGTATCTAACGTATGGATTAATGAGCTGGGGTACCGCATACCAAGCTAAGTTAAACAAAATTAAAATAAATCAAAATAACTGTATTCGCTGCATCTTTTTTGCAAACAAAAGCGACAGTCCCACACCGTACTTTACACTTTAGAAATCTTAAAGTTAGCGAATATTTTTAAATTAAAAATTGACACTCTTGTGCATAAAATACAATATCAAAAAAAGGATACACCTCTTGCTCTCTATTAATTAACTCAACCGGTTTCGGCTATCCGTAATTATAATACTAGGTATGCCGCTTATCAAAACCTGCACAGGCCATTTTCTAGAACTAATTATGGCCTAGCAAGGTTTGGCGTAGTAGCATCACAGACCTGGGAAGCAATACCTATGAAAATTAAGTGTCTACCTTTCAACAGTTTTAAACAAGAATACAAACTCTTTCTACTTGACAGTCAGGCATGTTGAACAACTTTAATTTATTATTTAGCTTTATTATTTTAATTATTTAATTTTAATAGTTATTATAACTCATATATACTCTTCCTTTTCAATGTGATTAATTTAGCCAGAGCTTCATAACTAGTTTCTAAAAGTACTGTATACCCTCCACCCACTTGTAATCGCTCTGTGGTAGTAGCCAACTCGAAAGCTTGGCTCCTTTGGCTGCTACACACTTTTTCCTTTGTTAAGTTTAATTCAATGTATAGTTAGCTCTGTTCTTACTTCTTTTTTTTCCTTATTGTTGTATTGTAATAGCCCAATTTCGATATATGAAAATTCAACTTGAAACAAAAGACATCACTACGAGGCTTAGGGGAATGATAGTAGGGATTTATATGGTTTATTCCCCTAAGCCTCGTAGTGGTGTCTTTTGTTTCAAGTTAAATTTTAATATATCGAAATTGGGCTATTGATTAAGTGTGAATAATAAACTTGAACTTGAACTTGTCGTGATGTCGTTTGCGAGTCAAGTTGAATTTTAGAGTGATTTTTTTAACTGGACCGTGAAACAGTATTTAGCAATTAATCAAAATTAGCCAAAATTACATAAAAATAAACAAAAGAAAACAATGGAATTAGTGTCTGGTAGTGTCTACTACAGCAAAAACCCACGTATAAGAACCAAAAATTTAGAGTGATTTTCATAAGACCGTGAAACAGTTACTAAGTTAGTAGGCGCTAGTAGACACTATTAGACACCAATGCCATTGTTTTCTTTTGTTTAGTTTTAGGTAATTTTGGCTAATTTTGATTAATTGTTAGATACTGTTTCACGGTCTTACGAAAATCACTCTAAGAACCTGTTAGGCTAGAAAATTTTCATTTCAAACCCCCTTTTCATAAGAACATATTAAGCCTAAAATTTTTAATAGGTTCTTATTTCACAAAAATGAAGGCACAGATGAAAATACAGAAAAAAAATAGTCTAGGTTTAAGTCAGTAGTGTGATTCAAAGAATGAACTAAAATGAAAACCATATCATGTCTGCACCAATACTGGATTACACAATGCAATTGTATTAAGAATACAGTTCCATGTGTGTCTCAGTTATTTTCGAAGTCACAGTTTTTGAAGCATATTAAAACTTCCTTGCATCTATGTCATGCATCAATGGCTTTCCATATCACATATGCCCTGTAGTAGTTATCTGTGCTGATCGCTAGTGTCCCTATCAAATTAAGAGGCTATTTAAGAACCTAAGTAGCCTAAAATCCCACTAAATACCATTTCTATAAGAACCTATTTTGGCTAAGTTGGAAAAATCTAGGTTCTTATATGTGGGTTTTTACTGTAGTGCCTACTAACTTAGTAACTATTTCACGGTTTAAAGAAAATCACTCTCATTATATCGAAATTGGGCTATTGTGAGTTCGTTATTTATTTTTTGGCGCGCTATGATTGGCTACTCAAACCTCGCCGCTTCGCGACTCGGTAAATATCCACCGCATGCCACCTCCACTTCGGTGAATAATTGTTAAATATTGCGGAAACTTTCCGTATATATTGCTATGGATAGGCGGATTTTGTGAACATTTTGTACGAATGTTAGAGGAAAAATTTTAGCGGATTACTGATTTATACATTTTGTGCCGGAGCCCGGAATTTTGTTTTTGCTTCTTATAAATAACGAATACTGGGTATCAAATCTTTTCAGACATGTTCTTCTTCTCAAGAATAAGGCTATAAATGTGCTGTAAATATTTCGTCGACGTTCTCACCCACAATGCGTAAAAAAGTCGGAGTCTTTTCGCTGAAAAGACAATCCTGTACAAAGAAATTACAAGGACTAAAATCAGGACTTTTTATTCCATCTAAAAAGTTTACAAATAATTTGCGGATTCGAATTTGAGCAAATATGACGGATTTGGCTACTTCTTCTCACACCAAACACAATATTGGGCTATTGGTTTTGGAAAATGAAGTTATATAGTTGTTAGCGCCTCAAAACATAATAAGCCTTTATAACATTCTTTAAAGCATTCCTTTAAAGTGCACCAAAAGGAAGGGAGGAGGGGTCATAGTGGGTTATATACGGGGAGGCTCCGCCCAAACGGGTTACTTTTTTCACTCTCTAAGTATGCGAAAGAGTAGCTAACTTTAAAAGTTTACTATTTGAAAGGATCGCAAAAATAGATTGTAAAGTGAAAGGGTAGCAATTAAATATTAGTATACCAAAAACAGTAGCAAATATTACGCTTGCCGCCGGAAATAATTTTCTCTCTCTGGCTAATTTTTAAAGTGTGCGAACTGATGTACAAATTATTGTCATGTCATGTGAAACGCGTATCGTTTCGATTAAACTTGCATTGGTATGTTAAAAGGAAATTCCGAAAGCAAGGGGAATTTAAAAAATAAAAGAACAAACCACTTCATAGGTCAAGAGTAGGTGGTTTTGGTCACCGGGACTTGGTAATTCACTCTTATTCGTAAAAGACATTGGTCGGTAGCTTATTATTATTTTTTTCATCAATAAATACATTTGATTTTTCCGACATTATTGCATTTTCAACTTCTTAATTTACACCTAACAGCTAACAACTGCCGGCCACTACACCAAGCCGAGGCTAAAAACTATAGCGTTATTTTACTGCTTTTGGTTCAGTCAGGCCCAATAGAACCACTACGACCACCGCGACCACCGCGACCACTGAGACCACCGCGACCACTGAGACCACCGCGACCACTGAGACCACCGCGACCACTGAGACCACCGCGACCACTGAGACCACCGCGACCACTGAGACCACCGCGACCACTGAGACCACCGCGACCACTGAGACCACCGCGACCACTGAGACCACCGCGACCACTGAGACCACCGCGACCACTGAGACCACCGCGACCACCGAGACCACCGCGACCACCGAGACCACCGCGACCACTGAGACCACTGAGACCACCGCGACCACTGAGACCACCGCGACCACCGCGACCACTGAGACCACCGCGACCACTGAGACCACCGCGACCACTGAGACCACCGCGACCACTGAGACCACCGCGACCACTGAGACCACCGCGACCACTGAGACCACCGCGACCACTGAGACCACCGCGACCACTGAGACCACCGCGACCACTGAGACCACCGCGACCACTGAGACCACCGCGACCACCGCGACCACCGCGACCACTGAGACCACCGCGACCACTGAGACCACCGCGACCACTGAGACCACCGCGACCACTGAGACCACCGCGACCACCGCGACCACCGCGACCACCGCGACCACCGCGACCACCGAGACCACCGCGACCACTGAGACCACTGAGACCACCGAGACCACCGCGACCACCGAGACCACTGAGACCACCGCGACCACTGAGACCACCGCGACCACTGAGACCACTGAGACCACTGAGACCACCGCGACCACCGAGACCACCGCGACCACCGAGACCACCGCGACCACCGAGACCACCGCGACCACCGAGACCACCGCGACCACCGCGACCACCGCGACCACCGCGACCACCGCGACCACCGAGACCACCGCGACCACCGAGACCACCGAGACCACCGAGACCACCGAGACCACCGAGACCACTGAGACCACCGCGACCACTGAGACCACCGCGACCACTGAGACCACCGCGACCACTGAGACCACCGCGACCACTGAGACCACCGCGACCACTGAGACCACCGCGACCACTGAGACCACCGCGACCACTGAGACCACCGCGACCACTGAGACCACCGCGACCACTGAGACCACCGCGACCACTGAGACCACCGCGACCACTGAGACCGACCACTGAGACCACCGCGACCACTGAGACCACCGCGACCACTGAGACCACCGCGACCACCGCGACCACCGCGACCACTGAGACCACTGAGACCACTGAGACCACTGAGACCACTGAGACCACCGCGACCACCGCGACCACCGCGACCACCGCGACCACCGCGACCACCGCGACCACCGCGACCACCGAGACCACCGCGACCACTGAGACCACCGCGACCACTGAGACCACTGAGACCACTGAGACCACTGAGACCACTGAGACCACCGCGACCACCGCGACCACCGAGACCACCGCGACCACTGAGACCACCGCGACCACTGAGACCACTGAGACCACTGAGACCACTGAGACCACTGAGACCACTGAGACCACCGAGACCACCGCGACCACCGAGACCACCGAGACCACCGCGACCACTGAGACCACTGAGACCACTGAGACCACTGAGACCACTGAGACCACTGAGACCACTGAGACCACTGAGACCACTGAGACCACTGAGACCACTGAGACCACTGAGACCACCGAGACCACCGCGACCACCGAGACCACCGCGACCACCGCGACCACTGAGACCACTGAGACCACTGAGACCACTGAGACCACTGATACCACTGAGACCACTGAGACCACTGAGACCACTGAGACCACTGAGACCACTGAGACCACTGAGACCACTGAGACCACCGCGACCACTGAGACCACCGCGACCACTGAGACCACCGCGACCACTGAGACCACCGCGACCACTGAGACCACCGCGACCACTGAGACCACCGCGACCACTGAGACCACCGCGACCACTGAGACCACCGCGACCACTGAGACCACCGCGACCACTGAGACCACCGCGACCACTGAGACCACCGCGACCACTGAGACCACCGCGACCACTGAGACCACCGCGACCACCGAGACCACCGCGACCACTGAGACCACCGCGACCACTGAGACCACCGCGACCACCGAGACCACCGCGACCACCGCGACCACTGAGACCACTGAGACCACTGAGACCACTGAGACCACTGAGACCACCGAGACCACCGCGACCACCGAGACCACCGCGACCACCGCGACCACTGAGACCACTGAGACCACTGAGACCACTGAGACCACTGAGACCACTGAGACCACTGAGACCACTGAGACCACTGAGACCACTGAGACCACTGAGACCACTGAGACCACTGAGACCACTGAGACCACCGCGACCACTGAGACCACCGCGACCACTGAGACCACCGCGACCACTGAGACCACCGCGACCACTGAGACCACCGCGACCACTGAGACCACCGCGACCACTGAGACCACCGCGACCACTGAGACCACCGCGACCACTGAGACCACCGCGACCACCTGCGACCACCGCGACCACCGCGACCACCGCGACCACTGAGACCACCGCGACCACTGAGACCACCGCGACCACTGAGACCACCGCGACCACTGAGACCACCGCGACCACCGCGACCACCGCGACCACCGCGACCACCGCGACCACCGAGACCACCGCGACCACTGAGACCACTGAGACCACCGAGACCACCGCGACCACCGAGACCACTGAGACCACCGCGACCACTGAGACCACCGCGACCACTGAGACCACTGAGACCACTGAGACCACCGCGACCACCGAGACCACCGCGACCACCGAGACCACCGCGACCACCGAGACCACCGCGACCACCGAGACCACCGCGACCACCGCGACCACCGCGACCACCGCGACCACCGCGACCACCGAGACCACCGCGACCACCGAGACCACCGAGACCACCGAGACCACCGAGACCACCGAGACCACTGAGACCACCGCGACCACTGAGACCACCGCGACCACTGAGACCACCGCGACCACTGAGACCACCGCGACCACTGAGACCACCGCGACCACTGAGACCACCGCGACCACTGAGACCACCGCGACCACTGAGACCACCGCGACCACTGAGACCACCGCGACCACTGAGACCACCGCGACCACTGAGACCACCGCGACCACTGAGACCACCGCGACCACTGAGACCACCGCGACCACTGAGACCACCGCGACCACTGAGACCACCGCGACCACCGCGACCACCGCGACCACTGAGACCACTGAGACCACTGAGACCACTGAGACCACTGAGACCACCGCGACCACCGCGACCACCGCGACCACCGCGACCACCGCGACCACCGCGACCACCGCGACCACCGAGACCACCGCGACCACTGAGACCACCGCGACCACTGAGACCACTGAGACCACTGAGACCACTGAGACCACTGAGACCACCGCGACCACCGCGACCACCGAGACCACCGCGACCACTGAGACCACCGCGACCACTGAGACCACTGAGACCACTGAGACCACTGAGACCACTGAGACCACTGAGACCACTGAGACCACCGAGACCACCGCGACCACCGAGACCACCGAGACCACCGCGACCACTGAGACCACTGAGACCACTGAGACCACTGAGACCACTGAGACCACTGAGACCACTGAGACCACTGAGACCACTGAGACCACTGAGACCACTGAGACCACTGAGACCACCGAGACCACCGCGACCACCGAGACCACCGCGACCACCGCGACCACTGAGACCACTGAGACCACTGAGACCACTGAGACCACTGATACCACTGAGACCACTGAGACCACTGAGACCACTGAGACCACTGAGACCACTGAGACCACTGAGACCACTGAGACCACCGCGACCACTGAGACCACCGCGACCACTGAGACCACCGCGACCACTGAGACCACCGCGACCACTGAGACCACCGCGACCACTGAGACCACCGCGACCACTGAGACCACCGCGACCACTGAGACCACCGCGACCACTGAGACCACCGCGACCACTGAGACCACCGCGACCACTGAGACCACCGCGACCACTGAGACCACCGCGACCACTGAGACCACCGCGACCACCGAGACCACCGCGACCACTGAGACCACCGCGACCACTGAGACCACCGCGACCACCGAGACCACCGCGACCACCGCGACCACTGAGACCACTGAGACCACTGAGACCACTGAGACCACTGAGACCACCGAGACCACCGCGACCACCGAGACCACCGCGACCACCGCGACCACTGAGACCACTGAGACCACTGAGACCACTGAGACCACTGAGACCACTGAGACCACTGAGACCACTGAGACCACTGAGACCACTGAGACCACTGAGACCACTGAGACCACTGAGACCACTGAGACCACCGCGACCACTGAGACCACCGCGACCACTGAGACCACCGCGACCACTGAGACCACCGCGACCACTGAGACCACCGCGACCACTGAGACCACCGCGACCACTGAGACCACCGCGACCACTGAGACCACCACGACCACTGAGACCACCGCGACCACTGAGACCACCGCGACCACCGAGACCACCGCGACCACCGAGACCACCGCGACCACTGAGACCACCGCGACCACTGAGACCACCGCGACCACCGAGACCACCGCGACCACTGAGACCACTGAGACCACTGAGACCACTGAGACCACTGAGACCACTGAGACCACCGAGACCACCGCGACCACCGAGACCACCGCGACCACCGCGACCACTGAGACCACTGAGACCACTGAGACCACTGAGACCACTGAGACCACTGAGACCACTGAGACCACTGAGACCACTGAGACCACTGAGACCACTGAGACCACTGAGACCACTGAGACCACCGCGACCACTGAGACCACCGCGACCACTGAGACCACCGCGACCACTGAGACCACCGCGACCACTGAGACCACCGCGACCACTGAGACCACCGCGACCACTGAGACCACCGCGACCACTGAGACCACCGCGACCACTGAGACCACCGCGACCACTGAGACCACCGCGACCACTGAGACCACCGCGACCACTGAGACCACCGCGACCACTGAGACCACCGCGACCACTGAGACCACCGCGACCACTGAGACCACCGCGACCACCGAGACCACCGCGACCACTGAGACCACCGCGACCACTGAGACCACCGCGACCACTGAGACCACCGCGACCACTGAGACCACCGCGACCACTGAGACCACCGCGACCACTGAGACCACCGCGACCACTGAGACCACCGCGACCACTGAGACCACCGCGACCACTGAGACCACCGCGACCACTGAGACCACCGCGACCACTGAGACCACCGCGACCACTGAGACCACCGCGACCACTGAGACCACCGCGACCACTGAGACCACCGCGACCACTGAGACCACCGCGACCACCGAGACCACCGCGACCACCGCGACCACCGCGACCACCGCGACCACCGCGACCACCGCGACTACCACGACCACCGCGACCACCGAGACCACCGAGACCACCGAGACCACCGCGACCACCGAGACCACCGCCACGACCGCGACCACCGAGACCACCGTGACCACCGTGAACACCGAGACCACCGCGACCACCGCGACCACCGAGACCACCGAGACCACCGTGAACACCGAGACCACTGAGACCACCGAGATCACCGCGACCACCGCGACCACCGAGACCACCGCGACCACCGAGACCACCGAGACAACGGTGAACACCGAGACCATCGCGACCAGCACAAAGTTAACCCCGCC
This sequence comes from Dendrophyllia cribrosa, assembly GCA_024195265.1. Lineage (NCBI taxonomy): Eukaryota > Metazoa > Cnidaria > Anthozoa > Scleractinia > Dendrophylliidae > Dendrophyllia > Dendrophyllia cribrosa. The sequence continues at coordinate 25,195,510 of JAJLRJ010000010.1, forward strand.
TTTACGAAACCTCTTACTTACGACCCCAGAAAAAAAAAATGCTTAAGTGATTAACACAATATAACTAAATAAACCCGACATGCCGAAACCCTTAAACTCGTCTCATAGTTGAGCATTTTTGTTGCATCTTTGACAATGTAAATGCCGAACAAGTTTCGCTTGAAAATCACTCACTTTTTAAAAATTTCTTTTAAATGATTTTCAAGGGGAAAAAACAAGCGCTTTATAATCAGAAAAGACAGTAGGGCATTCTGAACGTTTTAAAAATAAATAAATAAATAAATACACACACAGAAAAAACATAAACAGTATAACGTGACGTAAAAAACTCGTTCTTGCACGAGTAGCCAATCACGGACAAGCTTGCAAATGCTGCAGGCTGACTCCTGATAAGAAATTGTTGTTGGGGTTATCACGGATAGTTACTTACATCTTTGCTAAATAATTTTAGCCTTAAAAGGATGTAAAAAAACGCAATAGAATTTAAATTATTCTGGCACTCGATTTTTGTCCAATTTAAATTAATAGTACTTTGATTCCTGATGGCACTTTTCTTAGGAAAGTACATGTGCATCAATATGTCAATAATACATTTATACATCAAATAATAGGTCAATTATATTACATGTATACAGCACTGTATCTTACCGGTTTAACGTGGTCGCAAGTTCTTGCATGTGTTTCTGCAATGGTCCATAACAAACAGGACATTTCACTGTGTGATCCATTGCATAGTTGTGTTCAACATCATGTTCAGACTCCTGCAACAAACATCCTTTGTGGAATGTGTGGCCACATGTGAGACGTACAACTGTGTGATTGTAGTCATCGCTGACTGGGCATGTGCTAAGGTCACATGCTAGCATGGGATCCGGCTCTTTTCCCAGAAACAAATAGCCCAGGGGAAGGCACCGTTGATCCATTGTTGCGTCAAGCGCAGGTAAATAATATGACTTCAAAACAAAAACAAAAAAAACAAAAAAATAAGTTGTCTAGATATTATGTTAGCTTTTTGGCCCTGCATATTTCCCTAAGGGAATGCCATTCGCTGAATGTGTTGTGAATTACTTTTATTTAAGTATCATGTACACTGAATGGGCAGGTAGAGTAAACCTAAAGACTCTAGGAGCCAGTAAACATGTAGTTACTAACCTGAAATTTCTTCCTTCCTCTAGGAATCTTGTTAGTCTGACCCTGTGTGGCCCAGACTTCACAAAACAATTCAATGAAGAATTCTGCAGCAGCAAAAACCAGTTTAGCCATATGCTTGGTACCTCGGCCTCTTGCATATTCGGGAAGAAACCACTCCAAAAAGTCATCATTGAACCTCCTGCCACTCAAAGCATGTGCCATTGTTTGGATCTCAGCAGGAACTGCCCATACAGGAACATTTCTAGGAAATTAACAAAAGGTAAAATAATCTCTACAAAAATGTTTATTACAATAAATAAGATTTGAATGATGGCATTTGTATGATACAGTGATATATGATTTGAATGAAATTGGTAAAGGGCCTACCACTGAATGTTTATTATCCTCTATGGCTTTAAATTTGTTTGTAAATGTAATTATACAAGTAATTGTCATGTTTTAACAAACCTTCTTAAAACGGAATGAAATATTTCAACCTTCTTTTCGGTGAATGCATTTAGAAACAGCTTGATGTTTTCCACCAGGTCTTTGTTTTCTGCTGCATGATACAGGATGTCAGACAGCTGGCAAAGAGTAGCCTTGTCGTAGTTTTTTCTTTTAAAGGTTACGAATGTCAGAGCCATGCGAAATGTGGCACGGAGCCACTCACTGTAATCTCCACCTCTAAAAATAGTACAATAAAAGAAAAAGACCAAGGGCAACACTTCATCAAACAGGTGTAGAAGGGAAAGGTACTGTGTGTCCTTGCATGTTGGTCCAAACTGTTGGAGGACAGCATCACGTATGATGGTCCAACCACCAAATGCTGTGGTTGTAAGTGTACTAATGCGATGAGGTTTTGGTCTTTTTGGCATCACCTACAGTGTACAATAATTTTCAATCAGTGGATCAGGATATCATTTATGCATCACTCTTCTTGAATTTTATAATATAATTAACATATTTTTTTAGCTAGGACCTCAATCAGCTTATGATTTGGTGTCAAAATAACATATTTGATTACACCGAGTGACTGATTGTTCAATAAATTCTTTTTTATACGTAGGAGTCAACATACAATGTAATTTACCATGCACATATAAAAATTATATACTTACAGTGATGTACAACACTGTATTTGTTTATTTTTACGTTACTCTCTTTGTTAACATTTGGTTATAATTACCTTGTTTCTTCCAAATAGCTTCTTGTAAAGCTTTGCAAAAAGTGGTCTGAACAATAACACAGTGGATTCCTGAGCATTTAGGGAAACGTGAAATGGGCCTTGCCATGGAATCAAAGAAGGTATTGTACTTCTTGGTTCTGCCACTGGGTCCCACTTAATGTACCATAAAGTCAAAGAAAAAATGTTGTTAATATGTTGGAGTAGGAATTGGAGTAATGTTGTGGATTGAAGAATAACAAGAAAACAAACAATGGCAGTCTAGTTAAGTTTGTTATACATGTAATACAGTAAAACCCATGAGTAAGAACCGCTATTTAAGGAACCAGTTAGGCTAAAATTTGCATGTTAAACCAGTGATTTTTTTCTTCAGAAAAAAAGAACCTGTTCAGAACCTAATTAGCTTAAAATTCTGTTATATATCCTTTATGTAAGAACCTGTTTAGTCTAACCTGGAAAAATGGTGGCCTTTACTGTATCACACTTCAATATACATTGCTACTTTTTGTATCATACTTGTAGTCCCACGTTGGCAATCAAACCTCAACAATCTAGTGGCCGGTCTTGGCCAAATATTTTAAGTCACCACTGATAATCATGCAACTACATGTACCAATTTTAAGCCCAGAATTACAGTATATTGACATGTAACAAACCTCTGCAATAATCTTCTTGTTATATTTCCAGGTGGGGAAGTCGCCACTCAATACGACAACAAACTTCTGCAAGTACTCCTCTAGTGTGGGAGCCTCCCTTAGAAGGTGTGTGAGTGCCTCTCGGTAGTTGTGGACACTTTTGAGGGTTTGTTCAAACTCATCAATGAGCCACGTTGTCCTCAGGAGTTCTAACTCCTGTCTGTCTTCATCTGAATACACTCTGAAAAGAGGGATTGATGTACTTATTTATTTTATTTATTTAATGAAATGCTTATCAGTCTCTTATTCTTTAATGTGTTGATTTATTAAGCCTTTTTATATGGCTGCAATAGTATGCACACTCTGATTGCCCACAGGCATTACAGATTTTCCCACCACGGTTTTTGTTTACAAAACCTAGCAACTTAGTGAGTGACTTTTGTTCAAAGAAACCTTGTTAAAAAAGCAGGAAATTGAACAAAACACATATCTTCTATGAGTTCTGAAAGATATTTCTTTTCTGAATTTTATTAGCCTGACGAAATTGTGATGGAATCTGAAGGCAGTGTAGATGTTTTCTCTGTTTCGCGCACTTTGCCTATCTGAAGCCAACTCAGAGTAATTATTAAACATAAAATTATTTTGAGAGACAAATTTATAAGAGTTGTTTTTCTTGCTTTTTTTCTGTTTTTTACCTCAGGTTTTCACAACTTTGCTGTGCATTTGTCATGTCCAAAGTTCTGTGTCCCACTGGCAAGGAACTTAAATAGCTTGAAGAAAAGAACTGATTTAAAGCCTTAGAAAAGTGTTGCAGTATGGATGTTACATCAATGCCACCCCTACACTGTCTTACTGTGCCATTCTTCATGGTTACTGGAACAGTGCGATGAAGCTTGCTGGTGTTCTGAGGTTTTGGCACTGCTGGAATTTGGTCTTGCACATCCAGTAAGCCTGTGCACATGTGCCAAGCAGTACTCGTGGTACTGGTTGTAGGCTGGCCGATTGTATGAATGAAATGAATATCATCCTCAATGAGGAGCATAAACTGCTTTTTCTAAAAAAGGAATGAAAGCCAAGTAATTTGTGAATGTATATCATTGTCTCCTTGAACTGTTAGGTCATTTTTTATTTTTGGACCTGGTAGAACTGAAGTTTCACATCCAGCACGTGGAAGAAAACATGTAGTGTTAAACTTCAGCAGTATTCTGTGCAAAGTCAAAATGGCTAGCAGCTGTATGTACAATAAGGAATATCACTACATCTACAAGTACTTTGGCTAAGTTGGATGGTTTAATATATGTTTGACTGTGTATGGGAGGAATTTTTCTAAAACCTGTCCATTTTTTACCTTCATGTTTTTTTTTGAGAAGACTAACCAAAAATTTAAAGATACTGTAAAGAAAATTTCAGTAAGCCATTATCCTCATTGTCAATGCTATGATGAGTTGGGGAACTGGCATAAATATGCTAATGGTGGAGCTAAGCAAGATTTGCTGGAGTCAAAGCCTACATGTAAGTTTTATTCTGGCACAAAAAAAAATTAAACTTAATTATCTTCCTTACAGCTGTGGCTTCCATTATTCTCTTTGAAACTTCCTTTTTGTTTGCTTCTGCTAATGCCTTTTCATGATTCCTTACAGTTTTTGGGTGGCAACTGTAGCCAAGGATCATTCCAGACATCAATGCACTGTAGCTTGCACCACTCATCTTCAGGTTTAGACCATTTGCTTTTTGAATGGGGCAAATTTTCTAGTAAAAAAATGTGGTTCATTTAAAAATTACATTCTTCTTGGGAAAAGTACCAGTTGTAGATTCTTACAGTTAAAACAACAATGAGTGGTCATTTGCAATGTTGGCCTCTCCTACTGTTATGATAATTTGTGGATTAAAACCACTAAAGAGTACAAATCTACAGCAGTTATATAGTTATATTGCCTTACAAGAGAACCTTACGAAAATTTGAACATACAAACAAAACCACTTTACTATATCACCAGTTCACGAAGTCAATATTGAAATATTTTATTGCTAGGAAAATACCTGATTGCGATAAAAACACAGACTGTGTAGAATAGCAACAGTCCTTATTTTTTGCAGCTCCAACCTTTTTACTGAAGGTGCTTCCTTTGAGTCATTGACAATTGCTGTGTACACTTGCTTGAATAAACCCGGAGCGTGACTTTCACAAAACTCTTCCATGTCAGTGGGGTTGTACAGATGTTTGCCACCCATTGTGTAATGATGTGTCAGTGCCTTGTGGAAACTGTGCACTGACTCACTGAATGATGATTGACCTAAAAGTTATTGTTAATTTTATTTACAGAATCTACAGGGTGTAATTAAAGTAATTGCTCTCTCCATGTTTATTTTCATTTCAAAATATTATTATTTATTTAGTTGAAATAACAGTATCTTTCCCCCTTAAAACCTGTGTAGAAAAATTTCCCTGTGAGCTTAGGGGGAATATTAGCGAAGTAAAATGTTATAAAAAAAAACAGGTTGATTCAGTCAAAATCCAAACATGAGGTCTGCTTTCCTTAAGATCTGTATGTTGTTAAAAATCTCTGTCAGTTTGTACTAGTACAGCATTTAGGCTTTTTAAGCCTTGGGTAAAAATACATAGTTCACAGTGTGAATTCGACTGAAGGCAATCATGTTATATTCTGGTACCTCTGACTTTCTCTAAAAGACTGTCAATCTCAGCCTTGGCCTCTTCAAGATGTTTCTGTTTGTCCTTGTTTTGTTGTTCCATATCTGCAAATGTTAATGTTATCCTTGCTAAAAATAGCTATAGACTATATTTAGACTTCTTCAGATGACCGGTCAAATTGTAGCATTTAAAGTAGTTGTGAGATGCATTTGAATTTATCAACAGTACAATTAAGTGGGTCTCAACTGAAACAAAATGTTTCATGAAAAAGCTGGCTTGAAAAACCCTTTAAATGTTATGGAAACCCATTTAAACTTTTAATAATTTTTACAAACCCATTAAAATTCAACACACCTTTAATTTGGTCCTTCAGGTTTGAGTTTTCAATACCTAACTTTTTGGACCTTTCCTTTAAGCGTTCATTCTCATGCTCCAGCCTCTCGAGCTGCTTAATTAGTTCACACCATTTTGGGGGATCCCTTGGCGAGACCTTCACATCTCCGGTGTCTTCCCTTGGACTGTTTGAATGTCGACGCTATTACAAAAAAAATATTTTTTCGACTTTTGCTCTCTTGCAAAATAATAATAATAAAAAAACAAATGTGCAGAGTGGCTCACCTTTCTGGGAGAAATATAATTTTTGTTTTCAATGATACGAGCATCTTTGTCGGCCTGCATTAAATGGGTTTGACAAATTCTGCCCGACGGCATCTTGCCCCGACTGAACAATCCCTCGAACACTGTAATAAGACGCTGTGGACAAGCGGTAAGTTTGCCAGAGCACTTGTCATTGCAGGAGCGTGTCGGGAAACAGCAGACACTTAGGTGTTTTTGTTTTATCTCGTCGTAATGCCGCACACAGAGGCTCACACGTTCTTGAAATCCACAGTTTAAAGACTCTATTTTAGTCAAACAGGAAATTTTCCCCCAACATTCTATATTTTGAGGACTTGCCAAAACATTTTCCTTGCTCCGTAAAACTCTGGGTGCTTTAGCACAAAACATTTTCTTAAAAAAACGTCAACACAACTGCCATGTTTTTGTTGCAGTTTAGCCGGTTTGCTGTCAAGTCACCAGCCTAATTGATATTGACATCGTATTGGGTGCGTCCCGACGAAAAAGGCGGAAAATCGTCGCCGCGTTCGCGACACAACGATGGACGAACAAGAACAACAACAAGAAAGATCTTGAACTCAAAAAATGTTTATTCATCCAAGTTATGTTTAAATACATTACTTTGAAAATAACGCTTATAAGAAACAAGCTGTTTACATTGATGAGAAAATCTCATAACACAAGAAAAGGCATAGACAACAGCCCAGATAAACAAGATGATCTGCTTACCGTTCGTAAGACTGCTCGTCGGGAAGGTAAGCGTGAAGATGAAGACGAAATTCGAAGCCAGTGAGACTCCTTCGCATGTATTTAGGTTTCCATCTTTCAAAGGCATTTACAAAAAGTCATTAGAACGAAAAAAAAGTCATATTTGATATTTTCTTTGAAAATTCACAAACTTTCGACAACCGAAGTCCTGGCCTTAATCATTTATGAATGACCTTAATAAATGGAAAAAACCACGGACGATTGGGGCAGCTATCATCATATACAGCTGTCGTTACGGTCCGTAAAGCAAAGGCCAAAATGTTTGGAAAACCAAGTCGAATTACTGAAAGAAACGAACTCACAAACGTCAAAGAATTGAACTTGAAATTCGGCGTGAAGGCACAGTCTCCAGCTCATGTAAACGGTTGCAAACTGGTCCCTAATTACGTAGCAAAATACGATTTGTCGTCCGCCATTTTGAATTTGTAACGGTCAAGATTTTCAGGGCGCATGCGTGGCGGTTTTTCCGCTGTGTCGTGGGCGTCGTCATGACAGCTACTGAGTGGCACGTGACTTGACCGTGTAGAAGTCTGGGACAAAATTATCCGGGGATTCCCTAAATTAGTGGGCATTTTTGAGCCGAATTTCGGTTTCGTTGTACTTTGTAACTTTGACGGAAGTCGTTGAGGCGAACGGAGAAATGTCATCTTTGCATAAAATTGTTGAATTTGTGGCAGGAGACTTAGGAAAAAGGTACAAATGTATTCAATGCCACAATGTTTTACAAGATCCCGTTCAATCTTCTTGTGGACATAGGTAAGGTGATCAGTTGCGCAACGTTTTGCCTTCAATTATGTATTTAAATTCCAGAATGTTCTGCGAAGCAGCGGAAGTAGAACTTTAAACTGGAATGTTTTCTTTGTCCATATTCCAGTATTCTCTTATTCTACACCTTCTTTCTTTATGCAAAAGCGACGCGACTTTTGTTAACCGTTTAAATGACGTAAAATTGGCCGCCATATAAATGTCAATCCATTGCTTGATCAGCATAATCTGCTGAAGGTTGCAAATTATTCCGCAATATTATAGCAAACTAAAATTGTGCTAAAGGCTTGCCACCTTTCTGGCCGTTTATGATCATACTTAAGCTTATGCTATACGAAGTCTTTACAACTAGAAACTAGTTGTTTGTTTGCGCTTTTACTCTTTTCTTCGTTGATTCAAAACCGCCGTCTGTCGTGGCCAGCCGCGATCACGGTAACGTTGAAGTTCTATTGTTAGTCGAAAAAAGTTCGAGAAAATGTATCCCTGCATCGATATCGTCGATATGGATCGACAAAGTTATGATCGTGAGGGTGAACAAGATGGCGTTATGCAGTGAGTCTGCGAAAAGTGAATGTGTCATCATAGTTATAAAGTGCAATGGTTATGAAACCTGAGAAATGTCTTTGTTCGATGTTTTTTTATCGTTTTTCGGCCTCAAGTGATCGACCGTGCACTGAAACCGCAATAGATGTTGATCTTTTGTTCGAGCAGCTCAGACCAATGGAAATGGCGTGTGAGATGTGCACGGTCAAGTGCTGTTCAACGTGATGTGTAGCTCGAATGTTATCGCCATTGAAGTCTGCAAGGTTTCATAACCAGTCCTTCGATACTATGGTGCCATATTGCATCAAACTTATATCATAAAATCATGTGCTACGAATTTGATTTTGGCTCAAAATTTTGTGCATATCAACACATTACATGCAAATAACTACATCGCTTTTAAAAATCATCTGTCTATACATGTATGAATCCTGTCTAAATACATATTTTATAAGTTTATGTAACATCATCAACCAATACATCTACATTATAATTAAAATATAATTATCATGGCAGCCATGTTGGTGGTCAAAGAAATGAAATTTCTATTCCCAACGGGTGGAATTTCATTGTTTATAGAGTTTTTAAAAACTGTATTTTTAAAACAATGTTTTAATTGTTTGTGACCTGCAACAACATGGGTGACAGCTGCAGTGAAAACCACCTATTGTCTGTACTTAAATAAATTCATGGTTGTCTGGTTGACCCAGACACAGTACAACTAAAACAATTGTCTGAGTGGGTTGCCACTTGGACTAGTATTCAATCATGACAACACAATTTAATTCCCAATTTATCACAAGAAGGTTTGTCCTCAATGAAAAAAGAAGCAAAATAAGATTAAATCCTAACTTTATTTCAGCTACCGATTTTCTAAACTTAAAAGTTTTCTTTCCCAATGTTGTTTGCTGCATTTGGAAGCCCAATTAGGCAAATAATTGATAGCTTTTGACATCAAGAAACATGTAGTTAGGGAGGCTAGACAACTGGTTTATTATTGGAGCAACCAAACAAATGTGGAATTGCACCAAGGACAACTAGGCACAAAAATAAATTTCAAACCCTGTATGAATTAGTGATTACCATATTTCTCAATTAAATGCCCCCCGGCGTTTATTTCAAACTTGGCCTTATTTAATTAAGTGGACCAGGCGTTTCTTTGAATCAGCAGTTTTTTCCTCGCCCGCCATTTTGTAAGAAAGGATTTTTTTTTTTTCTTGGCAGATGTGTACCTTGCCCTTAAATCTTAAATTTATTATACCACAAATAAACGTTTGAGGGGCTTACTTACAACTTCCTGTATTATACCCGGCATTTATTCGGGGCCTGGCGTTTAATCAAGAAAATGTGGTATAAACATGTATAAACATTAACATGTCATGCTTCAGTGTACACGGATAGTATGTATGTGGATGTTATCACGTCTTTGCATGTTTTTATTTGATTTGATTTTTTGACCACCATACTGAACTATAATAATACAGTATTATGTTCAATGAATATTGCATGTAATACATCCTGAAATAAAGGACAGCATGCATGAGTTAGCCTGAAATAGGTGCACAATATTTCCTTCTAACTAGCCAGGCATTAACACTTCCTTATTCATGTCGACAGCTTTAGCTTACATACGATTTTTACATGTTTATTTAATCAAGATACAGTTGAACCTCTCTAATACAGACACAGAAGGGACAGAGCAAAGTGTCCGTATTAGCTATAGAGAGGTGTCCGTATTAAAGAGGTCACCACGATGACGTCGCTTTTAAGACTCCACTGACAGTTTAAAGTGTTCAGTAACTAAAAACAGGCCCACATATTCATCTTTTAACTGCATCTGAATTGATTCAGGATTGAGAAACTGTCTATCAGTAGCATACTAGTGTAATAACATCCCAGCTACATACTGTATAGAGTTCTAAAGTGTGACGTCACAAAAACTAAAATTTGTGAAATTATGGGATTTGATTAGATATTCGGAAAGGGCATGACGAAAAATGCCCGCGTGCCAAAAATCAGCATCTTATTGCAATTTGGGGGCGAGATATTAGCACCGTTATGCTCTGATGACTCCAAATAAATCCTTCTAATTTTGGCGTCTGTTCAAATTGCAATAAGATGCTGATTTTTGGCAAGCAGGCATTTTTTGTCATGCTTTTTCTGAATATCTAATCAAATCCCATAATTTCACAAATTTAGTTTTTGTGACGTCATCACTTTAGAACTCTGTGCGAATCACCAAACTAAAAAACAATGCTGCATGTAAAAAAGTAATATAAAATACATTAATTATTAATAATAATTACAATAATTATTATTATGGACATGCACTGCTAATTGAAAAAAACATTGTTGAGTGATAAGTGTAAACCATAAATGATGTGATTGAAGGGTTTTCTGGGAAGTAGAAAACATTTCTTGTGTTCTCAGATAAATTACACATTATTATAACACAGTTAATGCACCAAATCATCCTCTGAATCTTTTAGGAAGGAATTAAGATCTTACGTACTGACAAATGAAATATTAAAGGGGCTATGTCACCATTTTTAGCATTACTTTAAAAAGCCAAAATACATCTTCATATCAGTGAAGTTCCAAAAATAAGAATCCAGTTTTGTTTAAAATTATTCTACCAGTGCTCTAAAAGTAAAAATAAGTGTCGTTGGCTGCAGATGGCTAGGATGGAAATGGATTGCATCTTGAAAAAATTGGGCCAATTTTTTCAAGTTTATCGCTTGTGTCTTAGAAAATTCGCTAAAACTCTGATTATGGTTTATTTTCTCTGCTAAAATTCACTTGATATCTTCCTGTTAGTGTTCTTTAAGCATTTCGTGTACGACACAGGTACTTAGTTTTAATTTGCGACGGTTTTGACCCGAAAACCTCAAAATCACCATGACAATTAGCTCCTTTAACAAGCCTTGATTGTCTTGCTCTCAGAATTCGTTTGTGTCATATGGCTTATGCCGTATGCTTTTTTCCTGACAACATTTCTTCATTTAGGTGTACATGTATATAATGCTGAAAAACCATTTTACATGTTTCACGGTTCGGCACATGTGCATAGATTAAAATGCTTTATTCGCTTTCTTACCAATTTTATCAGTTAATAAACCACTGACATTTACTTCAATAATCACATACTAAAGTGAAGGATGACCAAAATTCACAGAAAATTTCAACGGATTACACCAACAAAGTCAACACTGAATAAAACCTTTGACTCGAATAATTTGTGCTATGCTCTGGTGGTTTTCATGGTGTACATGGGTATGTATAATCATCCATTTAATCAGCTGATATTGACCGTGACATTTTCACAGGCAAATTTCCAAGCAGAGTTATCTACTTGCTTCAGATTGGTCTAAACAACGAAATTAAATGGGTTACATCATAGTTTGCACATGCACCGAAACCGTGAAACCCTCCCTTTAAGAAAGCTAGGAAGTCTTCACTTGAATATATTTACATTATTGGCTTCTGAGTGGCAGATCCAAGGACCATTGTAAGGGGGGAGGGGAATAAGGGGTGAGGTGGGGGGGGGGGGGGGGGGGGGGGGCGAGACTCGAGAGTGAAAATGTTAGAGCCTCTTGGGTCCCTCCCCCCTTGCACTCCCACTGGACTTGTTACATCATTTCTAGTAGCTCTAACTAATGTCTATTGACCTCTTAGAACTTAAGCTGAAATGACTCAGTCAATTCCAAGTGTTGGTATGCCTCCCCCCCCCCGCCAAATCCGGACATTTGTCATTTTCTCCTAGGACAATATTGCAAGATCAGCCAATATATACAAAAAAAAAACACATCAGGACTTAAAAAAGAGTTCAAATGCCCCACCCATGGGACAAGTCCAAAATTACACTAATCTTGTTGCAAACAAGCTTAAAATCTCAATTCAAAACTATTAATTTGATATTTTTAAATCAAACTAATCATGAAGACTGATGTGTTATACTAACACAGCTAACACAATTAATATCATGCCAGATTTCATTGTTCTTAGGACAAGAAATCCTGTACAACATTTAGTGTTCTGTCGTTCAATTGCTTACAAACACATTTTCTTTTCATGTTGAAGATATCTGCATCCAAGTTCATGAATTGTTTAGCATAATTTCCTAAACAACAGAAACATAAAAAAAAAACTTTTAAGGGTATTGCTTTATTTTATAAAAGCAACAAAGAAATCATTCATGAACTATTACTAATTCACTACATCAGCTGAGCTATATGCAGTGTTATTTGAAACATTGCTATTGGTATCTCATGCCATCCGTTATAGGTTCATAGTAAATAATTCATGATGGGTGGTCTGCATAACAGCTACCTTTAAGCACTCAATGACTGGCTCCAAGGTAAACAGTGAGTTTTGTTTCTCCAAGATCCTCAACATTGAGGGTCGAGGGTTCAAGTTGTTGTTTCCCTAGGGAGCTAGTGAGTTCTGTCGCCCTGGGGAGTTAGACTATTTTGACCCATGGCACGTGACACGTTCTTTTCCAATCAAAAAATGGCATTTGAGTTGGGAGGTATAGCAATAAAATGTTAAGCCATGTAAACAGCTAACAGTAAAAAATTTAGTTGTAGCAGTAAAAAAAAAATTTAACGCCTCAGAATGTCAAAATAACGACATTTTGTACCAATTATTCTTACTCTAAAGTGATCTGTTAGGCACAAAACTTCCAGATTTTGTTAATTCCGTCTGGAATTGGAAAATTTTATTTTTGGCATGCTTTAATAAGTCAAACGTTAATCAATAAGTTCACTTCTGCAGTTTTTACTAGATATAGTAATGGTGAATTAGTTGAATTCACAAGAATGCAGTGTTCATTTTCTGCAAAGTTTGGAACCATGACCATACAAACTTTTTTAAAAAAAAAACACATGTACGAGAAAAAATATTATTTTTCAGAGTTTGAAAGATAAGCATTTTTCGAGGCTTTCACGTGCTCAATCCAGAATAATCCCGCAAACATTTTCAAAACTGTGCGCCATGTTGGACAAAACAAAGCAAACAACTTTTCTATGAAGTCAGCCGTGCGTCTGTACTCTAATAGATCATAGGCAACGACCAATCACAGAGCACGCAGTATTCAGTTCATTGTATAAATGTTTATACACACTACTCTCTATCCATTGCAGGTTTTGTTGGTTATGCTTAGAGGAACTATTCAAGAGGGAACCGGGCGAGACTAAATGCCCGGATGATGGCGAGGTTCTCAGAAGGAACGAAGTATTCAGGGACAAATGCGCCCAGAGAGAGCTACTTGACCTAGAGTGCTATTGCCCGAACAAATCACTTGGCTGTCCTTGGATTGGATTACTAGAAAAGCTGCAAGCCCACGATGCCGAATGTCCTTTTACAGAAGTAAAGTGCCTTTACAGTCATCTCGGTTGTGTTAAAGTTCTTTTGAGACATCAGTTAGCAAAACATGTGCAGAATGATTGTCTATATAAAAAGGTGGATTGCCCTTACTGCCAGGTCGCTTTTCCTGGCGTGAAAATGAGGGAACATCTGGAAGAGTGCGGAAAGTTTCCTGTGAAATGCCCCTATTGTTGTGATGAGAGTGAAATTCCCAGGGAGAAGCTACCAGAGCATTCGAAATCATGCCCACGCGCTCCTACGCAGTGTAATTTTAGCTCCATGGGATGTGATTTTCAGGGTCCTAGGGAATCTCTAGACGAGCATCTTAGTTCTCATACAACAGAGCACTTAACACTGTCTAGCATATACATAAAGAAAGTCTTAGAAGAAATGCAAAATTTACAACTTCAGCTGAGCGCTTCCCAGGAAAAGAATCAAACTTACGAAGCACGGTTGTCCCTGCAAAACGAAGCTCTTGCGCTCAACAAACGGACCCTATCCACGCACCAGATGAAGCTAGCAAGAGTAGAGGAGAGTCTAGATACACAGCGCAAAAGCGTTGACGAGCTTCGCCAATTAGTCCAGACCGTGGGTAACTCCACAGAAAGTAAACAAGCTGGTTTAAATAACGATGAAGTGATGCATCGTTTAGATTTTCAGGACGAAAGGTTAGCGGTACTAGCGGACGAAGTAACGCGACTCAACAATGCACCACGTCCGCGCTCCGCGACGCCGGAATACGAACGAGTTTCCCAACCGAATGTTAGAGGAAGCGATCATCGGTTCGATCGTGTGGAACATTCTCTAGCTTTGCACGAGATACAACTGGCTGATCAAGACCTTAAACTACAGATCTTGGAGACCACGTCACACGATGGTGTCTTTTTGTGGAAAATCGACGAGTTTCAACGTAGATTTCGCGAAGCTGTTGATGGAAAAACAATCTCCATCTACAGTCCTCCGTTTTACACTTCTCGTTACGGATATAAGCTTTGCGCACGCGCATATCTCAACGGGGATGGACCAATGGGAAAAGGGAAATATTTGTCGTTATTTATTGTATTAATGCGAGGGGAATATGACGGTTTGTTGGCGTGGCCTTTTCAGCAAAAGATCACTATGAGGCTGCTGGATCAAGATCGAGTCTCGCATATTACCGAGACCTTCCGACCAGATCCGAACAGCTCGAGTTTTCAACGACCGCGCTCGGATATGAACATCGCGTCGGGTTGTCCGACATTCTGTTCACATCATCTTCTGAGATCGAGGGGTTATGTTCGCGATGATTCGATTTTTTTTAAGGTAATTGTGGATACAACTTTAATGCAAGTGATCTAAAGGCCGATTTACACGGTACAAGTTAATTGCATGCGACACGCTTACGCCATGTTTACGATATGACTTGAGTTGATTTGCACGAAGCTATTCTTATACCTGTCTGAAACATCCCCGACATCCACTTCGTCGTCATTATGTCGAAGTGCATCTCTTCAAATGTAAGCAAGTCTACGTGTCAAGGAAATCGGGAAAATATCGCTCCATCTTGTCTATTCAACCAAAACAAAATGGAGAATTAAAGAAAAACTGGAAAAATACCGCTCAAATATGTCTTCTTGATTGCAGTCTGATATAAACAATATGCGCCCCTCTAGGGGAGGGTAAAACAGTGAGTCAGCTATCTATGGGCTCTAATTCGATCTCATTGGGTAAAAAAGGGTTTATACTTGTCTTTAAGACTCCAAAAACGCTAAATCCCAGACCCAAACCATTCAATGAGCCCTTTTTCTCCGAGTATAGCTTTCGAGTAATTTTGGGTTTTACGAAAGTGTTATTGCCATAATTCCGGCTTACTTAAAACCCAAAATGGCTCGAAAGCTATACAAGTTGTGGCTCATAAATAGGATCGTATTGTATTGCATTGTATAATATTATATTAAACGGATAAAATAGTCAAAATTCCACATGAATGGCAATTTCCGTTTCGTAACCGCTCGTCAGGAAATCAAAATTGATGAACTGTGATGACTGTGCAACACTGCACCTTATCTCTACTGCTTCTGTTTTGCTAGATAGAATCTTTTTATCTAATTTAGTTGTATATTTGGTGACACTTGGCGATATAGCATGACAGTGTCACTTTAAACTGGGCGAAAGTCGGGGAGCTGCACTGATTTTGAAAGCGAAGAAGGCCCGCTCGAGCGGGATGAGTGGGCGATGCACCGGAAAGGGTTTTGATTTCTTGTTTTTTTGGGGTTTTTTAATTTTATCTGTCGACATGTGCTACGTAAAGCAAGAAATAAAATAGAAAATGCACAATCAGCAGGGTTTTTTTGTCTCGAATATGAAACTGTTGGGTCGAAAGTTGAATAAATAGGGCGAGTAAGCCAGTAAACATCCAATTCCTCCACTGTCTGACATTTACGGTGGCCCATTAGTGCCACTGCTTCAGACTGTAAAACAAAGCCGTGTCTGTATAAAAACTCGCCTCCTCTGTGCAATGGTACTTGTTTTCCATACAAGTATAAGCGTGTTGCATAGAAATAGGCCTCCTCCGTAGAAATGTGCCTCGATCCTTCGTAGAAATGAGCCTCCTCCGTAGAAATGTGCCTCCTCCGTAGAAATGAGCCTCCTCCGTAGAAATGTGCCTCCTCCGTAGAAATGAGCCTCCTCCGTAGAAATGAGCCTCCTCCGTAGAAATAAGCCTCCTCCGTAGAAATTAGCCTCCTCCGTAGAAATGAGCCTCCTCCGTAGAAATGAGCCTCCTCCGTAGAAATGAGCCTCCTCCGTAGAACTAAGCCTCCTCCGTAGAAATAAGCCTCCTCCGTAGAAATAAGCCTCCTCCGTAGAAATTAGCCTCCTCCGTAGAAATGAGCCTCCTCCGTAGGAATGAGCCTCCTCCGTAGAAATAAGCCTCCTCCTTAGAAATGAGCCTCCTCCGTAAAAATAAGCCTCCTCCGTAGAAATTAGCCTCCTCCGTAGAAATGAGCCTCCTCTTTAGAAATGTGGCTCCTCCGTAGAAATGTGGCTCCTCCGTAGAAATGAGCCTTTGTCGTAGAAATGTGGCACCTCCGTAGAAATGAGCCTCTTCCGTGGGAATATTGTAAAATGTGGACTGGACTAGATTTGTAAAACATGGATTTGAAAACATGGATTTGTAAAACATGGATTTGTGAAACATGGATTTTGTAAAAGGAAAACAAAAAATATTCTTTCGACTTTTATGCTTTCATTTTTTTCTGTCCTCCGGATGTTGTCACGGATTATATGTTAAAGAGTGTTGACGGGCCTGCACGGCTCCTGCAGTTCGCAAATAAATTTTAAAGCCTTCATAGCTTAGCCTTCGCATTCTTTCTTAAGCAAGACGCGAGTAAACCTCATCAGGCTCAATTATCCTCCGAAGAGTCAAGATTTAAGTCAGTTTTCCTCATTTGTGTAAATACCGACCTAAAAGCTGAAAAGGCTCAGGCAACCTTTTATGTGAGCGGTTAGAAACAAAATATGAAAGCTGTGAGAAGTAAATGTTGCAAAATTAACAGGGCTCGAGACTAACGGTAGCCAACTAGTGAACTAGACATGGTCTAGTAAAAATTCAGTTTTGGCTAGTAGATTTTGGCTTCACTAGCCTTTTTGGTTAGTGAAAATGGTAATGAACCGGACGGAAACGAAACTGGAAATTATTTCCGATTAATCACAAAGGCAAACTTGAGAGAACAAAGACTGTAAACGGACATCATATTATTTAATACCATAACTTATTTTAAATTTCTAAATACAGAAATCAAATAAATATAATCGTCCTCCAAACAAAAACATTTATCGCTTTTTAGTTATTTCAAATTATTGCTTTATGGCATTAAATAATAATGATGTCCGTTTACAGTCTATAAGTCTTTAATGTTTTAGTTTCTGTTCTCTCAAGTTTGCCTTTGTGATTTATCAGAAATAATTTCCAGTTTTGTTTCCGTCCGGTTCATTACCATTTTCACTAAACAAAATGGCTAGTGAAACCAAAATCTACTAGCCAAAACTGAATTTTTACTAGACTATGTCTAGTTGCACACAGGACGAAATAATGAATTTACTAATCTTTAAGAGAAAATTAAATTTTACTTAAAGGTATCGAAAATCTTTAAGTTGAGACGTAAATACTCTTAAATGTATTAAAGTAAGTAAGTATCTTTAATATGTGTTTAAGAACCTTTACGTTATCTTTAATTCAACTTTTCAACAACTTAAAGACCCTTAAAGGCAACTTAAATTGTGTCATTACTTGCTTTAAGTGTTGTCAAGTAAAGGCTTATTTAAGTAATTTACGGTGCACTTAAAGATAGTCGAAATTGTTCTTTAAGTTTTCTTTAATGAACCTTTACTTGCACTTAAAGTCGTTATTTCGTCCTGTGAATTGGCTACCGTTAGTCTCGAGCCCTGTTAATTTTGCAACATTTACTTCTCACAGCTTTCATATTTTGTTTCTAACCGCTCACATAAAAGGTTGCCTGAGCCTTTTCAGCTTTTAGGTCGGTATTTACACAAAAGCCTCGTATGAGGAAAACTGACTTAAATCTTGACTCTTCGGAGGATAATTGAGCCTGATGAGGTTTACCTTAGAACCGAAACTCGCGTCTTGCTTAAGAAAGAATGCGAAGGCTAAGCTATGAAGGCTTTAAAGTTTATTTGCGAACTGCAGGAGTCGTGCAGGCCCGTCAACACTTTTTAACATATAATTCGTGACAACATCCGGAGGACAGAAAAGAATGAAATTATAAAAGTCGAAAGAATACTTTTTGTTTTCCTTTTACAAAATCCATGTTTCACAAATCCATGTTTTACAAATCCATGTTTTCAAATCCATGTTTTACAAATCCAGTCCAGTCCATATTTTACAATATGCCGACGGAAGAGGCTCATTTCTACGGAGGAGCCACATTTCTATGGTGGAACCACATTTCTACGACAAAGGCTCATTTCTACGGAGGAGCCACATTTCTACGGAGGAGCCACATTTCTACAGAGGAGGCTCATTTCTACGGAGGAGGCTCATTCCTACAGAGGAGGCTCATTTCTACGGAGGAGGCTCGTTTCTATGGAAGAGGCTTATACTTGTATTAAAAACAAGAACCATTGTATAAAAGAGGCGAGTTTTTATACAGAAACGGCATTAATTTCAATAAAGTGTGCTGCAGTGGCCCTAGTGGGCCACCGTAGACATTGCACCAGACGAATCGCGAGCGAAGGCAGAACTCATGGATTCCAAACATCTAAATGTTTTCGTAAGTATTAAAACATCTTTTGTAGTTATTAAAAGTATGAACGTAGGTACAGTATAATATTAAGAAAACTACTATAAACTGTTTATAGAAAACTTGCTGTAAGGGCCGACCGTTGTTTCTGGAATAAATACTTCCCGGAATATACTAACTGGGACAAATGCTTTGCGGAAATATATTAGGTCATCTAAAGACAACAAACTTAGACAATTTTCTTTTAAAGTTCTGCACAGGATAGTTCCGACTAAGAAAGAACTAAAGAAGTACAATTTGACTGTTGATGATGCATGCTCTTTCTGCTTCAATCCAGACTCAATAGAACATTGCAGCGAATCGACTAATTTCTTTACGAAGACTTTAAGATATTTTAATGATATTATCATAATACAAAGATACAACAGCTCAAATTAATAAGCAAATTTTATTCAAGACACTTGAAGACTTCGTTCCATCCGAATTGCCAAATCCCCATAAATGCAGATTGCGTCTATTGATTTTATTGCAAAAGAAATAATATATATAGATAGGCAGAGCCTAACAGCGTAGCACTATGAACAAGCTTAACTAAGGTGAAACTTAACTAAGGTGAAAGGTCGGAAGCACAATTAAGATTGACGACCGGGCTATTTTTCAATTTTAGCAATTCTCAAAAAAACAGTATTACCCGACCGTCTGCACAGTACATTTAGACCGTACAAAAGTTCACAAAAACAACTTTTCTCTGTCTAGAAAAACTAGTACGACTACTTTCCGAATAAAATACAGTTTTTGTTTGTCAAAAATTGCCCGAGAAACTGATTTGGAAATCAAAATTGCAAAAATACACAAACATATTTGCATATAAGGCGACGCGAGTGAAGACAGAAAATCTAAGTCTTGTTTTGTTTACATAAAATCGGTTTTCAATCTATGTAATGAATGAACAAACACATAAAAAATGGACAACACAATCTTCTTTCGAAAAATTTTATTCAAATCTCCATTAGCTTATGTTTAAAAGCAAAACACGTACCATTTATAACGCATCAAGGCAGAGCTGTCCTCGATGAAATTCAAGATAACAACACGACTTAATTTGAGCACGTTTCATAAACATGTCTCCAAAACTTAAGAGAACACAAAGAAAAGGTCAATCAAAAATTGATATCAACATAAATTCCCATCGAAAAATGTGATTTATTTTACCTTTAAGTCACTGGACTGCTTGGAAATTCGTTAAAACTCCGCTTCTTCGGTTCTGAAATCCGTAATAAAAACAAGGCATCTCCCCGCATTGCTCCTGCATTGATAAAAACGTATGAGGGTTCCTTGAAGCAAGATTTTATCCCTGAAAGCTCCTCTTTTTCCACTAACGCGGCTTCTGAGTATCCCTTAATTAGTATCCCTGTCTTGAGTAGCAAACCGCGAAAAAATGCAGGGAAATAACGACTTTACTGCTCCGCTAAACACTGCGAAAGATCCAACTTTTAAAGTATTTACCGAGCTGACGGCTGTGTAGCCGCACGTGTGGCGTCATACCCTGTCCAACGGCGCGCGGCGGCGGACGGACCGACGCGCCCGCGAAACATTCCGCTAGCCATGACCCTGAAAAATGACGGGCATAGGTTCTATGAGTATCGGGCTGCGCAGCCGGGCCTTCGGCCCGGCGAGTGCTCCGCTAATATTAATACACTTGTAAAAACCTGATCGACAAGAAACCTGACCTAGATGAATTCTTAACGAAGTTATTTGAAAATCAGCGTGGCATATAAAATATGTAATAGCGTAATACGACATGCTTAGTGACTTTCAGTTTCAGCTTCATTGTCATTTTTCCTTTTTTCCCTCGTTTCCGCTTGTTTAAACCGT
Organism: Dendrophyllia cribrosa; assembly: GCA_024195265.1. Classification (NCBI taxonomy): domain Eukaryota; kingdom Metazoa; phylum Cnidaria; class Anthozoa; order Scleractinia; family Dendrophylliidae; genus Dendrophyllia; species Dendrophyllia cribrosa. Next base: position 25,216,279 of record JAJLRJ010000010.1, read on the forward strand.
ATCTGTACAGATGTAGGTCTCATGTTAAATTTGTTATTTTATCCTATGATGTAAATATGATTTGTAATTTTGTAAGTCTCGTGTAATTGTGGAAGTCTCCTTAGCTCAATAGTTGTAACCTGTAATTTGTGATTGAGGTATGTATGTTCAATGCCAAAAAAATCTCTGACTGTAACATGGACCACGTAACTTGTGTTTAAAATCATTCAAACTTTATAAATTATAAATGGAGAGTTCTAGAAACTTGGGCTCTTTTCAGGCAATCGATAGCAAAACTTAAAAGGAAGGAAGGCAGTGAAGAGAATTTCCTATTGTTTCATTTTGGCGCATAAGTACTGTGTATTATATTAACTTGAAATTTATTGTTTGTTTCCCTTCTCGTAGATAATTGCGTTCTCTTTGGCTTGTGTGGCGCAAATATCATGTTTGCCTTTGGTTGAAACTCTCAGTCTGAGTTCCATTTCTAGAAGGACCCCGCATGGGAAGTGTAGTAGGGACAATCTTATCAAGATTCACACTAATAACTGTTCTACTTGGAAGCCGATTGGGGAGCAATGCAGGGCAGCATGTGATGGTTCAACTACTGATAACTCCCTTACAAGTAAGAAAAAAGAGAACAGTAAAATTATGTTGGGGAGAGAGGGGTGGGTGTAAGATGGTCCACAGTATACTACATGCAGAGTTATAGGGCTAGAGTTGAAGTTTTAAACTGTTCGTTACTTTTTATGCATATTCGTTTTACGAGGCTAAAAAGTTAAACGTGCAGTTTGAAACACTAGAAGAAGTAATAAAGAATGAAATTAATTATAGAAAATTTACAGTCCAACTAAGCCCAGAAATGCTCAATTTTTTTTCCACGTTGCAAGTCGTTTCCATTTTAAAATAGCAAATTAAGATGTATAACAATAGGAAATTGGTAGAACTTGGCCCATTTGATTTTTCTTTTCATTCAAAACTATGATTTACTGTAGTGTATCTTAAGCACATTGTAAGAAACGTTTTCAGGCTCAAATCGATAAACAAATAAGAACGTTGATTCCCAGCACAGCCTCAAATAAAAAATAGTGTATTGGATTTGAAAGTCAAGTAAATTAATATTTTGTTTAGAAAACGTGATATCATCAACAAATACCTTCCTTGGCTATATAATAGACTGGATGGATAGATAGATTTATCAGCGAAAACGACTTTTTGTTCAAAGTGTTAACCTAGAATTATTTTTTTTATTTTTCAAAGGATTTACGCTTGTACCAGTTAATAAAGGTGGACAAACAAAGACGTGTATTCAATTCTTGAATGGCACAATCCATTATGCATTAAAGGTCACTCGAGGCAGGGAACTTCTGTTTGAGGTAAGGCTAAAAGTCCTCAAAGTTGAGTCCAATTTCCAACATTTCCAAATTCCAATGTGATCATGAAACAGTGGAAGTAAGAGCCACCTCGTGGATTCCACTGAAATTCCTATTTATTTATTTATTTATTTATTTATTTATTTATTTATTTTATTTAATGAACTTCGTATGGTCCTAAAGCAGTAAACTAGCAGATATGTACGTTGTATGAAAGGGAAGGAGGAATGGGGGACTCGACCAGTGATCTTGGTTCGAATCTTAAATGTATTTTATATGCTGTAATTTTTAAAGCCTGCACCTTAGCAGTCATACGCACGTTACAATGCAATTCGTTCGATCAGTTGAACTGAAGTTTTCACGTCATCGCGGTACTCGGGGAGTTTTATGCTGCTGAGAGCCGTTGTTAAAAAATAAAAAAAAAATCACTCAAAAGGTCTACAGAGAGCATCATTATAGTTTGCTCAACTATTTCTGAGATCTAGATTTATTTCTTATTTTGTCAGTCCGTGTAGCAAAGGAACAAAAAAAAAGCCATTATGAAATTCGTTTTAGTTTTAATGCTTCAAAAAGTGCGAAAATCGTGTAAATATGCTAGATCAGTGCTTTTTTTAAAAAATATGCTCGGGTGCTCCAATTATGCCAAAAATTATGTTAGCACAAGGGGCCAAGGTCTACTAGGTGAGGGGAGGGTATGCATGGTGTTTTTTTATTCACGGGTTGGCCTATAGAGCCTTTGCTTCGACGAGGCTTCTTATGGACTGAGGATTATAAGTTCTAGAAAAATGGTAAATCAGTGGATTTCGACCCATTGCAACGTTCCCGTTTGTTTTTTAACATGATAAGGAAATATTTTGCATGTTTTAAAATGATTAATACAATTTTAATCAAATTACATTTACAGGATCACCGATGTCAAAGTACAAGTGACGACCACTTTTTGTTCATGCAGACAGTTGATAATGACACGATGTGTGTTGGCGTAAAACTTTGCAGTGCGCAACTGGTTCTTATTAATGCAACTAACATACAAGAAAGACTTTGTCAATTTGAACCGTTAAAATCAAGAAGAAATGAAATTCATGCAATGTAATTGCATGTGTCTCACTGAATTTTCCTGACATTTACACTTGGAGCAAATACGATTGCAAATTTAATATTCGTTTTGACTTTGCTAGTCTGAGAAAATTCGTGTTTTTTGCTCAGGATGGTAAAATTAATGAAATTACCATTTTTAATACAATTAAGTTTGCTCAGGATGGTAAACGTGATCAAAGTACTATATTTAACCAAATTTGCCCACGTTGGTGAAATTGATCAAAATACCTTTTTTTAACCAAGTTTGCTCAAGATGGTATTTGATCAAAGTACTATATTTAACCAAATTTGCTGCGGATGGTACAGTGGAACCCCGCTTAATACAGACACCCGCTTAATACAGACACCCGCTTATTACGGACAGTTTTGTATGTCCCGATGAAACGCTCATATATTTAAATTAGCCCGCTTACGGACATCGGTTAATACCAGCTGTAATACGGACATCGGCACTTTTCTGTGACCCGAGTGACACGCTCTCATACAAAGTAAACGTCGCATTTTGGACACTGGTTATCTGTACACTATATAATTTCGTTTGTTACGATTATGTGTTAATTGTACCCTGTTAGAAGATAAAAGCATTCTACAGGTCAATGCGATTTTATTACATGTAATAATACAGTACTGTAGCATAATAAGGGGACATGTTTGACATATGTCTTGTCTTTCTTCCAGTGTTTGACCCTTGTAAATCTTAAAGATCTCTGCTCACTAGTGTCCTTACACAAAAGTTTCACTTTCTTGGCCTTTTAGAAGTTTCCCAACGGAAGCGGCTAAAAGTCTTTCAAAGGTTTTTGTCTAATGCTTAGTCCATCTGGCTGAACCAAAAACTAAAAATAGGAGTACAGAACAAAGTCACTGACTATTATACATGTAATGAAATGATAATGTTGAAATTTCATTTTGACTACTATGTACATGTATTTGAATGAGCGTAGGATTTCTACAGTTTGGACTTAGTTACAGTTATTTGGACATTAAACATCGTTCTTTTGCTTTAACTTGATTTAGTCTTTGTCCCCTTAATACGGACACCCGGATAATGCGGACACTTTGGCTTGTACCTTCGGTGTCCGTATTAACCGGGTTCCACTGTAATTGATCAAAATACCATTTTTAATCAAGTTTACTCAGAATGATTAATATACTCCAGGTATCATTTAAGAACAGGTTTCCTAACGATGGAACATTTTCAGTTAAACGAAACAAAGTGTAAAGAGCTACGAATTTCATTCGCCAAGTGTGATCCCAACTTCACCCCAGTTGTCGTGAACGAGAAACCTATTGAAGTTGTCCCCAGCGTCAAACTGCTTGGTTTGAGCATTTCTAGTGATCTTAAACAGTTCTATGCACCGTTCTATGTATATGTTGTAGTTAATTTTTTATTTCAGGTAATTTTTGATTTTCCTTTGTTTCAAATTCATTAGCATGTTTTGTTTTGTTTTTTTTTCTGTAAGGAGAAATAAATAGAAAAGAAACTAGTAACTAATGAACTAGTAAAATGACAATATGGATAACAAAACAATATCTTTCAACACACTAATATAAAGGGAAAGAGGGGGGCTGGATTAGAGTGGGTAAATAGGTTGAGGCACACTATCGCAATAAACAATAAACAGTCGCAAATTATACACAGAGTGTAGTCCATTTGGATATATATTTCAAGTGTTTGTTATTTTTCACAGCAATTTCTTTTTCACTACGAATTTTGTCATTAAGAATGACACAGAAAGCCTCAAAAGTCGGAGAACAGCAATTTAACTTTGATTGATAAATATAGAATTTCGCTATTAGAAGATAGTGGTTGAAAGCGGAAGTGGAAGTAGATTCAGGTTTATATCCATACAATACGTCAGTTAAAGTGACAGTGACATCATCACCTCGTTTTTTTCTACCACCATTCAATTACAGTGAACCAGAAAGATTTAATTTCAGGGCATTCAAAAAACATATGTGATAAGGTTTCGCAGGCAGAATTCCAAAATGGCACTTTGGATCTGTCGCGATTTTCATTTTGTAAAGTCTATCCGTGGTGGCTATTATATTATGAATTATCTTATATTGGAAACATCTTAATTTGTTTTCTATAATGATCTTAAAGGGCAATTCGAAAATTGACGTGGGGTTTAGATCAAGGTTTTTGAAATTGCATTCAACGTTCGGGGGAGTGAAAGCTTTGTAACTAGCACAGTACTTGTTTTCTTGGCATTGACATTCACAACGGAGAGTTCATTTCTTATACAAGCGGAGTTGGATATGGCAGAAGGATGCTCTCTAATGGACTTTTTCCAAACCTCAGGAATTGCAGCTATTAAGCCACCGTAAGTTAGAAAGTTCGTTTGGAGATCATATTTATCTTGGAATCGTTTTAAGGTTAGGAACTTATTATTGCCGTCAAGAAGATCACCTACAGTGGTTAAACCTTTCTTGTGCCACGATGAATAATAAATTGGTTTACCATCTACTCTAATAAAACGGTTATTCCAGAGTATTTCATTTGCAAATTCGTCAGCATTAGATGGATCACAAGAGTGAAGATTTTGCCAAAACGAGAGCATGGTTATATAAAAATCTGGAATCCCAGTCAAATCTATGTTTTCTATTTTATAGTTACACTCAAGGAGAAAAGTACTTCCGTATTTTCTGAAAGCTGAGGTGAAAAGTGCACACCAATTGCTATTTTCGTCATCATGTAACCTCTTCACCCAAGCAGATTTGAGAGCTTTGTCTACGATGGAAAAGTCAACCATTTTTAATCCACCTTTAGCAAGGGGACCGATCAAAGTACTTCTTTTTATTTTGTCCGGTTTATAATTCCAAACAAATTTGAAACAGACATTATTTACCTTTTTGTCAAAACGTGGTGGCATAACTAGTACTGAGGTATTATACACAAGTTTCGAGATGCCAAGAGTTTTAACAATGTTGATCCTGCCCAGAAGAGTCAGGTTTCTATTTGTCCAACGATTTAAAGTTGCTTTTAGATTAGAAAGTTTTTCTTCAAAATTTAATTTCCGACCGGCTTTGGGGTCATATGCTAAGACAACACCGAGTGCAATTATATAGTCTTCAGGCCATGATATTGCGAAAGGGGTTTTCACGTTAATATTTCTTTTAAGACTGCCGAGCCACATTCCTTCTGTTTTGGAAGAGTTGATCTTGAGGCCGGAGCAGGCCTCGAAATCTTTCAGAAGAGCAAAAAGATGACAAGCGGAGGCTTCATCTCGTAACAAGGTTGTTATGTCGTCTGCGTTTAAACTGAGCTTGACTTCTTTACCGCCGATCTTTAGACCATGTATCAAACTGTTTTCCCGTATACTTTGAGCAAGAAACTCAATCGCAAGGACAAAAAGGAGTCCAGACAAAGGACAACCTTGTCTGACACCTCTTTGAAGAGAGAAAAAGTTAGTAGCGTACCCGTTATTGGTGACACAGCTGCTGATATTGTAATAGAAAGTATGAATCCATTTTTGAAACATAGGGCCAAAGTTCATGATCTCAAGAGATTTAAACAAGAAGCTCCACTCAAGGGAGTCAAAAGCCTTTTCAAAATCTATAAACAAAAGTAGGCCAGGGAGGTCTTTCCTGTCGTACATGTCGATTACGTCTGATATAAGTCGAATATTCTCACCAATGTATCTGTTTTTAACATATCCAGTTTGATCTCTATGTATCAACGTTGGTAAGACTTTTTCCAGCCGTTTGGCAATACATTTTGTGGCAATCTTATAATTAGTGTTAAGCAAGGTTATCGGACGCCAATGTTTAAGGTATAGCGGCTCTTTTTTCTTTTTTGGAATAAGAGAAATGACGCCACGCCTCTGTGAGATGGATAACTCTCCGTTCTCAAAAGCTTCATTTAGACATTCTAGTAAAGGTGTTTTTATATCATCCCAAAATCTTACATAAAACTCTGCAGTTAATCCATCCGTTCCAGGTGACTTACCTTTAGCTAGCGTTTGAACCACTGACCAACATTCTTCTGCTGTAATTAAGCCTTCGCATTGATCTTTTTGCTCTTCGTTTAGCTTTGGAATATTTGAAATCTTAGCAAAGAAGTCTACTTGGTTCTTGTTACTATTTGTTGAAAGCTTAGATGCGTATAAGGTCGAATAAAAATTCTCAATTTCTTGTAATATCTGACGGGGTTCTTCAATCGTACTTTCACTTACAGTCTTAAGTTTCTGGATGTGTTTTCTGTTAAATGAACGTTTTTCCAAAATAAATGAAATATTTGTTGCTTTTCTCACCAAGTTCATACCACCTGGCTTTGCTCCTTATATACCTAATTCAATAAAGGTTGCTTTGGTCATTGGTAATTGGGCATTGGGAAGCTATTGTTTGGCGGTCACTCAAGCAAAGCATGCATTGTGTTCCGTATGCGCAAATGCCAAAGCCCAATTGCCAAAGCAACCTTTATTGAATTAGGTATAATCATAGTTAATAGAACAAACTGGTTATGAAGCTCAATAAATTCCCAAAAGAGTGTACAAAGCTGCTTTGTTTTATGTTGAACGAACCGTGACCCTGCACATTGTTTTGTTTAACGTGTTAGCCCAAATGTTTCTACTGGTCAGTTGCTCATATGCATTTCAATACCTTTTGTGTTTTGTGCAGGGTCAAGGCAAACGAACAAAAGAAATGGAGAACAAAAACATACAACAAAGGACTGACTGAGTTTCATAACCAGTTTATTCTATTAACTATGGTATAATTGAACCTTTTGTTTTGTATTCTGCAAGCTTCTGCAGTTTGGTTTTAACACGCAGTAATTCAGCAACAGCGGTTGTGTCTTTAGGGTTCTGGTCATCCTGTTTGTGCAATTGTTGAAGCTTGCAGAGGAGATCTATTTCTGTAGGTTTTTTACGTAGTGACAAGCGCTTAGAGAAACGAATACAAAAGTCTCTAATTTCCATTTTTATCATCTCCCAGTAGATTCTTTTGTTCCTCGATTCACGATGTTTTTCTTTGACATACGTTAAATAGAACTTAAGCTTTGTTACAAATTCTTCGTTTTCTAGGAGTGATTTGTTAAATTTCCAGAAACCGGGCCCACGAGGGTTATCTTGTTCGCTTTCGTGTTTAAATTCTATATAGATTGGAGAGTGATCAGATTCACAGGAAGATTTTATATCAGTTTTGTAGACACAAGGGACTAATTGTCGGGAGACAACCAATAGTCCAGCCTACATCTTATCTTACCGGAGCTATTACTCCATGTGGAGCGTATTTCAGTCGGATTTTGTAGTCTCCAGATATCGATTAGATCGAGGTTGCTACTGAGATCGTATAGGAGGTGTATTATTTTTTTCTTTGTATGAATATCTTTGCCTCCTACTTTGTCAATATTTTCAAGAGGGCAACTGAAATCTCCTTCTAATATGATATTCTTTGTTGCGAAAGGCCGTAGACTGTCTTGCAAATTTTCGTAAAAGTTTACCTGGGAGTTTTGATCGTTGGGAGAGTAAATGTTGGCTAAGACAAATTCTTCACCATCGATTGAAACATTTAAGATTAGAAATCTTCCATTTTTGTCGTTGATCACTTGAACGTTTTCAGGTTTTACGGTAGGTCGAAAAAGGATCATGATACCTTTACTATGTTTGATACCGTGTGAAAAGTAGATGTCACCGCCCCATTCTGCACTCCAAATGCGTTCTTTTGTTGTGTCGCTATACGTTTCTTGTAAGAAAAATATATCACTTTTGCTATTGTGAAGCCACCTGAAAAGTTTCCTACGTTTAATTGACTTATTGAGGCCTCTGATATTTAACGAGATGCAACTTAAGTTCATGGTGATAAATTGAAGTTAATTCAGGTGAAGCGTAACGCATTTCTGCGTGACCATCATGTATTGCGGAGTAACGTTAGGGGCTGTGTTCCACGTTATTTTTATCTTTCTCACGAATTTCAGTAGGACGTTTATTTGAAAGCAGGTTTTTATTCCCATTTGACGTGCACTGGACACCCTCGGCATTTTGAATTGTACGAAAAAGAAAGAAGTCAACGCGATTTGCATAGTTCTCAACACACAGAAATGCGTTACACTTCACTTGAATTATTAACGCATCTTTGTGCGCCTTCAACCGTGCAATCAAAACACGAAGTCTCAATCGCGTTTTAGGTGAACTTTATTATTTTATTTGACCATGTTGCAATGTTTCAATCAAGATGTAACTTCGGGACAATGTTGTTCATATTATAAAGAAACGACCATAAAAGTTTAAAAAAAAATCTATCTCGCGGTTTTTGAAATATGTAGAAAAGCACTAAAACTACAATATCAAGGACTCAGTCAAAAAACTATGGTTTCCTTTAGAAAATCGAATCTCCAAAACTAAAACGAGAAACTCTTTCAAACTTTCATAGTTTCATCTCATACACTAAATACACATTTTGGCGGCAATTTAAGATTGAGAAATTAAACTTTTATAAGCTTAATTGAGAAACTTATGGATGCGCTCATACACATGCAAAATCACAAGTTCGAAATATTTTCCTGATTTACTGCGGATTCAGGTTGAGCGTTTAACGGTCTTAGTCGTCGCGTTCGTTGTCACGGTTGGTTGATTGTGTTGCGAGGCAAAATGACAGACGTTGCTAGGCGGGAATGACGACGTTCTGTCTGGGAAAAAGCACAACACGCCTTTTTCCAGACAGAACGTCGTCATTCCCGCCTAGCAACGGCTGTCATTTTGCTTCGCAACGCAATCCAACCAACCGTAACAACGAACGCGACAACTAAGACCGTTAAACGCTCAACCTGAATCCGCAGTACTCAAAATCAGCTTGACAAAAGTTTCTAATTTTTAGATATTTTGTTTGTCATATGTTATAGTTTATCGTAATAGTTTTGGTTTTTCTGGATGCCATCGCAATCGCTCGGAATTTAGACTCAAGTGATTTCAATTTTTCTTGTTTATCTCCGCAATTTTAAATGCGATTTACAAAATTTTACACTTTTATAAACTTCAAACTAAGTACGATATTTTGTGTAAGTTTCATACTTATTCAATAAAGGAAAGTTAGTTAAACGGCCGCTCAAAAATGGTCGGTGCGGCTACACGGAAACTGGAGGAGGGAAACACCTTAAATAGATACAAAAAATGCAGTTAATGCAATACAGATCGTAATACAATATGTACAATGAAACATGAAGCCGGCAAAGGGGTTGCATGTATAAGAGTTAAAAATACTAATGCTAGCTAGATAACGATATACAAAGAAAGAAAGCAATTTACAAAGTTAGAAACAAACACAGAAGAAAGGGAAAGATCTAGTCTGATTTAATTATTGAAAAGATCGCAAGATTTACACCTTAATGCGACCTTAGGGACTTGGAACTTCAGAACAAACAAGAGAAACTATGGCAGGTTAATTAAAGTGCTTTGTACTGGCGAAATGGCTTTAGCATGCAACTTTTAGAGAAATTTTGTAAACAAACAAGAAGAAGCAACTTTGAATCAAAATTATGATAATCATTGCAAGGATACCATACTCTTTCCTAGCTATATTTAACGATACTCAAGTCGACAAATTATGTGTGTTAGTTCAGAAACTAATAGATTTTAGGATAGGTTTACATGCTGATCACTACTATTTTCCTGTGGCAAGAGATATTCCGGTAGATTGTTCACTGAATAACTGGTACTATTGACTGTCAATTTTTTACCTCTTATAAATACATGTGCGATGTTCAATTCCTTAGCCTTCCTATATGCTGCTCGAAGCTTCCCACGTTCTTTTGCTGATTCAACTGAAAGGTCTTTGTCGATAAATACCGATAAAAAACGAGAGCTATTCATTAATTTCTTCCTGTTTTCCCAAACCCAATCAGAGTCCATTCTTGAAACAAAACGGGCTAGAATTGGCCGTGGACGTGGAGGACGTGACGCTCCATCCCTTGGCTCTGTTGAAGCATCGTTGTTCGCAGCTCCGTTCGAAGTGGCTGTAGTAATTGGTTTTCCAGTTCGATGTATTGCATGGAACATTATGTCATCTGGAGTGGCGCCGAGTACACCTAACACGACCATCACTTTACGCGAACATTCTTCATTGCTCTCTCCAGGATTCTCAGGAATATTGTAAAAGCAAAGATTGTCTCGTCTAGAGTAATCTTCCTGTTGGATTACACGATTTTTAAGCAAACTAATCTCCTCGTTTAAATTGTTGTTCTCTCTTAAGGTGTTGTCACACTGCTCTTGTAAAGCCTTGTTCTTCTGTTTAAGAGATTGCACTTCTGTCCATGCTGCATTCAGCGACTTCGTTGCTTCGCTTAATTCCGATTTAATAGCATGAATTTCGCTTTTAAGTTCGTTTTTCAGAGCTCCAATATCATTGTCGATTTTAGAGATTCCATTTTCGATTCTTGTTTGGATGCTAGTTAACTTTTCTAGAATTTTTGTGTCTGAATCATCATCTTCTGCGGTTGAGCTTGATCCACGTGCTCGTTTCTTTTCCTGACTTTTAAGCATTTTCAGGTTTAAGGGACAAAACTTACTCTATCACGAGTCCTTTCTTGCAAGTCAACAAAAGGATTCAAGTTGACGCCAGAGGGTTTTAGTCTTCGAAATACTAAAAACCTGCCATAGTTGGCAGGAAGATCAGAGCGGAGTCCCTTAACCGCCATGACACCTCGGCCCAGTATGATCATTAGCATGTATTACCATACCCAAAAACAGTGGAAAAATAAACATTACCTGAGATAAAAAATTAAATACGACATATATTTAAAGTGCCTATGAAATGAAATTTATTTTTTGATGTATCGAAAGTTTCACCTTTTTAGACCTTGGAATAAAAGGTTTAAAGTGTTAGGAACGATGCGAAATGCTTTTTTTATGGTCTCAAAGTTAGGTTGTTGGCGCTAAAAAGTGGCTCCAATTTGTGCGCGGCCAAAACCAGTGTCATATTACACTGTGACGTAAATAGTTGTACAAACTGCTGCGGGAATATAGAGAACAAGAGAGCTGACAAGAGACGTCGCTAGAGGTGGACCAATATTATGTGGCGAGCGGCCTCAAACATACGAGATATTAGAATTCTTCGATAACAGAGGGTGTAACAAAGCTTTATTTTGCTCCAGAGGAAAATAGGCCGGCGAAATACACGAAATTTGTTCGTCGACATCGGAAAGGGTACGTCAAGCGATGTTGTTTTCAATGAAAGCGTTTATTGTTAAGATTAATATTATTTTGCAAAAGAAAATAACATTCCGGCCGGTGAGGCCGTTTAATCAAGCATAATTTTTCCAATCCATATCTTGTTTGGAAGTTCCTTCAAGCCTCGGCTCGACTGGAGAGCCGTCGAAGTCAGTGAGGCCTACAAAAATATACTGACTCGATCGGCACGACTGGCGAGTAATATAAATGTTTATACGGTATTCCGAATTATAAAATTCAAAGTGCAGCGACGCAAGTGTTCACTGGAAGGCGTCTATTCTACGGAACATCCATAAAAAATCTACACGTACAAATGCGTAAGACTATTCGAAACAAAATACATCGCTGAATCATTGCGTGTTCGATCAGATCAATTTTGATACAATGAAATATAAATCAGACAAATGTAAACACGATACTTTGAACTCACTTACAAGCCGCCAAGTGGTTAAAATTTCCAGAAACGATCAATCGCTGGCAAGACACTGAACTAAGAAGCATAATTATTACGTATATACTTGAGTTCAAACATTTTGAATAAATAAATAAAAAAATACGCTATCAATGCACCTTTCCGCTAAAAATACACCATTCACATTCAATTCAGCAAGCCGCCTGAAAAACACCACCTCGGATATGCATAACATATCGGTATAATTTAGAAACTTTCAACTAGCAAGCCGCCAAGACATATCCTTCGCATTGAAAAAAGAACTTTAAGTAGACGAGCGAATTGCCAAGCCGATAAAATAAGTTCATAACCTCCACGCGCGATCAATGAACTTCAGAGAAGACCGGCCGAGTCGCTAATGCGCTAATATCATGATTGTTTGTACTACAAATATATCGTTCGCGTTCGATAAACGCTAGTCAATGAGCCACTAAAAAGAAATAACAAAAACGCCTCTGCGTTCAATAAGCTTACAACTCAACTGGCGAACCACTGAGACGCTGTGCTACTGAAATGTATACCTTTCACGTTCAATAATCTAAATGATCAAAGTCCGTCTTCTTCATGTTCACTTCCTTCGCTCAAGCGGCACAGTTGGTTCGTCTCGCTACGGCAAAACTACAGTGGACACGATCATTTCAGTTGATCAAGAGTGATCCGAAACTGATCCTCTTCACCTTCAGAGGACTGTAAAGAAACAAATTAGGCGCTGTCTGACATTTGTACAGCCAAAAACGTTGGCAAAATGACCATCCCGCTAAAGGATTCCAAGGGAATTATAGCGTAAACAAACCAATGTCATACTATTTACGTAATTTACGTCATCACGCACGCCCACTCGCCCCCAGGCTCTCCAAAAATTGGAGCCACTTTTCAACCGAAGTGACGCATCTTCGAGGGGCTAAAAAACCGATTTTCTTTCTTTTCCTCGGGAAATGATTATTGTTTTCGTTCTTTGGACATAATAAACTAATGAAAAACGAAGAAAAAAAATTCATTTCATAGGCACTTTAAAGCGCCATGATAAAATATACATTTTCCGTTCTCTTCATATTTTGAAAATATAACTACTCGTTACTTACTTTTAGTTGTCGTACCCTAGATAGGGAGAAACTTGTCCCATACCTTAATGCTAATTCGTCAGAGGGAGGGATAAGGTACTCATTTTCCATACTATTTGCATACTATTTCCAAATTTACCAGTCTGGCCGACAAGTTCTAGCAAATAATGGAATAATATTTACGAATTGAGCGGTCCGACCGGCCAGTTCTGACAAATGGAAAGCGCACAACGAGTGCTTTGTGAAATATGGACAGCTTACTTTCACGGCTATTTTCATTTTAGTTTCCTCGAAGTTTTCTTGCCGATTTTAGCACCGCGCGCGTACGCGCGTGTTGCTGAAAACCTCCTTCCATATAAGGGCAAAAAAATCAATCCGTGATTCTGATTGGTCGGTTGGGACTTCTAATAATCCCCAGCATAGTTCTGAACATATAAGGGGAAGTTGCACGCTTCTACATGATAAGCTTCTGGTATTTACCGTACCCAAATTCAGCCCAAAATCCGGTGATATTTTTAGCAGTTACGGTAATAAAATCTGTCAGCCGTCCTATCGTGTGGCCCGCGAGGAGAATAATACGAGTCAACAAACGGCGCAAAAAGTGATGAATGATTTTACTTTGAGTTTTATACAGCGAGCAAAGTGAGAAATCGTGGAAGCAAAATATGTGTAAAACCCTTCTCTGCAAAACTATTGTCGGCATTTGAAAACGAGAAAATTACAGTGTATGCCGAAGAAATCGTTTTACAAGTCCTATCTCGAGGGAACGAACACATTAATAGTGTAAATGTCACATGGAAGCTTCAAATACTCGCTTCAGCAGTTCAAACGTTCAGTTGGAGGAACTTTTGGAACCAGAGGTAAAGTTGACGTTAATGGTTTTCAAACTTTGCACCATAAAATCGTGCGATATCAGGTTAGTGACTTGATATCGTAGGATATCAGGACAGTAGACCAGGCTTCTGATTGGCTAATTGCGAATTTGGTTACGGTAAGTGTTGTAAGCATGTCGTAACCATGGTTTGAGCGTGTCGCATGCGACAAAGTTGTACCGTGTAAATCGGCCTTAAAAGATGCATACCCTTTTGTATTTTTTGCCGCCTTTTTAATTTGGTGAAAAATAGTGTCATCAGTACTTGATTTTTTTATATTCAAACCTGTGAACTCGAGACATCTGGGAAAAAAATTTCCGACTGATAAATTAGAGTATTTAAGAACTCTACGGCTTGCACCTCTAGGTGGCTCAATTTTTATGTCCGCTGTTGTGAAGAAGAGAGACACTGGGAACGAGGTTGCGCTGTTGTTTGCTGTTTTCATAGCTGAATTGGCAGACGAATGTGACAATTCTCTGTACCTTTATGCTCATGACTCCGAGATCAGATCGGATGACATCAAATAGACTCTTACAGCAAGAAAGAGCTGTGGTTAACAGGGTCCAGGTAAATAGATGTTATTAAACTAGTTTTCTTTGTCCGTGTTGCGACAATACTGATTCAGTGAATAAAGGTAAAATTGGCCTTTTTTAACCCCCCGGGTTTGGAACGTCGGGGTCAGTAAACTTGCAAAGAAAAAAGAAAAGACCGAGACCGAGACCATGAAAAATGAAGAAAATACCGACCAAATTGATAAGACTGTCGATAAGAACGAACGATGATGATCGTTTGGAAACATATGTATCAATTGCCAGGTCGAGTCACGCTGGATACCAGAACGCGAGCCTTTCTATACAAGATTTTAAATCGCATTCTTTATACTAATAAAATTTTATGTAAAATGAAATTAGTTCCCTCTCTGTTATGTACCTTCGAGACCACGAAGGAGCTCTTGAGCATGTTTTAATTAACTCTGCCTATACTAAAAAAGTTTGGCTTTCTGTTACTACTTGGTTAATGGCATGAAAACTGATAACCTTGACGAGATAACTATCCTTTTTGGCATCCCCGACAATAACCCAGATAATTATCTGTTAAACCACATAATCATTATGCCGTTACAAGAATATCAAGCTGTCTTTATCCCCACTGAAGGCCAAAATAAGACAAACTCGAAAACTAGAATTTATAATTGCAACGGCCTTGAAGAACAAAAAAGAAACTTTCCATTATAAGAAATGGAAAAATATGTTGTTGTAATTTTTTTTCTTTTTCTAAATAGGCAGCAGCATATATGTATTAGTATAAATTAAAGTACCGTATTTATAAATATTACAATCAAAAACTACATGTAGTCTGGCTGACTGTGACATATAAATATATCATATTGTATAAGTGTGATCACTGTAATTAGTGCATTTAGTGTTGTAATTAGTGTATAAAAGTGTAAGAGTATGTAGCAGCACTTATGCTAAATTAGTATTTAATGTTAGTAGTGTGTTCTGTAAATGAACTTAGATAAGCAAAAAATTAAAAAAAAGTGATTGAGTTTGAACGAACGATGGGTTTCTGTGTCCACTACGGAGGGGGTTAGCCTTCCTAGTTTAAACACCAGAGCTCTGTTTTCCATTTCATTTCAGGATTCACGGCTGCCGTAGCGGCCACAGGGTACAAGTCACTACCCTACTTTACCCTGACTGCTGGCCCTTCCCTCATTTAGAATGTTACCCAGATTGCACAACGAGAGCGTAGAGTTGGATTTCGCACCCCAATTTCTCAATTAACAAGATCAATTAACAAGAAATGTTATCGGTTGTAAAGAATAAAAGAATGATTCGTCAATTTTTGTCAGTGTCAATGTGTTTGTTGATAGACTAATTTCCGTTGCTCTGTTGTTATATTAGCCGTGGAGGCGCATTGGGTAACGTTCGGTCGTTTGAATCCTGGTCTCTAACAACAAGAATCAAGGAAAATGAAACAAAACTTTTCTAGTGTGTAAGAACAATGCTTGTCTGTTATGGATGATTTATGCGTTCAGTGATTTTCATTAATATGAATAAGAAATGAGTAGGCGCTTGGCAGTGAACAAGCTTTTATGCTGTTCAAACAAAAACACGGCAACCAACCAGAATGCTTCGTCAAAACGAGACAGGCAGTGAACGCCTTTCTAATTCCTATCAACCAATCAAAATAAATATGACATCATCTCAACTAAGACCTGTCAAACCAGTTATACCAATCATGACCGCCACAAGCAAAAAATAGAACATGACATCGTTAATAAACCCGACAAATCGGTTATACTTAATGTATTCCACAGAAGGGTTAATGAGATTCCTCCGCATTTTATTCATGTGATCAAGACAATAGCCTATGACGTCACCTAGTTAATATAATCCACAGCAATTTAATGAGATTCCTCCGCTTTTTATTCATGAGATCAAGACAATAGCCCATGACGTTATCGACGTTAATGTATTCCTGCGCACGGTAATGAGATTCCTGCGCAAAACTCCGGAGTAACCGGTCCCTCCATTACTACTAATATTTATGAAATTGTCTTCTTGCAAACTTGTTTTGTGGTTGATTATGGTACCATGCTATAACTAATTTCAACTATAAATCCCCAAGGGTGTGGGTTAACACTACAACTACCATTTACTGCCATTGTTGAGTAAGAAATTAAGACTGCAGGTTTAGTAAGGGCTGCGGTTTGCCGACAACAAACCATTTCAAGTCTTTTTCCGAGGCTTGCAGACATGCGCTAACACGTAAATTTGATGCATGAAACATGAGGGGCTTTGTTTTCTTTGAACTGACCATTTCAGGCCAAGAATTGTAGATATGTCCAATCACAACAAACGTAATCATGGAAAAAGCGCCCGCCGGAGCACTTATTTCAAATTTCATGTTTCGCTTTGTTTACCTCAATAAACCAGAGGTAATTTTGGATAATTCATGGTACTTGGAGTAAATTCCGTGCACCTTTTCTTAGTTCATACATCCTATGCATCCTACCCGACTGCTTTTTAGAGGAAGGGTCAATGGTTGACATGGAATTTCAGATCTGACACTCGGGGAAATACAAAGCCGCACAACTGGTGACAAGTTGCGATTGCTGACTTGTTTTGCCCCTGAATGACCACTATGTAATAAAGCGCTTGTCAGCTAAAGCTAAGAAAACCAAAACATATTCAAAATCCTTGGCTATTTGTAACGTAATTATAAGTCAACGCGAGTTGCAGAAATACACTTGCGCAAAGACTTGCGTTCGGGAGGCCAAACGAAGTCGCAGATCAGCAAATTGTTCGTAAGTTTCATAAAGAGCTCGTTCGTTTATTGGAAGCCACACAAGAACGTCTTAGTGTACTTTTTTTTAGTCTGGGTAAAAAGGTTACAGATCAACTGACAGTGACAACTTTATTTGATACTACTGAGAATCGTCCGGCATTGACGTTTAAAAGTTTCATAGACACCAAATTTAATTTTTTTTTTATCTATTTTGACGCAACTTTATTGGGGTGGAATGATATAAATTAGAAGTTCGTCACGTAGACTACGTGATAAGGTTCTGTGTAAAAAGACATGTCTCGAAAAAATTTTCTCAAAGAACTCTATTCTCGGCTTATTCCTAGTAAACCGGTATTTGACCGTATTCCGTTTATTCTGCCTAAAGCAGAGCCGTGCAGAAAAACAGGAAACAGAACAAGGTCCCAAAATAACATTATTTTGGTCAGTCCTGATTCCCGGAATAGTCCTTAGATCTATTGACCAGGGAAACAAAGGATTCTTTTGTTCAAAGGCCAGCGAAAAATGCATGTAAAGACAAAAGAACAAGTTGGCGACAGCACATGGTAGTAACATGTTTCAAGCGGGGACAAAGAATAAAGTTTGGAACCTACAATTTCGTATAGAACAACCATGAAATTCCTGTATCACCTGTCGATCCTCTCCGAACGACTGACAATGACTCTTGATGTCATCAAACCTTGTCTCTAAGGATACAGCTCCAGATAGATAAAAAAAGGGGATTCCCCTAATTTTTTATCTTCGCAAGCACTTTCAGTTTCACTTTCGACCCTCTTATTGAAGTCTTCAATCAGGAAAATGTCTTCTTCTCGTAAAGTTATCGAGTTTGTGGCAGGAGACTTGGAAAAACGGTGCAAATGTATACATTGCCATAATGTTTTACAAGACCCCGTGCAATCTTCTTGCGGACATCGGTAAGTTACGACTTTCACTGGACAGGAATATCTTAAATGTGCTACACAACACTGAACCTATTTTGATACTGGAATACTATATGCATTTTCCCATCTTCCAGTATTCACTTTTTCTACCCCTTCCTCTTCTTGAACGACGACTGAAACTATTCTATTCAAAGGCATGCCACCTTTCATGATCAAACTATATGCTAAACTTAGACAACTTATGCTAGATGAAGTCTTCATCATCAGAGTTCTTTGTTTGCTTGAAAGCAATTCTACATGCAGTGGAACCTCGATTAAACCAAGTGCCAAGGGACTGGAGAAATTGGTTTGTTATATCGAGGATTCGTTAAATGGAAAACCTCGTTATAACGAATTTGCAGAAAAACAACCAAAATGTTCGTTATATCGAGGTTTAGTCAATAATTGTTTTGTATCAGTGTTAAGTCGTACTACCAAGCATTTCCGGATCTGAAGACATTTGCGCTTTTTTTTAAATTCCTGTATGAAGCTACATTACACTGTAGATATACGGCACTGAAAAAACTGTACAGGTTATACCTTTGCCCCATAGCACACACTGTACACATCTATCAATGATAATCAAAGGTTTCTCAGGGCACAAATTCCAGACTCTGCATATAACAAAACTTAACAGACCACTGATGACTAGATGCTTGAAAATTGCTACAGTTCTGTAGATGCTTAATCAAAGAAATCTTCCAATGTACTTTGACTCTTGTTTTTGGCTTTCATCGCGTTTACATTTTTTCGTTATATCGGGGTAGATTTAACGTTTGGGTTGCCGGATTCAGTGTGTTCGTTCGGTATAACGAGGATTTCGTTTTATCGAGGTTCGTTATATCGAGGTTCTGTTCTAAACATTCCACTTTTAATTTTGCTGGGCTGAAGAATATCGTTCGATCAAATCGTTATATATTCGCTTTTACATTTTTTCGCCATTAGGTTCCTTCGTTGATCCAAAACCTACCTTTTGGCATTAAAAGATTGGGTGCAACTACCGTAGAATTTCGGGTAGTAGTTTATACTTTCGGACTGCCGATAAAGCAATCCTCTGCAAGAAGAAGGTAAATACCATCCCGGCCGAAATAGGATGTTTCAATTAATCAAATTATGAAAGTGTAACAAAAGAGCTTTTACGATGAATTCTTACATTGGGGACAACAAGGTTTCATCAATTGCAACTAACTGGTGTAGTTGTACAAGCTTGTACAATGATTAAAACAGGCACGACACAGACGACAGCCTGTTGTTTGGATCTATCACAGTTTATCGGATCTATTTAGTTGGTTAAAACAGTTGTAAAACGCACAACTGGCATGATCTTCGTCAACAGTATTTTACTTCTGGCACTGAAAAGAGCACGAGATCTGTGATAATTGTCAAAGCAGCCCTCGGCTAGCATAATCGAGACTTCTTTGCTTCTTTAGGAGCATGTATCACTGGCAAATTTTTTAAGTTTTATTTATATTCAGTTTACTGCTGATGATTTACATTAATGCTTAAAACAAAAATACAATAACTACCCCCCAAATTTCTTTAAGGCGGAATCACGGTACTAAAGAATACTGGGAATCATCGGAAGTATGACTACAGGCTTGGGTCGTAGAGGTCGACTCGTCAGGCGACGCGTCGGTCCCATGACGTTTCTATTAAAAAGGTAATGATATGGCATCAACAAGTTCTGACGGATTAGAAAGGTCAGAAGTAGATACCCAAAGCAAGGAAACGATTAATACACCAGTGGATGAGGCGATGAGGCGATACCACGAGATAACCCTTGTAAATCTAGAATTTAGAAAACCTGGGGCGAATTTTGGCATAATTTGGCACCGGCAGAATTGCCAACGTTCCATCGGGGTTGCTTGTTTCTCTTTAAAAAGTGTTCCTATGATCGGTAAGTCTGTTCGGGAGGGTCGCAACTTTCGGAAATTGCTAGCTTACGTAGGCAGGCGCCGGATTCTGATTAAAAGGGCGAAATTTCCAGGATGCGCCTCCTCGAAATTTCGCCCTGTTAATAAACCGGCGCCTGCTACGCAGTCTACGCAGGCAAGGAAATTCCTGGCAAGATTCCAAATTTAACGGGCCCGTTCTATACGATGATGGTTTTTTAGGCTTGCACACTTCCACCAACACAATGCAAGGCCTGAGTCAACTATGTTTACGCATTGCTAAAATTTATCAATTTTAGCATTTTTGTATTTGGCGAGCAACTTAGTTTAAACAGGAGCCCATATGGCTCTTGGTTTAGTGAAAGAAAGCGATTTTAAAAAAGTATAAAAGAGATCAACGTTTTAAACTTTGATTTTCCAGTAACGAAAACCATTTTTTTTTTTACAATAACTGTCAAATTCGAGTCCAAATACTGGCAGTCAATAAAAAAAGTTGAACTTGTGACACTTAACCTACATGGACTTTCTTTCTTTTTCCAAACGCAAAGTAGGGTACATTAACTTGCCAACTAATTTTAATGATTCGCCAAGAAATCGCTTAATTCCCTAAAATTAGTTGTAGATTGGTACCGCTTAGGGTGCTAAACTCTAAATGACCACCGTTAGAATTATCGAGGTACCTTTTAGGGTATTGAGTCGAAAAAGTAGTAGAGTATAAGGTATTCGAAGGAATCGTTTCTATCACTATTAAACATTTTTAAAGTGTCAAATCATGTGTTGTTTTAGGATTGGTACCTCTTAGGGGTAAAAATCCATTTTAGCCATTTAACCACGCCCATCGCAAAACTGATTATGATAGAAATTTGAAAGGCATCAATGTAATTTTGTGTTGTGTTTAAAAACAATTTATGCTTTTGTGAAAAGCATAATTTCTGAAAAACAAGCACAATTTTTTTAAATGAGCATAATTTTTGCATAATTTCGATAAAAAACGAGCACTGCTGGTAGCATAAAGTGTTACTTTTACTAGCACAATGATAAAAGCCTACTTCATGCTCATCAACAAAGTTTTTAAATTACAAAAACGTGCAGCTAGAGTAATAATCGGGGCTGACATGATGACAAAGAGTGTAGAACTTTTCAGGAAAGTAAACTGGATTCCTTTTTGCGACGAGGCAAACTTATAAATAATGTTTACTTGTCTATATAGGACTACATAGAGTTTCCCCTCTCTACATGTCCTATATTACCGACATGCTAAAGTGCAATTCTAATATCCTATAGGGGAATCTTTGTTTGCCATTTTTGCCTCATTAGCATATGCGCCTCGTTCTCTAACCTACCTACAAAAAAATCAACTCTGAATATTGAAAGGGCATAGCACTATTAGCTATCTCTGAAAATTTGAGCCCGATATACTAGATACACTACGTACAATGTTGTTTTAAAAACTCAAAATTTTACAAAGAATGTATGGCTCATTAGCGCTTATGCCACCCAACAATTTTACAGTTTTTGATAGCAGATGATTTCCTTAAATATTGCATGAAAAAAGCAGGGAGAACGGTGAACGGTGAATGCTCTCCCCAATGATATTATAAGCACGAACAATCGTTACATTCTTTTAATGAAAAAGCCATCATCTGTAAACTTTTTTAATTCCCCAGTGTGTTACGTGGTAAAAGATGATTGCTGTAATTGAATAAGTGGCGTGACTCTTGACTCTTGACTCTTGACTCTTGACTCTTGACTCTTGACTCTTGACTCTTGACTCTTGACTCTTGACTCTTGACTCTTGACTCTTACTCTTGACTCTTGACTCTTGACTCTTGACTCGTCCCCTCGTCTTGACTCGTCTTTCTAGGCAAGACGCGGGAGACGCGCGTGGCGGATAGACGCGGAACGAGAGAAGCGCAACCGAACCGTCTTTCCTCCTTCCCATCACACCTCGCACTCCTCTCGTTAATTGAGAGACGACTGGGGACGAGTCAGGCGTGACTCTGAGTAGAATTAGAAACAGTCAAAGAATTGATGAGTTTGAGACGGCGCTTCGCTTTGGCCGGTTGTTTTCTTTCGAATACATTCAGATTAACCACTATGGACAATCTACAGTGCGACTGGAGGCTGTGCTGGCAGTTAAGTTTTGAACTTTACTGAGTCCTAAACTTTGTTATTTGTCACTGGAATGTAAACCTTTTTGGCTAACATAGATCTTCTCAATGACTTAGGACCCGTTTTAATGCCTATCGTCCGTGTTCCAAATCAATTCAGATGTTTTAGAGGTTTACAAATAAACTTGAATTCGTAAACAACGAAGCCTAAAATCTGCGTGCAAGACCATAGGGCGAATGCCACAGTTTCGACAAGTTGTTTATCAACCAGGAAAACTCCTAGAGTGACCAAAACCGGTTCGTAAGTCAATACTACCAGTTTCTTGTCGTTATATGTTTTAGGAGGAAATAATATATAATCTCGGTAAAATTAAGAGGAGAGCAACATTAATATTAGCCATGTGTGTTGGTCTAAAGACTGAGTCAGTAAATTTTAATGGTTTGTAGCATTCGCAATCGAACTTGCTGTAGAACGCATGCCTATACGACATATCCTTGGTGTTGAGTGTCCATGATTATTATTTTCCGAGGCGTAATAAATATTAATTTCACCTCGGGTGGAAATAAACTCCTAAGTTGACAGCATTTCTGTTGCAGCGTTTCTGTTAGTTCCCGGCGACGATTTTTTTGTAACTTCGCCACATTCTAGACCATATCAAAGAAAGTCGATTCGCAAATTTTGAGCCAAATAAAACGGACCAATTTTTTTCTAGGAGGGCCTCAATATACAATATGAAATGAGGGGTTTGCGCAAATCCAGATTTTGACTCCTTCGAAGAAAATCGGTTAATATTTATTAATCTCAACTAGGGGATACAAAAAGAATTATTGCAATAGAGCAAAAAACAAAGAAGTTATAGCCAAAAGTTTGCCGTTGCGAAATTGCATCCAGGTCACAAATGAGAGCATTTTGCATTTCGAGCGAGTCACCTTAAAATGTCTAATATTCGTTCGCTTATAACTATTGAACGAAATGCTCTTGCGCTTCAAAATTTGGCCCAGATATGTAATTTGAAACTCTCTACAATTTCATAAACATTTTGGCATTGAAAATCTGTTGTTTAAAGCTTCTGAATTACGTAAGTTAAAGTCTCCACAAGCCTAACGGCTCATAACTGCCGGAAGTTCAACCAGTTTAACTACTCTCCCTGGATGGGATGCTAGTCCATCGCAAGGTTACCCCCCAGCATTATGTCGCCGGTACCCATTTATACATCTGGGTCAGTGGAGAGAGACAACGTGGAGCAAAGTTTGTTGTCTGAAGGAAACAACACGACGGCAGAGACCAGACTCGAATCAACGACCTTCAGGTTGAAACCCGACGCGCTAAGCACTAGACCACTGCGCCTCAACAAGTAAGACTAAAGTATTTCGTTATTTCGCCTCTACCATATTTCTGACTACTGAACTGATTTTTTTATTAAATTTGGCTACAAGCTAAAGCCGTGTTCACATTAGGCCTCGATTATGATTGAATTATACGTGTCCGCCATTTTGTTGAATCACACACTGTAATTACTTCAAACAACCCCCTTGAGGTTGTTTGAAGTAATTATAATCCAATTATAATCAGGGACTGTAATTAGATTTGAAACGGAAGAGGCTTGATTCAGATGAAAAAGTTCATAAAACTGTCGCCGTGTTACTAGAGTGAGATCGGGATACTAAGGGTTGAAATGGCACACCTTTTCTGTTGCCATTTGAGAAAGTGGAACTATTGGCCAGCCTAAAAAAGGAGCTCCATCTTCTTGCTTCCAGACGATGCAAAATCGTCAATGATGTCCTCAGAATTCAACTTAGACACATCATGTTTATTCCGCATTAGCGCAAGTCCACTAAGGCGATCTTCTTTCATTGCTGACCTCGAGTAGGTCTCAAGTCTTTTCAGCGCACTGAAAGACCTCTCTGCAGTGGCTGTGGTAATTGGCAGGGTAAGGAGCGTCGTGAAGGCCCTTGAAATATTTCAGTGGGAACTCTTGTGGGCGGCAATGAGGGAGTGTTTCAGCAATGGTGATTGGAATATCTTGGACTTTCAAGATCATACGTTGATAAATTGCGTTTTCCTTTTTATTACGAACGTGAAAGAATTTCAGGGAATTGTTTTTTCTCATATATTTTAACAATATGACAGGTGGGCGAAAAAATGTGTAGGCCCGGGCCTACGGGCCTCTAGGCTCGCCACACCCCTGTTATTGGAATTCACTCTGTCAGCAATTGCGTTCGTTTACAAGTCAAATTGCGTTTGCCGTGAGTTGAAAGACAAATCGGTATTCTTTGAACAAGCTATTTCGGCGAAAACGATTCAGAGACATTGCTTATTCGCTCCATGAAACGACACATAAAGCTTCGACTGTAGGTAGCCCATACAATTTACTAGAATTAAGTTCTAGCATTCCAAACACACCTCAATTTTCACACCTCAACACCGCACTAGGTGTCTTCAGCCGAGGCGTCATAATCTGCTTTCAGTGTCAAGAACTGTTAGCAAATTGAAAGGAAACCAGAAAAAATTACTAATTAATTAATTAATTAATTACCAATGGGATTAAATCACCTATGACCACAAGGATTAAATCTCCCCATGAAGCCGTGCTTACAGTAAAAGCTTTATGTGTTCTTTCATGAATCACGGCCCGCTGCTCACAAAGACATGTCTGCTAGCGAATTTAACACCGTAAAATAACCCTTCCCCCTCCTCGCCCCCGCTTATAAATGTTAACTGCGAATTACAAGGGTTTTTGTACGGTTTACTGCATTGCTGGCTGAAACAATGGATAATTTTTCGAAGTTAAAGGATTATCAAAAGCTTGAAACTTAATTACAAAACATCAACAACAACTCAAAGTAACCTCACGTTGTTTCGTATTCACGAGATGGCTCTCAGAGCCCTTTAATTACGATTCAGTTTTATAGTTTTAACAATTATCATACTCATACTTTTTTTAGTAGTTTTTATTTTCTATTTTACTGATGTACACTCTCCCCAGAATTCTAGTATCTTAGTCCCGGCGTATCACATCGAACGTTCGGTTTTCAAACTCAATCAAACTCAATCGAACTCTTTCGTTCAATTGAGTTCGATGGAGTTGGGCCATCGAACGAAAACGAACTCACAAGCAAGCCGAATGTCTAAATATTCATGACACGTTAACCAGATTCTGCTCTCCGCATCGCTGCTAAGTGCTCTCGAGGAATACGAAAAAATTGTAATGATTGTATTATTTTCTACTTTTCCGCCTAATCATCGATATTTTATACGCCACTGCTTCTGTCACAGTGCGAAATTTGATTCCAGCCCTAGTGCAGTCGGCATATGCTTCTGGTTCGAAAGGTGTTGCTGCGCAACTCAGAGAAGAACACAAGTAACCATAAAGTTACGTTTAAAATAAGTCAAGGTGGGCATCTTCTCTGTCATGTGGCGTTCACCTGATCGACTTCAGACTCTTTATTTGTATTTTAGCTCAAAGTTCGATTTCCGAACTAAATCGAACTAAATCGAACCATGACTGTTCGATTTCGCTCGATTTAATTCGATTTCGTTCAATTTGGTTCGGGCATCGAACTCACAAAAACATTTTGCGTTCGATTTCGTTCGATGGCCTAACTACATCGAACTCTTTTGTTCGATTGAGTTCGATAGAGTTCGATGGAGTTCGATGGGAAGTTTGTTCGATTTCGTTCGATGTGATACGCCGGGCTTAGTTTAGTACCTTGTAAATAGTTGTTTGATCTTAGTTGTAGGAGAGCTACAAGATTTTCAGTTTTTTACTGTCAAGTTTAAACCTCAAAAAATATAAAGGTGATCTATTTTTATTTGTTATTTACCAACAAGTTAAAATTTACAATGATTAAAACACTAAAACTATACATACAATTATCAACAATACTTTTATGTGCTAACATTTACAAAATTGAACTGAAGAGAGTGTTTATATTATTTTTGAATAAAAAATTTGTTTATATTATTTTTTTGTTTATATTATTTTTTTTTTAATGATACAGTACTGAACCCCGCTAACTCGAACTCGGATAACTCAAACTCCCGGCTAACTCGAACTAAGTTCGATTTCCCTTGGATTTGGCCCTATTTTTGAGTCATTTTTACTCGGATAACTCGAACTCGGATAAATCGAATTCCCCGCTAACTTGAACTATTTTTCGTTCCCCTTGGCCCAAATTTACCCCGATAACTCGAACTTTGTTGTTATGACTTCTCAAAATACAGTATCAAGAAAATAGGCTGCTTGTTATCTGATTGTATCACGTATTTAAAACATTCATTTCACGATCTTATCAGCCACTACCGGATGCGATGTCTTTTGTATTGACACAAAGCCTAAACTCCAACGAGGTAACTGTATTTAGTCAGTTCAATTTACGCTACTTCAGTGGCTGAGTATGTAAAAATCGATGTTACTTGCTTACAGCTCAGGGCTTTCCAATTCTTTCTGTATGAATGTTAACAAAGTTCTCTTGTCCAGAAAGCCTCAGCCTACATTGGACTTGCATTTCTTCGTTATCCCCCAAGTTAATAAATTTTTCACCGACCCCGATAACTCGAACCCCCGCTAACTCGACCTCATTTTTGTTATTCCCTTCATAGTTCGAGTTAGCGGGGTTCTACTGTATTTTAAGGTTAAAAAAAAATTGCTATTCTCCTTGTATTACACAGTCTGGAATTTCCAAACATGCAAATATTTCCGGGGTGACGTCTCAGACGTGCGTGGCAGGAGGAAATGTGGGGGCTATTATCGCTTTCATTTAGCCTGGACGTGCCCCGGACGCGCCCGATCCTCCTGATTTCCTGTTTGTATAAATTGTGCTGCGTGGCCAAAAACCCTTAAAGTTAAAACCCCCAATTTTCTTTTCTTTTAATCAACTCAATGTACGTTGAAAAGTCGAATAGTGAAATATTTCTTGTTTTTAACGTCGCGCTAGTGAGTTATAGAGATTTGAATTTACAAAATGCTAATTAGATGACGTCAAATCAAGACTACCATTATTTCTCGACCAATCAGAAGTAAAACCAAAACCAATCGTGACTTGCTCGCACGCGTTTTCCCGCCCTTGGCGCCGCCGACATGTAATTGCTTCGAGCTCTGATTGGTTCATTGGATTGTTTACGACTGCTGTGATTGGTCAGAGTAATTACTTTGGTTTTGGTTTTGCACACTCAAATGAAAATTCATTGCGTAGGTCGATCTATTTTTGTCGTTGTCAAGTAGGCGTCATGACAGCTACTGCATACTGAGTGGCATGTGACTTGACCTTTTCAAAAACAGTCGCCAGCGTGTGGAAGTCTGGGGACGAATATAAGTGATCCGGGGATTCCCTATTCGAAGCTTGGTTTCGTTAAGGGGGGAGAAACTTAACTACAAGGTGGTTGCTATGGAAGAGTTCCAAACGTCATATAATGAGTTTCTCTACTTCCTCGGCTATGATGTTTGGTCACGTTCATTCTGTTAATGGTGCCATTAAATTTCATAAGTCACAGCCATATTTGGTAAGTCACGTGACCAGAACATAAAAACCCTTAAAACTCAAACATCTTACATTTTTTTCCAATAAAACCAATGTCAACGGCTTAAGAACATCCTAATAAAAAATCTGTAGCATGGATTTGTCAAAATTCACGTAATTGAAAAAGCTATGACGTCATAAAGGTGTATTTTGATACATTTTCTTTAATAACTTTCCTGTTTTTTCGCCTAACGGTAATTCCATGCTACAGATTTTTAAAAAAGTTGAATTGCTTATGATTCGGCAAAAAAATCAGATTTTTATCTCGTTTCCTTTGAGTTTTTACGCTTTTTCATTCTTACGCGCGGTTGGGGACTGGCACTAGTTACGCATGTGCAATGTCGATTTAGTGATGTCTTGTGTTCAGTTTCATAGTTCCCACCACATTAGCAGTTTATGACACGTGAGAAATGCTAACCATGAAATAATGTCCCTAGCAACGACTCCAAAACTGTAGTTAAGTTTCTCCCCCCTTAATATTCTTGAATTTGGAACTGCTTTTTACTGAACTTTGACGGAAGTCGTTGAAGCCAACGGAGAAATGTTGTCTTTGCACAAAATTATTGAATTTGTGGCAGGAGACTTAGGAAAAAGGTACAAATGTATTCAATGCCACAATGTTTTACAAGATCCCGTTCAATCTTCTTGCGGACATAGGTGAGTTGATCATGATCGACAATTGCGCAACGTTGTACGTTCAATAAGTTTATATATTTAACTTGGAGACAGGAAATTCCAGAATGTTCTGCGAAGCAGCGGAAGCAGAACTTTAAACTGGAATGTTTTCTTTGTCCATATTCCAGTATTCTCTTATTCAACTCCTTCTTTCTAGATTCAAAAGCGACCACAACTTTTGTTAACCGTATTGGCAATCGATCCGTTGCTTGATCAGCATAATCTACTAAAGATTATTCCGCAATTAAAGCAAACTAAAACTGTGCTAAAAGCTTGCCACCTTTCTGGCCGTTCATGATCAAACGAAGTCTTTATCATGAAACTAGTTGTTTGTTTGCTTGAAAGCGATTCTATTATAGTCGATTAAGCGGTTTTACTCTTTTCTTCGTTGATTCAAAACCGCCGTCTGTCCTATGTCGTGGCCATGCAGCGTTCACGGTAACGTTTAAGTTCTATTGTTAGTCGAAAAAAGTCCGAAAAAATGCATTCCTTTATCGATATGGATCGACAAAATTATGATCGTGAGGGTGAACAAGACCACCTATTGTCTGTATTATAAATTCATGGTTGTCCGTTGACCCTGAGACAACTAAAACATGTCTGAGTGAGTTGCCACTTGGACCATTCAATCATGACAACACAATTCCCTATTTATCACAAGAAGGTTTGTGCTCAGTGAAAAAAGAAGCAAAAATAGATGAAATCCTAACTTTATTTCAGCTACATTTTCTAAACTTAAAAGTTTTCTTTCCTGTAGTTTGCTGCATTTTAAATTGGAAGCCCTAATTAGGCAAATAATTGATAGCATTTGACATCAAGAAACATGATCGAAGTTAGGGAGGCTAGACAACCAGTTTATTATTGGAGCAACCAAACAAATGTGGACTAGCACCAAGGACAACTAGGCACAAAAATAAATTTCAAACCCTGTATGAATGTTACCGTATTTTCTCAATTAAATGCCCCCTGCGTTTATTTCAAACTTGGCCTTATAGTGGACCTGGCGTTTCTTTGAATCAGCAGTTCTTCTCACCCGCCATTTTTTTAGAAAGGGTTATTATTCGTTTTTCTTGGCAGCCGTGTACCTTGCCCTTAAATCTTAAATTCATTATACCACAAAATAATGTTTGAGGGGCTTATACTTACAACTTCCTCTATTATACCTGGCGTTTATTTGGAGCCTGGCGTTTAATTGAGCAAATACGGTATAAACATAAACATTAACACGTCATGCTTCAGTGTACACGGATAGTATGTATGTGGATGTTATCACGTCTTTGCATGGTTTTTATTTGATTTGATTTTTTGGCCACCATACTGAACTATAATAATACAGTATTATGTTCAATGAATATTGCATGTAATACATCCTGAAATAAAGGACAGCATGCATGAGTTAGCCTGAAATAGGTGCACAATATTTACTTCTAACTAGCCAAGCATTAACACTTCCTTATTCATGTCAACAGCTTTAGCTTACATACGATTTTTTACATGTTTATTTAATCAAGATACAGTTGAACCTCTCTAATACAGACACGGAAGGGACAGAGCAAAGTGTCCGTATTAGCTATAGAGAGGTGTCCATATTAAAGAGGTCACCACGATGATGTCATTTTTAAGACTCCACTGACAGTTTAAAGTGTTCAGTAACTAAAAACAGGCCCACATATTCATCTTTTAACTGCATCTGAATTGATTCAGCATTGAGACACTGTCTATCAGTAGCATACTAGTGTAATAACATCTCAGCTACATACTGTATAGAGTTCTAAAGTGTCAAGTGACATCACAAAAACTAAAATTTGTGAAATTATAGGATTTGATTAGATATTCAGAAAGGGCATGATGAAAAATGCCCGCTTTCCAAAAATCAGCATCTTATTGCAATTTGGGGGCGAGATATTAGCACCGTTATGCTCTGATGACTCCAAATAAATCCTTCTAATTTTGGCGTCCGTTCATGACGTAATGAACAGAGGCCAAAATTAGAAGAATTTGTATGGAGTTATCAGAGCATAACGGTGCCAATATCTCGCCCCCAAATTGCAATAAGATGCTGATTTTTGGCAAGCAGGCCTTTTTTGTCATGCTTTTTCTGAATATGTAATCAAATCCCATAATTTCACAAATTTAGTTTTTGTGACGTCATCACTTTAGAACTCTGTACGAATCACCAAACTAAAAAACAATGCTGCATGTAAAAAAGTAATATAAAATACATTAATTATAATAATTACAATTATTATGGACACTGCTAATTGAAAAAAACATTGTTGAGTGATAAGTGTAAACCATAAATGATGTGATTGAAGGGTTTTCTGGGAAGTAGAAAACATTTCTTGTGTTCTCAGATAAATTACACATTATTATAACACAGTTAATAAACCAAATCAACCTCTGAATCTTTTAGGAAGGAATTAAGATCTTACGTACTGACAAATGAAATATTAACAAGCCTTGTTTGTCTTGCTCTCAGAATTTGTTTGTGTCATGTGGCTTATGCCGTATGCTTTTTTCCTGACAACATTTCTTCATTTAGGTGTACATATATATAATGCTGAAAAACCGTTTTACATGTTTCACGGTTCGGCACATGTGCATAGATTAAAATGCTTTATTCGCTTTCTTACCAATTTTATCAGTTAATAAACCACCGACATTTACTTCAATAATCACATACTAAAGCGAAGGATGACCAAAATTCGCAGAAAATTTCAACGGATTACACTGACAAAGTCAACACTGAATAAAACCTTTGACTCGAATGATTTGTGCTATGCTCTGGTGGCTTTCATGGTGTACATGGGTATGTATAATCATCCATTTAATCAGCTGATAAATTTGACCGTGACATTTTGACGGGCAAATTTCCAACCAGAGTTATCTACTTGCTTCTGATTGGTCTAAACAATGAAATTAAATGGGTTACATCGTAGTTTGCACATGCGCCGAAACCGTGAAACCCTCCCTTTAAGAAAGCTAGGAAGTCTTCACTTGAATATATTTACATTATTGGCTTCTGAGTGGCAGATCCAAGGACCATTGTAAGGGGGGAGGGGAATAAGGGGTGAGGTGGGGGGGGGGGGGGGGGGGGGGTGAGAGTGAAAATGTTAGAGCCTCTTGGGTCCCTCCCCCCTTGAACTCCCACTGGACTTGTTACATCATTTCTAGTAGCTCTAACTAATGTGTTTTGACCTCTTAGAACTTAAGCTGCAATGGCTCAGTGAATTCCAAGTGTTGGTATGCCTTCCCCCACCCCCCCCCCCCCCCCCCCCCCCCCCCCCACCCGGACATTTGTCATTTTCTCTTACGACAATATTGCAAGATCAGCCAATATATACAACACATCAGGACTTAAAAAAGAGTTCAAATGCCCCACCCATAGGACAAGTCCAAAATTACACTAATCTTGTTGCAAACAAGCTTAAAGTCTCAATTCAAAACTATTAATTTGATATTTTTAAATCAAGCTAATCATGAAGACTGAAAGTATAACCCTGTACTTATAATGGTCTTAACAGCTAACACAATTAATATCATGCCAGATTTTATTGTTCTTAGGACAAGAAATCCTGTACAACATTTAGTGTTCTGTAGTTCAATTGCTTACAAACACATTTTCTTTTCATGTTGAAGATATCTGCATCCAAGTTCATGAATTGTTTAGCATAATTTCCTAAACAACACAAACATAAAAAAAAACTTTTAAGGGTATTGCTTTATTTTATAAAAGCAACAAAGAAATCATTCATGAACTATTACTAATTCACTACATCAGCTGAGCAATATGCAGTGTTATTTGAAACATTGCTATCGGTATCTCATGCCATCCGTTATAGGTTCATAGTAAATAATTCATGATGGGTGGTCTGCATAACAGCTACCTTTAAGCACTCAATGACTGGCCCCAAGGTAAACAGTTAGTTTTGTTTCTCCAAGATCCTCAACATCGAGGGTCGAGGGTTCAAGTTGTTGTTTCCCTAGGGAGCTAGTGAGTTCTGTCGCCCTGGGGAATTAGACTATTTTGACCCATGGCACGTGACACGTTCTTTTCCAATCAAAAAATGGCATTTGAGTTGGGAGGTATAGCAATAAAATGTTAAGCCATGTAAACAGCTAACAGTAAAAAAATTTAGTTGTAGCAGTAAAAAAAAAATTTAACGCCTCAGAATGTCAAAATAACGACATTTTGTACCAATTATTCTTACTCTAAAGTGATCTGTTAGGCACAAAACTTCCAGATTTTGTTAATTCCCTCTGGAATTGGAAAATTTTATTTTTTGGCATGCTTAGTCAAACGTTAATCAATAAGTTCACTTCTGCAGTTTTTACTAGATATAGTAATGGTGAATTAGTTGAATTCACAAGAATGCAGTGTTCATTTTCTGCAAAGTTTGGAACCATGACCATACAAACTTTTTTAAAAAAAAAACCACATGTACGAGAAAAAATATTATTTTACAGAGTTTGAAAGATAAGCATTTTGGAATACCTTGTATTCGTCTAAATTACGAACTTGCCTCGTAGCGCTCGACTGTTCGAAGATTTGTTCCAGTTTAGCCTTGGTTTCTTCTTTTTCTTGCTCGTAAACAGCTCCTGCTTAACATTTTTCGAGGCTTTCACGTGCTCAATCCAGAATAATCCCGCAAACATTTTCAAAACTGTGCGCCATGTTGGACAAAACAAAGCAAACAACTTTTCTATGAAGTCAGCCGTGCGTCTGTACTCTGATAGATCATAGGCAACGACCAATCACAGAGCACGCAGTATTCAGTTCATTGTATAAATGTTTATACACACTACTCTCTATCCATTGCAGGTTTTGTTGGTTATGCTTAGAGGAACTATTCAAGAGGGAACCGGGCGAGACTAAATGCCCGGATGATGGCGAGGTTCTCAGAAGGAACGAAGTATTCAGGGACAAATGCGCCCAGAGAGAGCTACTTGACCTAGAGTGCTATTGCCCGAACAAATCACTTGGCTGTCCTTGGATTGGATTACTAGAAAAGCTGCAAGCCCACGATGCCGAATGTCCTTTTACAGAAGTAAAGTGCCTTTACAGTCATCTCGGTTGTGTTAAAGTTCTTTTGAGACATCAGTTAGCAAAACATGTGCAAAATGATTGTCTATATAAAACGGTGGATTGCCCTTACTGCCAGGTCGCTTTTCCTGGCGTGAAAATGAGGGAACATCTGGAAGAGTGCGGAAAGTTTCCTGTGAAATGCCCCTATTGTTGTGATGAGAGTGAAATTCCCAGGGAGAAGCTACCAGAGCATTCGAAATCATGCCCACGCGCTCCTACGCAGTGTAATTTTAGCTCCATGGGATGTGATTTTCAAGGTCCTAGGGAATCTCTAGACGAGCATCTTAGTTCTCATACAACAGAGCACTTAACACTGTCTAGCATATACATAAAGAAAGTCTTAGAAGAAATGCAAAATTTACAACTTCAGCTGAGCGCTTCCCAGGAAAAGAATCAAACTTACGAAGCACGGTTGTCCCTGCAAAACGAAGCTCTTGCGCTCAACAAACGGACCCTATCCACGCACCAGATGAAGCTAGCAAGAGTAGAGGAGAGTCTAGATACGCAGCGCAAAAGCGTTGACGAGCTTCGCCAATTAGTCCAGACCTTTGGTAACTCCACAGAAAGTAAACAAGCTGGTTTAAATAGCGATGAAGTGATGCATCGTTTAGATTTTCAGGACGAAAGGTTAGCGGTACTAGCGGACGAAGTAACACGACTCAACACTGCACCACGTCTGCGCTCCGCTGCGCGGGAATACGAACGAGTTTCCCAACCGAATGTTAGTGGAAGCGATCATCGGTTCGATCGTGTGGAACACTCTCTAGCTTTGCACGAAATACAACTGGCTGATCAAGACCTTAAACTACAGATCTTAGAGACCACATCACATGATGGTATCTTTTTGTGGAAAATCGACGAGTTTCAACGTAGATTTCGCGAAGCCGTTGATGGGAAAACAATCTCCATCTACAGTCCTCCATTTTACACTTCTCGCTACGGATATAAGCTTTGCGCACGCGCATATCTCAACGGGGATGGACCAATGGGAAAAGGGAAATATTTATCGTTGTTTATTGTATTAATGCGAGGGGAATATGACGGTTTGTTGACGTGGCCTTTTCAGCAAAAGATCACTTTGAGGCTGCTGGATCAAGACCGAGTCTCGCATGTTACCGAGTCCTTCCGACCAGATCCGAACAGCTCGAGTTTTCAACGACCGCGCTCGGATATGAACATCGCCTCGGGTTGTCCTACTTTCTGTTCACATCATCTTCTGAGGTTGAGGGGTTATATTCGCGATGATTCGATTTTTATTAAGGTAATTGTGGATACAACTGGAATGCCAATGATCTAAAACGTATTATTTTTTGCCGCCTTTTTTGAATTTGGAGAAAAATAGTGTCGTCATTACTTGATTTTTTTTATATATTCAAACCTGTGAACTCGAGACCTCTGGAGAAAAATATCCCGACTGATAAATCAGCGTATTTAAGAACCCTGCCACTTGTAGCTCGAGGTGACTCTATTTTTATGTCCGCTTTTGTAAAGAAGAGAGACACTGGGAACGAGGCTGCGCTGTTGTTTGCTGTTTTCATGGATGGTTTGGCAGACGAATGTAACAAGACTCTGTACCTTTATGCGCGTGACTCCTCCGAGATCAGATCGGATGACATCATATAGACTTTTGTAGCAAGAAAGAGCTGTGATTTACAGAGCCCAGGTAAATAGATGTTATTCAACTAGTTTTGTTTGTCCGTATGGAGACAATCTCGATTAAATAAGGGCAAAATAGGCCTTTTTGAACCCACTGTGCCTCACTTTGATAACAAGGCATAAAGCCTCTCGTAAATGGCCTATCCTGATCGTTAATTTTTTATCTTGTTATTGTTATATAAATAAAAACATAATTTACAGTAATGAACGAAAAATTAAACCTGAAAATAATCGTCCCGTCACGTTTAAAAGTCTCCCTTAATTAAATAAACGCCCCTTTAAAAACCCGAGTTTCTTTTAAAAGCTCCTTTATTATGCTGGATAAAGGTCTCACCCTCTACACTTGCACGTCTTCATTTCAGGTGTGAAATCAGTCCTGTTTGGATCTCAAACGTCCATTCATTAATTCATAGGCGGCGTTTGGCTTGCTCTGCATGATTCACACGAACTTGTCGAAGTGAATGTTATGGTTTCTACACAGGAGTTTTAGTAGCTACGTTGGCATCATGATGATTGTGCCGGTGAGGGCAGACTTGAAAAAGACTGTGGTGGCATTACTTGACGTTTTGACAACCTGAATGGAAGTTATTGCCAGAGTGGGTTTTTCGAATTTTATTTCACAACACACAATTACAAGGAGAGAGATACAACATTACAATAAACAAGATACTTACAGTCTTATTAACAATGTTATAAACGGTAGTATATATAGATAGGCTGAGCCTAACAGCGTTGCTCTGAACAAGCTTAACTAAGGTGAAACTTAACTAAGGCGAAAGGTCGGAAGGACAAGAATTAAGATTGACGACCGGGCTATTTTTCAATTTTAGCAATTCTCAAAAACAGTATTACGCGACCGTCTGCACAGTACATTTAGACCGTATAAAAGTTTACAAAAATCAACTTTTTTCCGTCTACGATAACTAGTACGACTACTTTCCAAATAAAATACAGTTGTTGCTTGTCAAAAATTGCCCGAGAAACTGATTTGGAAATCAAAATTGCAAAAATACACAAACAGATTTGCATAAGGCGACGCGAGTGAAGATAGAACTATAAAATCGCTTTTCAATCTATGTAATGAATGAACAAGCACATAAAAATGGACAACACAATCTTCTTTCGAAAAATTTTATTCAAATCTCCATTAGTGGGGTCATTAGTTTATGTTTAAAAGCAAAACGCGTACCATTTATAACGCATCGAGTTCGAGCTGCCTTGGATAAAATTCAAGAAATCGATACAACTGAATTTAAGCACGTTTGAAAAACAATTCTCCAAAACCACAAGAACACAAAGAAAAAGTCAATCACAGATTGATATCAACACAAATTCCCATCGAAAATTGTAATCTGTTTTACCTTCAAGTCCCTCGCTTGCTTGGAAATTCTTTAAATCTCCGCTTCTTTGGTTGTGAAATCCGTAATGAAAACAAACATGTCGGATGTTGTGTGGCGTCATACGTCCAACACGGGCCGCCGCGCGCGGGCAGCACACGCGCCCGCGAAACATTCCGCTAGCCATGACCATGAAAAATGACGGGCATAGGTTTAGTTCTATGAGTATGGGGCTCCGCGCGGGCCTTTGGCCCGCAGAGCTCCGCTATAAATAAAGACGGTTACTAAAAACCAAACCAAACTAATTACTCTGACCAATCATAACCGAGACAGACAATCCAATCAAAAATCGAAAGCAAATACATGTAACCGGCGCCAAGCGCGGGAAAACGCGTGCGAGTCAACGGGCGATTGGTTTTGGTTTTACTTCTGATTGGTTGAGAAAGTGGCGCGAGATTTTTTAGCCAATCACAATGAGTAGCAATGCAAAACCAAAGCAATTACAAAATTACTTTCGATACTCAATAGCAAAGCGCACAAATGACGTCAGTACTCATGTTTGTCTGAGTTTATAATTTATTCTTGTTTACTCTTGCATTTCTGACAATAGAAATTAGTTATTAGGAATCCCCTGAGAGTCACTTTTGGTTTGTTTGTCTGAGTTTTAGTTCTATAAATAGTAATTGTGCGCTTCGCTATTGAAAACTGCTCTTAATAGTGGCGGATCCTCTATCAGACCTGTGTCTCCCATGTGGTTCATAATTCATAAAAATAATAGAATAAAATTGTTTTATACGTAGTTGTTTCACTTCCACCAATTGACTGGTTGTCAAGTTTTTGACTTAACAAACGCTTTTCGACTCTCAGGAATGCCGGAAATGGCGTTTTAGAGGGTAAAATCGGAAAAGTTCCCGGGGGACATGCACCCGGACCCCCCTTTCAGAAATTCCTGGATCCGCCCCTGCTTAAGTTGTTCAAAAAAGAACAAGGTTCTTGTATTCCATTTGCCGAATGTGATTAACCTTACTATGTAAATAGCCGCGATGATGGGCGGATAAGTTTATTTTGCAAAGCAACACATCTATGATTCAGAAATAGAGTGAAGTCTAGTAAGTCTGAAGATGACTTTCACTCAGGCTGTCGAAACGTCAGGAAGGTCACCAACAGCCTTTTTCAGGACTTCGCTCACCATGACGATTATATCTGGCAGACTACACCACCTTGTGCCGCCGTCAAGACATAGCTTCCTTCCTCCTTCCTTCCTTCCTCCTTCCTCAGCCTTATATGTCAAGACGTGCAACGGCGCCAACATGTCAACACCAACTCGTGTATTCAAGGACTTATTCTCCCGCACTCCGAGCGTGGAGCTGTCTTCCAGCCGAAGTAGTTGGAGCGATCACTGATAACCATGATACAACAGAAGACCACTTTGAGCCCCTGAGGGGAGTGGGTGGGGGTTTACTTCTCAAACGTGTGGTGGGAATGTGCGGTTCTCTTCTAAAACCCTTTCTCTTTTTCAGTCCTAACTCTTAATTTTTACTGGAAATAGATCACATCGTACTTTTTCTATTCTTTTTTTTTATCTTTCAACTTGGACAGACAACGCACCGATATTGCTGGAAAGCGCACGTTAAAATTAGCAAACCTTGTAAATCTGAGCGTTATAACTTGCTCAGAAGCGAAGATATAGATCAGTGAATATTAATATGTTTATATGGCGGTAGGCAAGATTGGCATACCCCCGTACAAACGCCTATAAAACTCTTGCTAATTTTAAGGTGTTCTTTCTGGCAGTATCGATGGTTTTTCTGTCTGCGCCGAAATGACAAATTTAGAAAAAGTACGATAAAAGGCAAAAAAAAAATAGCCATTTTCAAGACTCTTCAACTACTGTAGGCGAATCTTTTAATTTTTTTTTAATTACTGCCTCATTAATATATCGAGCTACAAAAAAGACGAACTCCAAATATTGAAGGTACATAGCACAATTGGCTTTCTCTGGAAATTTGAGCCCGAAAAAGAAGATACTCTGTGTGCAAAAAAAAAAACTTGAAATTTTACAAAGAATGTATTGCCCATTAGCGCTTTTGCCACACAGCAATTTTGCAGTTTTTGATAGCTAATATTTCCCTAATCAATATTATGAAACGCATTGAGCTAAGAATATGTTAATTTATGTAAATTCGTCCAACATGTCGCTCCCCAAAAATATTGGCATGCTAATAAAACAATGTAAACAATGATGTAAGCAGAGATTCGTCTATAGAGGGCGCTTGCCTTTTGTCTAAACTGGCCGACTAGTTTGCCATTATGTTTTCCAACTGCCCGTCCAGACCGGTCAATTGGTAGATAGCATGCATCATTTTGATGGACTTGTAAGCCGACAAGTTTTCAATCAAAGGGCTTTAAGAGCCATCACGTGAATACGAAACAACGTAAGGTTAAGTCCACTGATCGGTTTAAATTTTCCATACTGAGTTTGAAGTCAAAGACTTGAAGGGTAAAACATCTTAGCGTGACGTAAATATGCATTGTGTCTGGTTAGCCAGTGCTGACAAATAGTAAGCGTCCAAAGTCCCCTCAATGAACCACACCCTAAAGAGCCGCACGTACCAAAATAGCTGAAGACGACTGTACCCAACACGGGTCTATTAGTAAAATGTCGTTCGAGATCCCTTAAAAGTCGATGGAATCCTACTTGAGTTCACAGAGTTTGAATATTTAACAAGTAGTAAACAACTATTACGAAAATGCGTTCGCACTAAAGAAGGTATGCGAAAACGTTCGGGGAGATGCGAGAGTAGAAACCAGTTCCCTCCCGATTTGCCCCTGAAAAGAACAAAAGAATCTTCGGAGGGGGGGAGCTAAAGTGGCATTGAAACAGAGAAAAGCTGAATTCAATCCGACTACAACACAGACACCCAATATAAGATTAAGATCGCGCGATCGCAAAAAGTGTCCTGTGTGGTAAATTCAAGACTTCTGCCCCGAAGAAGGTTGTTTGTCAAACCGAAATATCGGGCAATTATATATATCTTTTTCTGTTTCTTATCGTTTTCTTCTTGCCGTTAGGATCAGTCTTGCCGTCTATATTTTGTCCTGTGTGGTAGCGTGATTGAATTCAGCATTCCTCTGTTTCGACGCCACTTTACCCCCCCCCCCCCCCGTCCCCGAAGATTCTTTTGTTCTTTTCAGGGGCAAACCGGGCGGAAACTGGTATCTCCTTTGCCTCGCTAAGCGTTTTCACATACCTTCTTTTGTGCAAACGCATTTTCGTAATGGTTGATTACTACCTGTTTTTACCGAAATTTTTATCTTGGTTTCCTATACAGATACGGTTATGAAGCGTCGTGTTTCCAAAATACAAAATGGTGGCAGGAAATAAAGGGTCTATCGATGCCGAAAATAAGAAAAAAAATTAATAATATAATGATTTAAATAGAAAGCAACATAATTCAACTTAAGTATACCGTCGTGCTGTTTGTTCTTCTCCCCCAGCGCGACGATAACTCATATTCAACCTACAGAGTCTACAAATAAGGGTTTAAATTCGAAGAGAGTGGGAGCGCATAGCCTGATGGGATACAATGAGATCGCCAGCTGAGAAACAAGTGTATCAGAAAAATGGTAGCTGAGCCCTATTGCTCACGTACTTCACAAATGGGAATGTTCAAAGTTATTCAAACATGTTCTACGTTTGAAAATATTCCGAGAAAGTTCGTAATCAAACTCTTCTTTAATTTGCCCTTCTACTGCTCCCTAACAGTAGCGTTCGATCGGTGAGTAAGGTAAAAGTGAAGATAAAGTGACTAAAGTGTGGTAAGCACTAAAACTATGGGAGCTTAAGCAATCACGGCGACCACTGAGCCTGAGAGAAAAATTAACTGTCGTGTGTTTACATTCTCCACAAAACCGATATTTTGATCATTTGATGTCGCTGTTTTGCCCGGGGGTACCCAACAAAGTTTTGTACGGGGATGCTCCGCCCCAAGGTCCAAACCCTTACCGTTTCATATACCGTTTTTGACAGAAAAGGTACCCCTTTCATTGAAAATTGTACCCCTTTCATATACCGCCAGCCTAAAAAAAGGTACCCCTTTCGGGCGGAGCATCCCGTATAGCCCATTATAGGGAGTACCCCGCCCGGGTGTTTTGCAACCTCTTAGAAATGATGATAGTTCTCCTTCGAGAATCTGCCACTTGATGTCTTCCCCTTGGTGTTCTCTTGGTGGAGTGTATCTTGTACGAGAAAAGAACAGTTTTTAGTAATTGTAACACATTTCGGACCCCGAAAGCACCCTCTCTCCGTTCCCCCTCCTGCTTGGCTTATGTCCAAACTTGGCGTTCAGTATCTCGGTTCGTTGCCAAAAACCTTGAGTGACGTCCTTTATGTTACTCTTGAGTTGTTGTTATAAATAGACGGGGAATAGATTAAGAGTAAGTCACGTTCTGACGAAAGAACTCCGAAAAAACATCCGGAGAAATTTCAACAAACTGCTTGAAGATTTACTGCCTCGGCACGTTCGTGCTTCTTTAGTAAACAAAGGCACGACTGTGATATCTACGAGAAGCTTGCAAAGAAAACAGACATTGGACATGTAAAAATACGCAACTTGTTTAGGTTACAGTTAGGGAAGAAGTTGTTGTGTTTGCAAGCTGAATCAAGTTGTAACTTAAGCAAATTTGGTATTGCTGTAATTTATTTGCTTGTTGTAATATATCATGTTTTATATGTAACAGTGGTCAGGGGCGCCCAATGGAGTTGAACTGTTTTTCCATATCATTTTAGTGCCGTTAATGAAAGCTTATGTTACAATTTAATCTTTTCGGTT
This sequence comes from Dendrophyllia cribrosa, assembly GCA_024195265.1. Lineage (NCBI taxonomy): Eukaryota > Metazoa > Cnidaria > Anthozoa > Scleractinia > Dendrophylliidae > Dendrophyllia > Dendrophyllia cribrosa. The sequence continues at coordinate 25,257,612 of JAJLRJ010000010.1, forward strand.
ATTTTAGTTATTCAGCGGCAGAAAATTGTAGGAAAGGAATCTTTTCCCCCGAATTTACCAGCTGCTTTCTGACCTCCTTTCCGAAAATCCTAGCTGAACTTATTTCGTACCCATAACCATATTTTTATCACTCCGAAAAAAAATGCGTTAAATTCATGACGTTACGAAATTTGAAATTTAAAACTCTAGTTTTTAGTCTATCAATTACGAATTTGTAAGATGAATAAGGCCTTCCGAACAGATCTTTTACCGAAACGATTTATTGGGCGCTGCTGAGTGAGGAAAATTCCTGAAATTCATTTTTTTTTTCTCCGCTGCAAACAATCAGCTATTTTTATAGAGCGGCACAGTAGCTTGACAAACGCTATATTTAACGGTTTGTAAATGCACCCGGCTGATATTCATTATAAATTGGACCAATTTTAGATTAAAATAACAGTCGGTAACTTTCTATTTGCCGCGCACTGCCTGAAGGCAATGATGGAGTGGTAACTGGTTTTACAGACTAGCTTTGAAACAAAGTTTTTAATCCGTGTGTGAAGAAATGCTCGTGATTATTAAGGAACCTTTAGAGGTGTTTGGTGAAAAAAAAATATATTAAAACGTGTTTTTGTAAAGATAGTTTGGTAGTTTATTATTTGCTCCGGGCAAGAAGTGTCATTGAAGAGCAAAATGGGAAATCCTCCCCGACTGTTTGGCCGGAAATACTTTGGATTGATAATCCAAGTACTCAGTTTTTACAGGAAATATCTGGTTTGACCCTTCAACTAGAGGTCAGGCTACTACGTGGAAGGTATGGGAGTTCTATGTACGCGCGTGGTGTTCGCGTTTATCGCTTCCATCGCGCGTGACGGCGCGTGGCTTCCACGCATTTCCCTCGTATCGCGCGTGGCTTCTGCGAACGGGAGTTATTAGCTCTACATCTCTCAACAGTAGTGTTCTGTTAAAAACAGAAACGTACGAAAAGCTTCTGTAAAACAGGTGATCTTGTTCTGTGGTGAATCTAACTTCCCCTTTCCGTTTTAGAGCTGCCAACGAACCCTTGACAAAATCAAAACTCGGTGAACAAAGAGCCATTTTCGTTCCACGCGGCAACGATAGTTTTAATATTCATCAAGACTATCAACCAATTTAATTCTTGACAATTTAGTCTGTCTACAGACCGATTTATTTTTAGCCCAGCGTGAGCGTGAACAGACTATTAACAATTGAAATAATCTGTTTTATAAGGTCTGTTGAGACCCGCGCGATGATGCTCATAACAACAACAACAAAATGTTTCAAAAAACGACGTGTTTCTATGTAACTGACTAAAAAAAAACACAGTAAATTTCCCAAGGGTAAATAAATTTGATCTACAAATGTTCGAAAACATCTTAACCAATCTTTTCCAATGTTTAATAAAATTAATAAAAACTGGAAACACAGACATGCATTTTTATTCCCGCAAAAATATACTGAAGCATTGGGCATCAATCATGCGGAACATGGAAGACTTGAACATTAACAGTGGGCTAAGGAACGATTTCTCTGTGTATCAACGTCTGGCACAAACTGCGCATGTCTAGATTGTCGGACCAACAAAAAGGTATTAACCACGAAAGGCAACAGAAGTCAATTAACACTTTAACTCCCAAGAGTGCCAACCAGGAGCCAACAATCAAAATTCAAGTAAAATATTGAAAAGCAAATGGTACCATGTAAAAGCACTGCTGAAGAGGTTTCATTTGAATGGTCACACTGTAGGATTTCATCAATAGACTTAAAAGTTAGAACAAATGGTACTATGCAAAAGTACTGCTGAAGAGGTTTCATTTGAATGGTCACACTGTAGGATTTCATATCAACAGACTAAAAAGTTAGAACAAATGGTACCATGCAAAAGTACTGCTGAAGAGGTTTCATTTGAATGGTTACACCATAGGATTTAGTCCACAGACTCAAAAGTTAGAACAAATGTTACCATGCAAAAGTACTGCTGAAGAGGTTTCATTTGAATGGTCACACCATAGGATTTCATCAACAGACTCAAAAGTTAGAACAAATGGTACCATGCAAAAGTACTGCTGAAGAGGTTTCATTTGAATGGTCACACCATAGGATTTCGTACACAGACTCAAAAGTTAGAACAAATGGTACCATGCAAAAGTACTGCTGAAGAGGTTTCATTTGAATGGTCACACCATAGGATTTCATCAACAGACTCAAAAGTTAGAACAAATGGTACCATGCAAACGTACTGCCAAAGAGGTTTCATTTGAATGGTCACACCATAGGATTTCATCAACAGACTCAAAAGTTAGAACAAATGGTACCATGCAAAAGTACTGCTGAAGAGGTTTCATTTGAATGGTCACACCATAGGATTTCATCAACAGACTCAAAAGTTAGAGCTGCACTGCATGTCTCCATAATTGACTCTGGGAGTGAAAGGGGTCATAATCCATATTTCAATCTTTTCCGTTCATTTCCGCCCCCCTGAGTTCACGTCTTCCGAGCAAATTGTTTATGTTTTTATATCATTTGTTATTACGAGTTATCAGTCGGTTTTGAGCCTACTTATTGTGTCAGAGATTATTATCAAAATTGAGGTTCTTTAGAGGCGCTGTTGATGTTAAAACAGTTCAGAGGTTTCGGGACTGCTGTCCCTTCAACAGTGAAAGAGACAGCAGTCCCGAAACGTCTGGATTTTTGTAAAATCAGATCAACAGCGCTTCCAAAGCCTCAATTTCTTGATTTTGAACTCATGTACAATGCCGCTACACAGTTTTAATCATATTTATATGATCTTGTTAGCGATTATTACAAAGAGTCGCCCAAAATAGCCTGCAATCCAGCTAAAAATTCCTTGAAACAGTGCAGTGAAATTCAGTAACATATGAGACTGACTGTAAGGAATATGTTTACTTAGTGTCCTTAGTGTTTCAACCATACTTTACATAGACCTGTTATATCGATGTGACAAAGCAGCTAAAGGTTAATTCAGCTCCCCTTTTAGTCCCTGGTTGATGCACTGGCTGAACTGTTTAATAAGTCATAATGACGGATTGAACGGGTGGAGGGAGAGACATGTCTAAGCTGTACTGTTCGGGATTATAGCCGGCAGGATTGGACTCAGTTAGCACTCTCCCACACTTCAATGCGACTATAAATCCTTCCGGGCGTGTACAAATATTGTGAAATCACTCGCACGGTTTGGGTAGTAAAATTTTCACTTTTGGGTAAAAATTCTTATTGTAACCTTCACTGTTTTACTTTCAACAACATGGAGTGTAATGAAATGTTGTAAAAGACCAACTTTTTCCGGAAATTTCATTAAATATTCCTCTTTAGAAAATAGTGGCATTAATTTCACCATTTATTATTCGTATTTCCTCTCAGAGAGATTTTCGTTTTAAAGTAATTTTTCTTTTTAGCAAGTAAAAACGTATCTTGGCGAGTGCATTCTGAAAGTCACTCGCCCGATTGGCGAATGCTATCGCATGATTCCCCGGGCATGAAACTTTCTTGATGATCGTCGATGAATGCTCTTTTAGAGAAGCACTGTGAAGTCTGTCACGACTAGTCCACCAGCCTTTTCCGGATTATAAAGTAGGCGTAGTCGAGAACTGAGAGCCGACTACGAGAGCCAGTTGTCTAATGTTAAAGGCAAAAAGAATACAAAATATAAAACATCTTTAATTTTATCACTGTGCCGGTTGACTGAATTTCTTTAACCAGTAAGCGAAAGGGTGTTATCCCTGTGATCCTTCTCTCATAAATTTTTTTTTCATAAATAAGTTACTTTTAAAGAAACTCTGGTGCTGCTTCAGTCCTTCAGTGACGTGGGGGAGTGAAAAACGAAAATTTGCTCTTATCAAATGAGTTGATAAGGTACTGGCAACGTATCAGAGAGAGAGATAACATTGAATACTGTACGGCGACCAATTTGGATGCCTTATCAACATCATTTGATAAGACCAAATTTTCGTGTATAATATAAGCAAACTCGAGCAATTATAAAACATCGGTATCTAATAGAGGGGGGGGGGGGGGGGGGGGGCTTTTGTAATAAAATTTTACGTTGGGAGACTCCGCCCCTCGAGGTTCAAACCCTTACCTTTTCACAGACAAATTTTTATCGAATGTCGTACCTCTTTTAATACATGAAATACTTTCTTATAGCTCAAACATAAGCCATAAAAACAGTTAATTAAGATCAGTACAGGTTTACCATTACTGGAAGTCTTCATGCGTAAAAGTCAAATATCACACACACTGCATGTACAGCCGGACTCAATGAGTCAATTTAAAGAAACGATCATCAACACAACGATGAATCTTTTATGATCTTGATGCTGTATTTTTGCCCAAGTTTTACAACCATTTTTAATACTTGGATTTAGCTGATACTCCTTTCAACGTAACTGTCTTGTGGTGATCCTTTCAACTACGAACTATTTCTGCTATCTTTTGTTATTCTGCGAGCATCGAAAAAGGAGCAACCCTTGCAAGCGAAGCCTACTCGTATAACCTCCCCTCCCTCCTCCCAAGGGGGGGGGGGGGGGGGGGGGGGGGGCTTTCCGGTAGAAGGTCAAAACATCCAGCTGATCAAACGAAAACCAACACTTTTAGATCGTTATAGCTCCTTTGACTTAATTAAAAGGGGATTATGTGAAAGCAGAGGCTCATTATACGCGATAAGCTTCTGGCGAAGCCAACATACTTTGATCTGTTCGGATTCCTTGAATATTTCAGCGCCAGAAGATTCAGTTGATTAATTATGGGAATCTTGTTTTCCGAATGAAATTCCTAGCTGATCAATCAGTCCTACACGACACGAGGTTTGTTGTCCATTCGAAAACAGAGACATTAAACTTCTCTAAAATATGAAGCCACATTTTCCTAAAGAAGTAAACTCTGATATTGAAGGAGGAGTGTCACGGGGATTTGGTGTCATTCCAAAACAACGTTTATGTATTAACAAAAACCGTAAAATAATGGTCCATTTGGTGATAGAGCAGTTTTCAGTTGTGTGTCGTAAGTCATTACACAATTGCTTTGGTTTTGCATTGTTACGCTTTGTGATTGGCTAAAAAACTCACGCCACTTCTCAACCAATTAGAAGTAAAACCAAAAACAAATCGTGACTTGCTCGCACGCGTTTTCCCGCGCTTGGCGCCGGCGACATGTAATTGCTTCGAACTCTGATTGGTTCATTGGAATGTTTACGACTGCTGTGATTGGTCAAAGTAATTACTTTGGTTTTGGTTTTACGACACTCAATTGAAAACTGCTCTAAATTACCACCCTAGAATGCAAACACTGTCAATCGGTGCCTCTAGTCATACACGGACTTGGCCTAAATGAATTGCGAAAGACTCCTGATTGCTTAACTGTTTTCAAGTTCTCATATTTTCGTTTCCAAAATGGGCAAAAACAGACCATGATTTGTTCCTCTTTAAAGGATTGGTTGATTTCGTTTTTTTGATGAGTTTAGTATTATTATGAAAATTAGTAAAGTGACACAGCCTCTTTAATCTTAAAAATCTAGTGAACTCTGAACACTAAGATATTTCACCGCGAAACGGTCCGTTTGGTGCCCTCGGTTGATTATTGTGGACAAACCCTGGTTTTAAAAAGTTTCTATATTAAACATGAGAAACATTGCCATTGTAGAAGATATCTATTTTCAATGGCAATATTGAGGATATTGAGCGATGTTTCTACCTCTGTAATAGATGGCGTCAAAAATGGCACATTGTGTCTGCTCCGAGGGGCCCCAAAAATGCTTTTATACCCAGCAACATTGATAACAGTCGACATCCACCGTGTGTCCACTGGCCCCTAGTTTGAGCAACATTACCCTCAGCGTTTGCGATAGGGGTGGGCTATCATTGCGCGCAACAAAGTTGCATCATATGGCTGATCTCTAGTACTATACTCCGTTAGAGCTGTTTTCAATTGTGTCAAAAGTAATTTCGCAATTGCTTTTGTTTTGCATTGCTACGCTTTGTGATTGGCTAAAAAATCTCACGCTACTCTCTCAACCAATCTGAGGTAAAAACAAATCAATTGTGACTTGTTTGCGTGCGCAAGTTTCCCGTGCTTGACGCTGGCTTTGTTTCGCGTTCTGATTGATTCATTGTTTTGCCTGCGTCTGATTTGATTGGTCAGAGTCAATACATTGGTTTTGGTTTTACTACATTCAATTGAAAATTGCTCTATTCTACTACTTTGGAAATGTTGGGCGCAACAATTTTAAAGGTCAAACAAAGGAAAGGTGAAATGTAGGCTCCGTCTATACTACTGCGTTTTCCCTTGAAACTGCGCATATTTTTATGCGTTTTTACCCATTGCCTGCAATGAAACGATCGATAAACGTTCACGTAAACGAAGACTTTTGAGCGGTTTTAATGTGGAGATTTTTGAAAACGCATCGATTTAGTTTCGACAAGTGAAAACAGTGACATCGTTAGTTGATCGTTAGTGTGTGGACAGGGGAAAAAGGATATGACAAACGCGCGCGCATACCAAAGAACCGGTTTTGTAACGTGGACGAAAATACGCATTCGTGTGAACGGGGCCTAAGAAATTGATTGCGTTTTTCCGTCCAATAAGATTGCATCGTGTGTCCGAGATTTGACGGCATATGGACTCGCTGCAATTTCATCGGCGCAAAGATCAGCACAGATTTACCATCACTGGAAGTATATGCTTAGACTGAGTCAACTATCAACATGGGGCAGGAGTCCATGGGCTCCTGTATGGGACTTATGGCTTACGTTTAAAAGGACCCTGTCTTGCCGAAAGAGCAAAATTTTGTTTAGCTTATTTCCACGATTTTTCGCCAAATGCCACCAAATATACAACTTAGTTTGAGAGACTGGAACAGCCTGGGCAAAAGCTATTGGCGTCAGTGAAGATGAAATCTTAGACTGTGACCATTCAAATGAAAGCTTACGGACCGGCTGAGCAGTGGTACTGTTTATAATGCTGTACAAGGTGGTTCTAACATTTACCTCTGTGGATAAAATCCTAAAGTGTTACCATTCAAATAAAAGCTTTTGAGCAGTACTTTCCTGTGGCACTGTTTATTGTGCTGTACAAGTTAAGGTGGTTCTAACATTTACTTCTGTGGATGAAATCCCAAAGTGTGACCAGGGAGCAATGTGGCCCGGGTTCGATTCCCGGCCCCGGCGTCATATGTGGGTTGAGTTTGTTGTTGGTTCTCTCCTTGCTCCGAGAGGTTTTCCTCCGGGTACTCCGGTTTTCCCCTCTCCTCAAAAACCAACACTTACAAATTCCAATTCGATCTGGAATCCGAGGGCCACAGGTCTTTAGTCTTATGACTATTTAGTGTCACCCTCGTTAAATAAAGACGATTTATTGATTTATTTTATTTTTAAGGCTTTTGAGCAGTACTTTTTGTGTTACTGTTTGTTATGCTGTACAAGATGGTTCTAACTTTTAAGTCTGTGGATAGAATGCTAAAGTGTAACATTCAAATGAAAACTATTGAGCAGTACTGCTGTACAAGTTGGTTCTAAACTTAATACCCGATATATTTTCACTCTCAGCTCATTATACAGACTTCCGGTAATCACTCAGGGCCTCCTTCATATGAGCTCGGTAACCCCGGTTAGTGGCACAAATTCTTTGGTGTGCCCAATTTGAAAATTTCAGCTTGTTAACGGGATTAAAATTGTGTACGTGATGGCGTACACACACAAAAAAAAACCCACGTTTTTCTTTGCTCTAATTCTGAAAATTCTTGTACTTTTAATAATTCAGCATCGAGAAATCATTTTTCACCAAGTCTCAAAATAAGGGCGGATGATGATAAATGTGCCTTACTTCAACACAAACGTATGCGTATTTAAAACTGTTTCGTTCCGCAACCGGACTGGCCTGTTCATATGGGAAAATTTCCAGCCCGGTTACCGAGATTCTGGTTGGACAAACCGAGATCTCGGTAACCGGGCAAGCCCGCCTTCTCATCATATGAACACATCGCAAGTTTTACAAAGGAAATAGAAGCGAGGCGAGATCTCGGTAACAGGGCTTATACTGAAGAGGCCCTAAGACATGCTTAATTAAAGGAATCATAAAAAAGATTACATTGATAATGATGAGATACATGGAGGTCAAATACTTTAGCCTGGTGTCAGAGGTTTTTGTATTTATTTGAATTAGTAAAAAGGCTCTGGGACAAGTGTATATATGGGCCCTTCCGATTATACATTTTTCAATAAAATGGATTCAATAATGAATTGTCGAAATGCATTCAACAACAAGATTCTTCGTGTACCTTTCTGTGCGTCACTTTCCATTGCGCATGTGAAGGCAAGTTTGACCAGCCTAAAAATAACATCAAGCACCGGGCCCCGGGCACCGGACAAACATATGTAGCTCTGTATGCAATTCGTATTTTAACTGCAGGAGCTCGATTTTAACTGACAAGAGGAACATTGATAGTAACTGACAAAAAAAATCCCTACTTTCATTTGGTAAAATGTTGGGAAATAAACGGCATCACATGAAATACGAATTCACAAGGATACTCCGTACACTGAAATTTTATCCCCCGGAGGGGGTGTGGGAGGGGGTACTCCCATTTAAAAGTGACGGCGTGATCCCCGTACCTTTTACTCGCTCGTGATTTGGTACCACTTTCAGAGTTATTCCGGTACCTTTTAGTGTACTATTTTTTAAGGGTCAGTCAGTTTTATCTTGTTCTGATTGTTCACTTTCGGTATTTTTTTCGTATACAATTGCAAAGATTTGCCTTGGCATGTGTTGAGACCAAAAGAGAAATGACAGATGCTCACGATCGATCACAGCGTGAATCTGGTCCTGTGTTGTTATGGATGTCTGTGTACGGTTCGAGATGGTAACAGTCTGTTCCAGGCGTTCAGATCCGGGGGGGAGGGGACTTCCACATGAAAGTGACGGGGTAATGGTCGTACCTTGTTGCGGTTAAAATTTGTTCGTGGTTTGGTACAACAGACTAAGGGTGTTTGAATCGAAAGTTACAACTTCCAGAGTTATTCTGATGATACCTTTAAGAGTATAAAGCCAGAAAAATATACTGACAGGAAAAACGTTTCAGGAAAATTCCCCAGGGGGGGGGGGGGGGGGGTACTCCCTATAATGAGCTATACGGGGATGCTCCGCCCGAAAGGGGTACCTTTTTTATGAACAAAAACAATGAACTACAAGGCTGATCGAAACAACGAAATAATTGTCCACGGTTACGATCCTACTTTATCGGTTTCTATCGTGATGATGTCTCGCAAATTTTACTTTTTTTCTTTTTTACGTGGTCATATCAATATCAGCCTTACAGTTCATTGTTTTTGTTCATTCATTTTTTTGGCTGGTTAGGTCTCTCGTAGATCCCACGTATCATTAGCAGCATTATCGTTTGAAATGAAAGGGGTACCATTTTTAATAAAAGGTATATGAAAGGGGTAACATTTTCAATGAAAGGTATATATGAAAGGGGCACCTTTTCTGTCAAAACGGTATATGAAAGGGTATAGGGTAAGGGTTTGGACCTCGGGGCGGAGCATCCCCGTACAAAACTAACTAAAACTGATGGAAATACCGTGTATAAATAAAGTTATCTATCTAAACTTTGTTGAGTACCCCCCCCCCCCCCCCCCCCCCCCCGGGGAAAATTCAATACACAAACACAAAACGGGTTTCTGCTACAGTGGAACCTCGATATAACGAACCTCTATATAACGAAGTCGTCGGTATAACGAACGATATTCTTCAGCCCGGCAAAATACGAAATCCTCGTATATACACAATCCGGCAGCCCAAACGTAAAATCTACCCCGATATAACGAATAACTGTCAACATGCGACAAAAGATACAAAAGATGAATGCGTAACTGAGACCAATAGTCCCGGGGAGGGGGGGTACTCGACAAAGTTTTGTACGGGGATGCTCCGCCCCGAGGTCCAAACCCTTACCCTTTCATATACCGTTTTTGATAGAATAGTACCCCTTTCATATAGCCTTTACGTGCGTCTGTTTGATATATTTTGAAAGGCCCTTTTTTATAATACTTAATGGCAGTTTTCCCTACCTTTTTTATGCTTCGACTCGTGTTTTCGCTACCATTTCCTATTCTTCGTGAAATCCCTACCCTTTCACATACCTCCAGCCTCAAAAAGGTACCCCTTTCGGGCGGAGCATCCCCGTATAGCCTATTATAGGGAGTACCCCCCCCCCCCCCCCCCCCCCCCCCGGGCCAGTGATGGGTGCTATAGGGCAAAGGTATAACCTGTACAGTTTTCCAGTGCCGTAGTTATATTTACAGTGTAATCAGCTTCAAACAGGCATGAAAATGCAAATGCCGGAAATACGCAACACCCTTACAAAACGATTATTAACTATACCTCGATATAACGAACATTTTGGGTTTTTTTCCTCAAATTCGTTATAACGAGGTTTTCGATTTAACGAATCAATTTCCCCAGTTTCTTGGCACTTCGTTAAATCGAGGTTTCGCTGTACCTTTTAGGGGCTCCTTTCACCCCCGGTGGGAGACTCCCAGGGGAAATTTTCGAAAAACACCCTTAAAGGTACCAGAATCTTGTTTGATAGACGTGGCTCAAATATATTTTTACCCGATTTTAAACAACACAAGAAATATTGTCATATTTTTCGGCTCAATACCCTAAAAAGTGACGGCAGTGATAACTCTAACCGGCGTGGTCATTTTAGATTTCAGCTCAGGATCAGGTCGATCAGCACCCTAAGCGGTACCAATCTACAAATGTTGACCCCTGAAGGGTACGACGAGCACCCCCGTCATTTTCATATCGGGGTCCCCCGGGCCTTTCACGCCGGTCAATTTTATATGGAGGTCTCCCCTCTCCCGGATTTCATCCACACTTTTGTAAATGATTTCACTTCAAGGTCAATTTTATATAATAGAATTTTATTTGGCTCTGGGACTATTGTTCTTTATTAAAACAAAGCCAGCTTAGAAAGTGAAAGACATGTTGTTTATTTAGCTCCGATTATCTCTTGTTATCTTCTAGTATACAAAAACAACAACACGGTGAAGGATTTTCATTGGTCGAGAAAGTCAGCCCATCCGGGTGATGCTTTTGATGCTTTTAGCGTCAATGTAAAAATAACCTCGGGTCGAGTAAACACATCAATCAACATTCCTACGTTGCTACTCAGCTCGCGGGTTCAACGCCCTGCATGTTGAGCTGCTGAGCTGTATATGTAGGCTCCACACACGCACAGCATGAAATGACTGGGATAGGAGTGGAGAAAGAGGGAACTTTTATTTTCAATAAATTTTTACTTCTAATTTATTGGGCACTGGACACTGGAGAAAAATAAAATATTGGTTAAGAACACGGGAGTTCGAGATAGAAATATAGGAATAAGGGTTTTCGTTCAATGTCGCAGATCTATTCGGAATTCCGGGGGGGATTTTTTTCGAAAGAATTGGTACCTCTTAGGGGTAAAAATTAATGTGAGCCACACCAACATTCACAAAACGGTTTCTAGTACCTAGTTAGGGGGTCCATCTCCGTCAATTTTATATGGGAGTCCCCCCCCCCCCCCCCCCCCTCCCGGGTTCTGCTGTAACGACATGCTTTTGTGATCGAACTAAAGTTAAATAACACCCAAGGTTTGCGCGCATCTAACGCTTCTAAATCCATCGCATTCCGAGCTGCAAAGTTAGGTAAAATTAAGAAAATTAGAAAATAATCGACTCATAAACATTACGCGCTTTAAGTTAAAACCCCTCCTTATCTTTGAAGCCAGCACGAATGTCCGTAAAGTTAGCTTCTTCAAATACTATCTAAACTGCGATTCAAAATATTGCGTTTTTTTCTTAAAATTCGTCGTACGCGAAAAATTTCCGGCGTTTAACTTTTACCTTGGCATCCCGGGCATTAATGAACTTTACGCGCGAAAAATTGCGAAATGATTTGCCAAAAATGTGCTCAGTAGTTAATTAAAAGCGGTGCAGGCAAGAAACACAGACCAAAATTAAAGTTAATAGCAAAGTCGTGCTAACGCACGTTCAACTCCGGAAGCACATTTACATTTCGAAGGATTTAATCTTATTTACAAGGAAATCAGCAATAATATTCTCTGAAATTTTGCCATGAAAGCAAGTCATGAACCGGTAAACGTGAGCCGGTCCTAGCCGGCCTTGGCCTGAAGACTTTCGAAGTGAAACGTGTTTCGGGGTCTTCCGGGGTCTTCCAGAAACGTGTTCCGATGACAGCAAAAACTGTAACTGTTTCCTGGAGCCTACAACAAAAATAAATCTGAATTAAGTTTATTATAAATTATCTGACAGTTTGCAAAATTCCGGACCATTTCTTACCATTTCTCAGCTATCAGTAAAATGAGTTAACGTAAACATTATGAGAAGACAGTTAAAAAACGAGGCATTCCTTAAATTTTGATCACTGATTCTTCGCTATCTGTAAGGAGTCTCGAAAGGGTAGGGTCTGCAGGACGGAGTTAGTCGCAATCAGCCTGAAATATTGAAACAACTTCAATGGAACATCTAAACTTACATCTGATTCTCTGTGATATCAATTTGCCTATTGAGAGCTTGTACGGTTGCTCGGGTTATGGGGGCGCGAGCGCTCGTTGCTCGCGCTTTCGCTCTAAAACCCGCTAGCTTTAGCACCCCCAAAAGCACCCTTTGTGCAGGCTATAGTACTTCCCGCTACGGTATCTGAACCCCGGGGGGGGGGGGGGGGCAGTGAAGGCGGTGATCGTCGGAAATTTTAAAAAGGTACCAGAAACCAGGAGTCCGTAACCGGTTTTGTAGGTTTGGCTCAAATTAATTTTTACTCCTAGTAGGTACCAATTATTTCCGAAAACGTTGTTCCTGTCGGCCTATTTTCTGGCTTAAACTTTTAAACACCGATATCAAAATTTAAATTCTCATTTCTAGTCCTACACATTTTCTATAGAAGTAGTAGGGAGAAATTGTTTGGATATTAAGAGAATTCATCTTGTGTGATCATGTCCTTAATTCTCATGACCTTTTTGATTGATAAGGCATTGATATTACAAGGATAAATTTTATGCTAATCACTCTTGAGATTTAAAGGGTTAATACCCTAAAAGGCATCAGAATAATTCTGACAGTAGTCATTTTCGATTCAAAAAACATCCTTAGTGGTATCAAACCACGAGTTTCAAACCCCTAAAAGGTACGACGATCACGCCAGCAACAGACTGTTGCCATCTCGAATCATCCACAGACATTCATATGAACACAGGAGACGTTGATTCACGCCGTGATCATGAACATCTGTGACTAAATATGAGTCATTTCTGTTTTAGTCTTAACGCATGCCAAAGTATATATTTGTATACGAAAAAAAAATGTTATCTTTATTTTCACTCCGAATAGTGAACAATCAGAACAAGATAAAACCGACTGACTTTTGCGGAAAAATAATACAATTTTGTTTTGCATACAGTAATAATTCAACAGAACCACAGGGTACACTGCTGAAGGACACACACTCAGCACACTCAAGGGAATCCAAATCAACTTTTACAGTCACCCATATCTAAGACGGACACCATCGGCCATATCCGTCGTGGAGAGGTGTCTGTCTTGTAGAGGCACATGACAATTTTGATAAAACCAAATTTTCATGTTTCCTGACCGCTCCCCAACCGACGCAACACCACAGTTTCTTTATAAACTAACCCCTTTATTGCCTTGTGCAGAGTTCATATACAATTACAGTTACTGAAGTGAGGCAGGAACCGACTTTTACAGTAGAGTTGACATTTGGTGTCTCTACAAGTGTCGAAAATTTAGAACCACATTTCACTACCGAGTCCAACGCTTGGGTTGAGCCGAAAATCACAAGAAAACATATTGGCGAATTATTTATATTCCAAAAGTTATTAACAGTAGTTCGTTACGCTTCAGATATAACTAATCTATTTTATACAGTGTACGTATGTACTAATCATGAACCGTATTTAACCGTATCTGAATGATCGGTAATCACGCACAGCATGAGCTTGGGCCGTACCCAAGACGTAAGATTTGGTTCTTCTCAGGGGGGAACCAGAGCATATGACCTTGGACATGGATTGGAAAAGTTTATTTCAGTTCTGTAATGAAAAACACAAGCACATACTTTCGAGATGAAAGTGAAATTTTGGTCGCTAACCAAGAACAATGATCCTTTCACTGTGACTTCAAAAAATGTTTACTTTATTCCAAACCTACCAGCCCATCCCGAGCCGGAGAGCTTGCTCGCAGGCTATCTTTTCCCTGGCCTTGGCTCGATGACCAGCCGCTTTTCGGGAAATCGACCCAGATAGCGGCGGAAATCAAGCCTACCTTTTCCCACTCAACGGAAAGCTCCTTCTGGGAGCTCTTGTGAGATCCCCGAGGGGATTCGAGTTGGTCAACGGCTCGGGAGTACAAGCAATTCAATTTGTAAACCTTTGAAATAGCAAATAAATCAGCAGCGAGTCACGTTTCCAAACCCGCATAATTAGACAGCAGATCATGGCAATGCAAACAGTACCCGAGGGAACACAACAACAGCTAGTAGCGGTTCAAACCTCAAACCTGCTTCTCCCATTAAAATCAACTAAAATAAACCAAGGGTTTCTTTTGTACATACATTGTATTGAAGTGTACGAAAGTGAACACTCTAAATTCGGAGGTGAACAAAAGTGGGCGTTTGGGCGGAGATAGAAATCGCAATGAATGTCACACGCAGATCACAAGACTTTGATCCCTTCTATTCCGAGTAGGGAAAACAAGTTAAACTCATCGAACACATGGTGGTATGATCAAACGGTTGATTGAACATTCGAGAGCGCGATTTATTCTGTTTCTTTTGTTTTCTACGAACAAGTTTAAACAGACAAGCCGGTGGCCAATTGCCATGCTATGCTCTTTCCTTCTCGCTCTCTCTATCTCTCTCTCTCCAGGAGATTTTGACGGTTTGCATGAGCACTCAAGGTTGTTTTGACAATATATTCGTGTTTCCTGTGTTATTATTTCTGCTCTCAAATACATGTAAAGTTCAAGTGTTCGTTTCTATAAAGTCGATAAGCTGAATGCTCATCCAGGCCAGAAATACATGCATGTCACATGAATTCACAATTTTAAAATCAGCACGGTTCCCAAAATTGAAACTTGAGCGACAACATCGAGATCGAGAGCAACAGAGATATGCAAACCAAAAACGGATGGTTTATACACACAGTAAAAGTGAACTTTTTCAAAAGGAGAGATAGTTTAATGTTTATACGTGTTTATGATCTAAACCGATTTCTTCTTTCAATTATTTTTCATCACAGCTGCATGTGAAAAGCCGGCTTCTCCCTGAATTCTGCAATTTGAGCTTAACCTCGAAGGCAAAAATGCTCTAGTGATAAAAGATCAGCGCCCATCATCGCCCCCATGAATTTGAGCTGTGTGTGAACACTATTTTTTTGATCAAATTTAAAAATGAAAAGACAGTACGTTATGCTCCTTGTAAAACGTTATACGTTTGCATATTTTCGAAAACAATTTTTGCAGCACAAAAGCCTTTACCACAAAAACGACCTTCATTATGCATTTCTTTCAGCTAATGAAACTTGAGACCAAAGGTCGCTGTGACATGTTCACTGCACGTGCCGGAAACGTATAAATTCGATCGGCAACATATCGCGTTTATTTTTACAATAAAAACCTCCAAGGATGAAAAGCAAAAGCTCCTGCAAGTTCCTGGGAGAAATTTGACGATTAAGAACAACTTAAAAGCAAATAAAGACACGAAAACAGTTTTGTCATGTAAATTTCAAGAGTCACATGAGAGCTTTGTCACGCGCTGCCAGCTGATATTTTTCGTTGTGTTGCGTACAGTAAGGAGAAGATGTTTGTAATCAGCGCGGTGAACATGTGGAATTGACCAATCAGCACCAGGAAATGACGGCTTGATACAACAAACGTCATCTAACTAAATAAAGAACACACAGTTTGCAGCAGCTCAGCAGATTCGTTCGGTTCGAGATTTTTGTCACTCGATTCCAACCCGGGTCAAGGTAACATCGCATCAATCTGCACGCTTAGGACCAAACGGGTCGCCACAGCGCTGTAAGAGAAAAACCCGGAGAAATAGTAACAACGCTTAGAGGCGACCAGCGCGCGCAAAAAAAAAATCCTCGGAAATGGTCTGTTGCAAGAAAAAATCGCTGGAAGAAAAACCCGAAGTACTCGTTCCGTTCCCAGATGGAGGATGGGGCTGGATTGTTTGCATGGCTACCTTCACCACGCAATTTATCGTGCTCGGTACCATGAACAACTTTGGTGTGATTTACGTGGAACTACTGACTGAGTTCAAGATCGGAAAGGCCGAAGCAGGTACATCGAAAAAAAAATTTTCTCGCTTCATTAGTCATACAGTTTAGCACAAAAACAACATGCAAATCAGTTTAGAGATTGTATTGTGTTTTGTTTTTAATTTCTTTCGTTAAATGTTAATATGAGCTTAGCTGTAGCTAAAATCTGTACAAGTTACAAGCTTTCGCGTGGAGAATACACGTAACATTTTAAATCTTCAATCAGTGTTTCGAGATATGTTGAATTTTTGCTCCCGCCGCGAGAAAGTACAATCAGCACTTCTTTCGTTACCGGCTTTCATGAGGCAAAAATTTTGCTTTTCGTCTGAACCCAGCTGTTTTATCGATCGACACAATTACAATCATCGCCTTGCTGCAGTTTGTGGTCTATAGCGGAAAGGAAAGCTCGAGCCGGTCTTTGTAGAAGGTATTATATAATTTCTCCTCTGTGATTTGAACACAAGAAATATTGCGTTTGATTGTTGAGTATTTGTGAAATAATTCACTGCCTTATCAAACGATTACCAATGCAAGCTTAAAATTGTGTGGCATGAATATATAATTTCAAGATTTTAACGGTCTCCTTTCGAAAATCATTTTACTTGAGCAGCCCATCTCGCTCCAAGGAAAAAAAATTTTCTCGATGAGTTCGCTCTTCATTGTCACATGTCACAGGAAATGTCAAAAGTGCCATCAAAAACCGGTTTTTCTTGATTTTCAACCAATAGAATTGCTGGCATTAAAACTGCATGATTTCCAGGGGTTTCCCATTACCGATAAACCAATCCTCCATGCACACCCACAAAAACGACGCCATCTTCGCGACGAAAACTTCCTAACTCTGATTTTCTAAGCCGTTTTCTTATCTCCCCGACATTCTGTTTGCAGTTTTGTTGCCAAAAAAACAAACAAAGTAAATATTTCCATTGTGGCGAGCTTAACAGAGCTGATTTGCATTCAAAAGGTTATGTCATGACGCGATAACACCAGTGGTATTTTTTTATGCTCGAACAAATAATTCTTGAACTCGTCCTTATCTCCGCTAAACTCCTTTTGCTACGTAAACATCGATTCAAATGTTCATAAAACTGCGGAAAAATCGCGACATTTCGACCCCGCTTTAGTATCCATGCGTACGTGAGTGTCACTCATTAATATAATACAAATGAATTATTTTTTGCATGAAATTTTCATCACAAAACCTTACAGATATTAAGAAACCTTCACGTGAAGGTGGGTTTTGGTTTTGTAAACACAAACTAAATCAGTCGCACAACGATTTTCTATAGCAGAAAATGGACCCGATAATCCACTGGTTTATAGATGAAAAATATCGAATTTCTGAATCGTTAAAGCATTCGCTGCAACATATACCTAATTCAAAAAAGGTTGCTTTGGTCATTGGTAATTGGGCATTGGGAAGCTATTGTTTGGCGGTCACTCAAGCGAAGCATTGCATTGTGTTCCGTATGCCAAATGCCAATTCCCAACCAATGACCAACTGCCAAAGCAACCTTTATTGAATTAGGTGTATAAGATTCAGGGATTAAATTAAAGGGTCTTAAATTAAGGCCGGTGTCTCTGCATGTAATAAATGAGTTGTTATAAAAAAGATCTGATTTCTTTTAAAAGTATATCACTGATTTGTGTTTAACGCAATGTGAAAAAAGTCCTAAATATTAAACAAATCGCTGCTTATCAGCTGTTATCAGTGAAGTATCAGGGCCTTGTTACATTTTGCACGCCACTCGACAAAACCAATTTTCTTGGCTCGAATGTTGGTGAACCTTGTAGGGGATAGTTTCCGTTTGGATAGTAAATAAAGTAAAACGTCTTTACAAAGGAAATATTTACGATGCGGTCATTTACTGCTCTCTTTCGCAATTTTCATGACGCAAAATTCACGGCAGGAGATGTTGACCAGAAACTCGAAGATGCACACGGAAAGATTAAAAGAAATTTAAAGCAACTAGGGAGAATTAGGTATTAAACACTTCCCTTGTTTGTTGACACAGAAAGTTACAAAAACAAACCAGTTTAGTTTACCAACGGAGTTGAGCGTTGTAAGTTTCATCGTCGGAAACGAGGATTTCCTTTTTACGTAAAATAAAATTGCATGAAATAACACGAATTACTTTGATTTACGATTGAAGCTTGCTGAAATACCGTTGCATGATTTTCCAAACCATAGGTTACCCCCCAATTAAACTGACCCTGGAGAATGACACGAAAATACTTGAGCACCGAAAGCACTGTAAAAGATTAATTGACCTAAATCATATTTTAATTCGTCTTAGAGAATTTACGTCGTGTCTCTTGACGAGTTCACTGGGCAAAAAACACGCTCCGTGAAAACTGATCTAATTGTACTTTAGGTGTACCAATTTTTAGCATTTCTTTGCTCTCTCTCTAGTTCTTCGAAGGATTCCTTGCAAATCTTTAGCTAAGAATGTGCATTTTCTGAGAAACGCAGACCTGATATCGATGACTATGTTGTTTTTGGAAAAACTACTTTCCATCCTCTTTAAAAACTTGATACTTGAGTACATATTTGTTCCGATTCGTAGGTGTGTCGCGATTCAACATCGAACTATAAGTAAATTCATTCTTAATCTTTAAATAATCGAAAATTAGAATCTCGCAAACCAGCATCTTCAACATACGAATTCTCAACAGCGCAAAACGACGCCATGAAGACCTGTAATTTTTTCTGCGCGTAGGACGCGCGGTTTTGCGTGTTTTTTTTTTTTTTTTTTTGTAAAATCTTTTTCTTTTTTTTTTGCCACAACGCGCGGCGAACACGAATCGCGAATTGCGCGTAACACACGACGAGAAAATGAGAACTGATTTCCTCTCGCGGGATTTCTTGCATTTCTTGTCTAACGGGATTCTAGACTTCACATCGTTAACTGTCGTTAAATTTTCGTGAGTTGCTGTGTTGGTTGTTTGGGTGGTCAAGAAAATTGATCGGTTGATATGTTGTGAGGATGCAAGAACCGCAAACCACATCCCCTGCTACGCTTGCATTATTTTATTACTTAACTACAGTATCATTTATTTTTTGAAAACCAATCGATCTGTTTAAGATTTGCGAGGAAGATAATAAACATAGTAACTTCACGTCAAGATCTAAACATGTCATTATGCGAAGATAGCAGCGTTCAATATCGTTTTAATTATCACAGAACAAAAGCTTTATCTGTTGAATTTTACCTTGCTAATTATAAGACCCTTATGAGAGAACAATAGCGTTGTTTTGCTCTTTTTCGTGGTATTGGCAACACGTTTTCCTGTAGCGTTAAAAGTTTAATGTAGCGTTTCATGTAGCTTGACAACATTCACTGGTGGTCGTTTTCAATTCAATATCGTTAAAAAACATGGTGGTTTCACGGGTTGTTTGAAAACAATATTTTTGTAGCTCTGTTATGCAGCGATCCTTGCCATTCTTGTCTGTACACTTAAAAGTAAACTCCAGCCAAATTATTCACGTACTGGTTTGATTAATTCGAAAAAAATCCTTTAAAATCAAATTCCCAAAACAGTAGAAATATTCTTTGCTGGGTTCCTATTTTTTAATTTAATTCATTTTCCCTTTACTGAAAACAATTTACTGGGTAGATTTAATATCTGGACTGCAAAATCTTTCGTTTTTTTAAAAAATTGAAAAGATTTTAGTGAAAACTTTAAAAGAAATAATTTAGTTATTAAAATCATACGAAAAAAGCTGAATGTTTTCCTTGTGATTTGAAAACTGAGAAGAGCCTGGGACGAGGTTTTTGAGTGTGAAATGAAGTTGTCTCTTGCGTTTTTGCTCGCTGTTTTTTCCTGTGCTTGTGTTTAACCCTTTAACTCCCAAGAGTGCAAAACATCAAAATTCAAGAAAAATCCCAAATTTCATTTTGTAAAATATTGAAAAACAAATGGTACTATGCAAAAGTGCTGCCGAAGAGGTTTTATTTGAATGGTCACACCATAGGATTTCATCAACAGACTCAAAAGTTAGAACAAATGGTACTATGCAAAAGTACTGCTGAAGAGATTTCATTTGAATGGTCACACCATAGGATTTCGTCCACAGACTCAAAAGTTACTGAACAATTGGTACCATGCAAAAGTACTGCTGAAGAGGTTTCATTTGAATGGTTGCATCATAGGATTTCATCAACAGACTCAAAAGTTAGAACAAATGGTGCCATGCAAAAGTACTGCTGAAGAGGTTTCATTTGAATGGTCACACCATAGGATTTTGTCTACAGACTCAAAAGTTAGAACAAGACTACATGTCTCCATAATTGACTCTGGGAGTGAAAGGGTTAAGTGCTGATAGGTTTTTACAGCACTCTAACTAAAAGTGTGCTATTTTACAAATAAAATTAGATTTAATAATATTGACAGCCAATAAAATCATGGCTAAACTGACCAATGACAGCAATAACCAGGCACATATACCATCAACTGACAATTCACAATTCACATGACTCTGAAGAAGACTTCCGCTCAGGTTGTCGAAACGCCAGTCAATATTAACAACAACAGTTCTTTTCAGAACTACACTCACCCGGACGATCGCACTCGACAGGCTACTGATACTCCTGGGCTCACACCATTTACAATATTGATTCTGAGGGTGCACTACTTCTGTGTACTTGCTGTCGAATGCACTTATTAATCTGTGCCTTACAACTAACTGTATAAATTATTCACACAGCCCCTCATAAATACTCTCCTTGGAAAAGGCCTTCCTTGGAATTTAAAGCGGCTGCTTACAAGAATTTCAGTTTCAGCCTGTGCGCACATCTCTCCTTTTTTCCTTGTGAAACAGAGGAAATAGGAGATGTTTGCATGCAGGCTATAATTATGTAACTAAGAGAACACTTGACTAACCAAAACAAACTGGGTCTTTTCTCCTCAGCTGTGGTGGGTTCCTTAACATATGGCTTGATGTTCTTACTTGGGCCTCTAGCGACCAGTTTGTGCCAAAAGCTGGGCTGCCGTGGAACCACAATGATCGGCTCTGCCGTCGCAGCAAGTGGGTGTCTTCTCGGGTCCATTTCCCCCAACATATATGTGATGGACTTGACTTACGGCTTCCTATTTGGCGTCGGTGCAAGCATGTGTTATTTTCCATCTGTCGTCATTCTTGGTCAGTACTTCTCCGAACGTCTGTCCTTGGCCAATGGCATCACCTCCTCGGGAAGTGGAGTCGGTTCCCTGTGCATGGGACCTGTATTGCAAAAGTTGATAGAACACTTTGGTATGAGGAACACGATGAGAATCTCGGCAGGCATGATGTCTTGTGTGGTTCTCTGCTCTCTCATTTACAGACCAATCAACACAGGCTTCCTTAACGCACCAAAGCCGCCTGGCCAAGAAGATAAAAAATCAAGGTTTGCTATGCTGAAGAGTTTCAAAGAACTGTTCAAAAACAAGGCGTACATACTGTGGTGTTTTTCACTAGCAGTTTGGATGCTCGGTTACTTTGTGCCATTTGTACACTTGGTAAGTTGATATTTTGTAAAACAGGGGCTTTTCCAGTGCACAAGCACAAAGCTTACATAATCATAAATTTGATCACACTTTGTGTTCACACACCTGCAAAAGAATCGGTTACACAGGCTACATAACCATAAGTATTGCTAAGGAGGTTACATTTCAATGGTCACACTGTAAGACTTGATCCACAGAATTGATAGCTTGTGAAGTAAGCACAATTTTTTTTTTCTATAAGGTGCAATGTGAAGGATACATTGATTCAAGGTTTTACTAAAAGAGCAAGATACCATTCTTAACAATTTTTCATCAACAAAGATTTTCTGTTTGAGGCCACAAGTGGTTTGGTATTTGAGATACGGAAGTCAGCTATTGTAATTCAATAAGATTTTTTCCAAACCTTTTCTAGGTAAGCCTTGCCATTGAAGAAGGCATCGACCCATTCAAAGCAACACTTCTCATCGGCATCATGTCCATTGCATCCACCTTTGGGCGTCTCATCTTCGGCAGGATGGCCGACCACCCAAAAATCAACAGACTATATCTTTATCAGATCTCTTTCCTCATGATTGGAATCAGCAACACCCTGTGCCCTGTTTTCACCTCATATGCTGGTCTTGTGATCTATGCCACATCGTTCGGCTTCTTTGAGGGGTGCTATGTCCTTCTGGCTCCAGTCCTGACAGGGGACATTGTGGGAAGAGACAAGATGGCACATGGTGTTGGTGTATTGTTTGCTCTGAAGTCAGTGCCCCTCACTGTTGGACCAGTGATTGCTGGTAAGTGAAAACAAGAAAAAACAATGAGTACAGTGGACACTCTTGGGAAAACGTGTCTGCAATGGCATGGAGCTGGCTGTTTATGGTATGATGAAATATTGTGTTTTCATGATTATGACCAGGAACTTGCTTTAAGCTTTCTTTATTATCTTAAAATGGGAAGAAACCATCACCAAAAGTGATAGAAGCAAAGAAATATGAACTAAACAGACAAAATAACGGCTTGAAAAGTCAAAATTTCACATGAATTGCAAGTTTGATTTCTTGACTGCCTGTCAAAAAATCAAATTTCATAAACTGTAATCCACTTCAATCCTTGTAATCCTGCACTTTATCTCCAAACTACTGCTTCTGTTTTGCTCTATAGAATCTTTTTATCCAACTTAGTTGTATATTTGGTGGCATTTGACGATATAATGTGGAAATATTAAACAGTGTCCCTTCCTTTAAATGAATTGATAAAAGTCATACCATTAAATCCTTAAAGTTTAAAAGCCTAAGCACCTCGAGGAACAGTTAATACAATGGAGACGTGTTATACCGTGACAGTTCACTATCACAATATTTTTTGCTTGCCAGCCCAAAAATCCTTCCAGGGCTTATGACTGGAATTTTACGGTTATACCATCTTCGCATTATTTGGACCCTTACCATGGTATACATTGTGGTAGAAGCCTTAATGGACTTGCATTACATTCAGGGAAGAGTAGGCATACTCCTACATGTACTCACTACATGAAAACGAGAGGACTGGGAACTAGCTAGTCTATCGCAGGGTGACCCCCCCCCCCCCCCCCCCCCCCCCCTCCAGCATTATTGTCAGATTTTGCTTTATCACGTTTGAAGAACGCAATCCTAATTTCATGTTGGTTGTCCTGTGCTTTATGTGCAGTAAAATTTGAAATTTTTTGGTGTCCGGTCTTCCAAATGGCCACCCCAATTGTTTTTTTTTTCAGGGGCCCATTTCCGCCGGAAATTCCTTCGAACGCATCTCCATAATATGTGATTACTGCTAGTTAATATCGCTGTACTTATAACACACCTGAATGAAAAAAAAACAATGTGGAGTGTTTGAAAGTTGAAAGTCTGATGTGCCAACCACTATCCACAATTTTATTTTGAATGATAACATGAATAGCTGCTTATAACAATATTTCATATGCTCTTTTTTCAGGTTTGCTCTATAAAGCTACAAACTCATATCAAATAGCCTTCTACATTTCTGGGGCTGTACCAACTGCAGCAGCTTGCCTGATGTTTGGAATCCCATTTCTTATGCCCGAAAGGGACGAGGACAAAAAGTGCAGGGTCATGCTTGCAGATGAAAGTGGCTTCGATGAAAAACCAACATATTTTGATGAAAAGAGAGCCATTCTCGTAAAAGAAAAACAAATGCATGAAGGTCGTTACCCTATGGTGCCAGATGTTATTATCGAAGAACCAGAAGATGATCCCACAAGACCAGTGTCATTTTACAGCATCGGGAGCAATGACCACCAACTCTCTGCTTTCAGTGTCAACAATCACAGAAATGCTCTTGGAGTTAGCACAAACAGTATTTCAACAGTGCGAGAGACATGTCTGGTGTCAGTGGACACCATAAACGTTAGAAGAAGCCGGCTGCTTCAACTCAGAGGAGAGCTGAGCAGTTCTGTGTTTTCGCTTGTAAGGAGATATATGGACATGCCAAAGGAGGTTGCTGCTAGTGAATGTGGAAGCATAGCCTGCATTCCCCAGCATATTGCCAACAATCCCCAAGCGCCTTCTCCAGTTCGCAAAGAAAACCTTGTCGTCGTAGGCAAGGAAACAGTGGTATAATGTTACAATACTTCAACGACAGCATGTCTGTCTTGTATAAGGTGGAATAATTTAACCCTTCAGCCCCAAGAAGAACAAAATTAATCCATTAACATCAAACCGCACTTTGCAAAATGCACAAAGAAAAATAGCGCTGCAGTAAAGTACTGCTTATTGGCTTTCAATCTGAAAATCGCACTTGATGATTGCATCCACACATATAACACAAAAATATTACTTCTTGGAATGAAAGGGGTAAATGTAGTGAGCCCTTTAATACCCAATATCAAAATACATATTCTCCTGTCTTTTCCCCATACTTCTCTTACAGCAGAAATGGGGAGAAGTTGTCAAAACATCAAGAGAATTCATTTTGGGTGATCATATCCTTAATTCTCATGACCTCTCTGATTGACTAAGTATTAATAATGCAAGGAGAAATTTGATGCTCATCGCTATTGGGGCTTAAAGGGCTAAATAAAACTAATAATATAAAGCACAAGGGGAAAATCAGAAATTTGATTGGAACACTATATTACAGTTAACCAAGTCCCCAGTAGCAAAAGCCAATGTTTTGTTTCTTAATAGAAAAGTGCAAATAACATTACTATTTATCATTATTATTGATCTAAAACATGAAGTGATGTTTTAATTAAATAACGTTTAGTGTAGTACTCGCAAGTGTCTTGCATAGTTTTTCACTAGACATAATTATTTCACTTTCACTAAGCTTACAAGAACACACAAAAAAAGAGTTGGATTTGAAAACAAAGTGGTTGTTTGTTTGCACCACATTCAAACACACAATTGTGGTAATTATGCATCATTGAAAAAAAACAAATATTGATGATGCTAGAAAACCAGTGAGTGAGAAAAAGAAAGATCTTTAAATCAAGAAAATATAAAATGCAAACCTCATCAATTTCTACACAGTAAACAAAATTAATGAAAAATATTTTTCTGTCTTATTATTGGCATAGAGTTATTTAGCAGAACAAAAAACAATACAGATGATAAATAACAACATCCTTGATCCGCTTGGAATGAGAAATCCAAACCTTAATATTTTACTTGCAGAGATTGCTTAATCATAACTCGAGGTATTTTATAATTTTGCATTTTCAAAATCAAAGAAAAACATTTACAAGCATTTCGTACTTTCTTAAGTACCTAAGCTACTGTATGTCTAGACGTTTGGAAAATGTCTAATTTTAGACAAATCAACAGAAAAAAAAAACAATCTTCTTCAATACATTTTGAGTTCAAGTCTGAAAATGATTCATAATTTGGGACCAAAGACTCAAATGGTTTTGAATTTATTTAATTCTACGTAGTTGGAAGAAAGAAGGAAAGAATTCAAACAAATTATTATATTTGATTCAAAGGGATTAAACACAATCGCTTGGGAAATTGTAGATGTTAGTTCCCTAACAAGGCATGACTTTTAGTCATGTCATTTTCAAGTTAAAACAGAACATCAAAGGTTAATGTGGCACCTTTGAAAATAGCTATTTATGGTGACCATTGGTTCATTATTTTAAGATTATTTGTAACAACATTACAATAATATATATTTTATGCTATTGCGGGGGTAGCAATGGGTTAGGTTTTTGAAGTAATTTAAGAGTGATTTTTATGATAAAGTACTTTAACATATGAATGTTGTTGTTGTTGTAATTGTTGCTGCTGTTGTTTACGATGACTGTGTACATGTGTACCTGAATGCCTACTGTTGAAGAGCCGGGAGCATTTTTCACTTGCAAATTGTATTTTTTTGAGCCGAGAAAGCACTTTCTTACTAAAGTAATGACATGAAACAATCAGGTCAAAAGATCATATACTTTTACGTAAAAAGACAAAATACATTTTGGTTAATGAGCACCGTGTACTATGTACTCTTCTGGTAAAAACACTGTTTTGGTCTCACTGAATCTTTTACATGTTCTTCAACAAACATTACACTGTAACTAACCATTATTTCAGCAAAAGGATACTTTTTTGGCTAAAAAGAATGCTATTTGTGAGTAAAAAAAATTCAAAATTTGACATGGGACAGTTAAGCCCTCAGTCCTTTAACCATTATATTTTGATTTTTGTTACAACAGTCAAAACTTTCTTGAGTGGACATACTCAGAAAGCAGAAAAGTGTCCGTAACTGGAAGTTCAAACAGGGTTTTGTCAAGACAGCCGTAAGTAGAGCTGTCCGCTTAACAGTGTCCACTTGGGAGGCTTGACCATAGAAGAGAAAATACTTTTACTGTCCAAAGAAGTCAAACTGATGAACATAAACGATTCTTATATTTGTGACCTATTAACTGACAAAAAAGGCATTAAGGTACAAATCAAGTTGAATACTTTTTTATAGCTACATATTGTATTGCATACATGTAAGATGTAACTGTTCATTTTTTTAAAAAACTGTTGTTAATATAAAAATTATGTATTGTTTTAGTTTAAGCCCAGATAGGGGGTAAATGTGTTGAGTTTTCATGTTAGACGTGTTAAAAGTTTCGCTTTGCTAAATTCACATGTGAGTGTTGTGTGCAACAAAATTTGATAGAACTCTTTTGTACACTCAACTCATTTTAGAGTTGGTTTAAATACTGAAAAAAATAAATACAACTTGTTCTAAAGTTGGAAAATTGAATATTATTATGTCTAATTGTGTTGCATGTGTTTTGACTATTTTAAGTGGGTAAAGAAATTTGATACTTCAATACACGCAAGCCTTTAGCCAGCAGGGCATCCTGTGGACACCCACTTTTTGAAAAAATTCATGAAAATTGCACCTAATCCTTCAAAAATTCATGACGGGAAATATCTTCAGGACGCCCACTTTTCAATTTCTGGCTAAAAGCCTGAATACGTGTAGTTTGAATTTAAAGATGACCTTCCCCTAGCTTATGCTATCTCCCTAAGCAACCAGTTTATTTGGTTCCTCTGACAGAAGAATCACCCATGTCCAATATACACGAACGGGTACGATTCGTCAAAGTAAGCTCACCATCCATACAAACAGTAAAACCAGTAGCGATTTGTCAAAGTGGGCTTACCATCCACACCATCCGTACAAACAGTAAAAGCAGAAGTCAATCTGTAAAATGCTTCTCATTATCCCATCATAATAGGGACTTGGCTCATTAACATAATTTCAGGCAAGCCAAGCACAACGTTGGTACAAAAGGAGAAAACGGTAGACGATCCGTAAATTACATCTCATTGGGGAGACTATTAAACTATTATTAACAGACACTATTAAACCACACAGCAAACACGCGAGCAGATAACCTGAACATGGAGAGGGAACAAGTTGGCTAAGGCCAATGCCTGTATGTTATAAGATATTTGCGAAAGGAGGGATGTAGCCAGCTTGAGGTAGATTACTTATTTTAAGACCATAGTTTTGCCCAATGTTACCTACGCATTAGCGGTATACGGTAACTATAGTGCAAGCTTTTCTAGACAGATGCCGTAAAAGGCAATACATTCCGGTTTGGTTAAATATAAGAGCTTTAATGGAAAAACAAGATCGGAAAGTTTTTAAAAAAATTTCTCAACTTAGTACCCACCCTCTATGCGAGCAGGTTCCTAAAATTAAGGTCATCAACTACAACTTATGCAATAAGAAAGTGCTTGCACACTTATTAATACAGAACGTTTTAAGAATACTTTATCAATAGACTTATCTATAGATATACATGTAAACTTAATATGTAACTTAAAGAGATACAATTTTATTATAAGCTTACGATTTTATTATTTAATTTCTCTTCCTGGTGTAATATGTAACATAGGATATGTAGTTTTTATCTTATGAGAAATAGACATTTAAGACTTATTATTATTTATTACAAAGTAAATATAAATGTATACCTCGTTCTATAAGGGCCTGTTTACATGGAGGGCATAACGCCACGAGTAAAAAGGCTAGGCTTACCTTTATTAATTTTTAGAAGGCAATTTATATCTTCGCAAACTCCGTTGCTAATAGTAAATGAAAACAGAAAGTATCGACAATTGACACAGTAGCACCCACATGTTTTATCCAAACTTCATTTCCCACTCTTGGGCAACTGTATTCTATCATATTCACCCAAGAGATCCCGAAATGTTGTAAAAAGTTCTTACCGCCATTTTTGCCACGTTTAATCGAAAGAGCGCGGTCGCTAAGCTTTTACCTTGTCCCCAAGCCCTTCCGGTTTCGAACATTTGGCGCCCTTTCTCAACTCAGAGTAAATTTCCACTGACAATCGCAACAAAGAAAAAGATTAAAGTTATTAAATTTCACGTTTTTAATATCGGATTTATGTAATGCGCATGTGAACATGTACATGTGTATACATTCTCGTCCCCAGAGCCCGCGATCCTTCTGGTCTGCGCCAGGGATCACGTACTCTGGCTGGTTCCGATTTGTAGAGCATGCGCAGAGTGCTCAATTTCTATTGTAAGCCAATCAGATTTGAGAGGATTAAACTCTGAGTCTGCGCAGAACGACTTTCAAATTGGAACCGGCCAGAGTCCGTGATTCGTGGCGCTGGCCAAAAGGATCACGGCTCTGGGTACGAGAATGATGTGTATAATGAAACGTACACAATATATTAATTAATTAATTGAAACACTTTCTTACATCCAGACAGTAAGATAAGATTT
This sequence comes from Dendrophyllia cribrosa, assembly GCA_024195265.1. Lineage (NCBI taxonomy): Eukaryota > Metazoa > Cnidaria > Anthozoa > Scleractinia > Dendrophylliidae > Dendrophyllia > Dendrophyllia cribrosa. The sequence continues at coordinate 25,286,685 of JAJLRJ010000010.1, forward strand.
ACTTTTGAAAAATTTTCTCCCGTGGCTTAACTGGAAAGCATTTCTTTCCGCAACAATGCTTCCTAGTTTAGCCCCAGTACTGTACTGGACAGTCACGATAAAAAAACTACGACATTATTACGTAGCTGAAATCAAGTTTTTTTCACGTGCAGTGACCATGCTGACGCATGCAATTTTCTTATTATTATTTAATTGATGCAATTAGAATATATGACGTAATCATTTTAATAAGAGATGACTTGCGCTCGTTGAGGATGCACGATGATGAATGGCTCGCACTCGCTGATGACGACTCGCTGTTTCGCATTGAAGGTAAATGCTTGAGTCGTGTCATATTTTCAGTTTAGGCTAGAATATCATTTAGATTTTTGATTTTTGTTTTCATTTTGTCCTGTCGAAGGGTTTATCTTTCACTAGATATGATATCACTAACATCACACTGTGACGTAGCTATAGCTCATAATGACTTACTACTAATTACAAGTTCAATTCGTTGCTCTGTAACTGGTTCAGGAAAAACTTGGAAAAGAAACAATGCCACTCAAAAAAAGACTAAAAGGCTCACAAAACTTTTCTCTTACTTGGTTCGGCAACACGGTTTTACCGCTTTCGCCATCATATTTTCCCTGGTTTTTCATCGGAATCATGCTCTGCTTCCGCGACTCAGCATAGGTTGTATGTTTTCCCACGCTTGCTATTTGTTTTATGTTTTACTTTATTGTGCTTGCCATGGTTTTGAGTTTAGCGCGCTTACCATCGGTTACATGTTTTTCCGCGCTTGCCATGGTTTTGAGTTTAGCGCCCTTACCATCGGTTACATATTTTTCCGCGCTTGCCATGGTTTTGAGTTTAGCGCCCTTACTGATCGGCTACATGTTTTTCCGCGCATGCTATGGTTTCGAGTTTAGCGCCCTTACCATCAGCTACATGTTTTTCCGTGCTTGCCATGGTTTCGAGTTTAGCGCCTTTACCATCGGCTACATTTTTTTCCGTGCTTGCCATGGTTTCGATATTGGTGCGCTTACCATCGGTTACATGTTTATCCACGCTTGCCATGGTTTCGAGTTTAGCACCCTTACCATCGGCTACATGTCTTTCCGTGTTTGCCATGGTTTCGAGTTTTATTAGCGTGCTCACCATCGGTTATATGTTTTTCCGCGCTTGTCATGGTTTCGAGCCTGAGTTTAGCGCCCTTACCATCGGTTACATGTTTTCCGCGCTTGCCATGGTTTCGTGTTCTTAGCGCGTTTATCATCAGTTACAATTTTTTCCGTGCTTGCCAAGGTTTCGTGTTTAAAGCGCGCTTACCATCCACCATTATTGCCGTGCTTGTCGTGTGTTTCATGTTTTTCCGCGTTTACTATCTGTTTCATGTCTCCCCCATATAAAGCCCCCACCTTACAAGCATGTTTGGATCTGTATGCATCCACCTTAGGCCGCCTTCTACCAACCGTGGACTTTGAGAACAGTTATTCATGTAAGAAAATTGTTTCACTTAGTCGATCCTAAGTGATATCAGACTCCCCGTGTAAGTGACCTCGTAATTTTAGTGATGTAATAAATAAATAGTGCGCGCATTAAAAAAGGCCATTTATGAATTTAGGATGTTGTTGATGTTGTTTTTTTGGAAGGGATCTTTTTGTATCTACTAAGTTGGTCATAGTTCTTAATGTTATATTATCGAACTTTTAACTGATTAATTGATTAATTAATTTGTTCATTTATTTTAGTTGTTTTTTATTTATTTATTTATTTAATAATTTATTAAGTGAGTCACTTAGACATGCAGTCAGACCCAATCCACACTTAAGTACGTTTTCATTTGAAATCTCGCGCGGCTCGTAAACGAAGACGCATTAACGTGACAGGTAACGGTACGAAAACGCTGGTATGGACCCGAATCTTTTGATATGTTTTTGGTGAAACGAAAACGGACACTTTTAGAAAAGCTCACTCACTCGGTCAGCCGGTTAGTTAATTAGTTAGTTATTTAGTCATTTAGTTGTTACTTAGGCCCCCGTCCACACGTATACGTTTACGACTGTAAACGCATATGTTTTTTATCTAAAACGCTCCCGTCCACACGTATACGTTTACGTTCGTAAACGCATAAGTTTTTATGCGTTTAGGCCTCCCGTCCACACGTAAACGCTAAAAATCTGCATTGAGCATGTGTAGATAAGTAGTATCTCATTAACGTTTACGAAAATATCCGTTTGCGCTGTCCACACTTAAACGGGTGAACAGCGTTTTCGAAAGTATCCACTTTGGACAGCGTTTACGAAAATATCCGTTTAGGGTGACCGTTTTCATCGCCCATAAGCATAAGCACAAGCCAACATAAGCAGACTCAGTAACGTGTTATTTATTAGTTCCAATTGTTTGAACAAAACAGAACAATAGGCACTAATGATCAACATGTTACTGAGCCTGCGTATGTTGGCTTGTGCTTATGCTTATGGGCGCTAGTGAAAACCAGTCCTTAGCAAAGACTTGTTTACCGATGGATTCCTCCATTTATTTTCTTTCCCAGGATACATCCTCTGAACTGAGCTATAAATGAGTGTATCTTCAGAAGCTGCAGACGAGCGGACGTCTTCTTGGACTTTCACAGTTCGTTTGACTGAGCTTTCGCTTGCTTGTCTTACTTTGCACCTGAAAAGCTGTTTTCACGGGAATGCCTGAAAACAATGAAAGGAACAAAGGGAAAACAGAGTTGTTTTTCAGACAAGAGTGCGCGTGCCCAGGCGCAAGCGCAGAACATCAACTACCACTTTTTGAATCCGACACATCATCCGCAGAGCGACTCCGCTTAGGTGCTATGATAAAAGTTGCATCAAACATAAGAGCTGATGTTTCAAATGGTGAACTACTGGACGGCGCCTCGAGCACGCGGCAAACTACAACACCTGTAAATAACTTAACACAAGATTTCTTAGATAGAAATAAAGAAGAATTGTGCTTTAGTCAAGATATATCTTCAATACAGCTTGAAGAAGACAAAGACTTAAATCTTGAAAGCGTGTGCTTAAGAAAGACGTCCATAGATGGAGACGACGAAATCTTGGATAGAGTGCAACATGTAGCTTCCGTTGAAAAAAGACTGAGAAGTGGGAAATTGTCTGCAGAAAAGGACGATAGCTCGGACACACAGTTTAAAAATGGTTCCCCAAAGCAAAATGTTTCTCTTGCGATTGAAAAGTGGAAGACAGAGGATATAGAACAAGAGGTTTCACAGGTTGTGGATGGAGCCCTAAGGTTGACGAACGAAGCTTTGCAGTTGGAGAATGAGCTACCAGAACTCGAAGGTAACGTGTCGTCCTGCATAAATAAACAAGCTTTGTTAAAACTCACAAAGCTCGATTTATCTGAGACAGAGAAAGCTGAGTTAAATTTAACGCAAGATACAAGCTACCCATTGCTTAAGATGCCAAGATATACCACTACTGAGCAGAATGCAGCGGATGACATGTGCAAAATAAATCCCATATTGCACGATACACCTCTGATATTTCCAGAAACATCGAACATCGAGATCTCGATACCAAAAGAATCGTCGGGGAAGAATGAAAAATCGCAACACAGAAGGAACACGCCCTGTTTGAGTGACATCGAACCTGGTATCACACGTGACACCGCAGAGATCAGACAAGCAGATTTGATTGACAGCTGGAAAGGAAACCCATCAAAAAGCAGCCTGGCTAGCGACAACACTCACCAGTATCACATTATGGTTAGAACTCATCCCGACGGGGGGTGGGGATGGGTCGTTTGCCTCGGTGCATTTCTTGTTCAATTTATTGTGCTTGGAATGCAAAACACTGCAGGAATTGTCTACACGGAGCTTGTGAAGGAGTTAAAGTCCCCGAGAGGAGCGACAGGTTAGCATTAGTTTTCACCAGTTTTAACTGCAAGTAGACCTTTTTACCTGGGCGTGCTTGTGTACCCAATTCAGATTATGTGATGCTACTCTAGAGAGTTGGTTCGTACCAATTTTATTATCTTCACGTTTACATGAGTGTATAATGTTTAGGAAAATGAAGAAACATTTCTCTAGGCTGGCTAGCACTAACTTACTAATACTAATACTAATACTAATACTAACTTACTAACTTACTTACAGCCATGCTCCGTCACGCGTGACCAGTATTTTTGAAAATTGAATGGAGTTTTCAAGATTACGCGTCGGTTTTGAAAATTCATTCCGAGATTCGGAATTCCCGTGAGAATTTTACCGCATTTTCGGAAACAAAGAACAACAAAATATCATTTTGTTTGAAATGTTACATATCCGAACAATATTAGGTTTTTTTATGCGTGCAGCGAAGTTATTTTCCGTTAATTCGTGACTTTCAAAGTGATTTCCACAGAGATCTTCAAGGTTTCATTCAAATCTCGGACGTTACAAAGAAATATTCAAATGTTCATTTCATTCTCTAGATTACTGGTCACGCGTGACGGAGCATGGCTGTAATGAAGCCGAAACCAACTGTGGAATTGCACACATTTTAGGCATCCTACTGATGAACAGTTACGAACAAAGTTCAGATATGTTTAGTAGCCACATTTATTTGAGGTCTGTCCCCTTTGAATTATGATGACAACATTATTAGAGACTGAGTTTTATAGCCCTCTAGACAACCTAGCGCATGTGTACTGAATCAGGAACAAACACAATGTTGATAAATATAAGGCGTGGCTACATCTCTATAAGACAAACGCTCCAAATTGAATTTTCAATGTATGATTCTTGATACTTTTCTTTTCTTAATCGCAGCATGGGTCGGTTCCCTCGCGACTGGTATCATGTTTTTTCTGGGACCACTGACCACCTCACTCTGCGAAAGACTTGGTTGTAGAATCGTTACTATCTGTGGGGGTCTCATCTGCATAACAGGGCTGCTACTATCGTCAATGGTTACCAGTCTTATCCCACTTTATTTCACCTATGGCATGATGTTTGGATCTGGAACGAGTCTGTGCTACTTTCCCACTATTATAGTTCTCTCCAAATACTTCAAACGACGCATAGCGGTCGTAAATGGCCTGGTAACGGCCGGAAGTGGAGTTGGCACATTGGTGATTGGCCCCGTTGTGCAAGCGTTATTTCTTCGTTTCGGCGTAGCGGACACGTTTCGCATTGTGGCGGGAATTTTCGTACTGGTGTTGTTATGTGGTGCAACGTTCCGCCCAGTTCCCGCCAAGTACTCGCAGTACCACGGCAGGACTAAGGAGGGAAGGGCAAGGAGGCTTTTTGACTGGAGCATTTTCAAGAATAAAGGATATGTTATTTGGGTGGCATCTCTGGCAACATTTCAGCTAGGGTATTTCGTGCCATTCGTACATTTGGTGAGAGATGACATTTTCGTTTCTTTAAAAACTGATTTCCATATGATCGTAAGCGATCGCAGTACTCAATACAGTCTCTCTGCATGTCAAGAATTTCTGCCCAGTTTTTGCTATCCTTCTAATACGTAGGTTTAATTTCAACCCTTTGAGATCCCAGTCTTCTTTTGCGACCCTTTCAAACATTAAAACTACAAATTTCGCTACCCATTCGTATAATACGAGAGTGAAAAAGGCACCTTTCCGGCGGAGCCTCCCCGTATAGCACACTATATAGAATACCCTCACCCTCAGGGATCGCACGGGGAGCGCTGAAGTAGAACATATGGTGGTCTGGGGCGAATATGGTTTAGAATGAAAAGATTGGCTTTCTTGTCTTATTTTCTTTGCAATATAAGGGAGTGCCTTCTTGGTCCTTCCGCTAGCTCTGCCATGCACTGCAGCTGTCTGGGTAGTTTTGCAACAGATTACTTTCTGTCTGAGAAAGTAATAATATTCCTAGTCGCTTTACCTTACTTAAAGTCTGGAACATATCTTAATTTTACCCCCCCCCCCCCCCCCCCCCCCCCCCCCCTCCCCCCCACTCCCCTCTCCCATCCGATGGATGATGGATAGTACCAAGTGGGGCACCGCGGCAGAACGTTTGCGCATGCGTAAACTTCAAGCACTTCCGGTCCGTTAAACTACCAGTCAACATCGATGCGAACAGCATAAAACAACACTTCTGCATGAACCAACAGACCTAGATTTTCTAGATGCAATGATGAAAGGACCAAAACCGAAGAAAATTATGGTACGTACACGATCGGTTCTTGCATGAATACATTTCGAGATGGAGTGAAGACTTGTTTTTTGTGAAAAAATGCGATGCAACAAATTATTTGTTCATATTTCGTTGTTGGTGCAAACACCAAACCCCTTGGTGCAAACGCTTGAAACTTGAACGATGAAAAAACTTTTCAACGAAACAAACTTTTTCCCTACCTTTGTTTTATAACTCTTACTTTTTGTTTTCAAACTTCGCGGTACGCGAGTTTTATGTTGTTTTAATATGTTGTAGTTCATTTTTTATTTCAGGTAATGTTTGTTTTTCCTTTGTTTCAAATTCATGAGCATATATTACCATACCCAAAAACAATGGAAAAATAAAAATTACCTGAGATAAAAAAATTAACTACAACATTTACATGGGTTTACAGTATGTCACCGGAAATGCGTAATTCACCGGATGCTCAGTTTTCTACTCATGCGCAGTGCGTTCTGCCGCGGTGCCACCAAGTGGTAACAAACAACAACAACAAAAAGTCTTTATTAAAAAAAAAAAAAAAAAAACAGTTACATTTTAGCTGCCCGCGTTTAGCAAAGGCTATTCTAGGCGGGCAGATTAAAGAAAAAAGGAAAAAAAAAAAGGAAAGAAAAAGAAAAAGTAAAAAAGTAAAAAAAAAAGTAAAAGAAAAAGTAAAAGAAGTACACGGAATGTCTACAGTACATGTTCTTAGTGAAGCTTAGATGTCTACATTGGTTATATAGTGATCTTGTTTAATCATATGATTTGTACGATCAGAAAAAATAATGAAACAAAGGTCGTACAGCTAGAGTTGTAAGCAGTATTCTTTAATATCTTCCAAAGATTATCGGGCAACACGTTTTTACACGTTTTTTGTACGAGTTTCACCAATGACATGAACTACACCGTCTTTATAGAGCAGTTTTCTGTCTTCGGTGGGGGATGGCATATTAGTCTCTTAAGGCAAGCGAAACCTGAGAATAGTACATGGTACATCGTTCGCTTCTTAGAGTGTCGAAAGTAATTTCGCGATTGCTTTGGTTTTGTATTGCTACGCTTTCTGATTGGCCAAACAATCTCGCGCCACTTTCTTAACCAATCAGGAGGAAAACCAAAACCAATCGTGACTTGCCTGCACGCGTTTTCCCGCGCTTAGCGCCGGCTTCTTGAATTTGCTACGAGTTTTGATTGATTCATTGGATTGTCTGCGTCTGTTGTGATTGGCCAGAGTGATTTGGATTTGGTCTCAAGATATTCAATTGAAAACTGCTCTTATATCCGTAAGCTTTGTTCAGTTATCAGGTTAAACTCATGGACATACACGGGAAATGTCAGTCATGAGTACGTATTATGTAAAAAAATCACCTGGTATTATTCATATCTTTTTACCATCAGGTCAGACACGCGGAAGACCTCGGCGTTACCCCGACAGACGCTTCGTTTTTGATCGGCTACTTATCGGTGGCGTCGACTGTGGGCCGACTGTTCTTCGGCAAAATGGCGGATCTTTCCTGCGTCAACCGAATTCGTATGTATCAACTGGGCGTCTTCGCAATCGGATTATGTTCTTTCCTTGTTCCCTTGGCAACGGGTTACGTAGGACTGACGGCTTATGCCATAACCTTCGGCTTCTTTGAAGCATGCTATGTGTTGTTGATTCCGCTGGTCACAAATGACATCGTCGGCGCCGACAAGATGTCTTACGCTCTTGGTAGTGCCTTCACTGTGATGGCGTTTCCAATGTTTCTTGGGCCTCCTATTGCAGGTTTGTTTCCAAGTTTGCTGCGTTTTTTAACTTGTTTGTTCATTTTTTCTTAATGTAACCACTTGGCTCAATTAGGCCTGGACTCTACCTTTAACGATGACGAGTCTCAAGCAATAACGAGTCGATATCGAAAAAAATGCCCAACATCGGTAAATATTGTACTTGTACTTGTGACCATTTTAAATGAAACCTCTTCAGTAGTAATTTTGCATGGTACCATTTGTTTTTTATTTAATATTTTACAAAATGAGAGTTAAGGGGTGAATAGAGAAACTACATGAAAAACACATGAAAGTGATTTCTTTCTTTCTTTTTTTCTCTATATCAGGATGGATGTACGATGTGTTTGGAGATTACGCAGGGGCATTCTACAGTTGCGGTGGGATATCGCTAATTGCGGCATTCTTCATGTTTTTTGTCCCACGGTGGTCGACAAAAGCAAAAGAAGACAGCGACCTGAAACTCAGGCAGCTCTTAAATAGAAAAAACAACGGAAGTCACTCGAAGCTCTTACGGATGTTATTTGGCTGTTTGTGGAAAAAGGAATTACCTGAATCGAAGACATTGAGCAATGTACAATACAGCGTTATCTTGACAACAGAGGGAAATGAAAACGTTTGAAAAGAAAAGAGGGAGATAACTTAAAATGCATTACGTTTCTTAGCCGTTCCCACACGTCTCCGGCAAATGACTGCACCAGCGATTGCCAGTCATTTGGTTTGTGAGGTTGCTAGGTAACGTGTGGTAACCACTGAATGTGTCAGGTTGATGTAGAGTACGTATATCCGTCTGTTGTTTGATAATAAAAATTGGGGTTTGTGTGCGTGATCGCCAATATTTTATATTCAACAACAGGGAACGAATGAAAAAGGAAACAGAAAAAACCCAGAAACATGACATCGTCTTCTACCTTCAGTAAACTCTCTTAGACGGACACCCATCTAAAACGGATATCAATTATTGGCTGGTTCTGACCGAATTTCACTTGCTCCGAGTCTGTAACTATAAGGCGGATAGCTTGAGTTGGTCCCGAAAATGTCCAGCTGATTAGACAGAGTTCACTGTAAGGTTGGGCGAAACGAATACAGGAGTCGCCGATAGTTAAAGGATGAAAGTTGAACGAGAGTTTTCTCTAGCTCTCAGTCACTTTCAGCAGTCGTTCGAGAGTTGACGCGAACAAATAGCATAGCACAGGGAACCCAGACTAAAATCCCATACAAATCCATATATTGTTGTCGTTTTGGACTCCCGTTGTGAGCCTGGACTCCCTGTGGATACAGCGCACGAGTGTTTTTGTTTCTTACGAACGCTAGGTGATAGACCGTTTGTTATCAATGATCTAGGCAAAACATTCTCATGTTTTCTTTTGGTTATGGCTTTTCATACCAACAAGTTTCGACGCTTGGTTGGACTCCATAATTGAATTTGCCACTCCAGAAACTGTGGAGAGACTGAACACTAGCTCTTGGAGCTGAGATTTCTGGGCTCGTTTAGGTGACCAATATGAGTTATGATTGGTTAATGGTTGCCTTTGGAAACCATCAACATATCGTAACTGACGCTGATTACCCAAACGATCCCAGAAAGCCTAGTGCCGAAAGCTGGTGCTCAGTCTCCCTGAAGTTTCTAGAGTGGCAAATTGTTTAGCCCACTGAACAAACACGGTAACTGCTGATCGCAGATCGTGGATTTCAGCTGATGTCGGCGTTTATCTTTTAAGGGAAACCGTAAATGTATTCAGGTTCAAGCGCAATACGCAATACAATACATTATTGTGCACTTGAAACCTGAATCGAGATACGATTCAACCGAATAATTTTTTCAAAAGTTCCTTTCCTGGTCGCAACAAAGTCATTTATGTTGGAATAAGAATGATGAAGTCGTCTTTTTATGTAAACTTAAATTATTGACTGATGTCAGCTAAGCCGTATGCTGTCTTTCTGTTTGTGTTATTTGATTATTAAGGGACTAAGGCGATGGGAATATGACGAGTGGAATATGACGGGGGGGGGGGGGATATGACGGGGGGAATATGACGCCGGGGATATGACGAGGGGAATAATATAATCCTTTGTTTGCTATTGTTTTCAGCCCCACATGTCCCCTGTTACAATCAAAGCCGCACCCAGCTTGAGGCAGCCCAAGCTGAAATTGTGAGTTTGTAAGGGAATATTTAATAAAACTACCTTACCTTACTTCCATGGTGTAGTACTTGCTGTCTGTTCCATTAATCTGCTGATTCGAGGCGATTCTAGCGAGTTTTCCCTTCCTAGGTTTTCCACTCTAAAACTGGCTACAATCGCCTCGAATCAGCAAATTACTACACCATAGACGTCGGGAAAAGTAGCGTTATAGGTGGTTTGCAATCAATCTCTAGAGACATAGATAACAATAGTGAAACGAACAACTGCTGGTGGACGAACAAAAGGAGCTAATGAGAGAACTATTGTTTATGTCCACCAGCATGGCGGCGATGACGTAACATGAAAACTACCTATTGATAATTTTCTCTTTAATCCTGTTTCCAAAAACACATCGTAAATATTCCCGTACAAACTCTTACATTTTTGCCATGACCGCTATTTAACAACTATAGAGGTTTTGCACGGCTGCCATGTTGCCATGTTGCATGGCAGGAACAATAGATTCTTTTCCCTATGGGAAAGGATGTTCTTTCTAATGCAAAACATTTTCGTTGTTCCTGCCATGCAACATGGCTGCCGTGCAAAACCGCTATTCACCGAAGTGGAGGTGGCTAGTGGTGGATATTTACCGAGCCGCGAAGCGATAATATAGCACGGAAATGATGACTTTTAACTCACTTATTGCTGTCAGGGCACGCCATCAACTCTATCTACTGTTTTTGTATATATACCTAATTCAATAAAGGTTGCTTTGACAATTGGTCATTGGTAATTTGGCATTGGCATTTGGGCATACGGAACACAATGCAATGCTTCGCTTGAGTGACCGCCAAACAATAGCTTCCCAATACCCAATTACCAATGACCAAAGCAACCTTTATTGAATTAGGTGTATATATATACTAATACGTGATATAATCTTCAATGACTTACAACTTCAGCTTGGACGCATGTGTTATTTAAAGTACTGTAGTACTATAGTATTTATAGAACAGAACCGCAAAGAAATGAGAGAATAGAGCTGCCTCTGGTTAAGCAAAGAATACACCGAATGCAAATACGGCCGTCCGGCATTTTTTTGTTTGGCTAAGTTTTCAGAGAAATTAATGATATCATGTAAACAAGTGCTGCTAAGTGTATCATCTTGCAAAGTTTGAGTGTTTTTGGTTTAACGGTTGCAAAGTTATGGCTCACTGAAATTTTTAAGCATTTGATGAGAAAAGATATTCTTTCCCTACTAGCCTCACTTTCATGTTTTCCCCAAAATTTGATTGTCTATGACTTCTCCTAAAATAAGAATATGGCCTTAAAAATGCACACATTAATTTTTTTTGACCTGATCTTTATCATTATTCAATTGCTTTTCTTTTCTTGAGAACCTGTCCAAAAAAAAATTGTTGGACGGCCATATAGTGTTTTGGAATTTAGCACTTATCTACAGTGATTAGGATTAAACACTGATTTGAAATCCGTAGCAGGGGGGTGTCCTTTTTGACGACGTCGACACAAACTGTGGTACTGTGAACAGTATTACTGATCTATCTATAATTAACGTTAACTCGATTATTCTTATACCGTACTTTAGAATTTTTGAATGGTTATCAAAGTTAATATTTCCTTTTTCGGAAATCTAGATTCTTGATTTTCTCGCCATCAACAAACGGCGTATTTGCTCATGAAAGAAGAGAGCTGATTTGCTAAATGACGTACATCAGTTCCACATTGACGTGATCAGGCAATCAGTTAATTTATGCAATACATTTTTCAACTGAAATCAACCAATGAAAAAACAAATTTTAATCATATGCATGTTTAATAGATCTCTATTCATGTGTTTAATAGACCTCTGTTCATCTGCTCTCGCCTGTCTAATTAAATCGTCGTTTGTTTCAACAAGACTGAACTGAAAATTGATGAATCTGGCAAATCCAATCGAGGTAACAGGATTTATTTGTTTTTATAATTGTCACCATTTTCAGCTGTACTTTTCTATAAGAATGTGGCCCTTGTTGCTTTTGTCATTCCGCTTATAGTCATTTTGCCAATTGGTTGCCTTTATGTCGCTTGTTACTGCGGTTCAATTTTTTAAATCATCGGGCTGGTTTTACTGTCGCGATTGGTCCTTTCTGTTGCTAAACAGAAGATAAAGAGACTCTAGGTATAAAATTGGTGTGATAAATGGTTATGAAGAGCACACGAACTAGGTTTGAAAAGTCGTACTCGGCTCAATCTCGTACTCGTAGTCCGAACTAAAGTTCCCTAATATTATCACTGAGTCCGACTCCTTCTGATTGAGGTGTATCATCCTTTCAAGCGAGTAGGCTAATTTCGCCATTTGGAGCTGTTTTATAGAACATCTGTGTCACTTTTTATCTTTTGGTTCATGAATTTGTTTTGGCCTCTCAGAAGAGAATACTTCTCTTCGGAGTAAGATCCTATTTTGAAAATGTGGCCAACGGCCACGAATTACAGTGTTTGTATAGAGGAAGACAGTCAAAGATATCTGAAAAATGTATGAATGGTAAACTTAATATACTAGGTAAAATATTTTTGTGTTAAACTTTGGGCGATGTCTTTGGGCTATAAGGCGTGTAATAGCGTTTTGTCTTTCCATATATTTTTTTATAAGAAATTTCCCGCGGACTTTTCCAGGCTTACAGATAATTGTATAAAAAAATTAAAACGCGACTACACGCTTTGTAACCCAGGTACATCAGTCAAATTTTACAAAAAAATAATTTATTTACCTAACACCCTGTTGTTCATGCGTTATTATATTTATACCAACACGGCTACACTGCATGTAACTCCTTGTATACTCTGAGCCTGATTAGTACTAAATGAAGCTCCTCGTCTTAACAGGCAACCTTCGTATATGATTATATTATTGTATTTATACTAGTGTATCCAAAAGATAGTAATTGCTGCGGTAAATTTGTTGTAATAATGCTGTTTTTTCGCCTCGCTGGTATTACAGAATTTTCTCTTTCGTTTTTTGAGGGAAAGCAAAGCAAATGTAACCGGGATGAATCGACGAAAACTCCAGCTGATAAGACTAATTTTGTTTTGTAATTCACGCATCAAGTTCTTGCAATGTCTGTAGAATATTGTTGAGCAAAGGACACGTTCACCACGAGGAAGGTGTGAAAATTTAGGTTTAACTTAATTTTTGATAATGAATATGTTGCGTTACTAGCTAGCCGTATCGTATTCGCTTTCATCGACCGCTGTCGGAGTGATTTCAAAATAAATTTGTCTTTTATTCCGTACAATCTTCGAAAATCTTTGCTATCCAACGGTCCTATCACCATGCCTCACAGTCCTCGCTCAACTCGCGGTAGTCTTCGACACTTCAGTTCCGATTACGACTGGCACATGTTGGACCAAAATATTAGAAATCTCGCAGCCAACAGCTTGAAGCAGCAAGCGAGGCTATTGTTCGTGGCGCAGTGAATTCTGGCCCAAAATGTGTGCTGCGCGCAGTGAATTCTGGCCCAAAATGTGTGCGTGGCGCAGTGAATTCTGGTAAAAAGCGATCAAATCGAGATTTTTCGTAGCTTATGTTTTTTTCTCATATATTTCTCTTAAATCCTGATTATGTTGCTGCTCACTCGCTACGCGCGTTCCGCAGCAATAACACTTATATACGAATAATTTGGTGTAGATATGGTTTTAATGTTGCAGATATGTCTCTGATGTGCATGTAGATAATTTGTGAATGTTAATAAAGATGTCACTTGTAAAAGAAAATTAATTTACCTAGTATCTCAAGTTAAGCAATAGGCCATTTCCGAGTTACGTTATGATGCCTTGTTGTCAAAGCGAGGCTAGGTGCACAACCTTTCATATGAAGATGAGTTTTATTTGCATTTGAATAAAGGTTGTGCACCTAGCCTCGCTTTGACAACGAGGCATAACGTAACTCGGAAATGGTCTATTGTTCAGGTATTGAAGGAATAGTTTGACAAAGAATTCCGGTTTATTCTCCCATACAAAAAAAGGTCTGACTATTTCGGAATTTGTTTTGGCCTACCAGAAGAGAATTGCTTCAGTGCACTACTGGAACCTAGCAGGGCGTTCATCATCATCATCATCATCATCATCATCATCATCATCATCATCTTTATTTATTCACCGAATTGTCAAACAAGTGGCCTATTATGCATATGATTGTTTTCAGTACCATAAAGCAATCATGAGCCGATTGCTACAGTGGAACCCGCTTAAAAGCGGACACTGAAGGGACACGCCAAAGTGTCCGTATTATCCGGGTGTCCGTATTATAATTAAGCGGGCTCCCAGAAAAAAATGTCAGGGACAAATGCCCGGACAAATGCTCTTGTCACCACAAAGACTAAATCATACAATTTAAGGCAAAAGAACGATTTTTAATGTCCAAATAACTGTAACTAATGCCCCATTCACACCAACGGTTAAACATGTTTAAATGTTGTTTAGTTTAACTACGTTTTAGCCTCTATCTTGAACGTTTTGAAATGTATATGACTCAAACTACCTGGAATGGTAATAAAGTCAATAAAGTTTCATTTAGTAAAGATTTCACTCCAAATATTACGGGAGGTTAGGAGGTATTTTTCTAAACCTGTTTTAAACTAAACAACATTTGAACATGTTTAAGCGTTGGTGTGAATGGGGTATAAGTCCAAACTGAAGAAATCCTACCCTCATTCAAATACGCAGTATATGCATTGATTTGTAAGTAGTGTAAGCTTTGTATTGTGAAATAAAATCTTTAAAAAAAAAATGACCGGACGTGTTCGCGACATCAAATTCGCGTTGTTCGAGATTTTTTTTAGGGTGCTTTCGATTGAACGTATTCCGGAATAAGAATATGCAGAATGGTAACAAACGATCGCGTTTTCGTGATTCGGAAGCCACTGAAAAACTAAACATCTGCTATCGTCGTATTATGAACATGTTTTGACAGATTTATGCTGCAAGTGTGCCTCAGTAAACAAACAATTCTCAGGGACTATGTTGTTTATTCTTATTCCGGAATACGGTGAATCGAGCCGGCCCTTAAATTCGTCGTGTAAAAAATCTTTATACAATGACGCAATTTGCCTTGAAAAAGGGAAGAGAAAAGACTTATTGGGACATTTTGTGGATTATATTACATTACCAGTTAAGACTGACAGTGGAACCCGCTTAATACGGACACCCGATTATTACGGACACCCGCTTAATACGGACACCCGCTTATCAGTTACAGACACCCTCTTAGGGGCCGATTACATGGCGAATTTCAGCCCGGGCTGAGATTTCAGCCCGGCTTCCAAAATAAATCCTCTTAAAATGAAGTTAGCGATTACATGAACAAAGTTTTAGCCCGGGCTGACTTTCAGCCCGGGCTGAAAATTCCAGCCCGGTTTCAGAAACCGGGCTGGAATTTTCAGCCCGGCCAAACGGGCTGAAATTCGCCATGTAATCGCATCAGAATTTCAGCCCGGGCTGAAAATTGGGCACGCGCAGTCCAATCTTCGACGCCATTTTGATTATCGTTATCAATCTTCCCGCGTAATTTCAAACTTGGCGCCCGGGCTGAAATCTCAGCCCGGGCTGAAATTTATCATGTAATCACAACGAAATTTCAGCCGGGTTGACCGGGCCGAAATCTCAGCCCGGGCTGAAATTCGCCATGTAATCGGCCCCTTAATACGGACACCCGCTTATGAAACGTTGTGATTACATGACAAATTTCAGCCCGGGCTGAGATTCCGCCCGGGCGCCAAGTTTGAAATTGTGCGGGAATATTGATAACGAAAATCAAAATGGCGTCACTGCGCATGCCGAAATTCACTTTTCAGCCCGGGCTGAAATTCTGATGCGATTACATGGCGAATTTCAGCCCATTTGGCCGGGCTGAAAATTCCATCCCGGTTTCTGAAACCGGGCTGGAATTTTCAGCCCGGGCTGAAACTCAGCCCGGGCTGAAACTTTGTTCATGTAATCGCTAACTTCATTTTAAGAGGATTTATTTCGGAAGCCGGGCTAAAATCTCAGCCCGGTCAACCGGGCTGAAATTCGCCATGTAATCGGCCCCTTACACTTCTTACAATATTTCTTTAACATGCTTAAACCCTCATCGCTTGTATACGAAAATAAAGTTATAGCTATTGTTCCAAAAGGGGGGAGGAGGGGCTCCCATTTTTTGTTGTGGAGAAATAGCTTTTTGTTCCTTCTCGCAATAAAACGTTCGACTTGATACGTTATAAATCTTACATTTTTCTAAAAACAAACTAATGGAGAGGGGAGATTTATTAAGCTTAGAACGGTAAATAAAGTATTAACCCTCGAGAATGATTTAGACATTGTTGTTGACCGCACGGACAATTCCAAAGAAAATATCCTTGATATCGAACGCGAAAGGAGCGGAAATAAGCTTTTGCGATTTTAGGATGATATTTACTTCATTCCAAAAAAGAGACAATTTCACATTGGAAGAAGAAATGTTCTATCGTCTCTAACTCTTTGTTGCAGAACAAAATGCTTTTCAAATTTAGAATAGTTGATTCACCGCTATGCTATGGTAGCATATAGCGGTGAATCAACTATTCTAAATTTGAAAAGCATTTTGTTTGTATAACAAATTCTATAAAGTATCTTGTATTGAAATGCTCTTAATTTAGTGTCTAGCGTTATTTGGAAGGATGGCGAGTAATTTTTTCCTAGTCTGGCTGATAGTTCGCTGTGTTGTAGATTTCGTTGTATTTTTTCATAGCTGTTGGCATTGTCGACATTATAGAAATGAGATGACCATACACTGATCTAGCTTGGACCTTTTCTATATCTACTTTTTTCCCTTCAAGAAATAATGAAAATCAAGTGAGGTCAACAAATTCTTGATTTAAAGGGTCGGGAGTCTCATTCGTTTTTAACACTCTGCGCCATTCTTTCGGAAGGACATTGGCTAGACTAAAAAGCAGAAAATGGTCGACAGGTGAGAGAAATGAGCGTAGTGGTTCCCTGATTTCTTTTAGAGCACCATTCGAGTCAATGAGGTCACGAATCGTTATTAATCCGGACTTGATCAGCTTTTGGTTATAAACTGAACGAGATTCGATACAAATATATTTGTTGTTCCACAAAACTTGATTTTAATTTAGATATCTCAATTTATTTTTTTCTGAAGCATCTCAGCGGTCCGGAATCCTAAATCCTTGAATCTGATTGGCCAACTACGCGCGCTCCAGCGGTCCGGATTTTCCCATCCGGACCCCGCGTACGGACCGCTCCTAATTTTACAGAAAGATTTTGTTGTTTAAAGCTTCATATCATTGAATTTTCTCATAAATTATGAACCCAGACGAAAGCTAGCAAAGCGAAAGTGAATTTTTATTGGCCAGATATAATATTTAACGACACAAACAAAGAAAACAATGAAGAAAACCGGCAAAGTTTCATCATAGCTGACATCAGCTGACATGCAAAGACCAGACAACACGCTGAAGATCTTAACTACGCTTAAACCAGGTACAAAAAGACTCAATGAAGAAAGACAGAACAAACTAAATGGAAGGAGAAATCAGCCGTAAAAATAAAGGCCAATTTTATTCCTCGAAAAGGCGAGTACAAGTTTCGATTTTATGATTTATTGATTTTATAGTTTTTGGGTTTGTTGTTGTTTTTTACAAAGCGGCATTTGTGGCAAAACATTACTATAATAAGATGCAATCTAGCGCTTTTTTACAAAGGTTTTGACTCCATTCGGTTTAAGTGTTCTTATTTTTCTGGTTGTGTTTTTTCTCCTAATAGAGATTCTGTGAATTTTTTATTAAAAAGTCTTTTGTCATTCTAGTCTTGTACTAGGTTTGTTGTCAATAATTTACACGCCATTTAGCGATCGGATTTTACGAGATAATTTGTACTTTCACTACATTGCTCGGTTTGTATACTTTTATTTCTCGGTTTTTACCTTCTTTTATCTAAATTCTATAAGTTTTCATTCAAGAAAACATGATTTTTAAATTAGAATAGCTCAGTTTAAGCTTTCTCCCCGCTATAAATAAATTACGCTCGACTTTTCTTTGTAATAGAAAAATTTGAAAAGTTTTTAAAGTTATAATTCAGCTTTCCACGGCTTCGCTGTAGGCAATCCTCACCGAAGGCAAACACAAGAGCCGTTTATTCTACCAAGAGACATAAACTGATAGCAATGAGTTCACTTTGCACATTAATTTTTTTTTGTTTATGAATGGAAAGTTGTGAAGATTACCGAGTTAATTTAGATTTTGCGCGCGTTCTGTCAGTTTAGCTGTACGCGGCGCGTAAGAAACATTTCTTGGAAAGCTGTACATGAATGATTTTCACGGCGAATCGCAGAATTAAAGTAGGAAAAAAATAAATAAGTTATTTACCGGCCTAGGTCGGTCAGTATAGGAAAAAACTGTGCCCTCGGTCTTGAGTACGGCCCTCGGCCTACGGCCTCGGGCCGTACTCAAGACCTCGGGCACAGTTTTTTCCTATACGGACCTCCCGGCCGGTAAATAACATATATATACGAGGAAGGATTGTTGTGACTTAATGAAGACCATGTAAAAATACATTCTCTGTAGAAGTCTGGAAGGATTAAAGATAATTTTGAATAATCAAAATAACATTGAATCAAGAATTTTCCTCCCACCTTCTTTAAATAAGATTCCAAAATAAACTTCCAGCTAGCTATGGCAGGAGCAGGATACTTCTTGATACAAATTATTTTTTGAGCGGCAATCATTGAATCTAAGTCTGACATTTTGAGCCCACCTTTATAAAATAAAAGAAGAAAGTAGGGTGTTTACTTTCTTTATGAATTCTTTTTTATTTGAGATCATCGTAAGCCTATATAAGATCTTCTGTAGCGCAAAAGATTTGATGACTTGTATTTTGCCTATTATTGTGAGGCCTCTCATCCCCAACCTTTCAGCATATCTCTCAAAGATTTCTTGATTGATTCAAAGTTCAGCTTGTAAAAAAGTAAATTATTGTAGGTGAAGTGAACCCCCAAAATTTTGATGGATTTTTTTAATCTCGATTGTTCCCAAATCTAAGCTATTTGATACGTTATTTCCAAGTAGAAGTGTTTCCGTTTTGTCTTGGTTAATCATCAATCCTGAATATCTACCGAATGATTTGATAACGTCTAGGAGAGTTATGTGTAATTGTTTATCGCGAACGAATGATGTCATGTCGTCGGCAAATGTAACTAATTTTATTTCATTTCCATCCACTTTAATCCCCTTTATTCGAACATTATTACGGATAGAAATTGATAATAATTCAAGAACTATGATAAAAAGAGATGGTGAGAGTGGATCGCCTTGTCGGACGCCTCGTTTAATGCGGAAACTTGGAGTAAAAAACCCATTGTTGGCTACACAGCGCGTTATGTCTTTATAAAAAGCTTTTATCCATTTTATGAAGAATGCGCCGAAACCAAATAATTCAAGCGATCTAAGCAGAAAGTCCCAGCCCAGTGAGTCGAAAGCTTTCTCAAAGTCTATATGGCGGTCATTATACCTTTGTACCCCTTCAATTCCGTGAACTCCATAATATAATTTATTGTTCTAACTGCATCAAAAATTGTTCGTCCTTTTACAAAGGCATTCTGGTCGTAATGAATAATGTCTGGTAACACTTTTTCCAAACGTTTGTTAATAGCTT
The DNA here is from genome assembly GCA_024195265.1 of Dendrophyllia cribrosa. Lineage (NCBI taxonomy): Eukaryota > Metazoa > Cnidaria > Anthozoa > Scleractinia > Dendrophylliidae > Dendrophyllia > Dendrophyllia cribrosa. The sequence goes on from JAJLRJ010000010.1 coordinate 25,306,390, forward strand.
TCGAGCCAATTTTAACTTCTACGTTTACGAGGGATATTGGTCTCCAGTTTTTAATTAATCTTCGGTCTCTATCATTTTTTCTATTGGGGTTATGACCGCTTCTTTTTGTGAGTTAGATAATTCTCCGTGGATGTAGGCGACCAGAAGGGTGCCAACTTCTGGCCAGAAGAATTTATAAAACTCTATAGAAAGACCGTCATTTCCAGGAGTTTTGTTGTTCTCAAATGTTGAGAGCACTTTAAAACATTCAGAGTATTTCAGTTGATCATCGCATATTTCTTTCATAGCTTCATCTAATTTAGGAATTGCTGCGGGGCTTGCAAAAAAGGGACAATCCGTTAAGTCAGTTTGAATGTCTTGTTCGACATTGTAAAGATCTGAATAAAAACTGTAGATTTCCTTTAGTATGACATTTGAATCGGTGGTTTCTTTTCCGTCAGGCTTTTGAAGTTTCCCAATGCAGCTTTTCTTTTTGTTATTATTTTCTAAGTTGAGAGAGTATTTTGAATTTCTTTCGCCTTGTTCATACCAGGTCGTTCGTGAGCGAATTATTTTATTGAGCCTCTCGCAATCAAATTCCCTTTCGTACTCCATGTTAATTGCTTCTAAGTTAACCAAATTTTCTGGAGTCGGTGCTTCTGCAATTATTTTTTCGCGCATGGGAAGAGCTCATTACGTTTGGGGGAAAACTCCAAAAGATGGAAATGTTTTCTAACCCATAAATGAATGGTAAATTCGGATTATATGTAAGAACGAAAGGAAAAATTCTAATCCTATTATATCACCTTATCGCAGACCTAAGAACCTTAAAGACATTGTAGCACCTTTTAAAGTGCAGAAACAGCCCGCGGCCAGCAACGGATGCACAGGCTCCCGGCTGTTATAAATGCGGTAAGACCAGATGTGACCTTTGTGAGAATTTCCTTGTTAGTTCTAAAACTTTTTTCAGCACCCAAACTGGCAAAACATATAGCGTCGACAAAGACTTTCGTGCAACTCCAATAATGTAATTTATTTGGTTCATTGCAAGAAATGCAATCTCCAGTATGTTGGGATCGACCACTATTGAATTGAAAGTTAGATTTAGGAACCACAAATCTACGATAAAAAAATTAGTTGACGTAACTATCTTTTAACTTTTCTCGAAATAATGAGCTTTTTTCCGTTGAAAACTGACCAAAACTCTTTGCGCCTGATCAAAATTATGTTGGCAAAAAGCGCCGACAATTCTGCAAAAACGCTTAGAACGTTTTTGGTAAACTTTCAAAACGCTTGGAAAATTGACAGTGTATTGGCATTATATTAAACTTTAAACAGTGAAATGACAACCTTAACTCTTTGCTTAACTTTGCAAATTTCTCTCGTTTGACCACCGAAGTGGAGTGAAGTGGGTATCGGTTTCCAGCCGAGAGGTGCCCCTGAAAAAGGTGCGAGGCGGTTAATTTGGCATTGACCTAAATCTCAAAAAAAGCCTGCCTTTACAAGATTATGAAGCGTTCTCTCATTTTGTAATAAGGTTGTTTCTGTCGCTCGGTCCAAAGTTATTTTGTAATTAGGTTGTCTCTGTTGCTCGGTCCAAAGTTATTTTGTAATTAGGTTGTTTCTGTTGCTCGGTCCAAAATTATTTTGTAATTAGGTTGTCTCTGTTGCTCGGTCCAAAGTTATTTTGTAATTAGGTTGTTTCTGTTGCTCGGTCCAAAGTTATTTTGTAATTAGGTTGTCTCTGTTGCTCGGTCCAAAGTTATTTTGTAATTAGGTTGTTTCTGTCGCTCGTTTCAAGGTCATTTTGTAATAAGGTTGTTTTGTTGCTCGATTCAAAGTAATTTTGTAATTAGGTTGTTTTAGGTTGTTTTGTCGCTCGGGCGTCCAAGGCCATTTTGTAATTACGTTGTTTTTGTCGCTTGGTCCAAAGTTATTTTGTAATTAGGTTGTTTCTGTCGCTCGGTTCAAACTTATTTTATAATTAGGTCTCGGTCCAAAGTTATTTAGTAATTAGGTTGTTTCTCACGGTTGCTCGATCCAAAGTTATTTTGTAATTAGGTTGTTTCTGTTGCTCGGTCCAAAGTTATTTTGTAATTAGGTTGCCTCTGTTGCTCGGTCCAAAGTTATTTTGCAATAAGGTTGTCTCTGTTGCTCGGTCCAAAGTTATTTTGTAATTAGGTTGTTTCTGTTGCTCGGTCCAAAGTTATTTTGTAATTAGGTTGTCCCTGTTGCTCGGTTCAAAGTTATTTTGTAATAAGGCTGTTTCTGTTGCTCGGTCCAAAGTTATTTTGTAATTTGGTTTTCCCTGTTGCTCGGTCCAAAGTTATTTTGTAATAAGGTTGTTTTTGTCGCTCAGTCCAAAGTTATTTTGTAATTAGGTTGTCCCTGTTGCTCGGTCCAAAGTTATTTTGTAATAAGGTTGTTTTGTTGCTCGATTCAAAGTAATTTTGTAATTAGGTTGTTTTAGGTTGTTTTGTCGCTCGGACGTCCAAGGCCATTTTGTAATTAGGTTGTTTTTGTCGCTCGGTCCAAGGACATTCTGTAATTAGGTTGTTTTTGTCGCTCGGTCCAAGGACATTCTGTAATTACATTGTTTCTGTCGCTCGGTCCAAAGTTATTTTGTAATTCAGTTTTTTTTGTCGGTCGGTTCAAGGCCATTTTGTGATGAGGTTGTTTTTGTCGCTCGGCGGACGTCCAAGGCCATTTTGTGATCAGGTTGTTTCTGTCGCTCGGTCCAAGGATATTCTGTAATTACATTGTTTCTGTCGCTCGGTCCAAAGTTATTTTGTAATTCAGTTTTTTTGTCGATCGGTTCAAGGCCATTTTGTAATTAAGTTGTTTTTGTTGCTCGATTCAAAGTTATTTTGTTATTAGGTTTTTTTTGTTACTTTGTTTTTGGTTGTTTTTGTCGCTCGGAGGACGTCCAAGGCCATTTTGCAATTAGGTTGTTTTTGTCGCTCGGTCCAAAGTTATTTTTTAATTAGGTTGTCTTTGTCGCTCGGATGCTGAAGGGCATTTTGTAATTAGGTTTGTCGCGGCTCGGTTCAAATATTTTTGCTATAGGTGGTTTTCATGTTACGTCATCGCCGCCATGCTGGTGGACATAAACAATAGTTCTCTCATTAGCTCCTTTTGTTCGTCCACCAGCATTTGTTCGTTTCACTATTGTTATCTATGTCTCTAGAGATTGGTTGCAAACCACCTATTGGCATGTTATTACCGCTCATTTAAGGGCTGTTTTGCCTCACACTTCAGCCGGATTATAGGCTTGTAACCGAGCAAACGACTAAAATGTGTTTATAATAAAAAGGGTGTAAAATTTATTTTTTAAATACATAAGTTGACCCTTATCAATACTCAAGGAGTTAAGGTGATTACATGTGATTACACGGGACGATTCTTAACGCAACATTTTTGCGTTAAAGCGCAGACGATCTTTAATGCATTATTTTGTTGCGGCAACATGTTGCAAGTTTTTTAAGCTGGTTTAAAATCTCGCAACGCAAATTTGCGAAGAAAATCGTCCGCGCACCCATGTTACACGGCATTAACTTTTAGCAGAACAATCGTCGTTGCGAATCGCCCCGTGTAACATCACCTTTAATGAACGTTTCTCGTTCAAATTAATTAATTAATTTTTTTGGTACGTTTTAGCATGTTTCCACCAAAAAGCGTAGCCCCCTTGGGACGATACAAAAAACACCTACAACCCACAACTCCTTGATTCACTCTGACGGAGGGCTAATTTAATTTGAGGTCAACGCAATTAAAAAATACTCTACCTGCTGGTAGTTTTGTTTGTTTATTTGTTTGAACTCAATTAGCGACTAATTGATAAAATGATGTTTCCAACCAAATTAATTAGCATTTCAAGATGCAACAGTCGTCTTGCCACTAACCTTATTAAGGTATAAAGTAAATTAGGTTCTAAACGATGTTTCAATCTAAAAAACTGTTATCACTATCATAACAAAAGACAGGTGATTTACGTAATAAATATTTTGGTGCTCAATTAAATTTTATTCTGCTCACGATTCGGACGCAACAGGTGTATGATTCTGTGAAGTCTGTGAATGTTTTAGATATGTTTGCTTTCTGACCTCCTGTTGAAATCCAAGCAGAAAACCTAGCTCCGTGAGTATTTCCATAAGCAGGTATTCTTATTATAACTGATATTTTATCATTATTGAGTAGTTTTGAAATCCTAATTCTTCTGTTTAAACATTTTTGTATGATTTGACCTTCCCATGATAACAGTCATGGCCTTGCAGCGAAAGTTCATCTATGCTTCTGGCCGGAAAACCACCTTAAACCAAGATAAAAGTAGCGACGAATAAGCGAAGATATGATAATAATAATAATAATAATAATAATAATAATAATAACAATAATAATAATAATAATAATTTAATATCTCCGGGGATCAAGGTTATCCTCCGAGGAATGCATGCATCTGTAATACCTGGTTTTGCAAAACTATATCACCGTGACTATATGGAGACGAGAATGGCCGCCATGATCACAAAACGTGTCCGTGATATTTTACTGCACAAATTTTCCCCACTACTTCTATAAGAAACGTATGCCGGCAAGAAAGGAGAATTTATAGCCTGTTCCAGGCGTTTAGATTGTGGGGAGCAGCGAAAAGCGGCGCGCGGCGCTAGGGTCGGCGCGAAGGAAGACCCCTCGTTTTTTTCTCCTGTGCCCGATTTTTCTTTCGCGCGCCACAAACTTAACGCCTGGAACAGGCTATCATCACCGGTAACGGTGACTAATTCACTCACTCACTCACTCACTCGCTCACTCACTCACTCGCTCTCTCTTTCCATCAGCTGTAAACTTAGTGACGTAATTCTTTGTTAAGAATACTTTTCGTAACAAGGACAGCGTGAATCCAGCGATAACAATAACTAATTTGTGGAAAACGAATATAAACAACAATAAGCTTAAAGATGTTTCACATTTGGAGTTTTAAATGCAACATTAAAATCGATCTAAAAGGATTTTCCAATCGAGGCACGCGTTTTGATGCGTATCTACTTAAAATAACAAAATTCAATTTTAAATGAGCATGTTTTCCTCAATGGTCTCGTGGGCTAGCGCCGGGATTTGCATTCAGGAGGCCCGGGTTCAAATAACACCGAGAACCTTCTTTTTTTTTTCTTTTTTGAACTGGACATTATGAAAGTGATTTCCTTTTTTTTGCGTTCGTCAAAACTCCTTACGTTTAATTTAGATCATTTATTGGGTCAATTACCATCATTTTCGAATTACCATACCATTATAAGTAGTTCTTTGTGAAATACTATTCAATCGGCAAACTCTGGGCACGTAACAACGCTGAAAAACTCATAAAAGAACATTGCCTTCCCCGTGAAATGTCACTAAATCGTTCGTGACCTTGATGAATGCTCTTTGTGATCCATTGTTCAATCGGCAAACTCTGAGCAAGTAACAACGCTGAAAAACTCATAAAAGAACATTGCCTTCCCCGTGAAATGTCACTACATCGTTCGTGACCTTGATGAATGCTCTTTGTGATCCATTGTTCGATCGGCAAACTCTGAGCAAGTAACAACGCTGAAAAACTCATAAAAGAACCTTGCCTTCCCCGTGAAATGTCACTAAATCATTCGTGACCTTGATGAATGCTTCCAGCAACAAATAAGTTTGAATTTGGCATGATACATTTGCAAATAGAAACACTTAAGCGAGCACGTGCTATGGACAGCGAAAGACTCATCCAGAGCCAGGCGCATCTAAATTACGATGACACCGTTGGACGTACGCTTGCTCAAAATCATCGTGACAAACAAAAATCGAGACTGCTGCATAACGTAAGGCGCAGGGAAACCAAGGAACCACAGGAAAACCAAAGATTAGTGTGCTACTCGGCTGGGGGCTCGCAGCAAAAATATTGAACCGTGCCAGTGTGAAAACGTAAGCTTACCGCAATATTGCGTTACGTGTTAGCATTTCTTATTCACGGGTTGGCTCTTAGGAGCCTTTGATTTTAATTCCAAATGTCAAATGCGACCAAGGCCTTCTTAAGAAATATTCCACCCGAACGATCCGTTGCGTACCCTTGAGAAATGCTTATTAAAAGGACAGCTTCTCGGCTGATATATCGTGTTTTCATGATTATGGACAGGAGCTTGGCCTCCTTTATTGTCTTGAAATACGAAGAAACAATCGCCAAAAGTGACTCTACCTCCACCGCGGTCAAACGTCCGAGGCGTTTTTCGTTTTATTTAGTGGGATTTTATTTAATATTAAATGGAAATATGGGCAAGGATGTATAAAAAAAATTAGTTGACGTTATTATTTTTTAATTTTTCTCAAAATGATGAGCTTTTTTCCGTCGAAAACTGATCAAAACTCTTTGCGCCTGATCAAAACTATGTTAGCAAATGGCGCAGACAATTCTGCAGTTCACGTTTTTAAACGCTTAGAACTTTTTTGGTAAACTTTCAAAATGTTTGGTAAATTGACAGTGTATTGGCAATATATTAAACTTTAAACAGTGAAAATGACAACCTTTACTTTTAAGTACTTTGCTTAACTTTTGCAAATTTCTCTCGTTTGACCGCGGTTAAGACTTTACCTACGTTGAATGAACCGAACGGCGGCATGTTTGAAAGGACACTGTTCCACGAAAATATCGAAATTTATCTTTCCAATTTTCCGCGCATGTTATATCGCCAAATGCCACGAAATATACAACTTAGTTGGATAAAAAGATTCTATAGAGCAAAACAAAAGCAGTAGTTTTGAGATAAAGTGCAGGATTGCAAGGATTGAAGTAGATTACAGCTCATGAAGTTTGATTTCGTGACAGGCGATCCAGAAATCAAAATTGCCATTCCTGTGGAACTGTTATTTTGTCTCTTTAGTTTACATTAACCCTTTCACTCCCAGAGTCAATTATGGAGACATGTAGTGTGGTTCTAACTTTTGAGTCTGTGGACGAAATCCTATGGTGTGACCATTCAAATGAAACCTCTTCAGCAGTACTTTTGCATGGTACCATTTGTTCTAACTTTTGAGTCTGTTGATGAAATCCCATGGTGTGACCATTCAAATGAAACCTCTTCAGCAGTACTTTTGCATGGTACCATTTGTTCTAACTTTTGAGTCTGTGGACGAAATCCTATGGTGTGACCATTCAAATGAAACCTCTTCAGCAGTACTTTTGCATGGTACCATTTGTTCTAACTTTTGAGTCTGTGGACGAAATCCTATGGTGTGACTATTCAAATGAAACCTCTTCAGCAGTACTTTTGCATGGTATCATTTGTTCTAACTTTTGAGTCTGTGGACGAAATCCTATGGTGTGACTATTCAAATAAAACCTCTTCAGCAGTACTTTTGCATGGTACCATTTGTTCTAACTTTTGAGTCTGTGGATGAAATCCTATGGTGTGACCATTCAAATGAAACCTCTTCAGCAGTACTTTTGTATGGTACCATTTGTTCTAACTTTTGAGTCTGTGGACGAAATCCTATGGTGCGACCATTCAAATGAAACCTCTTCAGCAGTACTTTTGCATGGTACCATTTGTTTTGCAATATTTTACAAAATGAAATTTGGGATTTTTCTTGAATTTTAATGTTTGGTGATCTTTGGAGTGAAAGGGTTAAAACACGATTTATCAGCCATCGTTACCCATTTCTGATCGTTTCTCTTTCAGATATGAGTGCTTCAAGATCAGTAAACGAAGAAGATTCTACACTACCTTCTCCAATCAGTAGGCAGGCTGGACTTGGTCTAACTGCCAAGAGCAGACTCATTCCCGAAGGGGGATGGGGTTGGGTTATATGTGCCGCTGCTTTTGTGACCCAGTTGATTGTTATGGGGATCCATAACTCGTTTGGAATTCTTTATACCACACTATTGGAGGAATACAAGAAATCTAAAGCTGAAACAGGTGAGAAATGTGTTAATTCAAGACAAGAGAAGATAAAGGGTAAGAGAGGCCATCACCCATACATGCCCTATTCCATAGGTAATCTGTCTCAGGTTTTTTTTAGAAGCGTGGGTTATCCACACGGAAACATTCCCGCCATGTGATTGGCTGTTATCTAACCCCTTGGGATCTCTAAAGCCTTGGTGCCGGTCTAAAAATAACTTGAGACAGATTACCTAAAGAATAGGGCATGTATGGGTGATGGCCTCTCTTACCCTTTATCCTCTCTTGTTCAAGATTAATAGAATGGGATAGGATGGGAAGGGATGGAATAGAAAGAAAAGGAAAAGGAATGGCATGGGATGGAATGGGAGTAGAGTGGAATGGAGTGTAGTCAGAAGCATATGAGCTTCTGGCGTACTATAGTGGAGTGTGGAGTTAAGTGGACTAGAGTGAAGTGAAGCGGAGCAAAGGAAAGTAGAGCAGAGTAGAGCAGTGGTCACGTTATGTGACGTAGCATCGCGTAACTAATTCAACGCAAAAAGAATCAGAGAATAGTTAGTGGTGAGTTGCAATCCCTATAGATACTTCATGCACAGAGAGCTTTTTTCTCAACTGATACATTATGCTAAATTTCACAGCATGGGTGGGCTCAGTCAGTGTTGGTGTGATGTATCTTTTTGGACCAATCACAAGTGGGCTGTGTGAAAGGTTCGGCTGCAGGCTCGTGGCATTTCTTGGTGGTGTACTCTGCGTTCTGGGAATGCTTCTGACGTCATTTGTGACGGACATATCAAAGCTCTATGTGACATACGGTGTTCTCTGGGGTATAGGGTCGAGTTTTTGCTACTTTCCTACTCTGACTGCTCCCGGAGAGTATTTTTGCCATCGGCTGTCCTTGGTGAATGGGATTGTCACAGCTGGTAAGTCGAGTTAAGTTAAAGGGGCTATGTCGCGAGGTTTCGCCTAATTTTAGTAACTTTAATTTACACTTTTATCTGTCAAAATTCTTTTGTTCGCTGATACGAAACAGGACTCGAAACGGAACCAGTGGTCACGTACACAAGAGTTATTGCTTGTTTTGATTTAAGTCCAACAATTTTATCGCTCTTTTCTCAAGCGAAACAAAATCAGATAAATGTTAGGTTTGTCGGTGGCGGTAAAGAAGTACAAAGCAAAGTCTCTGGTACCATGTTAATATGCTGAAGTGTACTATATTTAGCCAACAGAGAAGAAGAACCTTCGTCCATGACATTCCATGGTTAACTGATTTCTATCGCTACCCGTACATATTGAGATATTTAGCCGTACGATTTCAGAATCGGAAAAATAACCGGGCCAAAATCAAGACAAATAGATTATTTACATATGTGAAAAATCTGAGACCATTTGGTGAACACAGCACTGCAGGATTGAATGGATTCGACGATGATGGCGTAAACTTGAAAAACGGCCACCGGACGTTTTTCAAGATTGTAGCTTGCGTGACACCTCGCGACATAGCCCCTTTAATTCAGACAGGTTCAAACTGAAATTTATTTCATGGTAAAATAAACTAATTTAAGTGACTGTCACGCAATTGGTTTAACCAATAAAATTTGCAAAAGTTAAGCAAAGCACTTAAAAGTTAAGGTGGTTATTTTCACTGTTTAAAGTTTAATATATTGCCAACACACTGTCAATTTACCAAACGTTTGAAAGTTTACTAAAAAAGTTCTGAGAGATTTAAAACTGTGAACTGCAGAATTGTCGGCGCCATTTGCCAACATAATTTTGATCAGGCGCAAAGAGTTTTGGTCAGTTTTCAACGGAAAAAAGCTCATCATTTTGAAAAAAATTAAAAGATAGTAACGTCAACTAATTGTTTTTTATTCATCCTTGCCCATATTTCCATTTAATATTAAATAAAATCCCACAAAATAAAGCGAAAAACGCCTCGGACGTTTGACCGCGGTGGATACGTAGCCAGCTTCTGGTAAGGGTCACGTGGTCATCCGGGTCATTCCTACACAGGCTCTTAAGCCATGTAAGGAGAGCTATCTGCCTCTTTTGCTCGTTTTTCCAAGCAAGTCAAGATCATTTTCCCACCTACCCTCCCTCATTTTTATTTACTGTTATTTGTGTGTCTTATATTTATATGTATATCAATATATTGCAGAATTTATAGTTTGTAACGACTCTAATATTGGGTTGCCTCGGTAACAACTTGAAGTGGACTGTCCTTAAAGTGTACACAAAATTGCAGAAATGTTTAAATCATAAACAATGGGACATAATGGTGTTCTAGGAACTAAGACAACACTGGCAAGCTCAATAATGAGTTATTTTTCTTTTTATGAAAGATTTTTCATTCCCCTACGGTTTTTAAAGTACGTGTCCTGTGTTAGTAGTAATGTGCATTACATGGACTACATAGAGAACAGAGTAGGTACAAAGCAACAGTTCTCCCAAATTCTACGTTATTGCCAAGGAAATTAAACAAAGTTTCAGCCGTCAGCTGCCAGGCCCTTCAGCTATATCTTCCTTTTCGCAGGTAGTGGCATTGGTACGCTGACATTCGGCCCAGTCCTTCAGCTTATCCTCCAGCGTTACGGCCTGGCTACCTCGCTGCGCATACTCAGTGGGGTATCAGTCCTGCTGCTGGTAACAGCACTGACGTACAAGCCGTTTCGTTCGCCACTCGAAGAACTTTTTGAAGTCAGGCGACAACCTGGGCCATTCTTTGACCTGAGCGTTTGGCACAACAAAGCTTTTTGTGTGTACACTGGAGCTGTGGCACTCTTCATGCTGGGATATTTCATTCCCTATGTTCATTTGGTAGGTGGTCGTCTCCTTTTTAACTGGTTTTGACTTAAATGGATACTCCAAAATCAGGTTTCTGAGCCCGCGAGAATGAGAACCCCCCACCAAACCAATTTTGGAGTATCCATTCTAGTCACAACCCTTTTTAACTGGTGAATATGCGAAGCGTTGAACGAGTTACAGCATCGTAAACATTGAGCCCGCGATATGTAATGGTCACCTGCTTTACCCATGGCGACAGCGCTGGAAGGAGGGGAGGGTGGGGAGTTGGACGCAGGGGTGGGAGGTCGTGTTACGCTCGCGTTGATTGGAAGTAGTAAAATTTTATAAGCCGTGATTTGCCTAACGTTTTGGTGTGCAATATGAAACGTCTCTCTGTCTTTTATTCTTCTTAATGTGAATTAGATACCCCTTCATCACTTTTTTCGTGATTCTTTACAAATAGGTCAGCCACGTGGAAGGACTTGGTATTCCACCTTCTAAAGCAGCCCTGTTAATTGGTTTTATGTCCATCGCTTCGACAATCAGTCGGTTCATCTTCGGCAAATTTTCGGACCATCCAAGGGTGAATCGATTGTTCATGACCCAGGTGGCGATCACTGGCTTCGGGGTGACAACAACACTTTGTCCACTGGCGAGAAATTACTTATCATTGGTGACCGTGGTGGTATTTCTGGGTTTGTTTGACGGTCTGTATGTGGTGCTTATTGCCGTGTTAAATACGGATATCGTTGGAGTGCATAAGCTGTCCGCCGCGCTGGGAAGTCTATACGGTGTTATATCACTTACTCTTACACTAGGGCCTCCTTTTGCAGGTAAGATTTAAGAACTATAAAGAAACAAGATTCTGCACGAGCTCTGATTGGTAAAAATCCATTTACTATTTACCATTAATGTAGAAAACATTAGAGTTATGGTAACACGAGTGGAGGTTTGGGAAAACGCGAAATACAATTTCGAGTTCTCCTAGATGAATTTCTTTCGAACTTTCACTAGTGTTTTCAAGTACCAATACATTTTTTATGAAAAAAAAACACTTAAAACAATTTCTTTGATTCCAAAAAGCTACGGTTACTGGTTTTTAACCAATCAAAGCGAGCGCAATATCTCAGGCGTGTTCAGTCATGCGTAACGGAACAAAAAAATATTGTTCTCAATGCCACGATTTCACTGTATAGTTTCCTTGCGCTTAAGTCAAATTTCTGGCGATAATACACATGCAGCACTGAATAGAGATTTCCAATTTACAGGTACAAGCAGCAATTTGGCACTAATGGTACCAAGCGACTCGGAGTCGGAGTCCGAAGCGCAAGGAGCCTTACGTTCTAGTGTAAATTAGAAAACGGAGTCTCAATCGGAATCGGAAGCTGGACGGAATCGGAATCGGAAGAATCAGAAAGTTTCCGTTTTCTTCCGATTCCGTTTCTGTACCGTCGCTTACTATCTGCTTACGTCGTATTGATTCCGACTAGATCTTAAGGTTCTTGCGATTACGATCATGTTCCGCTTAAGTCACTTACGTCGTTGTCGCTAGAAGGAACCAAGCTTAATACAGACACGCGGCAACATGCTTGTTGTTTGTCTGAGGCAAAAAAGGGAAATTCGTAGGAGTCTCTCCAAAACAAAATGTAAATGACTTGATAAGAGAGTCTCAGTATAGGGCTGGTTCCCACTAGCGACGTAATAGGAGTCGGAGTCGGAGTCGGAAGCGTAGGGAGTCTTATGTTCCACTGTAAATCAAAAAACGAAGTCGCAATCGCAATCGGAAGCTCGACGGAAGCGGAATCGGAATTGGAAGGATCAGAAGGTTCCCTTTTTCCTCCGACTCCGTTTTTGCTTCCGTCACTTTGGTTTCCACTAGATCGTAATTTCTTGCGATTCCGATTCCGCTTACGTCGCTAGTGGAAACTTGCCCCAAGATTTAAAAAGCGTTTGTTCTATTGGGCAGTTTAAACGGGGTATTAAGAAAGTATCTGAGATATCGGATTCCCACACGGCAATCATGTAAAGCAGTTGCACAAGTTTTAATTTTTAATTATTAACTTAACTGATGATTCTCCGTGTTTAAATAAAGATTTACATTACATTACATTACATTACATTACATTACATTACATTACATTACATTACATTACATTACATTACATTACATTACATTACATTACATTACATTACATTACATTACATTACATTACAAGCGTCGAAACGATGTTTTACTCCGAAGGCAGCAATTCGTCTCATGATTGTATAGACCATAAAAACAACACAACAAAATATAAAAAGCAGAGTTCCTACAAGTCCGGCTGACGTCGAAGGTAGAACTGAAAGCAAAGAAAAACGTTTTGTCCCACATGATCTTATTTCTCTGATCAGTCTTGGCCCACTTTTTGATTGCCAATAAAAACCAGTCAAATGTGAAGTGCAAATTAGTTATAAATAACCTATAAATAGCCTATAAATCTGAAATCTCTAATAGATCCCTTTTTTTCCCTCCTTTAAGGCCTGATCTTCGACATGCTTCACTCTTACCATATTGCATTCTACATTTGTGGAGCAACCACAACCTTATCAGCCTGCCTTATGTTCTTAATCCCTTGGCTTATTCCTAACCAGCAGGGAGGTGTTTTCCGTCGAGATTCCGCCCAGAGCCGCTTGGAAAGCCTCTTAAGTTTACAGTGCTCACCTCCGAGACGAATCTCGCGGAGGTTTTTTCCTGAGAGTAGCGAGTGCAGTGGAACAGGAGACAGCGAGGACAACAGGGGTGAAAACAGCCTTTGCGAAGCAGACATAATTGAGCTAGAATTTTTGAAAGGATCTGCTGACGAGGCGAGCGATGATGACAATGACGGACGGAGAGGCCAAGCAAATACTAGCTTCTCCATGGATACATCTAAAAACACCGTCTATAATTCCTCAATGTCTCACCGTGGATCCATCACAAAGTTTCTACTTCAACAACAGCTTCTACCTATGTCCAGCAGATCTCCATCGCCGCTGTCGCGTGGCGGTTCATCCAGGAGCTCCATAAGTAGTTTCGTTGGGGGGTCCGGTTGGGGGTCCGGTTGGGGGTCCGGGAGAGCATCATTTTCAACCTCCTCAAAGTCAAAGGGTTCCAACAAACCGACGCCAACGGGCTCAAGAAGAGATTCCAATAGTGTTCTTCAGGAGTCACTGACCAGCGGAGATACATCAGAGTTAAATTCTTCTGAGGTGGAACCAGAAATAGAGGAGACCGCAACCGACCATCTGCGTGTTGATCCTGATGCAAAATCGCGGCGGGAGTCTGGACAGAGCACAGTCGTGCCTTCACGCCTGGAGTCTGGACGGAGCACCGTCGTTTGTTCCCATCACAGCAGTGTTAACAAGGTAGCCGGAAGTCCTAGGATTAGTCAAGTGGGTGATTCTGTGCTTTACCGATCCGTGATTGATGCCCAGATGCTTCATGTGTTAGCCGCGCGGCTTCTGCAGGCCACACGCAAAAAGGAGGATAGTGGTAATGGCGAAGAACATAGAGAGTCTGTGGTGTAGCGAGTCAACCAACAAAGGTAGCGACGAAGGTGCAAAACTTATGAACAGCGGGGCGGGTGTAGAAACCATGACCATGAATCAACCAATGAACGCGCGCGTTGCATTGAGAAAAACTCCAGCTATATAACAATTCATTAATATGTTTAACGTGACAAAATGCTCCAGTATTTTTGAAGTATTTTGGCATCCTTGAGTACGCTACGCCAACATATCAGCGGTTTCTCGCTTTCTTGACCGTATAGTCTCGTTTTGATGTTTACGCTCATCGTCGTCAGAAGTTTTTGTAAACATCAAAACGAGAAACCGCTGATATGTTGGCGTGGCGTACTCGTCTACGATAAAGGCCATTCTTCGCCCGGAAGACGAGGTTCACCTTCTTAATAAATAACGCAAAGGGCCGGGATTTTGCTCAGAGGCATTTGTTTATTTATTTGTTTGTTTATTTCAGTATTTTCTTATATACTTTGAGCTGTTGGGTACGTTTAAGGTTTTGCCATTTTAGCCTGAAAATAAGATATCAGAATTTGCTGTTCTGGTTTTGACATGAGTTTTGATTTTTAAAGCCATTTTTGTCATGAAATATTGGAGTTTTGAAGAAACGTCACTTGAACTACGAGGTTCTATGTCTAATTCATTGTTAGACGGAAAAAGGAGAAATAATCCCAACTCGGAATTAAGAATTTAGTAATTAAGTCAACTAAGGGCCTGTTCGCACTACAGTCAAAAAACAAAAATCCGCCCGCGCAAAAATAGAGGAAAACAAAAGAAACCGCTCCGGTGGGACACGCTTTGTGTGGAATGTTTTTGTTTTTATGTCATTTTAAACGGGCTAATTTTTGTTTTTGACTTTAGTGCGACGAGGCCCTAAGAATTTAGTGTATCATGCACTCAATAAATGCACTCATTGAGACATTAAACACTGAACTGGACAAGTTATTATAATGGCTACAAGCAAATAAGCTAAGCTTTTTTAATGATAATGCGAAAAACAAAAAGGTGAAGGAATAGGTTAAAATGACAATAATACAAAAATTTCTATCAAACAGGTGGAATTAACAATGTTTTTAAAGATACATATAAACTCTAACTTAGGAAACCTCCATTGTTATAACAAATTGGCGTTAAGGTGGCTCGACTGGATTTTTTGGGGGCGATACCCTCCAATTTTGAGCATTAACTACGAAGCCATTAACAATGCTATGGACAAATGGTCACCACAGCTGTAATAGATAAAGATGAAAGTTTGTTAAGACCAGTGTGAAATTAACATCGGAGTTGCCATAGCAACGTAATGACGCCATGGCGTTTTTTCTTTCCGTCGTATTTCTCGGCACCAGGAGGTTTTTGCGGCAATCGCTTAAGAGAGCTTGTACTTCCTATAGCCGCCTCGAATATGGCAAAGATTGAACAAATTCTATGAGAGCGTTTTTGAAATTTTTGGGGATGAAGTTTTGGTGATTACAAATACAGTGAAAAACATACTATCGACATAATTGGCTAATATCTAAAGAAAACGATGCGCTTTGGGAATGTAGTTTTATCTCATAGTAGTGTGTTTCCATTTAAATCGTGTTTGAAAAAGTGAGGGGGATTGCTTTAGCCGATTGCGAGAAAGAAGGATTTGATTAACATGCGTTCAGCCGCTCTTTTTGCCATTTTTGTATGTAATTTGGTCTACGCCAACAAATATGATGATAATTTGGAAACCGCTTGATAAATGTTTTTTAAAATTTGACAATCTCGAGATTAATCATCACTTTATATGGCCTGCAAGTTTCAAGGACATTAAAAACATGCAAGGCAATTAAATAAGGCCTCAAATGTACCAATTTTTCCCTCAGATTTTGTGTTTACAAGTGAGCGTCCTCATTATTCACGGGTATTGTTTTCAAGTTTCATATGCACGTGCACAACTTTAGCAAAAAACTCATTTGCATCGAACAGAACGCTCGATTGCTTTGCGAAGAATTTTCCGAAACATGCTAATAACTGGCTTGAGAATTGCAATAACGTTACGCACTCGATGTCACGCTATTACGTGGGTCTAGACTTTTATCCTGCTCTGTTGTTCTGTGGAATAATACCTTTTTGTTTTCTGGACATAGAGACCCTCGGCATGGCTGCATTACAGCGTAACAGCATGACGTCGAGTCGTAATGTTGTAACAATTCTCAAGCCAGTTATTAGCATATTTCGGAAAATTCTTCGGAAAGCAATCGAGCGTTCTGTTCGATGCAAATGATGTTTTGGCTAAAGTTGTGCACGTGCATATGGAACTAGAAAATAATACCCGTGAATAATGAGGACGCTCACTTGTAAACACGAAATCCGCGGGAAAAATTGGTACATTGGAGGCCCTATTTTATTGCCTTACATGTTTTCAATGTCCTTGAAACTTGCAGGCCATATAAATTTATGATTAATCTCGAGATTATCAAATTTAAAAAAAATTATCAAGCGGTTTCCAAATTATCATCACATTTGTAGGCGTAGACCAAATAACATACAAAAATCGCAACAAGAACATCTGAACGCACACCAATCAAATATTTCTTTCTCGCAATCGTCCAAAGCAATCCCCCTCACTTTTTCACACACGATCTCAGATGGAATCAAAATACTATGAAATGAAACTGCATTCCCAAAGCGCATCGTTTTCTTTAGATATTAGCCAATTATGTCGATAGTATGTTTTTCACTGTATTTATAATCGCCAAAACTTCATCCCCAAAAATTTCAAAAACGCTCTCATAGAATTTGTTCAATCTTTGCCATATTCGAGGCGGCTATGGGAAGTACAAGCTCCCTTAAGCGATTGCCGAAAAAACCTCCTGGTGTCGAGAAATACGACGGCAAGTAAAAAACGTCATGGCGTCATTACGTTGCTATGGCAACTGCGATGTTAATTTCACACTGGTCTTAACAAATTTTCATCTTTCTCTATTATAGCTGTGGTGACCGTTTTTCCATAACATTGTTAATGGAGTCTTAGTTAATGCTCAAACTTGGGGGGTATCGCCCCCAAAAAATCCAGTCGAGCCACCTTAAATGGTTGGAAATAAAGTCATAATTTAGATTCTTTTCTTAACAAATGGAAAGAAAATTTTACTGTACAAAAAATATTGGATATGAATATCGCCTATTTTCGCTTATAAACTTCCCGCGCGTCGCCATTTTTAGTTTTTATGCCGTCATATGGTTGCCGCTATGGTTACACCTGAATGCCATTTTCCCGCCACTTAACATGGGTTTAATGGGAATATCTCGTTCACGTTTCAAGCAATCCAAAAATTCTCTGCTCAAAACATGAATCTTTGTTATGGGGTGTTTTGTAAATTTTGGGGTATGTTTAGGAGGAAATAGTTTTTTCAAAGCATTTGTACAATTTTAGTAGGGAAATAAGAAATGTTGAAGATTTAATGTAGTTTTAAAATTAGACTTTAAAGTTAATAACTATTAGATGGACACCAAAATAGTCAGGTAACTCTCAAATAAAGCAAGGACCACTTGGACAAACAGCACGGCGAAGTGAAGCCGGATCTTGGTGTAGATCAGGATCAGCAGTATGGAATAAAACTTAAAACTAAATGCAAGGCTGATCGGACAGCTATAAAGGGTATTTTATCCACTAGCAACCTGACGTGCTCTTGCGTGAGTATCAACTGTCTGTTGGTGTTCCAAAAATTATCTTCTTTCTTCTATCCCTTCTTTAAACTTCCTAACATGTATATTTCTTTGAAATTCAGGTTATTCCCGCTTTAAAGGGACACAAGTACATAGCTTTCTTAACATTTACATCCAATTTAAGTACTTGAAACATGGCCATGTTATTAAAACACTGTTAAGTAACTTTTATTTCAGATAATATTGTAACAGGAGCTGTCCTTGTAAGCCTAGAAGGGTTTGTTGATAGCCTCTGCTCCATATTATATTTATGAGCTACACTGTTGTTACCCGAGAGGGGGGACTCCCTTATAAAATTGATGACGGTGTTTGTCGGACATTTTGAAAATAATTACCGCTAAAAGGTACCAGAAGACCGTTTTGAGGGTGTGGCTTACATGATTTTTTACTCCTAAGGGGTACCGATTCTTTCTGAAAAGTTGTTCCTGTCAGCAAATTTTTGTCAGCATATTTTTCTGGCTTAATACACTGAAAGGTGTCCCAAAAAATGCTTTCAAAAATAATCTACGAAAATTACTCCTCAAAACACTTGATAATGCTGATTCGTACATTGACGTGCCCACAATATTAAAATAGACATGATTTCTTGATATTCTCCTTTGTTTTATTTTATTCTGTTGTGTGAAAATAATTGTCCGACTTGTTAAATGTCCCACTCAAAATCTTGTAAGACTTATTTATCTACCAATTTATTTATCTCCGTATTTTATTTGTAATGTGATTTCTTATATATTTTATTTATTTATTTCTAGAAGCACCCGCCTCGATTAGCTTGATGCTACCTGTAGGTGCCTATAATTTTGAAACTTATCTATTTGTTTAATAAAAAGATTGATTGATTGATTGATTGATTGATTGATTGATTGATTGAAAGGTATCAGAATACCTCGACTGTGGCCATTTTCTATTCAAACACCTTTAACGGTACCAAACCATGATTTGAACCCCTAAAAGGTATATACCATGCGCGATTTAGGGGTAACACTTATTCTTTTGTTAAAACAATAGAATATTAGAGCACAAAAGAACGACAATACAATAGAATACAATACCATAGAATATATTAGAATACATAATTTTACCTAATACAATGAATGTGTACAATGTACAATAGAGCTAACACCCTAAATCGGGCATCATATGAAAAGGTATGCCGATCTCCCTCGTCACTTTTATATGGGAGTTCCTTCCGGGTGTTGTATAAATACCTATAGACTATGGCGCAAATAAAGTATTGATCGATTGATTGATTGATTGACTAATTGACTGACTGATTGATTGAACAGGCGAATCAAAAATGCCTTTGTACAAGTCAAAGCAATATTTGACAGCATCTTTACTTTACTTTTGATAAGCGTCAAAAGTGTGCTACCTTTGATTTGAATCATTAATCAAAGACGGCCTTTGACTCCGTGTCAAAAATTTGGCAAAAACGGCTTTTGCCATCTTTGACATATGTCAAAGGCGTGTGGTAAAGGCGATTTCTCACACAGGAAAAGATAACTAAACTCGGTTTGAAAATCCGAACCTGGATGAATATTATGGCTAACAAAACAGGTGCTAAAAATGTTGATAGATCACATTCCTACAATGTTTTTAAACCAGACTCACCGGCAATATCTTCCTTGCCCTAAGCAAATTACTAGGAGTTCAAACATTATCGCGAATTGAAGACGTTAGACACACTGCCATCCAGCAAGGCTTGTCCTTGTGAAAACACTTGACGACGGCTTGAGAACATGTGCGTCTCAAAGCTCGATGTCAAAGAGAGGCAAACAGGACAAGACAAACAGGGAATATTAACGCAATTTTAAAAAAACTGTGGAGCCCTGGGGACGAGAATGATGTCAACAATGAATGTCAAACGGTCTTCACCGCGGTCAAACGTCCGAGGCGTTTTTCGTTTTATTTGGTGGGATTTCATTTAATATTAAGTGGAAACGTGGGCAAGGATGGATAAAATAATTAAATAATGTAACTACCTCTTCGTCTTTCTCAAAATAATGAGCTTCTTTTCGTTGAAAACTGATCACAACGTTTCGTGCCTGAGCAAATTGTGTTGGCAAATGGCGCCAACAATTCTGCGGTTCATAGTTTTCAAACGCTTAGAACTTTTTTAGTAAACTTTCAAAACGTTTAGTGAATTGACAGTGTATTGTTAATATATTAAACTTTAAACAGTGAAAATGGCAACCTTAACTTTGAAGTACTTTGGTTAACTTTTTGCAAATTTCTCTCGTTTGACCGCGGTGGAGTCAAACGGAAGTCGTACATTATGTTTTGACGCATGCGCACAAAACTGATATCTTGATATCAAGAGATATCTTGTAATGGCATCAAACGTGAAATCTACGCCATATTTCATAACACAGATATCCTTTACAATTAATTATAAAACTAAGAATGAACGACGGTTAAATTTAATTTACTAGTTAAATTCTCAGTTCTAAATTTCTATTTCATTTACTTTTTCTTTTCTCTCTCTCTATTCGCCGGAAAATTTTCCCAGCCAAAGCATGGAGCTAATTGTTATTCAGTTCAGTTAATAGTTTTAAAAACATGACAATTATCGCACAAGCAATTGAACGCGGTCGACAATTATACAAATTGCAGTTTTCTATTTTTTTCAGTGAACGACAATAAAATATTCGGTTGTCAATTGAGTTCGAAGTTATTTAATAAGGCCTCGTAATGAATCGTATCACCACAGAATTGCTAACAATGCTTAAACTGAAAGAGTTGGTTATTGTTCATCGTGGTAAGGCACAATGCTGTGATAATAAAGTGTACTATCGTTTGTCGCAAGATGCAGTCATTTAAGATGCAGATCGGGACGTTTCGATGACTTACGGCTAGTCATCATGCTAGCTAGCAGTAAGCATTCGATCCGTCGCAATCTGCATCTTAACTACATCGTGAGACATACGTCAATACACTTCATTATTTATGTTAAACTGATTCGATCTATCAAGAGACAGCACAAATAAAATGGCGATAAAAACAAACTAACAGATAGTCAAAATAACATAAAAAAAACTTACGCTGATTGCTAGAAATTCTCATTTTCTTGAATCTTCGAAAATAGCGATTGTTCTTCTCGCGGTGTTAAAAAATTTCTTTTCTGTTAATTAACTGACAAGAAAAAAAAAATTAACTGACAAGATACCTCCACGAGATAAAATTAAAAGACCAATAAATTTTCGGTTTCATCTCGCTTCTTAATTTATATGTGATTTTATGCAATATGATTTTTTTTTTCAGTCAAAATCGCAAGCATTTATTCTGTCACTGATTGAAACGACTGATGTTTTCGTAAAAGCGAGTGATTTTGACTCACAACAGGGGGCTGCGTGGCTTATTTAGAATGCATAATTTAATAGTGCAGTTTCGACTTCTTCCAATATCACAACGGGAAAATATATACGACGGGAATACTTGAGAATTCTCGCCTTTGTTTTAAACCGCATTTAAGTGTCGCTGAGGTGTTTGTTGGTGAAAAACGATATTTTTTTCTAATGCAACGTTCGTTAGTTTAGCGACGAATTTCAGACCAATAACCATTGTTTGTGTGTGCAAAAGATAGTTACTGAAAGTCGACGAAAACATCTGGTCATTTCAAATAAATGCTCTATCTTCACTTAATTATTTATCGTATTCAACAAATAGAAAGTCAAATTGAGTTACAAAGCGGCGTCAAAACTTTGAAAACTCCGCTGTTACTTATAATTACTGCCGAGCTCGCGAAGACAATATTAGCCGCCGGTATCAACTGAACAAAACTATCATATATGATATTTGCGCATCTCTTTGGCTTTGGTTTCGAGTCTTTGGCTGGTAATTGCCTATCCTAGTTTACAGAGGATGTCAATGAACTTCACATATAATGGTTTTGAAAATTCTAGATCTGAAAACGGACAAAACAAAGACATAATGCATCAACGAAGAATTTGTATCAATGTTCGCGGAGAGATGTTCGAAACTTACGAGCACACTTTGTCACGTTTTCCGAGAACCTTGCTCGGATCACGAACTAAACGAAGGCGTTTCTACAATCCGCTTCGGCGAGAGTACTATTTTGACAGAGACAAAGCTGTTTTCAACTCTATTTTGTTCTATTATCAGTCGAATGGTATCCTATCCAAGCCAGAGACCGTTTCTTACGAGATGTTTTCATCGGAGTTGAAGTTTTTCCAACTGGATGGCGAGTACGATGATTCTGACCAAGAGTTTGATCACGCACTTGCCGCAATGCAACGAAACGCGAACGAAAGTTTATCGCCCTTCTTGCGAAAATTCAAGAGAACTCGGAGAAATGTGTGGAGATTTTTCGAACAGCCCGTGACTCCAGCCGAAAGGACCTTCGCTAAATTCTCCTTATCATTGACTGTCTTATCGCTGGTTTCTTTGTGTTTGGAAACGTTACCAACCATTCAACGGAACCAGCTTGAAATTCAGCAAAGAAATGCAACTGCAGAAGAAATAACAGTGGATTATGATATTGTTTGGTCAGCCGTCGAGGTTGTTTTTACAATATGGTTCACCGTAGAGTTTGTTCTGCGATTTTTGTGCGCGCCGCAGATAACAAAATTCGTAGCTTCGTTCGGTACTTTTGTGGACATCACAGCTCTGTCGCCTATTTACATTAAAATCATCGTTGAAAGCGTAACGCACCAGAAAGCGGACAACGTAGTGCCTTATCCGCTGTTAAAAATTGTGCGCTTGGTGAGACTACTAAAACTAAAGCGTTACAGTGTTAGCATACGTCTACTTTTTGAAACGATCATCGATAGTGGAGATCACATGAGACTTTTCGTTCTTTGCATCGTATTCAACACCATCTTACTCTCTAGTTTTGTTTATTTTGCCGAAGGTGAAGGCGAAAGCTCACAGTTTACGAGCATTCCCGCGACGTTTTGGTTTACGGTAATAACTCTTTCAAGCGTGGGTTATGGAGATTACGTACCGATCTCCGCGGTAGGAAAGCTGGTGGGTACGTTTTGCTGCATAGGCGGCACAGTCGCTATGTTTTGTTTCACCCCTGTGCTCTTCACGGAATTTCGCAAATCCTGGCAGCGCTATTACGCTGAGATGTTAGAAATTAAGGCGCAAAGGGGCGAAGATGTCCGTGAAGATGATCAAGTTCATTACAGAAGCCAAACTGTGCGCTTGCGATGCCAGGACGAGGTTTCGCAAGCATTACTTGAAAGTAGGAATGTCCACAGTTAACCGTCCAAGAGTATGCAGCATCAAAAATTAAATTGGGAAGAAAAAGGATATGACATTTTTTAACTTATTAAAACAATAAAAAGCATCATGTGCTATTAGTGCTGAAAAGCTCCGCGAATGACTTTGAATTGAATTGCCACACTTAAGGATTTCATCCACATACTCCATACATGTACTTAAAGTTAGAATTACCTTGTACAACATAATAAACAGTTACACAGGAAAGAACTGTGCTTAGAAGCTTTTATTTGAATGGTCAAACTGAGTATTTCATCCACAAACTCAAAAGTTAGATCCACCTTGCAGTACAGCAGAATAAACCGGCAGTACCAAAGGAAAGTACTGCTCAATAGCTTTCATTTGAATGTTACACTTTAGCTTTCTATCCACAGACTAATAGAACCATCTTGAACAGCATAATAAACAGTATCACAAGAAAGTACAGCTCAATAGCTTTCATTATGTTTTCAATGGTTACACTTGAGGATTTCATCCACAGACTCAAAAGTTAGAACCATCTTGAACAGCAAAAAAACAGTACCACAGGAAAGTACTGCTCAGTAGCTTTCATTTGAATGGTCCCACTTTATGATTTCAATGGTCACACTTTAGGATTTCATCCACACACTCAAAAGTTAGAACCATGATCTTGAACAGCATAATAAACAGTACCACAGGAAAATACTGCTCAATAGCTTTCATCCCGGAATGGTCATCCACGGACTAAAAGGTCAAAACACGTTAATTGTACATGAATCAGTCATGAAAAAAGAAAATTAACTCTGCCGGTTTACCATGAATTGATCTCTTTAAATCTTTAAATTATTTTTGTTTCTGCGTGAATTGCTTTGCCCGAACGAAAGCATATTTCTACGGCACTTAAAAGATTTTTATCGGGGTTAAGTCAATAATAACAATCAACAGAAACTTTGCGGCAACAATGCTGCGGTTACGAGTTTCCCTTTGATTTTATTAAAACTAATTTGAAGCTGCTTCATTCTTTGTTAACGTTATCACGAACTGAAAATCAAACCAGCTTGGCATATATATTTATGATTGTATGTTTTCCCAGTTCTTGGAGATAAGTCGATCATTTAATTCAAATGTTTCAGTATCGAGTTTGAATTTTTGACTTTCAAGGATTATAATTGATCACTTTCTCAATTGACTTTTGGTTCAAATGCCCGGCCGTAAAAATCTAACACGTTGCTCTGTCTACTAGCACTCTTTTCGGTCTTCTTTTGTCAGATTCAGTTGGCGTTTGTACTTTTAAAGGTCTGTAAAAGAACTGCTTTGAATCTATCGCCATCATCGCGAAGAAATTCAACTTTGTGCAATCCGCCTTATCGTCGCGTCTTCAGTTCAAAACTACAACAGTCTATTTGTGTTCAGGCTTTCTACGTTTTTATTCCAAACAACAGCGATTATAACGAATCAACGTCAAATTGAAGTTGACTGATTTGAAGCACGCCAAAATGGAGTGGATTGAAAACATGCTGGAAAAGATAATGCCCACCCTACGAAGGTTCACAACACGCTCCGCTAACCTACCATGCAGTATAATAAACTTATTGCCTGCATGGTCAGCATGAAGATAATAAAATTATTGCTTAAAGATAATAGTGTTGCTGCATGAATCAGAGCCTTTCAGACGTCACTTTTTTTTTCTTCCCAGGGACTCAAAAGTTAAACTACATCATAACTTGACTTCGGAAACCACACTGATCCTTCCTTCTTTTGCTAAAGTAACTCCACAATATCTCTTTCATCTTGTTTCGCGGGATATCGTTTCATCCGCTGGTCTCAATTCAGAATTACGCACCAAGAAACAAAACTGATTTTATCTTATCAAAAACGTGGTTACTGGTGTAATTGTAGCATTATCTTCCATCCAATTCAACCTATCTTTTAAAAGTTCAACCGCAAGGAGTGTAAAATCGCCATTCCACGCTTTATCGGCGATCCTTGTTTTTGTTCATCAAAGATTGAATAAAATGATTGAATGAAATGAAATATATTTTTTTATTCATTGGACGATGGAGTGCCCTATATAATGCAAAACAAAGACGACTTGTTATAAGCATTGACACTGTTATAAATTTTGTCGATCTTGTCTAGCAAAGGTGGAATGTGTGAGTTACGAAGCAAATTGCCCCGGGGGTGGTGGTGGGGATCCCATATAAAAATGACGGGAGTGCTCGTCATACAGTTAGGAGTGAAAATCTATAGCAGTTGGTACCGCTTAGGGTGCTAAAATCTAAAATGACCACCGTTAGAATTATCGCGGTACCCGCTTTTAGGGTATTGAGCCGAAAAAAATATGACAAAAACTTTTTGTCAGTCAGCTGGTTTCTATTGTCGTTGTCTCGTTCATCTATCGTTATCAAAAATTGTTAAAGTGTCAGTTCATGTGTTGTTTTCGAATTGGTAACTCTAAGAAATCTACTTGAGCCACGTCCATCAAACGAGATTCTGGACCTTTTGGGGTGTTTTGTAAAAATTTCCGACGAAATGAGAGTCCCCCCCGGGGGGCAAATTGCCAGCTGAAAGAGTTGTTAGTAATACTAGCTTTATACTAAACTGACCCCTAACTACAGAACACGCTACAGGTTCTTAGATATATAGTGGGGAGGAGCGAAACAGAGAAAGTCACTCAGAGATTTCCAGGGACTGGGGAGAAATCTCCCTCTGTCCAGTCTCCGCGCGTTAATTATTTTTCGCTCGTCCCATTACCATGTTAAAGACTGGAACAGATTATTTGAACAGTGAACCTCCCCCCACCCTTCTCCTGTAAGGTTAATTCGCATGTATAGCAGTTTATCAGAACGGGTTCGGTCTACACACTTTTCAATGTTACTTTTTAATGTTACTTTTGAAAGCCAAAGGACATATTTATATCAGTGGGGACCCACAAATAATGGTCCAGTTTTGTTAAAAATTGTTCTACTGGTGCAGTAAGAGTAAACATAATTGTCTTGAAACAAATGAAATGAAAGGCTGTTCGTACAGTAAAGGAATGTGTCGGTTGTTGTTGTTGTTGGTGGTGGTGGTGGTGTTGTTGTTGTTGTTCATGTTGTTGTTGTTGTTGTCTTGGGCTGTGGATGGTCTGAATGGAAATGGATTGCAAGTTGAAAAAATTAAGCTCATTTTTTCAAGTTTATCGTCTTATGTCTTGCATTAAAACTCTGATTATGATATATTCTCTCTTGGGTGTCCTGTGGTTTATCGTCTTCTGTCATGGAAAACTCATTAACCCATTGACACCTGAACCGCCCGTAACCGCCCGTACACTCCACTGCTTTAAAAAATTGTAACTTTCTCAATCGTGCGAACATTGCCTTAACTAGCAGTTGTGAGCATTGACTAGAAAGTCTTTCAAATTGAGATACCCAATAAACACAAAAAAGTCAGCGATTTTTGCAGAATATCAGCGTTTGAATTTGGACAATAACAAAAATTACCGTTTTTAACGTCATAGAAAAACCGTGAACAAAAATCACGTTTTTGCCTTTAGTTTTTTTATTCAAATCATCGTGGCAAACCCAAAAGTCAACATTTACAGCAAAATTCAGTCCTAGTCCTAGCTTAGCAGTGAATTTTTTAGCTCTTATTCGTTGCTCGGGCCGAGCTACAGCTTCTTATACTAGTGCATACTCACCTTGCCTCGATTTTCAACATCACCACCGCACTGCATGCTGGGAAATAAACAGATTTTTCGACAGCGTCCATTCCGTCCTCCACAATTTTCATATATATACTAAGTCCACAGCCACTCTGACCCACCGCCGAAATTTCGCGCTTGTTGTGTTCTCCTGTGGTCGCAACTTCCAAAATATGCCGCGGTAGGTCGAGAAATTCATCCAGAGTCGAGTCCCAAAGCCACTTCGTTTCCAGGCGGCCATTTTTCCAGTTCAACGAGCAACGAACCAAATTCGTAAACGAAGTACAACACCTAACTCGCTTCATTGAGAAGTGGACTCTGAACTACCTCCAAGCTTAATGATGCTCACCAGGCAGCTACTAAAGATGAAAAATGGCTGTGAACTTACCAAAAATCGTAGATAATTCATATTGGACCTTTTATTGCAAATCAACCAAGCAAAATGAGATCGTCACAATGACGTTTCCAGTAAACTCGAGCCTTCAGTGTTTTAGAACAGCAGCACTTTCAATGGTAACTCCAAATATGAAGTCACGAAATCCTATGGGGCGTGTGTATGCAGAAAATCACTCAAAAACGTAAAAATCCTCAGGTGTCAATGGGTTAAAACTCTGATTATGATATATTCTCTCTTGGGTGTCCTGTGGTTTATCGTCTTGTGTCTTGGAAAACTCACTAAAACTCTGTATATGATATATTCTCTCTTGGGTGTCCTGTGGTTTATCGTCTTATGTCTTGCATTAAAACTCTGATTATGATATACAGCTATTTCAATTTAGGTTGTCGGATGATAGCTTCAAGCGTACGCAACGAGACCGCAAGGTACTTTGGGATTTTTATGAATACGACAAGTTGACGAAAGCAAATTAAAATGCCTCGTCCATACAGCGAAGGCAAAACTTTATAGCTCTAACATCCACCTCACTCATCGCACTGTCAAACGCAAAATCCGTGGACTTAAAGAGGCTCATTCAACCATGATCCTTTGCGCTTTGTTTTTTTTTTTTTTTTTTGTCGAAATTTAACAGCTAAAATGGACAAAAACGCAAGTTATGAAATCTTAAAGAACTGCAAGTAGATAGCTAATACAACATGCCGTTAAAGATTGCAAAGATACAATTAGATGAACAAACACACTCACGAGTTCAGCAATATCTGTATTACAGAAAATGCCGCAAAGCATACTGGTTGAAAGAGCCTCTTTAAGCTAAGACCAATTGACAACTACCCATAGTAACTTGCGGTCTCATTGCGTACGCTTAAAGCTCTCATCCGACAACCTAAATTGAAATAGCTGTATCCCCTCTTGGTCAGCATATCTGAGAGACTGAGACTCTCCTCAGGCCACCACGCTTATGGCTCGGCGGCTCGGCCCCTCAGGCCTCAGATCAAAGATGGCGTCGTCCTCGAGAACATCCACTTCCAGCACTTTCAGCCCTTTCAGCACTTCCAGTGCCGTACCGAGAGCTTCAATCTCTAGAGAACGTGTTCCTAAAAGTGATACCCAGAAACGTTGAGTTAAGCTACTGGTGATCTTTATTTTCCTTAAAATCTAAGTAGCATAATTTCGGTGACAGAGAGCATAATTTCCAGAAAGTAGCATAATTTCCAAAAAATATGAGCACTGCTAAAAGCATAATATGCTTTTTTTTCGAGTACAATCTACCAAAGCCTATGCACGATCACTGCAACAAACCGTTGAGAATGGCCGGATCTGGGTTTCCAGACCTAGATCAGTATTAATACTTGGCGTGAAACAAAAGAAAAGGCAAACTGATCCTTACGGCAGAAAAACAGAAACAGAAGCAGAAGCAAATAAAGTAAAATAAAAGTGGAATATAATAGTGCTCAATATTTCGCTTTGCAAAACAAGGCTTCTTCAGGGACTAGCACTATAAATGATTACAACTGTAAAACCGTTATACAAGTGGTTTTGAAAAAAACTAAAGAATAACAAAAACAATGAATATGATTGGTGAAGGGTTTGACGGGTGTTAAACTAAACTGACTAGTGATGAGAAAGTTACCGGGACACTCTACTAAGGATATGCAACTTATACCACTGGAATTAATACGTAATAGGGTCTAATAGCAGAGACTCTGTACGAAAAGCGCGTGAAACATTTCTCATAGACAAAGCAAAGACGTTATATGCTTATGTTTATGCCACCTATGAATACCAAGCTTTAGAGCCAGCGCGCACTTAACCAGCGGATCGAGGGACTTGGTCCAATAAAAGCAGATAAATGCAACCAAGAACGTGAATTTGGGCACGAAACATTGCGTGACGATTTTTTCGCTGTCACGCATTCACTCATGCAAGTGAGCTCAGCAGTGATGCGACGAAGTCATCGGTAAGCCTCTATAAAGTTAAGGAAATTGAAAATAATTCCTTTAAAATGACCATATTTTCAGTAAAAATAGAGCTAAATGGATTTTATTGGTTTGACACAATACTGTTTCTCAGATACTCCTCATGTTAGGACTGATTAGATAGAAGCATATGAAGTGAAACTAGTTGAATGTTTTTAAACGTGTAAACAGGTAAGGCATATCTATTTTCTCTTCATTCCGTGTTGTGTTTCAGCTTTTTCAAGGAAGTGAAATATGAGTTAAGTAAAAAAAAAACATACTTAAGTCTTTAAAGAAAGGCAAAAGTACATGTATTTGAATAAGATTAACGACTTTAGAGTTTAGATTTGCATAAGCCAAATAAACGGAGATTAGCTGCTCGATATGTTATTGGTCCTGAGTTTTTCCAAAGAAAAAACGTTTTATGCGAGGAACTTGTAACCGTTTTACTGATAACACTGCAATTCGTAGTTGTCCTGTTTATGGCCGTCTGCTATTTCCCTTTCGGAGTTAAAATTCTTGAATGGCCGACTTCCTATGCAAACTGTCTTTTGTCTCTCTCATTTTTTCCTTGGTCCAGTATAAAAACTTAATCCCTTTTATCAAAAGTCCTTTTATTTTCAAGGCTTTGAATGCACAATTTTCCTCAGGACCAACCCTTTTTTGATCTTTTTTATACAGCAAAGCCCGCAAAGCTTACTAAATTTTCCCGCCAAACTGTGCGCAATTTCGTGGTGTGTTCCGCTTCGTTTCAGTCTCTTGCAAGGACCTGCAAGTATTGAAACCTGAATTTTTCTTAATTAAATGTCAAAATGCGTTTTTTTATTGTCTTACAGCTCCTTCTTAATGCCGTGAAATGAGCTTTCAGAGCTTTAAAGCTTGTTTACGGTATTAAAACCACCGGCTACCTGCGACAAATGAGAGTACGATATTATTTTACACTCGCTCGAAGTTGGAGACTTTTCAAAGCGTCACCGCTCAGCGGTTTCTGTCAACAACGAAGGAAGATTTGCAAGATGGCGTCTGGCGGTGGTGAATACAAGGACTTTGGACCATTGGTCGGAGCGATTGATCAAGGAACTTCGAGCAGTAGATTTTTGGTGAGTGATAACAGTTCTTTTGACCAGAAGGTTTTAATGGGTTTTTGTGCAGTTTGGCTGCTTTTAAAATGTCCGCGAGATTGCATGACTGTTCCAGCGCTGGGCCGGGTTAGTCCTGGCATTCGATGGACAGAATATTTAGCTTTGATTTTATAGCTTTTATTGCCACTTGTCCTCGAGAAGATTGTGACTAAATGTCTCTTTCTGATTCCTTGGACGATTTAAATAAGGCAATCCTTTTCACTTTCAGAAGATAACAAATATGGGGCTTCAATGTGTAACTTAAGCATTTTTATTTGCCTTTTTGTATGAATCGAAGACGTAAGAAAGCCGTATGTAAGCAATACTCCTGAAAAATTCGTCTATTTAATTAGCTTATGTACTAGAACATTCCTTGCACGTTTAGAGGTCATCTGAAGAATTCGCTTCTCCTGAACTTTTGTATCCCAATATTGAATAAGAATCCGTGCATGACGGCCCCAATAGTGTTGTCCCAGAGTAGAACAAAGGGGGGTGGGATCGTGAAAATGTTTAAGAATAGGAATGTTTTTTAGGCCATTGAATATTATGTTCTTCTAAAACAAAATGGAGAAAACGATTAGAGTTGACAAGGGTTCAAACTCTCCCTCTTGTTTGGCCGAGACTCTCATACCCAGGGGGGTACTCAACTATAAAAGTTACGGGGAGGTGCGAATGAGGCCAAATTGTTACACCCCCCCCCCCCCCCCCCCCCAAAAAAAAAAAGTCCTATAAGGCTAAAATCAGACCAAAAAAAGTTCAACAGCCCAAAATGTAACCGCCACCCAAAAAGTCCCATTTTTCTCTGCATAAAAAGGTTAAGCTCATTGCTGACTTCCCCAAAAGGTCTTTGCACCTCCTCGTCGCTATTATCCTTGAGTGCCCCCCTCCCCAAAGTTTTTATGAAAATTTATGGGAATTCTCAACTCTCGCTTTCATTTGGCCTCAACTCTCAGGCATTCTCAATGACTCTTAGGTGATCCCATTCCTGTTTGGCCTGAGCTTTAAGACAAGTGCCGCTAGACGGGGTATTGATCTTTCATGATGAATAGAATAAAACTTACTATACCTCATCTTGATGTACTTGATGTTGCTTTTTAGCTTTTTGCCAGTAAGACTGCAGAACTACTTGCCTTTCACCAAATTGAGGTGAAAAGTGTTTACCCAAAAGAAGGGTAAGTAGTGTAATATTATAAAAATATGGAATATTTGTACAATACTTCTTATATATAGGAGATAAAAAGAAACAGTACATCAGAAAATACTGCCAAAAGGTCATTTGAATGGTCACAATTTATGATTTTATCCACAGGCTCAAAAGTAAGAAGCAGATTGTACAGCATAATAAATAGCAACACAGGAAAGTACTACTGAAGAGCCACAGTCACACCACAGGATTTCATCCACAGACTCAAAAGCTAGAACCACCTTGCACAATGTAATAATAAAACACCACAGGAAAGTATTGCTCAATAGCATGGTCACACTTTGGAATTTCATCCACAAACAGACAAGTTAGAATCCACAGAGTTAAAAGTTAGAACCACCTTGTACAGCATAAGAAACGGCACTATAGGAAAGTACTGCTGAAGAGATTTCATTTGAATGGTCACACTTTAGGATTTCATCCACAGACTCAAAAGTTAGAATCACCTTGTAAAGCATTATAAACAGCACCACAGGGAAGTATTGCTCAGTAGCTTTCATTTGAATGGTCACACTTTAGGATTTCATCCATAGACTCAAAAGTTAGAATCACCTTGTAAAGCATTATAAACAGCACCACAGGGAAGTATTGCTCAGTAGCTTTCATTTGAATGGTCACACTTTAGGATTTCATCCATAGACTCAAATGTTAGAACCACCTAATGTACAGCATGATAAATGGTACCACAGGAAAGTACTACTCAA
Organism: Dendrophyllia cribrosa; assembly: GCA_024195265.1. Classification (NCBI taxonomy): domain Eukaryota; kingdom Metazoa; phylum Cnidaria; class Anthozoa; order Scleractinia; family Dendrophylliidae; genus Dendrophyllia; species Dendrophyllia cribrosa. The sequence continues at coordinate 25,338,561 of JAJLRJ010000010.1, forward strand.
TAGCTTTCATATGAATGGTCACACTTAAGGATAGAGCTAAAAGTCAGAACCATATTGGCTGTAACATTTTGATGTGCATTTATTATAGATGGGTGGAGCAAGATCCAAAGGAGATTCTCTCATCTGTGTACCACTGCATGGAACAAACCCTTCACAGTTGCAAAGACTTGAAAATTAACCCAGCTGATATTAAAGGTAGATAATATAATTTTATATAATATATAGATAATATATAAACAAAGTTACTTCTATGTTACTTAATTAATTTGTTTACAGGGCTTTTTTTGTTACACAATGATCCAGTTGATCCCAAAACATATCCAGGGGTATTTTGAACACAATATTTCTTAATCCTTTCACCCCCTGAGTCAAGTATTAGTACTTTAGTATTAGTTATAAATTATGTACAATAATTATTATAATGTCAGCTAGTGTTATATTATAAGTAATTTTAATTTTTATTACTGTTATGCACAGGTGAGCATTTAGGTATGAAACCTGTGCACTATAAATGTTAAAATATTATTAATGGAGACATGTAGTGTAATTTTATAGAACAAACTGGTTATGAAACTCAGTCAGTCCTTTGTTATATGTTTTTCTTCTCCATTTCTTTTGTTCGTTTGCCTTGACCCTGCACAAAACACAAAAGGTATTGAAATGCATATGAGTAACTGACCAGTAGAAACATTTGAGCTCACACGTTAAACAAAACAATGTGCAGGGTCACGGTTTGTTCAACATAAAACACAGCAGCTTTGTACACTCTTTTTGAAATTTGTTGAGCTTCCTAACCAGTTTGTTCTATTAACCATGTTCTAACTTTTGAGACTGTGGATGAAATCCTATTGTGTGACCATTGAAATAAACCTCTTCAGGGGTACTTTTGCATGGTACCTTTTTTCCCCAATATTTTACAAAACGAGCTTTGAGATTTCTCTTGAATTTTGATGTTTGGCACTCTTGGGGGTGAAAGGGTTAATGTGCAAAACCTCTCTATTGCATAAAGAAACACTTGTGCAAGCTCCCGTGGGGGGGGGGGGGGGGGGGGGGGGGGGGGGGGGGGGGGGGGGGGGGGGGGGGGGGGGAGTTTCATCTGTGTGGGCTTCCTGTGGATTGTGTGTGATGTGACCTTGCAGTGGACTAACATCCAATCCAAAGGGGAGAGGTCCATATGTGTGGGCTTCCTGTGGCTTGTGTGTGACATGACCCTGCAGTGGACTAGCATCCAATCCAGAGGGGAGAGGTCCATCTGTGTGGGCTTCCTGTGGCATGTGTGTAATGTGACCCTGCAGTGGACTAGCATCCAATCCAGAGGGGAGAGGTCCATCTATGTGGGATTCCTGTGGCTTGTGTGTGATGTGACCCTGCAGTGGACTAGCATCCAATCCAGAGGGGAGAGGTCCATCTGTGTAGGCTTCCTGTGACTTGTGTGTGATGTGACCCTGCAGTGGACTAGCATCCAATCCAGAGGGGAGAGGTCCATCTATGTGGGCTTCCTGTGGCTTGTGTGTGATGTGACCCTGCAGTGGACTAGCATCCAATCCAGAGGGGAGAGGTCCATCTGTGTAGGCTTCCTGTGACTTGTGTGTGATGTGACCCTGCAGTGGACTAGCATCCAATCTAGAGGGGAGAGGTCCATCTATGTGGGCTTCCTGTGGCTTGTGTGTGATGTGACCCTGCAGTGGACTAGCATCCAATTCAGAGGGGGAAGGTCCATCTGTGCGGGCTTCATGTGGATTGTGTGTGACATGACCCTGCAGTAGACTAGCATCCAATCCAGAGGGGAGAGGTCTATCTGTGTGGGCATCCTGTGGCTTGTGTGTGTGATGTGACCCTGCAGTGGACTAGCATCCAATCCAGAGGGGGAGGTCCATCTGTGTGGGCTTCCTGTGACTTGTGTGTGATGTGACCCTGCAGTGGACTAGCATCCAATCCAGAGGGGGGGGGGGGGAGGTTCATCTGTGTGGGTTTCCTGTGGCTTGTATGTGACGTGAACCTATAGTGGACTAGCATCCAATCCATGGTCCAGTCATGTTGGCTTCCTGTGGCTTGTGTGTGACGTGAACCTGTAGTCAACTAGCATCCAATCCATGGTCCAGCTGTGTGGGCTTCCTGTGGCTTTTGTGTGACATGAACCTGTAGTGGACTACAATCAATCCACGGTCCAGCTTTGTGGGCTTCCTGTGGCTTGTGTGTGACGTGAACCTGTAGTGGACTATCATCCAATCCACTGTCCAGCTGTGTAGGCTTCCTGTGGCTTGTGTGTGACGTGAACCTGTAGTGGACTATCATCCAATCCACTGTCCAGCTATGCGGGCTTCCTTCATTCATTCATTTATTTTGTCATTAACCACATTAAAAATATATATAATAATAATAATAAGACGATAGACTACAAAATGTTTAAGGTGGTAGTGACAAGGAAGCCTATATAGAAGCCGGGGGCTTATGAACTATAGGCTTCCTGACAATATAGAATACATCATACGAATTATGAGGACAGCATGAAATATAAAATGTATTATTTTAAAATGAGAATGTAACTGGCTTGCAAGAGTAAACATATCACGAAAATAATTAGGAAGTAAACCTCTTTTAAATAGATACATAAATTTACCTGTCTGATATATCTGTGGCTTGTGTGTGACGTGAACCTGTAGTTGATTAGCATCCAATCCATGGTTCAGCCGTGTGGGCTTCCTGTGGCTTGTGTGTGTCATGAACCTGCAGTGGACTATCATCCAATCCACGGTCCAGCTGTTTGGGCTTCCTGTGGCTTGTGTGTGAGATAAACCTGTAGCGGACTATCATCCAATCCATGGTCCAGCTGTTTGGGTTTCCTGTGGCTTGTGTGTGAGATAAACCTGTAGCGGACTATCATCCAATCCATGGTCCAGCTGTGGGCTTCCTGTGGCTTGTGTGTGACTTGAACCTGCAGTGGACTATCATCCAATCCACGGTCCAGCTTTGTGGGCTTCCTGTGGCTTGTGTGTGACTTGAACCTGCAGTGGACTATCATCCAATCCACGGTCCAGCTTTGTGGGCTTCCTGTGGCTTGTGTGTGACTTGAACCTACAGTGGACTATCATCCAATCCACGGTCCAGCTGTTTGGAATTCCTGTGGCTTGTGTGTGAGATGAACCTGTAGTTGATTAGCATCCAATCCACGGTCCAGCTGTGTAGGCTTCCTGTGGCTTGTGTGTGACATGAACCTGTAGTGGACTATCATCCAATCCACGGTCCAGCTGTGTGGGCTTCCTGTGGCTTGTGTGTGACGTGAACCTGTAGTGGACTATCATCCAATCCACAGTCCAGCTGTGCGGGCTTCCTGTGGCTTGTGTGTGACGTGAACCTGTAGTTGATTAGCATCCAATCCACGGTCCAGCTATGTGGGCTTCCTGTGGCTTGTGTGTGACATGAACCTGTAGTTGATTAGCAAACAAATCAACTAAAATGCAGATACCATGAACAATCTATTGCGTCACATTGGATCAGGTACAAACAGTGATAAGCAACAGACCACTGCAAGGACCAATCAAACAATGTGAAAAGGCATTCTCTCAAAATGGCACTACGGTCAGCCAAACCTGACATCATCAGCGCTCAAAACTAGAAAGCAGACACAGACAGCTGTTTCGGGCTGATTGGCCCTTGTCAGTGTGCCGTAGCTAGAACATAATGAGACTAGGAACCACTACACCTAGCCACGGTAGTCTAGTGGTTAGCGCGTCGGACTTTCAACCTGAAGGTCGGTGGTTCGAAGCCTGGTCTCTGCCGTCGTGTTGTTTCCTTAGACAAGAAACTTTACTCCACACTGTCTCTCTCCACCCAGGTGTATAAATGGGTACCGGCGACAAAATGCTGGGGGTAACCCTGCGATGGACTAGCATCCCATCCAGGGGGGAGTAGCAATATTCCTAGTCGCTTCATGCTACAGAAACCGGGTTAAGCTCCGGCCGTGTGGGCCATCTGGCTCGTGTGCGACTTTACTTTTACTTTACTTTACCACTACACCTATCTCATATAAGTCGCTAATCATTCTAGAAAGAGCCGTGATAGAGAAAATTGCAAACTCACACGCAACCATCCTTAAACAACATGTGTAACTAATAAACGATCTCAGTTAAATTGTGATATATTTTATTGTTGTAATTTGCTGACGGTATACCCGTGTGAGACGGTCTACCATCGAAAGTATAAAGGATATGTTTTATACTCTATATATTTCTGTTGGTAGACCGTGGTAGTCCGTGGTAGATCGTCATATATCATCATATATTGTCATATGGCTTAGTGTAAAGCTAAAGCCAGAGTACAATATAGAAATGCACAACAAAAATTATTATACCCCGCACTTTGCATTCAAATTAATGCAAGTTCACCTTATAGGCTGCAGTGTACCATATACAAATTTTGCCACCCCAAGAGCAATTCTCGAAAGGGTTTCATTTTTGTCATTAGTGTTAAATATCACTACTAATCGGCAGTAGTAAATTTATAGAGGTGTGCATTCCTGCGTTTGGCATGGTGATATGCAAATTAGCAAATTTTCAGTACCCGATCACTATGTCAGGTATTGCATAATTGAGCACTTTTTCTCTACTTTTCGAGTCCATTCCGCTCAATTGCAACACCTTGAACGCGAATTTACTCTCAAAATATTTCACCTATGTTCCTATAAGGCTACAAAAACATCTAAAACCCATGAACTTGAATGCAACACAAAACGTCAAGCGTATATTGAAGCATATACCATTTCGAATGCATTAATTAGTGCAATTTGTGTCAAATGCAAACACAAAAAAACCCAGTTATTCTCTTGCCATTTTAGAATTCGTAGCATGGTGAATATTAGAGCTGGATTTTTTCAAACACCCTGTAGTCATGCAAAACTTACACAAGTTTCAACACGAATAGCCTTGTTCGTTGTAAGTTATTAAGCAGTGAACGCCTCAGACAATTAGCTGCAAAACTGTTGAGACACTGACAAAAAACACTCAATTTTATAAAAAATGATGACTAAAAAAACAAAAGAACAATATATTTCCCTCACAACCCCCCCTCCCCCGTTCAATGTTGTTAGCCAAAGTTTTGGACATGGCGCCGGTCACAAAACAACATTGATGAGGGGGGAGGGGTAAGGAAAGGTAGCAATGGTGCACTCTTCCAAAAAAGCACTTGTGAATGAAAGTGTCTCAACTACTTTTGCAGCTAATTGTAGAACATAATGAGACTCGGAACCACTGTACCTATCTTGTATATGTCGGTAATCATTCTACTCCAATCCACAGTCCAGCTATGTGGGCTTGCTGTGGCTTGTGTGTGTCATGAACCTGTAATTGATTAGCATCCAATTCACCGTCCAGCTATGTGGGCTTCCTGTGGCTTGTGTGTGACATGAACCTGTAATTGATTAGCATCCAATTCACCGTCCAGCTATGTGGGCTTCCTGTGGCTTGTGTGTGACATGAACCTGTAATTGATTAGCATCCAATCCACGGTCCAGCTGTGTAGGCTTCCTGTGGCTTGTGTGTGACATGAACCTTTAGTGGACTATCATCCAATCCACGGTCCAGCTACGTTGGCTTCCTGTGGCTTGTGTGTGACATGAACCTGAAGTGGACTAGCATCCAATCCACAGTCCAGCTATGTAGGCTTCCTGTGGCTTGTTTGTGACATGAACCTGTAGTGGACTATCATCCAATCCACAGTCCAGATGTGTGGGCTTCCTGTGACTTGTGTGTGACATGAACCTGTAGTTGATTAGCATCCAATCCACGGTCCAGCTATGTGGGCTTCCTGTGGCTTGTGTGTGATGTGAACCTGTAGTGGACTATCATCCAATCCACGGTCCAGCTGTGTGAGCTTCCTGTGGCTTGTGTGTGACATGAACCTGTAGTTGATTAGCATCCAATCCACAGTCCAGCTATGTGGGTTTCCTGTGGCTTGTGTGTGACATGAACCTGTAGTGGACTATCATCCAATCCACAGTCCAGCTGTGTGGGCTTCCTGTGGCTTGTGTGTGACATGAACCTGTAGTGGACTATCATCCAATCCACAGTCCAGCTATGTGGGCTTCCTGTGGCTTGTGTATGACTTGAACCTGTGGTTGATTAGCATCCAATCCATGGTCCATCTGTGTGGGCTTCCTGTGGCTTGTTGCTTTTTATCCACCTTATTGGCTCAATAAATCAAGCTTCTGTAATATATTTTTCAGCTGTTGGTATCACAAATCAGAGGGAAACAACGGTGGTGTGGGACAAACGTACTGGAGAACCACTACACAATGCTATAAGTAAGTTTCCAGTGAATTTTTGTGTTTGAGATGAAGCTACTAACAAGTGATAACCTCATTATTTCCAGCTTTTTGCGACAAACAACCACCTTTATGCATTGAAATGGAAAAGTGTAGACTTGTGTTGCATGCCATATATGATACAGCTGACTTTCCTATATCTACCACTCTCACAAGCGACCATCTTCATAAATCCGATTTAAAATTGATCACTCCAACATTGTATTACTCGACTAAACCAGTTCAGAGAACCAGAAACTAAAAACAACCAGGCAGAGTGGTTATTTGCCGGTCAACAACAATTTATTCAATTTATTCAACAACAAACAATCACAACAATGTATTGTTAGTATAATAATGGAAGAGTTGAATGATTTGTTTGCCCTGCAAATAGCTGGAACGGTCCAGTATTTTCAAAGTATCTGACCATTAATGCCCCAAAAGATCCCATGCGAGTTCTCTCACAATGATGGTGGTGATGATGATGATTGATGATGACGATGATCACAAATCTTGTAGCTGGACACTGCTCTCGGTCTTTTTTGTACAGACCTCGCTATGCTTGGTCCTGACTTGCATGATGAACATGTAAGTGACCTTATGACATGTTGTTCAATTTGCAGTTTGGCTTGACACAAGGACAAAATCCACTGTTGATAATTTTGAGGCCAAAACTACAGAGAAGACAAGGGAGCATGTCAGAGTAAGTGATAAGGGTAAACATTAGAAAAGCAAAGACAAGGGGAGGGGGGTCACGAGAGAGGGAGGCAGGCACTGAGAAATAAAGTGATGGGAACTATAAAGGGAGACATGGGCAGGAACTAAGATATAATGGCATTTTTGAACTGGTAGAAAAGCAGGAGAAAGGGGGATTTTTTCCAAATATTGGATAATATTATTTTTGTAATAGAAAATGCACAAATAGGCAGGGGCTGCCAAGAAAGGGTCTGAATCAGGAAGAAAGTAATAAGTAAAGGGAAGTTCTGTCCTCTACTTTTAATAGCATCCAGTCATGGTGCTCAGAGATAGGCATCAAGTCTGGATTTACATGTGGCTGTCATTAAAGGGCAAGTGCCAGTGAGCCCCAGCTACTTTGGTAGAAAAACAAAATATTGACAACACCAGGATCCAATTCCCCCCCCCCCCCCCCCCCCCCCCCCACTTTCTTCACTTGAACGCCTTTTTAAATCAAAGGGCTCTTAGAGCCATCTCGTGAATATGAAACAATGTAAGGTTAAGTCCACAAATTGCTTTTAGTTTTCTATACTGAGTTTGAAGTCAAAGAATTGCAGAGTAAAACAGATTTAAAACGACCAAAACATCTTAGCATGACATAAATTTGCATTGTGTGAAGCGAGACTGTCTAGACAAGTGGATGATGTAATAACACTGGGGAATTAAAAAAAGTTTACTACAGCAATCATCCTTTAACATGTAATACACTGGGGAATTAAAAACGTTTACAGATGATGGAACGAGTGAAAATTTGCATATCTGTCCCTGTATACTATATCTTGTTCAACGCTTCATGTATTGACAAGATAAAAAGTAGTGACAGCCCTGCATGTAGGTCACCATGATGTACAATATATTTTCCCACATGAAAAGCAGATTCGATTAAGTACCAAAGCATCATTCCTGCCTTTTCTGGAAATAAGATAACCTTTTAGAAACTTCATCCAGTAAATTCTTTACGACAACAAATTATTTGCAGAAGTAGAACACTAAATATAATTTATCATATTTTTCTACTGGAATGTGAAAAACTTCCAAAACCACTCAAGCTAAGGATAAAGGAGTTCTAAGGTCTTCCAAGGAAAAATGTTTAAAAAAGATCTGTTTGTGGTAGAAAATTAAAGTGCACCTAACCCCCAATTTTTTTTCTTTTAATCAACTCAATGTACGTTGAAAAGTCGAATAGTGAAATATTTCTTGTTTTTAACGTCGCGATAGTGAGTTATAGAGATTTGAATTTACAAAATGCTAATTAGATGACGTCAAATCAAGACTTTACCATTATTTCTACTTCAATTTACAATACGCAGTTCACAGCTTAAGGATAATCAATTTAAGAAATACTAAATAAAAACTGTTAATAGTCAATTGATTTGTAAAAAAAAATATTACTTGGAGGTGGAAACAAGTAGTTGTATAATAAATAATTCTTGATTTGATGTCATCTTATTAACATTTTGTAAAATTCAAACCTCTATAATTCAGTAACGCAACGTTAAAAACAAGAAATATTTAACCATTCAACTTTTCAACGTACATTGAGTTGATTAAGCAAAAAAACAATTTTGGGTTTAGGTGCACTTTAAGGCTAAAAGATAAAGAGTAATGTATGTACCCTCAAAGTGTGAGTGAAGTTTTAATCTCCATGTGCTACATCTCATGGTGACTTGTATCGTTATTGCAGAAATTGTGTGGTCTCCCAATCAATACATATTTCAGTGCAGTGAAGTTGAGGTGGCTCATTGATAACTGCGAGGCAGTGAAAAATGCTGTTAAGGAGGAAAGATGTTGTTTTGGAACTGTGGACTCATGGTTGATTTGGGTAAGTTCCTCATCTAAATAAGAAACCTCGCCTCTTGTAAGCAATGGCAACAACTTTTTCCATAAGAGATTGTGTTTTTATTCCTGGTAAGCAAATCACTCACTCATAACATCTCAATGTTACATCAGATGCAAATTGGAAAATGTTATGTAGTACAACCCCAATGTTTGTCCTTGCATTGATGCTTTAAATATGTACTTTGAAATAACAACTCTCAGGTTTTCCTGTGATCTGACCTCTTGTCTGACCATTGCCCATTGACAATTAAATTTTTTCAATTATTCGCTGACAGAGGTTTAACTGTTTTGTCTTTTGTACCATAGAATTTAACTGGAGGTGCCAAGGGAGGAGGCCTACATATCACTGATATCACAAATGCCTCAAGAACAATGTTCCTCAACCTTGAAACTCAAGCGTGGGATCCGTATTTATGCAAGTAAGATAATCATTTTTTACTTAATATTTTTAGTTTTTGAGACAGAATTGAAGGGGTCGGGGCATAACCAGCCTATGTTGCTTTTTCAGCGTTTTGACTTTTTTTCTCGCTCAGTTTTGCCTAATTTTATAGTACAACGAATAATATCACAAACCCTTGTCGAATTTGCACTAATCCTAAGAAACTGGACTAATTTCACCTGAAAAAAAGCAGTCGAGAGTTCTGGTCTTCTAGTGATTGTTTACATTCAGAGCGTAATTTCGACGCCATTACAGCAGATTGGCCGCGAGAATATGCGACCGCAATACTCCTGACCCGCGCCAACGACATGAACGAAAATACCGTTTTTTACGCGCGCCTGGTTCGTATTGATCGCGAGCTCGCTACGGCAAACACATCGTCTGTAGTGTGCGTATGAGCCAATATGTTTAAGGCCCGTCCGGTGATTGAAGGACATCATTAAGTCCGGAAATCCGTAAGTCTCTAGCACCTCTCAAAGAAACGAGTCGTGTTTCTTGCCTAAATCTCTATTTCACGCTCGAAGGTGAAAATAGACGTTGGTGGACAAGGCGAGCCGGCAGGAAAGTCAGGAATCACTTCGGATCAGAAAAAGGGCAGCGTTGTGAGTTGTGGGCCATTTCCCATCCCGTGCCGTAGTCGAAATGCCCGATATCCGAAGTGCTTCGAGACTTCTAATATTTTCCGTATTTCGTTTGGCGGACATTCCGTTTTCGTTTTCGCCATTGATATCCCGACATGCTTTGCGACAGTGGCAGATAGGTCGGCTTTGCGTGGTCGCGCGGGAGATTGAAATACAGCGTTGGGCAGCTCAAAGTGAGTTCTTGCGGCCGGGTGAAATTCAGCAAGGCGGGCAAAGACTATGAGCCGACAGCGGAGGACCGGGAGTGCTTCCTAAAGGAGGTCCGTAACGATAAGGGAGATGGCGCGAATCTAAGTGGCTGACTATCGGTGATAAAAATGAAGCGATTTTGAGGGAATGAACTTCGGGATTTATTTTTCTTGAGCGGGATTCAGCGGTGCGGGCCCAAACTTGGCCATCTGAAGTGAAAAATCAGCGTAAAATCGAGAAATTCGGGTAAACCTTGGGATTCATTTTTTCGAGCGGGATTCAGCGGGAGACATGCAAATTTTTTTTTTGCATACCTTAATTCTCAAAAACGACGGAAAAAAACAACAGAAAAAAATCTGAACAATGTTTTGCAACTAATTTGTAGTTCACATACCAAAAATGGACAAATCTGAGCGAGAAAAATAAAAAACAACCTCAAAAGCAACATAGGCTGGATATGCCCCGAGCCCTTCAATTGTTTAGACATCGGGTTACAGTGGAACCTCGTTAAAGCACTACAGTAACTGTGATCAAAATTTGACATTTTGTATTGGAAAAAATTGCATTCCTTACAGCTTGCTACAGGCGGATATGTTGCAGGTAAAATCCATTCTCAGGCTCAATATAGGTTAAACTAGTAATAATCAGAGATTAAGAGTGTGTTCGACATGTTCGTTAAAAGCTGATTTGAAAGAAGCAGTATAGATGTCGATTCACACCATGCTAAATGTTTTTGTTCACCGCCACTTGAGAGTGCAAGAAACTCGCAAACATTTTGCGGTGACAAGGAAGAAACAGCGTGACATTTGCGTTACTTTTTGTTGACATTTACATACAGTACATGCAAATATATCAAGCGAATAACATTGAATATTCGACAAACAGCAGCACAGATGTAATTAAGATGATGTGATTCAAACATAAGCTTACACGATAAACAATAAAACTAAACAAAATCATAAAGAAATCGAATGTTATTTAGTAAAATAGCAATGATAAGATAAGCAAACAAAGGAACACCGTGATGCAGCCGTCTATATTTTTAACAGCAGCAGCAGCTAAAAAACAGCAACAACAGTGAGAAAAAACATGCGGGCATAAGTCACGGGGAAGAATTGTTGGATTCAAACAGAAAAAAAATCGCAGCCAACCATTATTTCACTTGCCGTATGACAAAGACCGATGAATTGTGTAGAGATCGACGTGGATCGACAGCGTTCGTAAACAGACCCTGAAATGTCCGTGGTTGATTTTGCCGTCAAACCTCTGCCAGGCTTCATTTCACTTGCTATGTGATAAAAATCGGTCAATTCTCAACTTTTTTCCGGCCGTTGAAAAGCGTAAAGTTGCTTTTATGCGCCGCAGATTAATAAGCGAAGCGAAAGCGTCCTTCTCCGATCGGCAGCAAGCTCTATGACAGCGAGGCCAAAGTAGATACCAGTTCCCGCCCATGAATTTGCCCCTGAAAAACACAAAAGAATCTTCGAGGGGGGGGGGGCTAATCGGATAAAGAAGCATGAGAAAAAATCTCAATTTTTTTCCGCTAGGAAATTGCACAGGACACCCAACACATGATACAGGACATTCAACACGAAATTAGGATCGCATTCGCAGACAAACGCAATGAGTACCCAGTATTCAATCTAAGAAAGCTAATCCTAACCCAAACAAAAGCTAACCATCACCCCTAGCACAAAGATACATGTAGCCAGTGATGTGAGGGTTAGCTTTGTACTGGAGTTAAGGTTAGATTACCCACCCAAAAAACATAGATTCAATACTGGGTACACATTTAACCTAGATTGAATACTCATTAAACCTGAAACCGGATTTCACCTATAACAGATATACCTATCTGGGCCACTGAAATGAAGTTTCGATCAGCTCCACAAAGCAAAAAATATTGAGCTTAGAAAAGTACATAATTTATGTAGTGTTTTACAAGTCCGCCATTATAGATTTATGTTCCAGCGAGCCTTTTGTTTAGCCGTGTGAAGTTATTTTTTCACTGATTTCTCACTTCAGTTTGCAAGTGAAAGCTTATAGCACCAATGCAAAACACGCTTCACATCACTTCTAAAATGAAACAAGATTAAAAAACGCTCTCTAGTTTCTTGAACGGTGATTCATAGAACTTGTGTGGATGTTCAGATTGGAAATCACGTGCAATTGGTAAGAACATGGTAGTTTGATGGCGGTTAAAAATTGTACTGTACTTAAGATGACTTGTACTTTAGGAAGTTAACTACTGATTCGCCAAAAATGAAACGTACTCAAGACAAGGATGTGATTTTCCTAGCACTTTAATGTGGACACTGTTGCAGGACCAGAGAAGTTGTTCAATCATAATAATGAGGTGTCCAACACATGGGCTGTAAAGTAACAAAAATATAATGGCAAAACTTACCAATGACAGCAACAACCAGACATAAATACCATCAACTGACGGTTTACAATTCACATGACTCTGAAGGCGACTTCCGCTCAGGGTGTCGAAATGTCAGCCATTGTCAACAACAACAGTTCTTTTCAAAACTACATTAACCTGGACAATCACATTATTTTATTTAGTATAAATGTTGTGGTTCAAATTTTTCTTTGGTTTAAATTAATATACAATTTAATTTTAAAACCAGTTTCCTTTGTCCTATAATATGATAATCAATCTGAGACAAAGGAAAAGAAAACAAAAAAACTTTTTTCAAACCATAAAAAATTTGAACAAAAACATACATACATTGTCTAGTCATATTTTAACAAAACTAGTCAGTGTAAAATCAATAAAAATTCCCAGTGTTACATACATACATACATACATACATACATACATACATGCATACATACATACATACATACACACATACTTTATTTCACTTCCCCAATGAGGCTTTTCAGCGAAATAGTTACAACTTATAGTGATTAAAATACAATCTAGATAATAAAACTAGGTTAAAAGCTGCTGGCCCGTTTAAAGTCTGCATCTAAGCTAACAAGGCTTTTTAGCGAAATAGTTACAATATTACTGTATAGTCGGATTAAAATAATATCAAGATGATAAAACTAGGTTAAAAACTTACTAACTAAAGGTGTTACTTTGATTTGTTTTCAGATTTTTTGACATTCCCATGTCAGTTCTACCAACTGTGAGAAGTTCTTCAGAAATTTATGGCAAACTGGTAAGTTGTCAGTTTATCCACAAATACAATGCATTTGTATGCTAAATAAAATAGTGAACTGAAGCCACCAAAACAAGAACAATTATTTCAAATTTCTTTTTTCAAAATATCAAGAAAGTAACATCACAAAATGGCTTTCAGTTGAATGGTCACACTTTAATAATTCATCCACATACTCAGACGTAAGAATCGCCTTTTTACAGTATACTAAACAGCACAACAGGAAAGTACTGCTCTGTAGAACTCTTTCAGTCAAATGGTTACACTTTACTTTAGGAATTCATCCACATTCTCAGAATTAAGACAGCACTTCACAACATACTTAACAGGAAAGTACTGCTCAGTATATATCTTTCATGTGAACAGTCATACTTTTGAATTTTGTTCACAGACAGTACAATAAACAGTATCACAGGAAAGTACTGCTCAATGGCTTTCATTTGAATGGTCACACTTTAGGATTTCATCAACAGACTTAACAGTTAGAACCACCTTGTACAGCATAATAAACAGTACCACAGGAAAGTACTGCTCAGTAGCTTTCATTTGAATGGTTACACTTTAGGATTTCATCAACAGACTTAACAGTTAGAACCACCTTGTACAGCATAATAAACAGTACCACAGGAAAGTACTGCTCAGTTGCTAATCATTTGAATGGTCACACTTTAGGATTTCATCCACAAACTCAAAAGTTAGAACCACCTTTTACAGCATAATAAACAGTACAGTGTACCACAGGAAAGTACTGCTCAACCGCTCACCTTGTACAGCACACATGTAATAAACAGTACCACAGGAAAGTATTGCTCAATAGCTAATCATTTGAATGGTCACACTTTAGGATTTCATCCACAGACTCAAAAGTTAGAACCACCTTTTACAGCATAATAAACAGTACAGTGTACCACAGGAAAGTACTGCTCAACCGCTCACCTTGTACAGCATACATGTAATAAACAGTACCACAGGAAAGTATTGCTCAATAGCTAATCATTTGAATGGTCACACTTTAGGATTTCATCCACAGACTCAAAAGTTAGAACCACCTTTTACAGCATAATAAACAGCACCACAGGAAAGTACTGCTCGACAGCTTTCAACAACAGACTTTGGGATTTCATCCAAGGATAATGGAAGGATTAATTGTTGATCAAAACATTTAGCACTATATAAAGTTTGTGTCAGAGTAACTGTTTTCCTTTGTGTTGCTGTGCAGGTTGAGGGACCCCTGAGTGGAGTGCCGATATCAGGGGTATGTTATGTTGTCTTTTCTTTCATTAGAGAGTGCCAAACATCAAAATGCAAGAAGAAACCCAAATTTATTTTGCAAATTAAAATATTGAAAAACAAAAGGAGAAAGTAGCGGGCCCCGTTACTTTCAGAATTAGCAGGTCTAAGGGGCCACAACTTTTTGGTAGCTGCTACTTTCGGGCACCTAAAATATGTGGGTAAAAAAAAATAATGATAAATATAATGTCTCTTTGATTCTCTATTTCTTATTGATTCTTCAGCATTCCTCGGCATTATTGTACAGTAAAACACTAAAGCTATTTCATCTGCAGGAGACATTAGACCTCAGTATGGTATTTTCGATTGGACTTTCAGGTTGGCCGTTTATTTTGAGTGGGGCGTAACTTTCAGGAATTACTAGTCAGAAAGGTTCAAAAATTAACATTACTTTTTTTTTGGGGGGGGGGGGGGGGGGGGATGGGGGGGCTACTTTCGGAATTGTACGGTAGGTTCTCAGATTTGTTCATTTGTCCCATACTTACGGCATGTGGAACACTGCATCTTTCTAACATGTAGTTCATGACCAAGCTTAAAATTTACCGTCTTGCTTTTTCATTTTTATTCCAGGGCAATTTAGAATGCTTAGTTATTGCTTACATGTGAATGCTTACATTCACATGTAAATACAATATTAACTGAACAGGTTAACTATAGAATGATATATCTTAATTGTAGTGTCTTGGGGACCAGCAGGCGGCTTTAGTTGGACAACTGTGTTTTAACCAGGGAGATGCCAAGAACACGTAAGTGGAGATGGAATGAGATATTAGAACAGATTCTTTGGGTTTAAATAATTACATTGTACTTTTTATTAATTTGAATGTAAGTTTTAGAAAGTGTCTTTTCATACCAAGTGGCACAAAGGATGAAAGAAACTATTTTATCCGGCTACTGATTATGATCATTTTATCCTTTAGGTATGGCACTGGATGTTTTCTGTTGTACAATACAGGAACTGAGGTAAAATCCATTTGAAAACAACAATAGCAAATGGATATATTAAGGCTCCAGTAACTCATCTTTACATAAACACACAAATTTTAGTTGCATGCACTAAAAAACAAATTATGTGGTGTACTGTGTCATCCAGTGCAAGCTTTCATCTGTCATGTAGTCTTTGTTGTCTATGAAAAAATCGGTCCTGGAAGACTGCAAACTTGTGTTATAGTGACTAAAAGTATGCATATAGACCTTATTCAAAATGATGTTTATGTTAATTAGTCCCCTTAGCCTCATTTTAGAGTAAAAATTATTTTCAATTTTACACATGCTAATGAGGCCAAGGGCGCTAATTAACATAAATATAAAATAATAAATCGGCCAGCATTAATTTTTTTAACAAGGTCTATGGATCAGAGAGTCTTATTTATGGAAGTATAAGAGAAAATGCTCTAAAAATCTGTGCGAGTCCATTAATATTGTTTCTCAGAGAGCATATACTAAGTACCCTGTGTGTAGGTGCTGACTTTTGATTTGTATTGATGAAGGTGGTGGTTTCACAAAATGGTCTTCTGACAACAGTAGCTTATAAACTGGGGCCTGACCAACCTACAGTCTATGCTTTAGAGGTGAGCATGGTTAATTTTGTAGTGGCAGTTTGTTATATAGAGTGGTTGTAATTTAAGAGTTGTGACTGCTTTGGTTTTGTATTGCTATGCACCAACACCAATATTGTGAGTTGGTCGTGCACATTTTCCCATGCTTAGCGCTGGCTATATGTTTTTGCTTCATGCTCTGGTTGGTTCATTAAATTGTCTACCTCTGTTTTCATTGGCCAGAGTAACTACCTTCAATTGGTTTTGGTCTTGCAACACTCTAGTGCAACCCGCTCTAATGCATGCACCGTAAACTATTGTGACATTTATAATTTGTGACCCTCCACGGGTACCCTGGGTGCCAGAGGTTTTTATTTTTTAGTGGAAACGGCGAGTTTGAGCGGCGAAGCCACGACAACGAGCCCGTTTGTACGGTTAATTTCACTCATGATATTCAGAGAACGGACCTCTGGATCCAGGGTGCTCCACGGGAAAACAGGGATAAAGGTGATAGCACGCTCACAACACGCTTCCACTTTAAAACAAAATAAATTGGTTTTAGCATGCTTAAAGTGTGTTCAAGAGCACACTTCATTAGCAAACTCCCTTGTTTCATCGGACACACTAAGAACAATAAAGTGTGTATATACGAACAATGCAGTCAAACAAAAGAAGCGTGTTAACCTTCGTAAACAAAAGCTAGCGTGTGACAACACTCTTAACGTGCGAAATAGCACAACACGCTTAGCGTGCGAGATCTCACGAAATTGTTTACTGGTGTGCTGAAAGTTTTCGAAATACAGAGAGAGTAGTGAGATTACACGTTGATGTAAACAGTTACCTATCTACCGTTTTGTCTAAGCTCAAATTGACCGCATTATTTGATTGTAGCTTGACCTTGTCTAAACTATCGGTCGCCGTTGTTGCGATGCAATTTCGAAATAAGGCGGTTTTATTTATATTAACGTAATTCTCGAACTCAGTGTTTTAGCTGTCTTAATAAGAACGTGGTGCAGTGTGAAGAAGCAGGCAATAAGCATACTTGGCAATGCGTGTTGTCAGAAGCTTATCACGTAGAAGCGTGCAACTTCCCCACAGGGTGCGCGGGTGCGGGACCGCACAATTCCTAAAAATCCGCCCAATACTGAAATATTTGCTTAAAATTTTAATTAAATCAGGTATTTCTATTGATTACCAAGATTTCGAGAAACGTTTTAGGCTATTTTCAGTCCATTTTCCTTCCAAACAATCGAGAAATCCCTTGCTTTCCTGGAACAGCTCGAGCGGATCGATATATAAAAACAACAAGGCGTTCTCTTCCCCGTCTTGGGAACTAGTCTCAGTTTTACTTCTATCCGACTTCCTACAGAATTTTTCGCGTAGCTTTTTAGTTCTCGTTTTCCAGACATTATGTCGTTTTTCTTAGCAGTCTGTTGATATTTTTTCGAGCGCTTTCGCTTCCTCTTTCAGTTTAATATGTCGGGGACCGAAGAAGAAACACCGAAGAAATGTACCGTCGCGCCGAAATAAATGTGACTCTGTCTGAATTATTTTCGCAAAAAACTGATCAAGTTTGCAAATCGACAAACAAACTATTAAAGCGCTAGTACTTCGGATTGATAGGAGCAAATTATTAAGTTCTGATCAGAATACTGGATTCGATTTTTTCAATCAAGTGAAAGACGCTTTCATTCAAGAAAATGAAAAACAAACATGCTATCAAATTACATTTAGCACGCAATTTGCATACATCTCGAGGTTGTGTTTTTGCGGCAAACTTTAGAAGAATTGTGTGAACCTTTAATGGAAATTATTCACACTACATAAAATGTACGGATTTTTCATAAAGTAACGCTCAGATCGGAAACATTTTATTTTGAGGTGGTATTTCGGTTTTACCCGATCGAGTTCATCGTGTCACGCAATGTGATTTTGTTGAGACAAAATAATAAACTTTGGTGAGGGAAAACAGCCGCAAATTGGCGATTGCTGGGTACATTTTAATCCCTAAAGTAAAACATCTATTTGTATTTTTCATTTATGCAGAATATCCGCCCTGTCATATTTTTCTGGCCTGGCTAGAACACTGGTAATTTAATATTTGGTTGGTCACAGGATTGCGCAATCCCGCACAATTTCCCGCACAATCGAAGTTATTTACCGCACAATTTGACCAAAAACCCCCGCACAATTTTATTTTTTTTCCCCGCAGCCTGTCAGAATCCCTGCCTATATGTTCAGAACTATGGGGATTATTAGAATTCCCAACCGACCAATCAGAATCGCGGATTGAATTTTTGCCGTGATATGGATGGAGGTTTTCAGCTCCACGCGCGTATGTGCGGCCGCTCAAATCGGCAAGAAAACTTCGAGGAAACTACAAGCGCTTCGCAAATATGGACAGCTTACTTTCACGGCTATTTTCGTCGCTACCAAATCACATTTTGAGGTTCAAAACTGAAGAGGAAAAAGTATTGAATATTTTTGTAGTTCTAAGAAGATGACCACGAAGTAAGGAACAAAAAAAAGCTCAACACCGCGAAATCTGGACAACTCAGGTTTTTTCAAGCCTTGTTTCATCTCTACCAAATCACCACTAAAATGGCTCTTTAAAGAATTTCATGTGCAATATAGTAATGTATTTTACTTATTCAAATGTAGTTTTAAATTAGAAAGATTGATACTCAAATGCGCTTAACAACACTGTTCGGGCGACTTTGCCAGACTGCTAATGCAGTTTACAATTAAGTGTTGAATGTGACATAGGTGCCCCCATAACTTAAACAAAGTAGACCACAGACATCAGGGACTACGTCCCCTACTCTTTGCGAAGAGTGCTATGGGGTCTTTAACGTCCCCTATACAGGAAGGACAACTGACAAATGTAGGAGACAAAGCCAGCAGCTTAATGTCACCACGCAATGAAGCGATCATCTGAAGTGAGGCAGATGTTTAGCACACAGCTATCATGATCTTACCAGTTATTTTAAGACCCTGGTTTTTGGTCCGGCCAGGATTCAAACTCGTGACCTCCCGCCCGCATGGTAGTCCGGGGCTCTGCCAACTGAGCTATTAAACTGGTCGGCGGTAAGAATTTTAAGAATTTTTGAGAGCAATGCCATTCTTGTTTTCCACAGTGGGGTTAGGGGGTGGGGGTTGATCTGATTTGACCCATGTTTTGTACCCTATGGTGGTGTTTTAAAAAAAACATTCTTCCGAAAAGTCAAATGCTCTACATACATGTGTAGCTTGGCTCTCCCCAACTCTCAGGCTGCACATAAATAAAATATTGGCGATTATTTCAAATGGTTCAAAGGATGTTCGCTTAATGACTGTTCTTTTACTTCACAGGGTTCTGTTGCTATCACTGGAGCAGCTGTAAAATGGCTGAGAGATAATCTCAATCTTATCAGCAAGGCTTCAGAAATAGGTGTGTAGATGTAGCACAGTGGAAGATCTAGGGTAGGGGCCCAGCCCTTTTCACCTGACGACGTTTCTTCAATTTGGTGTATATAAACTGCTAACCCTAACCTCAACTGAAAGCTAACCAGTTACTCCATTATAAAAGTCTCAATAAGGTGTCCGAGGTGGTTTAGGCGGTTGGTATCGAATGCTAACCGGGAAATTGCAAATCTGGTTTTGTTTCAAAAAAATCGTTTTACAGACCAATTCTTAAAATAAAAAAAACACAGGAAAAGGACAACGAATTCTCTCAGTTGAAAGTTTTATTCAAATATCTCATGATTAGTTTAGTCTCAAGAGCAAAACGCGTTAAATCATCGCATCGAGGAAACTGTCGGCCACGCAAGCAAATTTGTTTAGCATATGTCGAAGAATTTGTCGCAGAATTGCTCGACCGCGAATGTGGCTGAGTTTTTTTAATATTTCTCAAAAACCATTGATAACACAAAGAAACAGTCTATGAAATGTTTCTTACAAAGTAAATGGACATTCAAAAATGTTATTTTCTTACCGTAGTTTTCCAAGAATGCTTGAAAATTCTTAGCAAGTCTGTCGCTTCGCGCTTAGAATATGAATTCTGAAGGAAGACATGTCCTATAAAACTTTGTGATATATGGATGCTTATCCTCAAAGGAAGATTCCATCGCTTTCAGCTCTCTAACCGCCACTTCACTTTTCATTCCATTTCGAAGTCTTAAAAGGCGTGTTTACATTTTGGTAATAGAAAATGAACGGCTGAAAAATTGAAGTGTAGAGTACAGAAGCGGCCATATTTGTTTGAAATCTGATAGTCTAGGTTGCTGAATAGTCTTTTTTACAGTTGTGTGCTTGGTGACCGTACCTTTGAGTGGAAGCGAGGCTGAAGGTGACCTTGCTTTGATACAAACCTTTCTGCCTTTCGTATGTTAATAATGTTTTTCTCATGCTAACTAGCTAAATTTACATCTGAAAAGCTCCAAGGTCTGTATCATAGCAAGGTCACCTTGCGCAATACAAATTGTATTATTGTAAATGTAGCCAGGCTCAAAAACATAATTGCCGCGAAAAATCCCCAGACCTCCTCGGCCCTTATTCACAGCCTTATATATTATACCAAATGCCTGAGTTTCATGACACTGTTGCAATGAATCTTTTTATTATTATTTCTACACAGAAACCTTGGCAGCCAGTGTTACAAGTTCTGCTGGCGTGTACTTTGTTCCAGCATTCTCTGGGCTCTATGCACCATACTGGCAAACAGATGCTAGAGGGTATGTGCATTGTGTGGTTGCTGTTTCTGGTACATGACATTGCTGATAGTATTCTCTTGACCTAATGTTGTTATGTTATTGTACATTTTGTGTAGAATTATCATAGGATTAACCCAGTTTACCAACAAAGCGCACATAGCAAGGGCGACTCTTGAAGCTACATGTTTTCAGACAAGAGAGGTAAGAGGGGTGGTGTGACAACTTGTTATTGCTTCTTGTACTACCAAAACTGCCCAAGATCTGAAAAGTCCCCCACCCCCCCCCCCCCCCCCCCCCCCCCCCCCCACCTTCCTTATTTTGCATTTTGCAAAGGAAGTAAAGCCGAGAAGACAGAAAAAATTCACTCTGTACTATGTTCATTCCCCCTTCCCTTTTATTTGAAAGGTTACACCTTAGGATTTCATCCACAGAGCAGAAAAATTCTTACAAGGTTTGACTCTGACACTAAAAAGTTCAAAGGTGCCTCCAACTGAGAGTTTTCCAAAACAGGAAAGATAATTTGTTATAAGTAGATCACAATATTTTGACTGTTTACTGTTTGTCTTCACCGGCCATGCTTTCTATTGAGTTGTTTAGATGAAGTCAATTTTGACTTTAAAACTTAGTGTCAATTTATTATTAGAGACCTTTAGCATCAGGTTTTTCGTGGCCAACGGCAAACCTGGGGATGTCACGTGACCACGGTCTCGCGGTCACGTTTGCAGTTCGCAGTTCACGTTTGAACGGCAGGAAGAGCTTCCAGCGGTAATTGATTTACGGCAAGGTTTTGCCATTAAAAATTTTACAGTCTCAGGTATAAAGCAAAAAGTAGGTTTTAATAACCGCTTGCAATATTCTAGTTAGATTTTTGAACTAAAATCAATGAATAATTCATATTTTTTGGGCAATGAAAGTATAGCACTTTGACTAGACGAAAAACAACATGGCGGCACAAGCATGTTGAACACCTTGCTAAAATTCCTGACCCTGGCAACCTGAGACTGCAAACGCCTAACCGCAAACTGCAGTTTGCGGTTTGCGGTCTCCAATAAAAAACCTGATGATAAGGTCTCTATTGAGTCATAAGCAATGTGGATTATGAGGTTTTTATTAATAGTAGCTCCACTTTTAGACATACATGTATAAACTACATACAACCCAATATTCCTCAATTCACTCTGATGAAGAGCTAGCACTTGAAACATCTGAATCACTTTTAAGTCTATTTACGATGATCAATTTACCTTATCAAATCATTATTAATCATCATATACAGCAACTGAAGGAGTTGCAATTAGATCCTAAAAAAACTGCGGTTATCGCAGTTATTCAGCAACTGAGGGACTTGCAAATATTATTAGAGCCTGAAAAACTGGATTTGAAGCCATGACCTTAGCAATTCCAGTGCAAACGCTCTACCACTGAGCAACAACTCAAAATGATAAAACCAAATTTTCATTGTAGCTGTTAGATGCAATGAACATGGATTGTGGAATCCCATTGACATCTCTGCAAGTTGATGGTGGGATGACTGTAAATAACTTGTTGATGCAGTTGCAAGCTGACATTCTTGGAATTTCTGTTGGTATGTACTATGATTTCCAACACGATTTGAATTAAGGTGGAACTGGTCTGACATCAGGATGTCTGTGTGCTATGACCAAGATACAGATTCTAGTTCTCCCAGTCAGTCAATAAGCATTTCATCACATGACCAATAGATTTAAATTTAATAGAAAAATGCATGTTGTGAGTTTAACAACTTATGCTTAATTTTACAAAATAAAATTCTCTTACAGAGAGTTTGCTGTAATTGTTTGTTTGCAGTAAAAGTTATGATGCCGAGTCACACCCATTTCTATCAGGCCCATCAGCTTTTTTATGGACATTGCTCTGTGTTTTTTCTCTGATTTTCCTCCCTCTCCACAAAAAACAACATTTCTAAATTCCACTTCAGTCTGGAAATGATACTGAAATTTCTCTTTATTTATTTTTCAATCTCTTGTAAGAATTTGATGCCCTTTTATCATGACAAGTTTAATGTAGATTTTTTTCTAATTTTACATTGTATTTTACTTAATCATTGTCTTCTGTAATTTTTTTTAATAATATTTTTTAATATAATTTTTTAGATAATTGCATTACTTAATCAATTCTCTAGATCTGTTTATGATGTAATAATAGGTGGCTTATTTTTAAGGAGTCTTGTACTCTGTTTTAAGCCTACCTCAGATTGTCATGAGTGATTGATCATTGTAGTAAATCTGTAAATCTGAAACTTGATTAAATAAAATAAATAAATACTAGGTAGTAAGTTCCAGTTATTTATTTGTTTATTTATATATATTTTTATTGTTCTTGGTAGTTCGTCCAACAATGCCTGAGACCACTGCTCTAGGGGCAGCAATGGCTGCAGGCATGGCCAAAGGAGTGGAAGTATGGACAATAAGCCCAGACGACAAGTCTCAAATCAATACTGATGTGTTTGAGCCTGCTGTGGATCCACATGGTAAATCAAACTTAACTACTAACTACAGACCCACTCCACAACCAATACCTAGCTTCAGTTTCTGTGGCATATAGTGCTCACACCCGGGGGAGCGGGGAGGGGTGGAGGGGTACTTTAGATTTACTTTACTTTGGATGTGCGAATGGGGGCAAAAATCAATACCCAAAAGAATCCCTAGGGCTTCCGGCAAAACCCAATAAAATTCCCTGAACCAAGATCAAACCCAAAATAATTCCAGAAGGGATTAAAAATTAATGATATAACAAGTTTGGTTGGACTACGTTCGTAGCACTACACAGGCGATACGCATGCCAACAATAATTCTTTACCATGAATATGTGTATTGTTTTGAATACCCAGAAAAATTCTACTTCACTCGATGCAAGCCACCCCCAAAAATACTTGCCAAAATGTTCTTACCCAAAAAAATCCCAGAATCAAAAATTTCAAATCCAAAAAAATCCTTCGCATATCCCTGTGGCGTCACTTAAATCCGTACCAACCCGTTATGTGTTTAGCTTTCCTCCTTTGTGCATACGCACATACATGATTTTGCATATCATTGGAACATGAATTGTGTGCACAGAAACAATGCACATATTATAAACAATTAGTGCAATGTCCTTAACCCTTTCTCTCTCAGAGTCAATTATGGAGACATGTAATGTAGTTCTTACTTTTCAGTCTGTGGAACGAAAACTTATGGTGTGACCATTCAAATAAAACTTCTTCGACAGTACCTTTGCATGGTATCAATTGTTTTTTTAATATTTTACAAAATGAAATTTGAGATTTTTCTTGAATTTTTATCTTTGGCACCCTTGGGAGTAAAGGGTTTTAAGCCCCGGCTGTGTGGGCTTGCCGCGCCGTTAATTAATCTCTGGATTATTTATTTGACAACAGACCGGGATCGCCATTATGCTAGATGGAAGAAGGCAGTTCAGAGAACAATGAAATGGGAAGTGAATGACAATGAAAACCAAGGTAGAAAATAAACAGTAATAATAATTGACATCTCACCTGCATGTACAAAAAAGTATATAGGAAAAAAGTTATAGCTTTGTTAGAAATGAGTTTAAAGCATTTTAAATGACAAAGTTGAGAAAGTTGCCAATCTACACATTTTTTGAGCTATTTTGAAAAAAATAGCTCATTAGCAGGCGCAAAGGTTGGTTTGTGATGTTAGTATGTTTGTTAGTTTGTTTGTTTGTTTGTTTGTATGTATGTCTTGGGTTATGTCACACCAATCAGATTGCCTCTAGTATGTACACCGTGTACTATGTCAGCCAATCAAATTTTCGCTTCTAAAATGGTATTACTGAAGGTCAAAGAAGGGCACTTGACATGAATTGAAAATCAGCCATCTTGAATCTCCGCGATTGTTGCCGCAAACACTAAAAGTGTAAAGTTTTGAAAATTTGTTGCTTGGGAACTGTTCTCTAATCCCGACTGGCTTGCTAACCTGGCAATATCAAGGACATTTATTCAGAAATACTGCCTATAATGTGCCCTATGCATGAATGGTAGAATGGTCTGCGGGGGATGAGACGTCCAAAAAATGTGGACTGCGGTTACGTTCATAGGTGAGCTTATACTGAAGTATGAGTATAGTTTTATTGCAAAAACGGCAAGCCGATTTCAAATAATATGATGCGGAACACGAATTGTGTTTAGGAATATACATAACTTATATTTATTAATTAATTGTTATTCTTTGTATTTTATTTTATCCACTTTGTAACTGAAAAACCCTTTTAGGGAGTTACAATAAATATGTATGTATGTATGTATGTATGTATGTATGTATGTATGTATGTATGTATGTATGTATGTATGTATGTATGTATGTATGTATGTATGTATGTATGTATGTATGTATAATTGTATGTTTCAAGCCTGGGTTTCAAGAGATTACTATTTAAAATTGGATTTTTTTTTGTCAGACACGCTGTCTGCACGTGAAAATGTTGAACTTTGTCCTTATAGAAACTTGTCCGTGATGCATGGAGTTCAACAGAGAACATGTAATGCAATTAATCTACAATTTACAGTATGTAAAACGTTTATCTTTCTTTGAATTAATGTGAGCTGATGTGTAGGTTATTAATTGTATGCCTCAAGCGATTACTATAAGCGAGAAGCGACTGTATTTTGTATGAGCAGTCACGTTGTGTGCACGTGCAAATATTGAACTTTGTCCTTATAGAAACTGGTACGTGATGAAATTCAACATGTTTTCGAGAAAACGTAATGTAATTAATTTATATGGTGCGTTAAAAAACGCCTGTTTAAAAAATATTAGTTGCAATTTACTAGGAAACAAGCAAAATTCATTTTGGATGCGCTAAGTTTCTGCTGGTCGACATTACAGGAAAAGGTGTTTGGTTCCAAATGTTAACCTCAACAATGTTCGTATAAGTAATTCAATTAGCTTGAGGTTTTGAGTCGAAAACAATTTAATCTAATTAGTTCTGTTTCTATTTGCACGACTTTTTTGTGGAGAATAAAAACAGTTGTTTAAATAATATTAGTTCCAATTTACTAGGAGACTACTTATATTCATTTTTCATGCGTTTAGTTTCTGTGAAAGACTTTTCTGGTTGACATTACAGAAACAGGTGGTTCAAAGAATTTTCGTGTCACTAATTTAATTAGCTTGTGGTTTGGAGTTGAAAACCATTTAATTTAATTAGTTTGCTTCTTCCAGGCCAAATGAACCTTTTCCACGTGTCTTTTGTGAATAATAAAAGAAACCTTTAAAAAAAGACTAGATACAAATTTCCAGGAAATAATAAGCCTTCAATTTGGATGCATCAAATTTATGTGCAGGACTTTTCTGGTTGACATTTAATTTAATACACTCATTACTGAAACAAGTTGCTCATTTCACTGGGACCGTAGTTTCGTCAAAAAATAACTCTGGAAATCCCGTGAAAAAAAGCTAGCCGAGAAACGAGAAACGGGACCCAGTTGGTTATCTCGGTATTTTTTTTGGTAGTGGGCGGGCCGGAGGATTTTAAAAACGTATATCTGCAAGCGGTTATTTGTGCGAGTTAACTTCCGCTGTTTTGTTACTTTCACCATTTCATATCATTTAGGTAATTTTCAAAATAGCTCATGCACGCAATGCGTGCCTATGTTATACTCTAGGTATACTCCCAAACTAAGAGCCTATTTTGCAGCTCTCAATGCACAGAATGACATGCACTATGCTTGGACCACAATAATTTAAATAATATATGTCTTGGTCAACCATATTACTGATATCGGGGGGGGGGGGGGGGGGGGGGGGGGGGGGGAGGGGGGAGGGAGGTAAGAGTCCAACTGTATTCTTTATTGAGCAGATATTTCGAAGAAACATTTTGGCAGCAAAGTAATATTTTATTGACCGTGGTTACAACCAGGGACCACTCTGGTACACTGTAGGTCATTGGCAGGGAAGGGTTTCTTAACTTTTCATGCATAGTACACTGTATCTTCTTCAGTACATAACAATGCTGTACCGGTATATTTAATTCTGTAAGGCTAGACACCCCTGTAAGGCAGACTTGGCTGTTCCCTGCCAAATAACTAAACACTCTATACAGTGGACACCTCTCTAATACAGACAGTTAGAGCGGATCCTGAGTTTGTCCAGCTTAAAGAAAGTTCACAGTATAATAAATTACTTTCCTTTGACAGAAGAAATAAACCAGAAATACTGCTTTGATTAAGTTCCTTGATAAATTGAAGGCTTTCCTGCAAAAAGTCTGGCAAAATAGGTTCTTATATTTTGGGATAGTAACTAACAATTTAGGCAAAATAGGTTCTTAATAGGTTCTTAAAATTTCTTTAAAGGAAATGCTATTGTCATATGACCAGAACATCAAGGAAGCATGGGTGTGGTCCTTAATATGATTAACTATTAATCAGTTTGTATATCCTAATCAGGACTACAGTATTATAAAGGTGACAGGCCGAACATGACTCCTGCTAGTCGCAAATTAGAATAGCTGTCCCAAGACGGCTTACGAGATATTTGTTCCCTTTAGATCACCAAAATAGAATTGTGACTGGTCACTATTATCTCTTTGTCTCAGTTTTGCATGCTCAATATGTATTGTATGACTCTTTGGCTTTCACTGAACAGTTTCCTCTGAGTCAGTATTTTTCCAATTTGCTTGAATACATGACCTGTATGAGCCATGAATATAGCGACTACAAAAAAAGCACTTCCGAAGTATCATCGCACCTGGGCACCACTTCTCTAGTTTTTTACTTTACTTTTGTACATTTTTTTTTTTCTCGTATGTGTAAACTACGTAACTGCTACTGACACTGTAATAGTTAAATATCTTTGTAATAGCAAAATATCTGTGTATATTTCTGTTATTTTTGTTATTTGTTATTGGTTTCTTTAATAAAACTGTTAAAAAAAAAAAAATAAAAAAATATATATATATATTATATGTCGCATGAACGGTTTAAAAAAAGTTTAGATCGCATTTCTGCAAACACTAGATTAAAGGCTCCAGCCCGAGGTTGTGTAAATTAAAAGCTATTAAAGGAGAAAAAAAAAAAAAAAAAAAAAAAAAAAAAAAAATGAATACAGTGGGGGAACTGTATATCTAAACCACTTTGTTATAGAGAGATTATACAGTACTGCATGTCTGTAATTTCTGTAATGATATTTTTATGGAAGGACCAAATGTATAGCAAATTTATATTTTATAGTCCCACATTTTGGCTACAGCACTGTTTATTATTTAGGGTAACTTTCATATAAGAACATTGTGGCTTTGGTTGGCTAAACAGGTTCTTATATTTTGGGGTGTTAAAATCCAAAATTTCTGCCTACAGGTTCTTAAATCACTAGCTTCTTATATTTGAGTGTTTACTGTATTTTCATTTTTTGCAGGATTGAGCTAATTTTTGGCAGACTGACTTGTTTTGACATGACACACATGTTCCGTAGTTTTTTTTTTTTTTTTGCTGATTTGTGCCCCATTTTTTAGAAATAAATTTCTTTTGTTTCTGGTTAAACAATACCTTTGCATGGCTTTCCAAAGATTCTGCCACATCTTTTTTGCAATGTTTTTGCTCAAAAGCAAGGCACAAATCAGCAAAAAAAATACAAAACAATGTTTGTCATGTCAAAACAAGTCAGTCTGCCAAAAATTAGCTCGATCCTGCAAAAAATGAAAATCGGCCCAAAAAGCAATATACGCCCTTTTTGCAGGAAAGCCTTCAATTATTGCCAGAATTGTGGACAAATGCCTCAAACTATAAGTTTTCATGGGAAAACAAATAGTTACACAACATTGTTAGGCTTGAAAATGTTAGGCCAGAAATGATGTGCACAATTCTTAGCAAAAATTCAAAACTCAACAAAATGTCTCTTTTGCCCATTATCTGCCATGCCCGCCTTACGCATGATGACATCACCAGCTCAGACATTCACCACCAAGCCTCATTTGTACGAAATTCCTTGCAAACATTTGACAAGTTCACGTTGTTTTTGAGTGGGTATTCTTTTTTAACTTTGCTCCTTTGAGAATACATTGACGAGATTGTCACAGGTTTTCACTTCGAAAGCGCGGCTTGGGGGTGAAATTAGCTAGTCTGACGTAAACATGCATAAGGGCTATTAGTTAAGTTGTATAATTACAGTTGGGAGCACAATACCAGCTTGTTCATTGGGAAAATAATTATTAATAATTGCTGTTATAAGGACTGTTTTCATGCATGATTTCCATCACAAACTTTAAAGCCCATTTTTATGAATCTAACGAGACCTGCATGACAGATTGCATCATGTTTCTTTTACAATGCACAATTAATATGTAAAAGAAACACAAAATAAGTTGCACTGTGGTTCTCTTCCCCAAATCACTGCACTTTCCATTTGTGTGTTTCTTTTTATGTTACAAAATGTTCACTGCACAATAATTATTAAATGTTGTTTTAGGTTGAACATAAAAAGATGTTCACACCAGGGCGGTTTCTTTGCAGGTCAGATTGGCTTAATTTTTGTTTTGTTTTTGTGTTGTTTAATTTGCACTCATTTCACCATCAAATGCCAAGCACTGTCTCACATTGTTTACACATGCACATCATCAAACTTAATTCATTCATCCTGACAACTGTGTACACTATCTAAGTTACTATGTTTGTCATCTGAAATTTCTGAAGTTTTATACCAGAGTCAAATTAGAAGGGGAGTAGGGGAGTGTGGGAAGGCTTTGGTGGGAAGGGGGGGGGGGGGGGGGGGGGGTAGCAAGATTCCCAAGGGAGTGCAGTAGGAAGGTGAAAAACAATGCATTATATATTTTTAAACTTAATTCATTGCTTAAAGTTATGTCCACCATCCAACACAGCACTTCAAGAATGGTATAAGTACCAAGTTTGTAACTAATCTATAGTAAAGGAGCCGAATAAATAGCTTCTAAAAATTGGACAAATTACAGCTGAGTTTGCATTGTTTCAGGGGACACGCTTCAAAATACAGAAGTTTGTATGGGAATTTCTCAACGTTTGAAAACTTGTAGTTTAATAACTAGTCTTTTCATCCAACCTTTCATTATATTATGCTTATTTATGTGCCAGGATATTTCTGTATAAATGATGGGTTTCCATGACAATTTTGATTTGTTCCTAGGCCCATTATCGATTTCAAGTGGTCAACAGAAAAAGTGTGCGGGGGGGGGGGGGGGGGGGGGGGGGGGGGGTAATCAAGGATAGGGTGGTAACTTGGAGTATTGAGTACAGCAATGGAATGTTCAGAAACCCTTGCCTCCTCGCACAAATTATTACATAACTGTGCCTTTCAATAATGCGCAAACTCTAAAGCTTGGTTCCCACTAGTGGCGTAAGCGGAATCAGCAAGAACCTAACGATCTATTCAAAATCAAAATGACGTAAGTGGATAGTAAGAAATGGAAGCAGAAGCGTAGTCAGAAATAAAAGGAAAAACACATCTGATCCTTTCGATTCCGATTGCAATTCCATTTTTTAATTTACACTAGACATAAAGATTCCTTAATTAAAGCCCGTTTACACATGCAATTTTTGATGCGATTTTTGTGTAAACTAGCCGCGATTTCCTGTGCGATTCGGGTGCGACATTTGCTTTGATTTGCTGTGATTTCCCAAAAATCGCCGCCAAGTTGCATCAGGTTTTGAACATGTTTGAAACCTCTGCGACATCGCTCGACAAGTGCGACAAAAATAGTGGGAACCGGCCCTTAAGTTCAAAACACAACTAACATTTTCGTTTCTCACTGATGTCTCAGAAAACATGTATGCTTAGCTCAACAGGGTCAAAAGGTCATGTTTGTGGGTTGCAATTGGTGGATTTTAAACCAATGTTATCAGTTTCCGTTTTAAGAGGTCCAATGTTTGTTGCCATGATATTATGATTGAGGGCAGCCTAAAATGTAAACATTAGCTTAGACTGCAAAACAGTCCGTATTTTTGCGCAAGTCCTCGGCTTCCGAAAAAAGAGCGCGACCGAAAAGATGTGGAGCGAGTGTGGATTCGTAGAGTGCGGGCGCGTGAGGCTCGCGCGCGGATCTCGGCGCTTCGCGCCTCTTGCTTCGAACCTCGCATGGCTTAAGAGGGAAAATCCGACTGTTTTGCAGTCTGACAGCTGGTGTTTGAACTTTAGAGTTTGTGCGTTTTTGAAAGGCAATAATATGAAAATTTACAGTAATTTTAATATTTTGTTGTTGTTTTAGATTCACCAAAGTCGTCCTCTGAAGTTCTGGGACCTGTCCTGTATATATTTGGTAGTGCGGCAATTGCCTTATTAGCAGCAAAAATGAGATAGTAGAGAGAAAAAAAGTAGAGAAAATTATAAATTGTATTTATGAGTGATGTAGCATCAAATTGCTATGGAAATTAGTCTATGAAGATTTTGATCGGTTAAATGATTTCCTCCTGTAAGTTGAAGTTACCACTAATAAACGTCACTAAATATGGAAGCGCTGGGGGCATAAACGAGATGGCTCTTAGATCTTCTTTATTATTAATTATATTTTTATATCATTTTTCATTTAACATAAGAGGTTATTGTAAGTCATGTACAAACAAAATATTATTTTTTATGTTGGAATATTGACCAAGCACAAGGCATTTGGCAATATTATTAACAATGTCATTTAGTCCAACATCACATGCATAACAATAAACATGACTATTTTCTTCTGTCGAGTTTGGAGATGAAATACTTGAAGGTGATGTTACATGGGACGATTCGCAACAACGATTTTTAGCGCAACAAAATTAACGACAGGTATGTTACACAAAATAACTTGAGCAAAATTCATGTTTTTGCGTTGCAAGTTTCTTGAAGCTGAATCAAAACCTGGCAACGAAAAAATTGCGAAGAAAATCGTCCGTGCACCCATGTTGCGCTACAAATCGTTGTTGCGAATTGTTCTGTCTAACATCACCTTAACGGCACGTTTTTTGGGAACATTCTGGCCAATTCAAAAACAGAATACCTCTCAATATTGCACCTATACCTCTCGTAAAAAAACGAAAAGAAGCCGCTACTTTGACTATGTGTACCTGGAAAATTTTTGGTGTGTGACAATGTAAACAACATAGTTTGTTAGCGTTTTCTGATTTCAGGTCCCAAAAAAATGCTTCCTTAGGTGTGACCACTTACTAAATGAAAGCTATTTCTATTCTACTCTGCAGACTTGCACTGTCATTGTTTGGTTACCAATGCCCCTCTCCCCCCTACCAACCTTCATTCAAGGGGTTCAAAACTGAGTTTTGGTAGATGTCAATCAAAGAAAAGCTGTTAAAATTCTTTTCAATTGTCAAAGCTTTCAAGGTAACAGGGTACTTGACCAAACAGAAATGAACAATTTTATCCATGAAAATTTTAACTCTGTCAAAATCAAATTCTAAACCAGTTAGAACTCAACAGAAAGAACAGTGTTACATGTAAAGTTCAATGTATATACAGTGGAATCCCGATTATTCGAACCGAAACTCGGGATTCCACTGTATATATATAAAATGTAGGTGACAGCTCGAAATAATATCTTTTCGAGTCTTCATTTGTTGCAACCGTTTTCTTCCCTTTTAAATTGCATTTTTAAAATAGAATTTGTTATCATTGTTCAGGTGTTTTTCTAAGTAGCTACAATAGCTACATTGTTTATCTTTTGGTTCTGTTGACTTGGAGTCCAGGTGGAATGCATTAAACAAGATAATGTATTGTTGCAGGCTTTATTGATGTCCACCAAAACTCAACTTTAGCCCTTTATGGTGTAGGGGAGCAGGTATAAGCGAGTTCTTCCTTTTAAAATCTCTGTTTTGTAAGTGCTTCGTCACTATTACATTGGAGTAATACTTGAGATTTGAACTTGAACCATGAAACAAAATAATCATTTAATAATTTACTATTGAAAGGAAATGTTAGCGTGATGGTAGCATTCCCATCCCCTTGTTTCTCTTCACTGCTGCTCCAGCTTTGCGGTTGTGATTGGCTCTTGTCCCTTTATTTCTTTCATTGTGTGCTCTGTGTCTTGTTTCTGTAGCACTCACCCCCCTGCCACGCCCTCTTGTACCTCCCCTCTGCCCCCCTTTTGCAGCTTCATCTTTTTTCGGACCCTCTTTAACATGTCCTCTCCCACGTTGTCTGCGATTTATTAAAGATTTGTCAACTTGGCCTTCTGTTTTGCCTGTGCCTTTTTCTGTGGTTAAATTGTCTTCTTCGCTTTCATCATCATCATCGTCGTCATCATCTGATGGTACAGGAGAGCCACCCAAAACACGCGGAATTGTAAAGGGTCTGTGAATTTAAACATAGGTTATCAGTAATGTCGAAGACATGAGATCATTATACAGTTGAACCATCTGTTGTAAGCAATCACCTCTCTTACAGCCTGTGAACAGGTCTCCGTTGGGTATCGAAAAGAGGCCACAAGAAAAGCGAGCAGAGGAAAAACTGGGAAGAGGGGAAGGCCCGTGGACAAAGCATTGATGCTGTCATTTCAAGTGCACCTGATTTTGGTGTAGTCTGTGATTGGTCAGGGTTTGCTGTAATGTTTATTTCCACTGAATCGCATAGCCTGGGTAGTTGGCGCTATTGTCCGTGTGATTGTAAAGTTTTGGCAGCAGAACGGTCATGAGTGGTGAAATCCACGAGAAAAACTTTGCTATCGTACGGATAATACTGCCAGCTGCGCAGGCTACTGAAATGCGATGTAAGCTGCAGGTGAAATGACTACTTCTCTAAAAGGACTCACCTTCGCACTGTAAGTTCATCTGCTGAATCAGCATCTTGTGCCCCCACATTTTGAGAGTCATATGTATCATCATATTCATCATCATACAAGCTAGCAGTCCACACATGCCGATTAAACACATCATAAGCAGAATAGCGCTCCTTCACTGATTCAGTGATGTCACTCTTATCAGTTAACAATGTCTTGAGACTTCCTTTATCACGACGCTTCCCTTTGTGAATTTTTGAAACGTCGACCTTGTTCCCTGCAAAAACGTCAAATTCATCTTTATCATAGACCGAGTGCCTTTGCTCCAGTAATGTCTTTGTTAGTTGTTTTCTGCTTTTCATCGCCTCGTCTTTTGACAAGTTTCTGTCCAAGTTTTGAAGGGAAGGTGGCAGGTTGTCTTCTAGTACCAAGTTGATGACTTGTTCCACATCATAATTTAGTTCCTCTAAACAGAGAATAACAAACCCATCTCCCAGTCCCGGCAGCAAGTCCTGAACATGGCTCACCAGCGAAAACAACTCCACGTCATTCACAGTTTTAGAAGTTGCTCCATCATTCTGTAAATTGACAAAAAAAGAATTGGGTATTCAGAGAGAAGAAACTTTCTATTTCTTTCTTTACTAAAGTAAGCTGGAGGAGTTGAAGACAAATTCAGGAATTTGGAGATTGAGTAAGTGATCATAGAGATCTGCATCCCCCAAAATAGACTTTGTTTTATGGTAGACATTACACTTGATAAATGATCATGTAAGAATGACCAGTGTCTTGGCACCAGAGGTTTTCTTGCAACACTCCTGAGCACTCGGCAAAGAAAACGGCGTACAGTTTTAGAAGCACTTCAGAGGCGTGAAATATGAGAGAGACGAGAGCATGAGAAAAGTCTCTGGCACTGAGAGATGGAGGTTGAAAAATACACTCTGTATTCATTTTCTTCCACTAAAAACAGTTTATGTTGGAAAAACAAAATGAACTACCTTAGAATGAGTGTATTTTGTCATTAACCCTTTCCCCACTCCCAGAGTCAATTATGGAGACATGTAGTGTAGTTCTAACTTTTGATTCTGTGGGCAAAATCCTATGGTGTAACCATTCATATGAAACCTCTTCAGCAGTACTTTTGCATGGTACCATTTGTTTTTCAATATTTTACAAAATGAAATTTGGAATTTTTCTTGAATT
This sequence comes from Dendrophyllia cribrosa, assembly GCA_024195265.1. Lineage (NCBI taxonomy): Eukaryota > Metazoa > Cnidaria > Anthozoa > Scleractinia > Dendrophylliidae > Dendrophyllia > Dendrophyllia cribrosa. The sequence goes on from JAJLRJ010000010.1 coordinate 25,373,317, forward strand.
TTAATGTTTGGCATTCTTGGGAGTGAAAGGGTTAAGGATACTCTCCCCTACCTCCCAAGCTCTCCAAAAATACCACATGCAGGAAAAGGAGGTAAACTGAAATAATACTGTCAACTCTCTCTTATAACGGACACCTCTATAAGACGGACATCTGGTGTTGATCCCTGCCGTTTGTCAGTCATTTTACTCTAACTAAACTCTCTATAAGATGAACACCTCTCTTAGACGGACAACAGACACTTGAGAAGTGCTTTTTAGTGAAAAATACTTCAAAACGGAAATGTAGGTGCTGAATATGAACAAATGAGTCCACTTTTCTAATTTTTTTTTTCTTCCAGTTTGTAGGTTTTGATTATTATAAGTAAACAGACGTGTATTCATTGAACATAGGTTAAGCAGAATTACTGATGTCATGTTACGTCGACTCTCTATGCGCCAGACCTCTCTAAGGGCTGATTTACACTACAACTTTGTTGCATGCGACACGCTTACGGCATGCTTACGACATGACTTAAGCTGATTTACACGGAGTAATTCGTGTTGTAAGCATGCCGTAAGCATGTTCTAAGACGGACAGTTGGAGCCGGTCCTGACGGTGTCCGTCTTGGAGAGAGCTGACTGTATTATTTTTTATGAACACTATTCAACACAAAATCATTCACCCTTTCCTCCACAACTCCCTTAACATCTGCAATATCCCCTTCTGTCCATTCCTCAAATTGGCCATTAACAGCAACAGTGTCGCCAGCACTGTGTTGTGCAAATGGGTAATGTTCTTGTTCACCAGAATTCTTTTTCCCAGTTAAGTGGCTTGGAAATACTTTTCTTGCACTTTCCACAGCAGCCATAATATACTCCACTCTTGTTTCATCCATGCTTGCAGTTGACAGCTGAATTCTGTTTAAGTCTTCTTTTATGCTGAATCTGGAGTCATAGCTACTCAGAAATCTAAAATAAATGCCAATAAAATAAAAACGTTAGACAAGTACAATCTGTTGACAGATTTGATGACATTGTGAGTTTGATCATCAGTAATCCCTCTCAAGGAATGAGAGGATATCGAAGATTCCTTTTCTAGACTGCTTAATGAGCAGGTGGGGAGGGGTACATTTTCTTGGGGTTTTAAAATTCAATTTTTGGTACCACTTACAAGGCTGGGCAAACCTAAAACTGGATGACCACAGCTAGGATTGTTTTTTTGTGACTTTTACAGTAGGTTTTTTCATACCTAAAACTAACTTGGATGCATGTTAATAAAATTATGACAGAAACTATTTATTAGTGACCTTTTCTCAGAAAGAATTGATGTTAGCACTTGCAGAAAATCTTCAACACAATTTTGCACTTGGTCATCACTGCTGTTCCTTTCTCTGTGACATAAGAAAAACAATGAAAATAATGTCAGTATTTTGGAGCAAGATGTATGAAGTACATGTTTGCCTGTAAACGTGCAGTGAAATGGTTGCTTGTAGTAAAGTGTTTCCCTGGGAGATTACTGTCAGTATTCAGTTGATCTAATTAACTGCCCACTTTTTGTACTGCTTTTTGTACTGCTTTTTGCTCTTCAACCCCTGGGGGGTATTCTCATATAAAGCTACATGTGCCGCTATGAAGGGTATGGTTTTCAAGCAGTTTAGTCTGGGTAGGGTATAGAAATTACAGAGTTTTTGTCTAAAAATTTAGGGTATCATTTGCCAGGAAACTGACAGGGGATAGGGTAGGAATTTTTGGTGTCTAGTCAAGAATAGGGTTGCCAATCAATGCAAATTCCTAGTCCCAGCAGCACACCCCCACCCAAAAGTATACCACGTACCCCCCCCCCCCCCCCCCCTCCCTTACCTGGGCTTCACCCAGATTTACAAAAGGTAGAAATTGAAAGATGTCTTTACAACAGCATGTACCTAATTACATGTAGCATAAATTAACAAGGAGCAATCACTACCCCCCCTCCACCCCTGCATGGGATAACAGATCATCAAAGGTTTATTCCCTGGGCCAGCTTATACAAAACAACCATAAGTGGAGGTTTTGTCAAAGTACAGGTAAGCCCTGGTTACAGAGGGTTTTTTCTTGTGTTTTTGCAGAGCTCTTAGTGGTTAACCCTCAGTTTAACACCCAAGAGTGCCAGATATCAAAATTTAAGAAAAATCCCAAATTTCATTTTGTAAAATATTGGAAAACAGATGGTACAATGCAAAAGTACTGCTGAAGAGGTTTCATTTGAATGGTCACACCATAGGATTTTGTTCAAGGCTCAAAAGTTAGAATAACAAGTTACATGTCTCCATAATTGACTCTGGGAGTGAAAGGGTTTTCGCAAGAGATCAGAGAACACAAGACAATTCCTTGACAAGGAGCGATTGGATGCATAAAACCTCCACTTATCTAATACGGTTATTTTATGCAACTGGGCCCAGGATTCAAACAATGGACCTTCAGATCAATGTTGAACACATTAACGACTTGATCACCACACCTCCTGTTACATAGTGTATAATTACACCGGCAGTTAATATGTTACTGGAAATAGTTTTAATGGCATCTTGTGATGATCTCATTGTGGGCCTGGGGGAAGCCATGATGCATGTTTGATGTGGAAAGAATCGGTTATCTTGTGTGATCTTGTAACACTGTTGCACTCAAAAATAAAAGATGGGATTTAATTCACACCTACTGCAAAAACTTTAAAGGGTACAAGTAAATTGTTGGAAAAGGGTCAATTTTGTGATGGACTACAGTCTGTAGATTTTCACTCAGACAGATAGGTGCAGCAATAATAAAGACCCTATTGCCTTCACCCTACAGATTGATCTGGAATCTGAGGACCAAAGGCTACATAAAGTGAAGTCAGATGAACTAAATCTTAAAATTTTTTAACAGAAAAAATGTTTCAAAACTATAAATTAATTAAGAATATTTTATGTTACATCAATCTGAACATACCCGTTTGCCAATGGTTCAATACAACATGTGTGAAGGACCTCACGGCAAACCTTAATGAGCGCCACTTTGACAAGCTTCCACTTCTCCTTTAACTTCTGTGATTCAGTGTCAATTAACCGCTGTCTAAAATATGGGACAATCAGTTCAAAGAAGCAAGCCAATCTTTGCACAAAATCACGTCTGTAAAAAGAATCACAGACTGGAGGAAATGTACTCATGAATGCCAACAATGTCTCTGTGGTATCACTCAAATAAAGCACAATATCTTCAAGTTGTTGAATGGACAAGGATGCTTTTGGGCCATTCTTCATGTCACTTAGCTTTTGAGGTTCATTGGTTTCTTCTTCTACTTTGTGTAGAATTCCGCATCTTGACAATATATCACCTAATGTTTCGTAAATCGTTGGGATTGTTGCATAAAGGTCACTGTGATACCTTAAAAGAAAAAGACACTTTATTATGCTAACTTTAATGACATGAAAATTAAAGACACCAGTGCAAGGAAAAATCAAACTGTAATATTCTGGGCCAAATAAACCAGCCAAAGTTTCGAGAACTCAACTTCCTTTATTCTAGCTACTGACAACCTGTTTCATCCGAATCGATCTGTTGGAAAACTACTGGAGGAGCGGTTACACAGCTCATAACATACCACACTCCCCCACTTAGTCACGAAAACTATCTTAATAAATCAACATCAAACTCATCTTACAGTTCTTAAGTGTCTCTGTCCTAATAACCTAATAAGTCACTTAGTAACAAAATCAGCCAAGTATCGAGGGGCGTGTCTGTTCCTACTAGGGTAGCGCCTTTCTAGGACTTCTTGTGAAGCAGATTGCACAGGTTCCATAGGTGGTCTCGGGGTTTCTTTCAGCTGCAATTCTGGCTTTTCAGCTTCCAACGGTGCTGAAATCGTGTCTTCCTGGACCTCCTCTTGATTAGCAGTGGATGCTTGGGGAACGCTGGACCGCTGTATGAGGTGGTCTTGGTGCCTTTTCAACAGTCGCCCATCTTCCAGTTGAACTGCAAATGAAGTTGGACCAATCGACTGTTTCAAAACGCCCGGCATCCACTTCGGTACTCTTCTGAAGTTGCTTGCGTAAACTGTTTCTCCTTCGAGCATGGTACGTTCCTTAGCATGCCAGTCATGTGCCTGTTTCTGAGAAGCCTGGCTTTGTCGCACTTTCCTTCCAATTTCTGGGTAGACTAAATCTAGTCTCGATCTGGGTTTCCTTCCTAGGAGTAATTCTGCTGGTGACACTCCTGTTGAAGTCTGAGGGGTGATTCTGTAACGAGCTAGAAATCGCGAAACTCGCGTCTCCACACTTCCTCCATTCATCTTCTTCATCCCCTCCTTAAATGTTTGAACCGCTCTTTCTGCCATTCCGTTTGATGCAGGGTGATAGGGTGCGGTTTTGATGTGACGAATTCCGTTCTGTTTGAGGAAATCTTCAAACTCTTCGCTTGTGAAGTTGCTGCCATTGTCTGTAACGACGGTTTCCGGCAGGCCATGTGTTGCAAAAGCGATTCTCAATTTCTCGATGGTTGCGCTCGATGTCGATGTGTTCATTGGAAACGCCTCCATCCATTTAGAGTGAGCATCTACCACGATGAGGAACATCTTTCCAAGGAACGGACCTGCGTAGTCTAGGTGAAGTCGAACCCAGGGTTTATTAGGCCATTCCCAGGGATGTAAAGGAGCTTCTGGTGGTGACTTCCTGTTTTCCTGGCAAGGACTGCACTGGCGTACCTTCTGCTCCAAATCGGCATCCATTTTTGGCCACCACACGTAACTTCTCGCCAATGCCTTCATACGGCAAATTCCAGGGTGCGTCTCGTGTAACTCCTCTACCACTCTTGCTCTTTCTTTAGGGGGTACCACCACTCGATTTCCCCACAGCAGACACCCATCTTGAACACTTAATTCATCTTTCCTAGTGAAATAGGGCTTTAATACTTCATCTGAGTTGTGAATAGGCCAACCTTGCTGTACATACTTGATCACTTGTGACAGTATCGGATCACACCTGGTTCCAGTTCTGATCTCATTCACACTTACTGGTGTCGAATTTAAAAGTTCCATTGCAAACACAGTTTCTGCAGGCAACGGTGTAGTCGGCGGACTAACCGGCAAGGGTAGCCGGCTGAGGGCATCAGCATTGGCGTGTTCCGGTCCTGGTTTGTAATTAATGGAGTAGTTGTAGGTAGCCAGTGTCAAGGCCCAACGCTGAATTCTCGCTGCTGCCATGGTAGGTATAGCCTTCTTCTCATTAAACAATGATTCCAACGGTTTATGGTCAGTTACTAAGGTAAAATGTCTGCCGTAAATGTACTGGTGAAACTTCTTCACGCCAAATACCAGAGCGAGTGCTTCTCTTTCAAGGTTAGAGTAATTTCTTTCTGCCGTGGACAGTGTCCTAGAAGCATATGCGATTGGATGCTCCGAGCCATTATCCATTCGATGCGAGAGGACGGCTCCTAAACCATGTTGGGACGCATCGCATGCCAAGGTTATCTTCTTCTGACTGTCGTAGTGGACTAGGAGTCTAGAGGACTTCAGGAATTCCTTTGATTGCTGGAATGCTTGCATCTGTTCTTTACCCCAATGCCAGCGAGTCTCTTTACGCAGCAATTCATGCAATGGAGCCAAAACACTAGACAAGTTGGGTAGAAATTTCTGGTAGTAGTTGATCATGCCTAGGTACGATTTGAGCTCCGACACATTCGTGGGCGCTGGAGCATTGGTAATAGCGTCGACTTTGTCTTCCAACGGTTGAATACCTTCCTTGCTGACCTTGTGACCCAGGTAGGTTACGTGAGGTTCCATGAACACACACTTGCTTTACCGAAGTCGTAAGCCAGCGCTTGCTAGTCGTTTCAAGACTTCTTCCAGGTTGTTTAAGTGATCTTCGTCACAAGCTCCGGACACTAGGATGTCATCCACCCGGACGATGACGTAAGGAATGTTCTGCAGTAGATTTTCCATGTTCCGCTGAAAGATTCCCGGTGCAGATGATATCCCGTAGGGTAGACGGTTGTATTGGAACAATCCTTTGTGCGTGTTGATAGTAGTGTACTGTTTAGATTCATCATCAAGAAGTAACTGCTGGTATGCCTGGCTCATGTCCAGTTTAGTAAATTTTTCGCCTCCTGCTAGAGTTGCTAAGAGATCTTCAACCTTTGGGATAGGATAACTGTCCAGCTTAGACTCTTGATTTACAGTTGTTTTGTAATCTCCACAGATGCGAATTGAGCCATCTGGTTTCAAAATAGGTACAATGGGGGCTGCCCATTCCGAGAACTGGACAGGTTCAATTGTTCCCTCGTCTTGTAACCTCTTGAGTTCAGCCTCTACTTTCTCTGTCATGGCGTAAGGCACTGGTCTGGCCTTCAAAAACTTCGGTTTTGCCTCTTTTTCCACATGAATCTTTGCCTGCGGGCCCGTGAATGTTCCAAGTCCTTCTTGAAACACTTCCGAGTACTGATCAATCAATCTTCCAAGTGTAGACTCTTGGTTGTTTCCATCAACTTGCATTTTGAATAACTGCTTCCAGTTGAGAGTCAGAACTCTCAACCAGTCTCTTCCCAGTAAGTTAGGACCCGATCCTTCCACTACGAGTGTTCGCAGCTCCACTTCTTGTTTCTCATACTTTACCACAATGTTCACAGTTCCTAAGACCTTTACTAATTCACCTGTATACGTTCTGAGTTTCACTTTAGCGGTTCCCATCTGCGGTTGATTCTTCCCAGAATTTCCATCAATGATTCTCTTGTAGGTTTCTTCATTGATAATTGTAGCTGCAGCACCAGTGTCAACTTCCATGCTTGTCTGAACTCCGTTTAGTTGTAGGTCGACTCGATACGGTTCTCTCTCCTTTGCGGCTATGTGAAACATTGTGTATTCTTCATATTCTTCCTCAGCCTCTTCTGCTGTCTCCAGGTGATGCGTGTTTCCAAATTTGCTGCTGCTTCGAGAGCCCACTTTACGTTTACTGCGGCATTTGCTTGCTTTGTGACCCTTTTTATGGCATCTATAGCACTCTTCTTCTTTATACCTGCACTTGTCGGCCTCGTGAAACTGACCTCCGCAACGATGGCATTCTTTAGATTGCTTAGGGATCCTCGGCAGCTGTTTCGGTGGCTCCTTGGTCACGCGGTTTACTTGTGGTTCTTTCGGTTTCTCATCTAGGTTTCCGTGCTTCAGATCACGTGTGTTTCTGTCGGCAGTTTCCATTGCGGTGGCTAATTCCATTGCCTTCTTGAATTCCAAGTTACTTTCCGCTAGCAATCTCCGCTGTATGCGTTCATCATTCACACCGCAAACCAGTCGATCACGGAGCATGTGTTCCAGTTGGTCGTTGAATTCGCAGTGCTCCGATAAATTCCTCAGTTCGGCGACATATTGCTGTATTGTTTCTCCCGGCTGGCGGAAACGGCTGTTAAATTTAAACCGATAGACGATTGAAGAGGGTCTCGGATTTAGATGATTCTTGACTAGTTTAACTAACTCAGCAAACGACTTGTCGGTTGGCTTCCTTGGATTTACCAAATTCCTGATTAGCTTGTAAGTTTTCGCTCCACATACGCTTAGAAGTACCGCTCGCTTCTTGTTGTTGTCCGTAATTTCGTTCGCCGCGAAGTAGTTCTCGAGTCGTTCGGTGTACTCAATCCAGCTGTCGTTCTCGTTGTATTCCTCGACTTTCCCGATCAATGCCATGTTTTTGTCCGTACCTCGTCGCCAATGTAATATTCTGGGCCAAATAAACCAGCCAAAGTTTCGAGAACTCAACTTCCTTTATTCTAGCTACTGACAACCTGTTTCATCCGAATCGATCTGTTGGAAAACTACTGGAGGAGCGGTTACACAGCTCATAACATACCACACAAACACAAATAAAACTTCTTTGTTTTTCTTATTAATTATTTAGGAACCAGCATCGATTACCATAAATAATTACCACTAAAAGTGTATGTTGGTAATTTGCTGTCAGAACTGATTATTTCATTGATTGATTGATTGATTGATTGATTGACTGATTGAGACTGACTGACTGACTGACAGACTTGCTAGACTCACTGGCTGACTGACAGACTGTCTGATTGACTGACTCACTGACTGTCTGATTGTCCAACTGACTGACTCACTGCCTGACTGACTGAACGGCTGAATGGCTGGTTGACTAGTCTGACTGACTGACCAACCACAACCAAACAAACAACCATCTGACTGACTAACCGACAGACCAACTGACTCTAAGCTGACAGACTGACTGAGTTGGAGAACCTTCTCAGGGAATACAAAAATTACAAAGGCTTCTTACTTTGGTTGTTTGGAGAAGATATTTTCCAGCATCTTCCTGAGAAGTGGTGTGTTAGTGCTATTCTCTCCTCCATAGATGGCACAAATGTCCATGAGTTTAGGAATATCAAAGAGAAAATTCTCATAAAGAATATCACCAAATGTGCTCAATGTGAAGAAGTCCTCCTGTTGGGAAAATATAAATGTGAATGATGAACTATTTCTCATGCTATCATCACTTCCTTGATTGCTTTATAACTGTGCACCAAAGCAAGAGTGTTCAAACTCAAAGTTCAAGAAAAATCCAAATATCTGACATTTTGTAAAATACTAAAAAAAAACTTTGAAATGGTACCACAGGAAAGTACTGCTCAAGGATTTTATTTGAATGGTCACACTTAAGGATTTCATGATACACAGACTGCTCGATAGCTTTCATTTGAATGGTCACTTTTTAAGATTTCATCTACAAAGACAAAAGTTACAACCACCGTGTACAGCATAATAAGCAACACCTTAGGAAGGTACGTACTCGTCAATAGCCTTCATTTGAATGGTCACACTCAAAGATTTCATCCACAGACTTCAAACTTCACAAGGCATGAATAAACAAGGCCCAAACCTTGTGTTGGGTAACGCAGATCTATAACTTTATGTCTATGAAAAAAATCCTTAAGTGTAACTACTATTCATATGAAAGCTAAAAAGCTGACTTTCCTTTAATATGCAAAAAGAAAATTGGGAATTGTTTTAAGTTTTTTGCATTTTTTTAGTACTTTTGGCAATAAGAAGGTTACAAGTGCGACATACTTTACCATGAGCACTCAACAAACCTTTTTACAAGTTTTGTCTAAAGGTTTTGTAACTAACTCTAGATTCTTGTGATAAACACAAAGTGACAAACGATCAAATGTAATTTTGACGCTTTGTGTTTATCACAGCAGTGTAAAGTAAGTTTAAAAAACTTGTGAAAAAGTTTATTGGGTGCTCACAATAAGGCACATCCTACTGTAAATAATCTTACTTTAGACTCCTTGTGTGTTGACATCCTGAGATACGTCATGAAAACTCTTTTGTGTACATTCTCATGAAGAACAACCAATCCCGGTGAAAGGGCTGACAAGGCATCAAAGTTCCTGATGGGGAGAACAATCAGTATCATGAATATATTATTTTTACAGCCAAATGTGTTCAGTCTCGTACAATGTACCTTGGTGCAGATTTGAGATAGGAATCGAGGCACTCCTGTAATGTTTCATCAAATATCACCTGAAGTCAAAAGAATTAGAAATGTTTAGTTTTTTTATGATTTTCCTACATGAAGCATAATTTACACAAAAGAAGAAAGCAAGGGAGAAGAGAAAATGTTGGAAACAGAACTTGTGGTCTTCTCTTGGCCCAACTCATACTTGCTTCAAAACGGCAAAAATGTATTCTTTATTTTGTAGCTTCTCTGGGTTCAATTCCCATCAGGGCTTCAGATGTTTTTTTTAAACTTTCATTACAACGGTACTGCTACAACTACTAAGTTGTAAGATCACTTATAAAATTCATTAATAATTCATAAGGAAAGTACAAAAGAAATGAAAATTTAATGAAGGTTTGTAAACCCCAATACAAATCAACTGAGTTGATGAATTATTAAACAGTAGCATTAACTTTTGATACAGACAACTGCTCAGCTAATTAGTATGCATTAACTTTTCATACAGATCTCTACTCATTGTTTCATTTCATAAGTACGATAAAATATTCGCGTCCGATCTGTATGGACGTTTACAATGGCTCGCCTTCGGCTCGCCATTGTAAACGCCCATACAGATCTCCCGCTCATATTTTATCTACTACTTTTTCTTTCATAAACAACTGAATTTGGTAGTTTTACAATACAGTGGAAAGCTAGCTTTTACCTGACACCAAAATCTGCTATGTGGCAGACTCAAGAGCCATTTCAAGTCTTCATCAATAAATGCTATCCTTTCGCTCCACTCTTCAACTCTGCCGGGATCCAGGACAGATACAGACAGTGGGGGAGGGGTGTAGGGAACAAATTGTACATCCTCAGCCCAGACAGGATTCTAGTAATAGATTAATAAAAAATAAGATAATATAGGAATTAATGACAAATTTTATTTTTACCTGCAATGTCTCCAATAAAAGACTCATTTAAAGTGCAACTAACCCCAATTTTTTCTTTCGCAAAATAAAATCTCCTGTTTGTTCTGATTACTTGTGCAAAAAAATTATTGTAATTGATAAAATCCCCGTGCTTTTACAGCTGTTTGAAGTTAGGTGCTTCTGCCCCATTACCGAGCCTTTGTGGGAGCTGGGTACGACCTTAGCTGTGACCTCATCGAAGGAGACCATTTGCCGCATTCTCATAAGCACATCACCGCAAAGCGACAAAGGAGAAGGCATTTTAATGTGAATGGTACTCAAAAGCCAAAAAAAGGGATTTTGTGCACTCTGGCTGCCTTTTTTGTGTTTACCCACAGTTGCTTTAATTTGCTCTTCGCATAAAGTCAATCTCCTTCGATGACGTCACAAGATGTCGAAGCAAAACTCGGACCTATTCTTCACATTGCTCGGTACTGGCCGAAAGAATCGCCAAAATTTGAAACTTTAAAAAAAAAAAACGATAAAAAATCAAGGAAAAATGCTACGGTAAAAATTTTTTAGCACAGGTAATCAGGACAATTAGGAGATTTCGTTTGGCGAAAAACATTATTAGGGGTTAGTTGCAATTTAACAACTGATCATTTGAACAAATGTAAAGGTGTCTGCTTTAGCATCTTTCAATAACCTGCAAACTCTGAAGATCAAACCCTAACTAATGTTTCACTTTACACTGCCATCAATCTTAATCATGTGGCAACAAACACTGGACCCTCAAAACAGAAACCCGCAAAAGAGATCGAAATCTGCCAAATACAATCCTCCCTGTTTCCTGAGATATCCACTATGATAATTAGGGACGACTATTGAGTAAAATTTTACTATTGCAATAGTATTGCGATAGTTGGAACACTATTGCGATATTATGGCAATAGTTGGATCAGTGTTATGATAGTATTATGATAGTAAAAAGTAAAAACCAGACTTACGAAGACTCACTTTTTCGTCTGCCATGATTGGTTTTGCGTGCCATGTGATCTCATTGAGTAGCCCCCCTCTATGGAATTTACATGTATGTTGTATGACGTAAAAACAAAAATGGCACTGATGGAGTCGTTGATGGATTGCAATGTCTAGCCTTTTAGCAATGTACAACACAAACAGACAATTTTATTTTATTTTATTCATTATATACTGTATTTCAATCAAGGATACAATAAGTAGTGGAGCCAAAATTTGTTCGTTTTTTGCCGACCATTGAAACTATTGATAGTCAGGCCAAACTATCACGATTATTATTGATAGTTGATTTTACTATTGATAGCTCACTTTTGCAGCACCAGCTATCATGATACATTGATAGTTTGATATGTTGTTACACCCCTAATGATAATAATAATTATACATGGTCGGGAAAAGGAAACTGATGGTGGTCAGTTTTGAAATTCAGGGTATGTTTGTTTGATAAAAGCACATTTGTAAGTAAGTAAGTAAAGACTTTATTTAACATAAAAATAGTATAAAAATTCTAACAGTGAATGGATTAATGGATTATTTAACTTAACTGTCAAGACAATATTAATTTTATGTGATAACTAAAAAAATAGGATTTCTAAGAAAACAAAACTAAACAATGCACAAGCTAGTTGGTGCTAATTGGGCACTAATTAAATTTAACCATGGAATTATTATTGTGTAGTTGAAATATAACTAACCAACTCTAGGATTTCTTCAGTAGACTTTGTCACAGGATTGAATGTCTTTCTAACACGCAAGTCCAAAGGGACTGCACCTTCAGTTTCTCTGTCCTTCTATAAAAAAATTAATAAGAATATTAGATGCTACCCATTTATATTTAACTTTTATTTTATATTATACACGACTTGCTCCACAGAGGCGACATGAGGGAAGGAAGCCGAGAGAACAAGGAGTGATTGGAGGTGGGGAAAAAGAGAAATAGGGAAATTTAAAAAAATTGCTTAATATTTTGAAACAGCAATGCGCAAAGAGGAAGGAGCTACCAAAAATTGCAGAAATAAAGGGAAGTAAATGCAAAGGGAGCAGATGGCAGGACATCCAGAACCCCTGTTCCTTAGCCTGCAAGCAATAACAAGCCAGCGAGTGAAGTGAGCCAGTACGGCGGTGGTGTGAGAGGTACTTGCTTCACTAAATGACTCATTTTTGTGGCTTTGTTGCTAATGTGCATGCAACCCACCCTGCACACTAATAGATGATTTTCGTATTCTCGGTATTGAACTGGAACTAGCTTGCAATGGAGGCTAATGCGGGGGAATATCATTAAAAATATTTCCATGTGAAAAGAATCCCCCGCATGAGCCTCGTCTGCAAGCTAGTTCCAGTTCAATACTGAGAATACGAAAATCATCTATTACAGTGTATGTGATGTATCAAATGCATTGGTTTTCTCCTGTTTTATGTTTGTAGTCATCAGTTCCAAGCATGACCTCCCCCCCCCCCCAATCCTTCCCTGACAGATCCCAGTCAAAAGACTACAAAAACCCTGCACTGTTTTTGAAGGTAAGAAATATGTTAAAAATGCATCAAAGTGGTTTATAAATATTAATGACATCAACTTAAAATGTCCATGTGTTTTATTAAATAGGCTGAGTTAAATTGTCGTTTAATTCCAGGGGATTATCCTTAGGTCAGGCATTTGAACAGCATTAATTTTTTGGCCTGAGGTAAGGTAATTTTCAGAAAAGTTTTTGTTCAAAAAGTTTTTTGAACTTTCAGTATCCGGAGATTGCCTTGGGGCTGCTGGGGGGATGATGAAGGTTTGACTTAATCGGTACATTAGCAATTCAATTTTCGCATACTACATGTACAACAGTACAACCAGTCTTGCTGATCAAACATTGCTTTTTTGGAGGGAGAAATGAAATCTCTGGGTGAAATTTGGCGGTGATATATGAAATCTAATGCATTTTCTAAGCCTGATTTTGTGTTTTGCTAAAAAAGTTAACATACATGTACATTTTATTAATTTAAACTTAACATTTTTAATATAATTTATAATATTAAAAAATTTTAATTTTTTAATTTTTTAATTTTTAATTTAACGCAGTGGCTATTCGTATGGTACCCGTATGTGGACTACGACTTGCTATTCGTACGGGAGTCCAGAACTTTGGACAATTTTCGATGTTATTCTTCACTTTTGTTGGTCCACAATATTAAATTTTCGTTTAGTTTTACAAAGCACTTCTGGTAAGCGATGTTGATTTGGCTCAGACTAATTTGCTGAGTCTCTGTATACTCACGCGAGCGACTCATTTCGTGACCCTTTCGCGTCAAAGAATACTCCTGTACGGCCAACTTCGATTTGCTGTACGGAAGTCCAAAACTTTTGAAAATTTTCGATAATAATTATTCTTCACTTTTGCCAATCCATAATATTGTACGTTTGTTAAGATTCACAAAGCGCTTCTTGTGAAGTTTACTCAGCTACGTGAAGGAATCTCGTGACACCGCCATGTACTCCTGTACGCTAACTTGTTATTGTTATTCATACGGGAGTCTTGTAATTCACTAATCGGTTTTTTTGTTTCCAACGCTTCTTTCATTGAGACTACCTTTCCTTGCTCACAAGTTGTTCAGTTAACAGAGAAGAACTAGTACGTATGGACTCCCATACGAATAGCAAATCGAAGTTGGCCGTAAGGGAGTACTCTTTGACGCGAAAAATTTCTAAGTGTCACGAAATGAGAAGCTTGCGTAAGTATACAGAGACTCAGCAAATTAGTCTGCACCAAATCAACATCGCTTACCAGAAGCGCTTCGTAAAACTAAACGAACATTTAATATTGTGGACCAACAAAAGTGAAGAATAACATCGAAAATTGTCGAAAGTTTTGGACTCCCGTACGAATAGCAAATCGAAGTCCGCGTACGGGTGCCGTACAAATAGCCACTGCGTTAATTTAAACATTTTTAATATAAGTCTTAATTTATAATATTTTTTATATAACTTTTTAGATAATTGCATTACTTAATTCATTCTCCAGATCTATTTATGATTTTATAATAGGTGGCTTATTTTTACTTGTACTCTGTTTTAAGCCTACCTCAGATTGAGAGATTTATCATGGTAATTATAATTGTAAATCTGATCGAAACTTGATTAAATTTGAATTTAAGATTACGTGTAAGCAAAAATTAAGCTAATGTGCTCGCGGAAAGAGACAAAACAAAACTGATAATTAAAATATATATTTATGACTGAACAATAATAGTATTAACATCAAAGAATCTTCAACCTTTGAAAATGAGGAATAAACTCAAAAAAATCGCGAACGTGAAAAAGCTGTACAATCGCATTATACTTTTTTATATTTATGCATACAGATAACCAAATAATACCTCTATAAACACAATGACCTCATTCAATGATGCCTTAAAGTTTTAAAGATTACCTTTTTCTTGGACATTTTCACGCCAAAGATCTCAAATAATCAAAACTACGATGTAGTTCCCTCTCTGAAAACTTCCGTCCGCCATGTTTGAATACGCAATTTGTGTTGTCAGCAGTTTTCCATCAAGGGGGGTCGTCTTATTGGTTTGCTAAACAATGTATTGATCCCCCTCCAGTGATTTCTGTGTCTCACATGTGTGCTTCTTTCTCTTTCATTTTGCTGTGGCTCGCGATCATGGTGGGTGAAATTGTTTGTCGAATATGTTGTATTTTAGGCATTTTATGAGCGATAAGAAACTAGCGAATTATTCAGAATTTAGTATTAGAAATTAAGGAAAACACTGACACATGCTGTAAAGTTGTTTGAAACGTATGGTCGCATTTCAAAGCATTGAAACCATAGCACGTGAGGATCGAAGTTAAGCTTATTATTTAATACACAGAATAAAATTCTAAACTTAACCCTTTAACTCGTGCCTGTTTTACTGTTTACAAACACACAGTACCACAAGAGTGTACTACTCATCATTTTCACAGCATTTCATACACGGACCGAAAAAGTTAGAACTACCTTGCACAGCATAATAGTACCATGTCACAAGAAAGTAAGCTTACTGCTTTCATTTGAATGGTCACACTGTTTTAGGATTTCATCCACAGACTGAAAAGCTAGAACCACTTTGCACAGCATAATAAGTACTTCTCAATAGCTTTCATTTTTATGGTCGCACTTTAGGATTTCATCCACAGACTCAAATGTTAGAACCACCATTTACAGCATAATAAACAGTACCACAGGAAAGTGCTGCCCATTATCTTTCATTTGAATGTTCACACTTTAAAGTTTTATCCACAGGCGCAAAAGTTAGACATAATAAACAGTACCACAGGAAAGTACTGCTCATAAGCTTTCATTGAGATAGTCATACTTAAGAAATTCATGCACATGCTTAAAAATTAGGACAGCCTTCTACTGTAACACAATAAATAGATCCGTGATTGTTAGCTTTTATTTGACTGGTCACTGACTATAAAGTTAGAGACCTGCCAAATAAAGCTTACATATCTGATATGAAGTTTGATTTCTGGGAGTGAAAGAGTTATAAGCGTACTCAGTTGATCAGCACATTGAGAGCTGCTTGCTCATTGCTGTTACATAGTTCATGTTTCTTTCTTGTACTGTTGTCTGCTCAAAGTTACTTTGTGTTCCAGACAATGTTAATTAGAATTTTAAAGGCAAATAGAACATATAGTGTAAGTAAATTGCAGCTTGAGATAGCAAGGGTCTGCTGTAAAAACCTTCAAACTTTAGAAATTGCTTGCATGTTTATCTAGCAAGTGGGGAAGGTGACAATTTAAGTTTGTGAGCCCCTGACCAGTGGCGTATTCACTGGGGAATTTGACCAATGTGGTGTTGTTGCTCTGGGTACTGGGTCCTATTGTTCGTGTGTTGTATACCATTTTCTTGAAGATTTATATTTATTTTGATTTTTTTCATCCAACAGCCTCCTAAGAAGGATACAAAGCAGACATCAAAACCCAAGGACAAGCCATCCAGCTCTGGCGGGAAAGCCAAGAAGAAGGTCTAGTTTTGTTCTTGATCTTATTTCCTCTCAGGCTAAGTTTATAAAGGAAAAGTATTCAGATTTGTCACAAATCAGGGTACTACAGATACAGATTCATTTTCCCATAACACACAGAAGTGTGAATCTGGTGAATTCGTGCCTCAATTTTGGATACCTTGACTCCAAAATCCCATCTGGGTACTTTTAATCCAGGATGTTTCATAAAATGTATAAATGAGGTTTTCAATAAATCCTGAGATTAAATTTTATTCATACATGTTTTTCAAGATTAGAGTAATATTTTGTACATGAGTAGTGATTTCTACTTTCATAAATTTATTGGTCAACCTATTTGTTGACCCTGTATAAAAGTCGACACATCATATTGAAACTTTTTGTCTTCTTTCTGCAAAGAAAACTAGGCAGAGTACTCCCAAGAAAAGGTTTCATATTGTTGTTTTGCCCAATTCACACTTCTGTCCAAGATAAACTTTTTTCACATTTTGGTGGATGGTTGCCTTGCAATGCAACCACCTATCTCTGGATTCATAATGCAGTGTGGACTATTTAGGAATCTGAATACCATGGAATGTAAACGCTTTACAAATCCAAATACTCCATGTGACAAATCCAAGACTTTTCCTGTAGTGTAAACTTAGCCTCAGTTTAGTTTCAAATCTTGTTATTTTTATAATTTTTTAGTCATCTTTGGTAAGACTGATCACTCAGCAGTCAGCCCTCTCAAATTGTTTTGGAGTGGTAGGCAGCATAATAACGTGGTAGGCAGCAAAGACTGTGTTCCCTTACCTACAGTGTGGCGATGAAGTTTTGCAGGTTCTAATTTTGGGGATTTTCAGGGGGTTTTCACAATCTGCAAAAAAAAAGGTCCCAAAAAAATTTACTCCACTGTTGAAATTATGTACAAACTGATCACCATTTACAGGAAATGTGACGTCGTGTTGGTGCCCATTTACTAAAAACGTCTACTTCGTTAAGAAAGTGCCAGTGATAACGCGGGTGATAATGAATCAAGTGCTACCATCATCATCATCATAATAATACAATTTGTATTCTGCAAATTTCATAAAAATGTTCAAATGCACATAACAATGAGTATCAATCTTTACCGTACATGTAGTTCATTGTTTATCCATTGCCATAGCAATCAGCCACACTTGAGCAAGATGTAATTGTAATAACGTAACACTGATTAATGTGTCTTACATCCAATTGAACACAATCAACTCGGGCTACAAATTGCAAAAATTAATTCCCAGCAAGAAAAACCAGACTTTTCCAATCGCAAAAATTAGTTCTCGCAAAACACGAGAAATCGCCAGGCCGTGAAATTAAACTCCCACAATGGTATTCAGGTGCTCCAGTGTTTAATAAGTGGAAAATAATTCATGTAGAGTACAAAATCCTGAGAATTAATAGCAGTTGTCTCATTGTTGTGAAATTTCATTGCTTGAAATTGCTTTTAAACAAGCAATGTTAATTTCACCGGTGAAATGTTATCATTCATATTCTTCCTAAACAACTATGCTCTGGGGAAGTATCCATTGATGTGAATGTCTGTTATGGCTAACAAATCAAACTATAAAACTTTGGTATTACACACAGGCTGCCGTGTTGTTGTTTGCAGACAGGATTAAATAAATGTGTTTGCATAAATAGAAAGCTCATTCTCAAAGGAAAGGAACTTTTTTTACCTCCATGAATGACTTTGACTATAAACAAATTCACAGTTTATGGTTGAGTTTCAGTTTTTATTTATTACACACTATGTACAAAAAATTAATTAGGTAGAAATACAGGAAATACGTTTACATAAGTAGGGAAGAATAGACACATTTTTAGAGAAACCATACAAAATGTGACCCTCCATGGGAAAACAGGGAAAATGGTGAATGCATGGGCACGCGTGTCCTGTCACAGCACATGTGTCATGTCATGGATATGCACGTATTTATTAAGCAATTCAAAGAGTGTCACGGTAGCTGTTGTTTGGCATGCTAAAGCTTTTGTTTCATGTAGCGTGTTAAATGGCACGACTAACATGCAATGTAACACGCATGCAAGAAGGCCTGCGTGCAATGTGGCACGCATGTGATGAGGCTTACCAAGCTGTTTAAAACGGGTGAAACTGAATGGCTGAATGGCTTGTCAATTATTCCGAACAGATGGACATGAACGGATGAACGGCTCATAAAAAATTTTGAATGGATGGTCATGAACGGGTGAACAGCTTGTTAATTATTCCGAACGGATAGCCACGAATGGCTGAATGGCTTATGAAAAATTTCAAACGAACAGCTATGAATGGCTGAACGGTTAATGAAAGTTTTGAACTGATAGAACTTTCATGCCCACATGGCAGACAGAAAATTTCTTCTGCAACGCTTAATAAACGCAGACTACATATTAATACAATGACTGAATAAGAAAAATAACTTGAAGAGCAAAACAAAACAAGCGAACTCTGTTGAACTCATTGAAGCATGACTGCAACTCCTTGCCGACGTCAACATTTGCATACGAGTTACAAAACATTGTGACAGGTAACGCAACAACGCCACGCTGTATCAATCAATTTGACAGAAGGGCGCGTTGTCGTGGCAGTGCTTTTGAAAAGGATTTGCTAATTCATTTGCACAACTGTCTGAAAATTTACACCTAAATCAATGCTCCTTTGTTTTGACACCAACAGAAGTGGTCCAAGGGAAAAGTCAGAGACAAGCTGAACAACTTGGTTCTCTTTGACAAAGCCACCTATGACAAGCTGTACAAGGAAGTTCCCAGCTACCGGCTCATCACTCCCTCTGTTGTGTCTGAAAGGCTGAAGATCCGAGGCTCCCTGGCCCGTCGAGGACTTGAGGAACTTCAATCCAAGGGCCTCATCAAAGAAGTGTCTAAGCACCACGCTCAGCTAATTTACACCCGGGCAACAAAAGGCAATGAGGGACAAGAGGGTGCTCCTCAGTGATGTGAATAATGAGTAAATAAACAATATTTCATATTGACATTTCTCTGATATGTTATCATTTGTGTTGTTGTTTATAATCTCTTGTCGGAGACGTTGTTGGCAGTCCCTTTTTGGATTATTGAGTGAGTAAGCTTATTACATCAGCAAACAGAGGTCATGCAAGAGAGCACAGACATGCAGTAAATTAGTGTGTTTTTCCAACCCTCCTCTAACCTTGTTCCTTAAAGGGACACTGTCACCTATTTTTAGTATCACTTTGAAAAGCCAAAAAA
The DNA here is from genome assembly GCA_024195265.1 of Dendrophyllia cribrosa. NCBI lineage: Eukaryota > Metazoa > Cnidaria > Anthozoa > Scleractinia > Dendrophylliidae > Dendrophyllia > Dendrophyllia cribrosa. The sequence goes on from JAJLRJ010000010.1 coordinate 25,392,929, forward strand.
ACATATTTGTTTCAATGGAAACCTTAAAATAATGGTCCAGTTTTGTTAACAAATACTCTATCAGTACACAGAAACTAGTAATTGTTATCTTTGGCTGCGGATGGCCAGGATGGAAAAGGATTGCAACTTGAAAAAATTGGCCAATTTTTTCAAGTTCCTCCCAAGAGTCATGGAAAAATCGCAGAAAAACTTATAATGGTTTGTTCTTCCTTGAAGAAATCACTTGATATTATCTTCTTGGTGTTCTAAAAGCAATTTTATGTTTGAGCAAAGGTACTTTGTCATATATTTAGTGTATTTTGACCAAAACATGTAGCAAAATCTGTGTGACAATGCCCTTTAATCACATGTGGTTATCTCTCCCACTCTACTTTCAAAAAGGGACTGCTAGCAGGATTATTAGATGGGTATCAACAGCATCAAAGAAGTGTCCACAGGCTTCATTGCCTTTTTCTCTCCCACTCCCCAGTTCACTTTAATCCCATATCCCCACCCAGTAACTATCTGTAACTTTGTCCAGACACCAGCTCTGGTCTGTGACAGTGGGTTATGTTATGCATGTCATTTGTTTGTAACAGGCTTTTGTATAGCCTGTGTACGGCCATCCCCTCTCCTCAAGGAAAATCAGAGAAGACCCCTTCTCCGATTTTCCTTGAGGAGCAGGGGCAGCTGTATGCAGGCGAAATATCATACACATGTAGGACAATGGGTTACACGTGCATTACACATCTCGGTTAATTTCCTTACTGTTCTGTGCAAAATGACGACTAAATTGAAGGTTTTGTGGAGATCCTGAGCACGCAATTGCTGTGATTCTGGGTAGTTGGAGGCTTGTCAAGCCATGTTTTTGTTGCCTCAGAAAACGGTGTTCAGATAGAGAACAAAGGAAAAATGGGGTGCATGAAAAAAGAATACGAGTGATGAAGTTGGGCGCGAGAGAGAGGATTCGCTCCATCCCCCTCTACCCAATCTCTTCTTTACTTTCTGCTTGCAATATTAACTAATATTTCTCATTCGCACACTGTTTTTCATAATCTTAACACCTGGAACATGCTTGCTGCGCATCAAACTTACTGGTTTGTGACGTCTTCGTCCCGTCACCAGAACCAGCTAGGTCTATAGTTTATTTATTCACCCCTCCCTCTCGTTTCATTTATTTAATTATTTTGGTTTTTTTTTTTTTTTTTGGGGGGGGGGGGGGGGGGGAGATTTCCCATATAAAAGTGACCAAAATGCTCAAGGGGTTAAATTCGTTCAAAATGTGATTTTTATACCTTTCAAGATGTTCAGTTCAGTAATGTTCCATGTAGATGCACAAACAGGCTGTCAAAGCAACCCTACGATCTGCGCGGTATGACAAACACAAAAAGTAATAGTCTGTCCGTTGGGGCAGTATGCAGCTCTTACAAGGTCTTTGCTGAGAAAACAATAGAACAAACAACACAACAATGAACCCTAGCCCTGAAAACAATAGAGCTGCGTGATATACAGGTCCAATGAAATTAGAGGTTGTAAAGAGCTGCGTGGTATCTGTGTCCGTTGACGGTCTGTTAATTGTATGCATGTATTTAATGACAAGTTCTGTACAGACCGTAAAAGTAATAACGGTCTGTGAACTGCATCTCATTATACAGGCTACATCTGAAGCAAGCAGCCTATAAAAATGCATGTATGCCTCGTTCAAAAATGTGTACAGGGGAAACAGGCTATACATGCATGTATAACTCGTTCTAAAAACGTGTGTAGGGGGACGTTACAGTCGAAAGAAGCAGCCTATACTGTATCAGTGCATCTATATTGGACAAACCTTGTTCAGTTTTATAATGTCCTTAGTGTTTGCTACTGGGATACCTTTTAGATTAACCCATTGACTCCTAGAAATTGCGCAGAAAATAGTAATTTGAAGCCATTAATGCCGTTTTCTGACTGCTGTGGAGGCAAATTGCAAGCAAACTTTCCAAAATGTTGTTTGCAACATAAAAGCTAAGCTTCCTTTCCTTTCTGGGTCAAACAAATCAACTTTTGGTTTCGGGCATGCGCACAAAGCAAAATTTTGAGAAAAAGCATAATAAGCTTGACTTTTCTTCATCTTCTTTTTACTCCCCGTTCTTTTTCGTTCTCATTTAATTTTTTTCCCTCGTCAGTGTTGGCCTTCCATCACTGTTTCTTTATCTCCTTAGGGGAGAAGAGGGCTGCTGTTGGCCTTTCACTAGACTATTTATGTAGTAAAAGTTTCCCAGAAAACGCTGAAAAAGGTGAAATTTTTTAACAAGAATTGACAAATGGTAGGAATACCAGATTTTCCTTCTATTTTGCCAGTCAAATCTGACAGGTTTTTCGCGTGTATCCCTTGCCCAATTCAGGAGATCTCTCTCATTTGACCTCTTTTTGAAAGATTTCTTCCTTCTGCGTGAGTTAGTTACTAAAGACATCTTTTATTATAAAAAGCAATGACGTCACAAATGGCAGAAGGAACGTGGTTCCGTCACGGGCGGATTCGGGCATTTGAGGTGCCGAATGGGTTGAAGAAAGTATAGGAATAATGTCATTGCTTTCTGATACTCAGTGCAAGTAGAACGTTTTTCATGCAACCAACTTCTTAACTTTGAAACCTCTAACGGATAAAATAAATTGGAAGTACGCCCGTTTAGGGGTTCTTTTAAAGATTTCGATTTTTAACGAGTATCCCTGTCACTCATTGTACGTAGGATTACCCCAGGATATTTGGCAGTCAACATGATCCAAGACAAGAAATCAGATCTCGTGTAAAACAACTACGCAAGGAATTGACATATCCTTAATACCAGTGCAACCTGCACAATTTTCATCGGACCAAGCGCTCCAACGGACAAATGTGCACCACAGGGTAACCACTAGCCTGCGTAGCTGGCGGTTTTTTTGCGCACGATGCTGAATTCGCGGGCGGTGAAGCCGCGAGAATTCGCGCGAGGCGGCTTCGCCGCTCGCGAATTCAGCATCGCGCGCAAAAAAACCGCCAGCTATGCAGGCTAGGAAACCACCTTCTAAAGAGACCTCTTTCCAAAAATTTCAGCTGGTGTTAAAAAGAAGCTTTGTTTTGTTTGGAGAATTTAAATTTTCAAAGTCAACGATCGCATAAAAGCGCAAATAACTGACGAATGAACGAAGCGAATTTGACGTTTAAATTGCTTCAAGGATTATGAAACATCGTGGAGGTGTTTTCATTTTCTTTGGCAACTGTAAGCAATTGCTTTACTAAATGCGGTTTAGGATGTTACTTTGAAACACTGAACAATATTTTAATATTGTTCAGTGTTAATATTGTTGCAGATTATCAGATGCCTGATAAACTGCAGAGATTAAATGTGATATTATCTTTAAAATATAACTTCATGGTCATATTACCCTTTCGATTGTTAAATATTTGCATTAAAGTTAAGAAATTTTAAATGCTCTCTGAATTTGATTTGAAACAGGAGTAGTATAAGAGTTGGCGGTACTAGATCAGTTTTGCAAAACTGATCTGATACCAAGCCAACTCTATACTACTTACCATATAATGGTAAAAAATAAAATGGAAATATTAAATGCAATAATCAATTAAAAATATTAAATGGAAAAATCAAATGAAACTATATGTTAATTAAAACAAAGTGCGTTTATTTTATTGTGTGATTCCACATAATAGAATCCTTTGCGTGACACAATTCTCGGAAACACAGGAAGTCTACACAGGATTAAATTAAGGAAAGTTATTTTTTGATTTAATTCTTTTTTATTTTATAATGTCCATAAGCATATGAATTTATACCATCATCTGATATATACCTTTTATCATCGAAGCAGCTGAGTGATATTTTGTTGATTTCATATGTTCCAAGCTGATGAGTTTGGCTTCTTATTGTTTTCATTTTGTGATGCATCTGTTTATTTCCTAATAACGTTTCTTTATAATCTTGATGCTTGATATTATTTTTGATAATATTCTTTTTGATTCCCTTAGCTGTCTTTCCTCCTTTTTGGTTATCTTTTATGTAACTATACATTTTGGATCGCAACCCAACAAATTCACAAATAGGAACTCCTGCGGCTTCATCTTTGAATTTACCAATAACTTTTTTATTGGTTTTATCAAAATATTGTGAGCTTTCAGGGTAGTCGCTGTTATCAAATTTGTCTTTATCATTCCTAAAATCTTGGTATACATCTTTAGCTTCGATTTCATAAGTCAAGCTGTCGGTGTCAGTGAATAGTAGTCGAGCTTTGTTTCCATACTGCTGTTTTATATAGTTATAATGAAAATCATACATTAATACCTTACTAAGATCTAGGATACATATGCCGGCCTGTTTAGGGTTAGTGTTTCTTTAATCTTATGCACAGCTACAAGGTTTTTATTGAAGATCTTACTGCTTACATATGTTGGTTTAGCTGCCATTTTTACAAGTTTCTTTTCATCAGTTACCAATCTTACATCTACTCGCTTTCTGATATTTTCCATTGTTTTACCGAATACGCTGTTGTTCATAAGCTTGAAGAAGTCTTTCTCAAAAGCATTTTTCGCATTGGTTCTTTTCTGAGTGTTGAAATCAATATATTGCTTCAACCATGCAGACTGATTAAACTCCAATACTCGATGGACTTTGGTTACTTTCAAACCTAGATCAGTGTATAATTGTAGGTTTCTATAATGTAGCACATACTTTTCTTTGTTTTTCAAAGTTGGGATTAATTTATGTACAAGACCTGTTGATATATTATATTTAGCTGCTATTTTTTTACAATAATCTGATAGCATGTTTTTGGTTACTTTCACTTTTTCTGGTCCCAATGGATAGTCATTATGAATGTCATGCAACTTTTGGGGATATTCCAAGTCAACTTCTAGTATTAAACCTTTTTGGGTGTTTTCATTATATTTGGCTAAATTTATGTTGTTTATCTGCTTTTCTGTCATCCATCTGAAACCGCCAGTAGGTAGGTATTGTGACATAGCCCAACCATATAGATTGTTAGCATCCAGATACATTATATACTTTGAGGGCACCTTCTCATCATATGTTTTCATGTATTTATTGTTTGCTTTACCATACCTATTGGCAATGTAGCTTATTGCACCACGCATTCCTTTTTCGATAAATTGAAACATGTCAATATCAGTTATAAGTTCTAATTTGATATCAGTCATTTTAAGCATAGCATCCCAAGACAAACCTGGAGATGTGAAATAATGACATGGATCTAATTTGTAGTATTCTAGACAGGTCTTTCTAAAGTTTTCAAACACATCAGCTAGCAAAAGGATATCAGATTTAAGATATAAATTATGGTATTCACCCATATTTTGAAGATTGAAGGTATTCCACACATTTTGGGCATGTTTGTAATCTTCATTTGATATATGTTCATCATTCAATATGCTGTAAAATTCTTCTTTTGATGGCAGTTTTTCATTGAACTTTTCAAAGCTATCCATGAAGTCATATGGATACACTCCTTTTTGTGACATTAAATCAAGTTTCTCACCTTTGAATTTTTTGGAGGTATATTTTAATGCTTCTTTTGGTAGATTACTTACTAGTTTTTCTAAACTGGAACTCATGAATTGGAAACTGTCAATAAATGTTAGATGATTACCAAGCATGAACGCCATATATTTTTCCATGTTGTTAGGAATTGCATTGATGTTCATTTGACACTTTTCACCTTTCTTATTTGTATATGTATGCTTCTTGACTATTTCACCAATCTCTTGCATTATAAAATGACTGTCATAGAGAGATTGTGAAATATAACCGGTATCTTATCAGTTAATCGGAAGTTAATATTACAATCTTGATGCGCTGATCCTCTATACTTGCCAGTTATATGACAATGATCTCGAACTCGAATATCTTTCTCTGTATGCTTTTTATCACATATATGGCATTTATCAGCTTTTTGGAATTCTTCTTCATCCTTTTTTGTCATTTTTAATGGTTTGTTAAAATATCTTTTATTCATATTACGACAATATTTAACTTCTTCTAATATAGCTTCCATAAATTTGTTAACAGCTTTTTCACCTCTATAGATCTGTATTGGTTTACTATATTTATCATCATAACAGCATACAACCTTATAACCATAACCACAATCAGTATGTTTTTGATACGATTCAGTATAGGATTTGTCATTGTTTGGCCTGCATCCTTCTATTTTTTCTGTAATAGCTTCAAAATCTGCATAGATGACAAATGGTACAGGTAACTGCTTATGAAAGTTGTTGAATTTCAATATGTTATTATCCTTTGACGGCATTTTTATGGCTTGTTTTCCATTTATGATGATGCAATTTTCTTTATGATTTAATAATACTCTTTCACTACTGAAACATTGTAAACAATACATACAAAAATGCTTTCTATGTTCATGTTTTGTTTGATTGTACATAAATTTATTGAAGTCTTTTATTAATACATAATGTCTGTTTTCACCTTCTGTTATCAATAATAAATGCATTTGATCTTCAAATTTTTCTTGGGATATGTAAATAGGAAATGGTTGTTTTTCTTCATATCCAAATACATTGATATTGATATTATTCTGTTTCTCAATTTTATTATACTGTTTTTGATTGACTGGAAATTCAATTCCTGAGTAATTCAACTTTTCAATAAATTCTTTATCACATTTTTTAATTCTCTGTGGGTATTTTTCTTGAGGATTCAAATGTCTGATGTGACACCATCTAAAACGAGTGTTATAATTCTGCGAGCCAGCGAGCCATGCGAGTCACGGTGCGAGCCACGCGAGTCATGCGAGCCACAGTATAAATGTTAAGAATTTTTATTTCTTACATTCCATTTCCATTTATAAAACCACTACAATTTTTTAATAAGATAGTGAGCCCGCCGATATTTTAGCGTGCTGGAAATCCAGGGTCAAATAATTTTCGTAAATATTGAATTAAAAACAATCAGGAACCGGATAAATTTTACTAAAAATATAAAGGTATGAAGAAAGTACATTGTCGCGTTTTTAGTTTTCTTCCCTAATTTTCATAGTCATTTGCCTGTAATTTCGCCAGACGGCAAAATTATGTCAGCCAACAATGGCCGCGAATTTTCAAGTTCGAAAGCAATAATTTTAGAACTTCAAATAACACAAAGAAAGTCACACAAACAATAAAGAACAACGATAACTCAAGAATCTCAAGTAGGACAAAGGACAACATTTATTTTACAACGAAAACGCTGACAGAAAACACCGAACATCTACAAAAATAAATTCATTGACAAACACGGCATCAAAGCAATTGTTTCAGACTGATAGAAACCTAAGCAACCTTTTCGCATCTTCAGAATAAAATCGAACAAAAATGGCCACAACAAATCAACTACTTACATCGAACTGATGATTATTCAGGTACTTAAAGATGAGAGAGGTCAATGTTGAGGCACTAAATCCGATTTGAAACGAAGCGGCGTGGTAGAAACATTTGCCGTCAGCTGGTGGGTCGAATGCGATCTCAAATCCAGTCTCTGCCACTCTAGTGGCGAGTTTTGAAGAAACACTTGTCTGAGGAAAGAGGCAACCACATGCGACAGTCAGCCTACTGTCAGAGTTCTGGTAAATTTGATTCACTAAAGAGCAAACCTGTTAAAATTACGCGATTTACTTACCATTCTTGTCGATTTTCCACGTGGATAGCAATGAGTGACAGCTGTCATTGGATACCCCTACGGTGGAGCCGTATGTTTCATTCTCTCAGAATAAAAAATGATGTCTTGAACTTAAATAAATTTTATCGAATTGTTTTCAATATTTTTGGCGGATATTGAGCGATTTTAATAGAAAAAAAATTTCTTTAAATAACAAAGAAACAAAGAACAAGGAAAACATCGCCCAATTGAGCCATCACGAGGAACACTGTAGAGTATTTCAAACTTCGCGCGCCAGCAACAGGGAAAGAGAGAGGACCCTGGGAGCGAGGTTACTCCGTTTACAAGATGGCGGCTAGGCAAGTCGCAGGTAAAACTCCAGGTGCGGGATGTTTGCTGGTGGAATAATCGACGACCTTCCCGACCAATTGAAGAAAAACGGAATTACTCACAAATGGCTCACAGACATGGCTCGCATGACTCGCATGGCTCGCACCGTGGCTCGCGTGGCTCGCTGGCTCGCAGATTTCGAAGACCCATCTAAAACACTGATTGTCTTCGTTTTTCATGTTGATCAAACCTTTGGCACTATTTCTTAGTTCTTGTGGTAATTTAATGTATGAAGAGCCTCTCATTGGTTGATATTTTACTATGTTGAGATAATGATTATCAACAGATTGAACAGTCCAACCAGATCCTTCTGAAATCCAAACTGCGATCTTGTTTAATATGTTTTGCTTTGACACTTGTAGTGATTCAGTGATCTCTAGATTGTTTATGATTGTTTGAACTAGACTGTTGAAATAGGCAGTTTTATACACTGTTTCTCCATTTGATATTTTTGTAAATGTTACCTTAAGCGTTTCAACGAATTTTAATCCTTTCATTGATGTTAATACACTGATCATATGGTATGCAACAGCCTTTCTTGTGTTTTGTAGTTGCATTAGTGGGTCTTTGTTGTTTGTTATATCAATTTCATAAGACTTTGTATAGCCTTTAAGAGCTTTGTCTGTTTGCTCTATTTTAGTCCTCGGTGCTGGAACTGGTTTAATAGTTCTTGGTGCTGGAACTGGTCTTTTAGTTCTTGGTGCTGGCACTGGTTTGTAATCATCTCTGAACTCAATAGGTGGTAAAATGATATTGTCTTCATAGTTTTTAACCATCTCCCTAACAGATTTTCTCGGTGTAGGAACTGGTCTCCTACGTTGTTTTTCGTCATCCACAATGATGATTTCAGGCTTTTTATTCTGTTGCTTTAATAGCATTTCAATAAGTTTGGATTTACTAAGTTTTTTAAGATCACTCTTGTTCATTATATATACTATAGTATAGATAATTCCTTAAATAGTTTTAAGTTGGTGTGTTTAAACGTGTTCATGAATTCAAACAATCCAGTTATGAATCATTTGAACAGTATCAGATAAAATATATACTCAATCTATATCACGTAACGGATATGTCTGAATTATGAATATAGGTAGTTTGATATTATCCCTATGTTTCTTCGTTTTCAGATGACAGAACTTTCCGGCTAGCTTGTAGTTGATATTGTTATTACATGCAAAGCAATACCAAGGCTTATTTAGCATGTAACGATTTTTTGATTCTTTAATAGCTTCTTTTTTTTCTTCTTCCGTATGATATATAGGAGGTCTTCCTCTTCCTCTCTTAATTTTCTTGTTTTCCATATATATATACTATATATTATTTTCTCTTTATAAGTGTTTATGTATGTATTTTAAATGGTTTTTTAATGTTTTTGATGACTTAAATTTTCTAGAACAGTGATTACATTTGATCCTTACTCCATCAAAATAATGAATGATTTCTTCTAGAATTTCATCATAATCATTACTAACTAACACTTTAAAACTGTTGTTTCTATACTCTTGCAACATTACTTTTTGATCCTCTGATACTTGCCCATTTCCTCTAGGGTTTTTAAATTCAATAGCAAAGCCTGAATGCACTTTATGTAGATTTTGAATGATCAGATCAGGTGATCCTTTTTGATAACCCATATTATAAGATCTTAATCTCATATCACTATTTATTTGGTTTTCACCTAGTGATGCATTTAAAAGTGCTTTTGGATGGTGGTTTCTTATATAGTTAACCACTTTTTTATGTAAGTCATACTCTGACTGTATATTAAAAGTTAACATTTTAAAAGGTTTGTGGTTATATTCATACCGTCCAGTTTTTCTGATTGATGGTAAAACCTCTTTTGTGACCCATCGTTTGAATTCCTTTGCTTTATCCATATCAGATCTCAAAATGAGGCTATACAGTCCGGATTCATTTATATAAATCACATGGTTATTTTTTAGGGGGAACGAATCGTTCCCCCTAGATTTGAGGTTGTTTAACGTAATTTTATCTTCAGAATCAACATGATCACGAATAGCTTTACGAGTATTTGTATACTTTAAGATGTTAGCAACAGTCTTAGCTTGGAACCATATATCATCATCCTTCTTGATAATATCTAGTTTAGTTTCTTCATAAATAAAAATTTCTGTCATAATAGACATAATATATCAATGTATTGTATTCTTCCATTTAAGTGACTATGAGATAACCAGAAATATTAATATATTTGGTTACCTAAACAACAAAAAGACAGTATATACTGTAAGTCTACCTTATATACATTAGATAATATCTCTTTAAAACATTTCATATATTCTTTAAATCCCTAAATGGTACCCAACTGTTAAATTCATCACTATACCCCTTCCATTTCACTAAAGCTTGTTTCTTCTTATAGTTCCTCCGAATGACTTTATCAATACGGAAAACATCCTGCTTGGCTTTTAATAGTTCAGGTTCATAAAAACTCCCTTGTATGTCTTCATTATTAAGATCCTTTAACTTATATGTAATAGGGTTTGTGTATTGGATTTTATCAACTGTGAATACCTCTTCAGTCCAGTTTGGTGTATAACCCTTGTCGAACACATTCCGTTTATACTTAGATATTCGAACTTTATCACCAACTTTAAATTTTGGTTTATATGATAATAGTTCCGTATCATATAGATTGAAATAAACAGTTCCTTTATTCTTTTTCATAGATGCTTCAATAGGTTTCATTTTAATACTTAAATGTTTACTGTTATTATACTCTTTCAATAATTTTGGTAACATGTCTAAATACTGTGTTGTATTTTGAGCTGTGAATTGTTTCCACATCTTAGATTTCAAAGTGCGATTAAAACGTTCAATAACAACAGCTTTACCTTCATTGAAAGTAGAATACATCTCAATATTATTTTTCTTTAGCCAGTCTTTGAAAGTTTTATTATAGAATTCAGACCCTTGGTCTACCCATAAATATTTCGGTTTCCGTTTGGATTTTTTAATAACATCATCAAATGATTCAGTGATTGTATCACCTGTTTTATTTTTAATAGGAATGCTCCAAGCAAATTTCGAAAACACATCAATGATATTTAATAAATATCTATATCCTTTATTCCATTTTGAAAACTTCTGCATTTCTACAAGGTCAGCGCTCCAAATATCATCTATTCCATTAACAATAACTCTTCTTGTTTTAAATTTTCGTTTGATTGGTTTATGTAATTCATCGGCTAATTGTTGAGCCCAATCATTTTTACTCAACGCCGCTTTCCGTTTTTTGGCTTCCTTTTATTTTGTTTGACACCAAGACCTAATTTTTGTTTCGTATTAATTAAAAATCGTGCCGTCTGACCCCATTTAGGCATCTGACCATAAGGAATCTTATCTAATGACTCAACCATCCTTTTATCACATTCTCCTTTGTTCTTCCCCATGTCATAGCAAATATCATGATGTGCCGCGATCTCATCTACTTTATTATAAGGTTTAACATGCCATTTGGTAACTTCACCAGTGTCCTTATCATATTTAAGTTGTTTATCAAGAGGATTGTATGGCCCCATATATTTGTATTGACCAGGAGTCCATCCGCTTTTTGGTTTTGGTAATTTACCAATTAATGCATGAACGTCTACGCCACTTCCATGTATTGGATCTAGTTTCTTGCTAATGTCTGAAGTCAAACTATCTAATGCTTGATCCAAATATTTATCAGCCATTCCTTTAATCTTTTGTTTTGCAAAATCAGATTTGATTGCTTTTGATGCTCCGATTCTACCTAAATTATACAAACCTTTTAAAGCGCTTTTAGCTGCTATTTCACCAAGACTGTGACTACCTTCTATATCTAAAAATCCGCCAGCCATCTCTGACTGGCTATTTAGTTAAATTTTTTTTTATTGGATACAAAACGTGTCTTAGTAGCCCCACATTCACTACATTGAGATTTTAACATAAGACGATTATTTTTAGTTTTAACATATTTTTCAGTACCTGGTACAGATTCTGTTTGCTTCTTCTGTTTTACACAATAACTTTTTACCATTTATATAACATAATTAGATATTTTTGAAATAGTTTTCAATAAATCGTTCATTATACTGTTGGTTATTTAATTTGAATACTTTTATACAATCATAAAATGATTTTTTATAAATGTTATCCAAAAAATATAAACAATAATATCCTTATCTAACTGATTTGATATCCTGGATAGGATAACCATAATTGTATATATACTTCAATTTCAATTTTTTAGCATAATCAACGAATTTCTGTGGTGGAGGTAACGAAAAACTATCAAAGTAATATATAGTCTTATCATTCATATTATTATAATGTGCTACCCAATGTGTACCAGGACCTATTTTATCATCAAGATTAATGATACAAGATCCTATTTTGTGGATATGATCCAAACTATCCCTCGAATAAATACCATTAAAATTGGTTATTTTTAAATATTTAATCCATTTTAATAAATCAATATTTGAAAGAGGAATATCTCTGAACTTTGGTTTTACAGGATATCTCCTAGAATTGGTATTCCTAACTTTGTAAAAGGACTGTTTTTGCCTAGTAATAGGCCCTCTCCCTTTTTTGTTTTTGTTTTGACTTTTTTTTTTGCTCCCATACCTATAGTATTTGAGGGCCAGTTTCCATAAAATGGTGGTGGATAATAAGGCATCATCATTCCAGGTTTAGGTGAAACTGTTAATCCAGATGCTTTCTTTTTTGGTATACTTAAACCCTTTCCTGTTAATGCATTCAACAACATTGGAATACCAATAGATGCTAGGATCGTCCCCAAAAAACCACCTCTTCGTTTTTGTGATGGTTGAATGAATACTTGTCCTCCATTTTGAATAGCAGCTAAAATGTCTTGTTTTTGTTTTTTAGTTAAAAGGTGTTTATACTTAATCAATTGCTGTATTTTTGAATCTGGTATTAAGAAACCACCAGATTGAATACCTTTTCCAAAAATTTTATCAATTCCCAAAGATCCGAGAGCAGATAAAGCCCCTGTAGCTAAAGCTGGTGCCGCTTTTGATGCTAATTTGGTGGCCATTGGAAGCATTTTTGTTCCAAGTGAAATTAAACTAGACCATAAAGAACCGCCATATTTAACTGATTTTCTAATCTGTGTTTTTGAAATCTTGATATCTACACCAACTCCATTTTTTATCGCTTTTTTGATTTTATTTATGTGTTTTAGTTAAATTCAGTCCATCGCTTCCCATCAACTCATTTTTTAGCTAATCGAATTGTTATTGGTGAATTTGTTTCATATGCTTTTGCTAATTTTTGTTTTTTTCCTTGAGATAATTTCACACCATATTCATAACTGATAAGTTGTCATATTTTGTATATAATATATGTTATATAATTTTGATAATTACAAAACATGTTTAATTGAAAACTATAAATATTGTAACAACATAATTAATTTATGCTTTAATAAGTAGTTTACCACTGCTTGTGTATAATTCGATCTCTTTTTCATGAAGAACAAGAGCATTCAAAGTATAGTTAGTTGCATTTGCTCCGTTGAGTTCATATCGGAAAGTTAATGATACAGCAGAATCTTTTGTGTCTTCCTCTTGATTTCTTAGGTCGAAATAAATCATTCCAAACAAATTTCTGAAATTACTTCTATCAATTAATGACCCACTAAGAAAGTCATTGTAAGCAGAACTATAGCTCATAAGTGTTCTGTATAATCTACTCTCTTCATTAGCTGACAATTCAAGTTGAGGATAATATATGCTATTATTCATTTCAAGTTGAGCTTTACTGAAAACTCTGTTATTTGCACCTATACTGAATGTCTTGAATGTAAATATATTAGCTTCTTGATTATTATATGAAGCTGTTGGATTCACCCATAGAAAAACATGTCTTGGTCTTCTTATACCTGCACTAATTCTGAAAAATGAACTCACAGCCGCAGTTTGATTTATTTCATAATGCTCTCTCAAGTATATCCAAGTTTTTGGTTTCAGATAGTTTTCCAGATATTGACGCATACCACTACCATTGAAAATAAGTTTAGGGCACCATAATCTGAATTTAGTCATCAAAACGTTTGAATCAGGAGCAGCATTGCTACGAAATATAATATTGTTATCATTTTCCAATCGGATTAAAATGTTCATTTTTATATTTGGATGAAGATTCGTTTTGAATGCAGCAAAATACGAATATATATTCAATGGGATAGATATTTTGTTCTCACTGCCTGCGTCTGTAAGAATTTTTCGCGTCGCGAATCCTTGGTTGTACAATGCTTGAGCTGTTCTTGGTTCAGCTGTTCCAGTCGAAGTATCTAAATAAAAGAAATTGTCTTTAGCAACTGTATTGGCATATTCTTTAGTGTATTTTAAAAGTGATAGAACATTCGATGATTCATTGGCTTTTGTGTTGTTATATACACTTATACTATTACATTCAACTTGTATTTCTCTGATGAAGGTGTTACCGTTTGTTGTTGTACAAAATAAATTTCCATTTCCCACTCCGGCGCCGATACCAGCTCCATCTTGATCTTGATCTAACTGAAGAAGCTTGAAATTGACTTCAATATATGCATTAAAAAATCATTATAATAGTAAATCATTATAAACATCTTTAATATATTGATATTTGTCAGTATCTTGAGCCTGTTGCTCATTTTCTTTTTGTAAAAGTTTGATTATTTCATCACCTTTTGTTTCATTCGTTATTTTTGGCTCGTTTGTTTTATCACTAAATTTATTGTAAATTTTGTCACCAATAAGCTGACCTGTTTTTTCACCTATTTTTTCCGACCCCATTTCTATCAACTTTTCAGCACCCTTTTTAGCAAGTTGTTTAGCTGTTTTGCTTGCAAGTTTTGAAGCTATCTTACTTCCAACATTTTTGAAAACATCAAATATTCCTTCACCTTGAATAATGTAATCTCCAGTATCTGGATCTCTTTCTCTTCGTTCCATCTATATAGTGAGTGTATATAAATTAAGCTTCTTTTATCACAACGGTTAAAGATATATCAATTCCACTTAAGTCAACCTCCCTGTTTTCGTCGTCTGTGATATAAAAAGTAACTTCAGATAGTACTTTTGTATTTATTTTATTCCAAAGATAATTCATTGGTTGTATTTCAAATGGTAGAGATCTTGTTTTTGTATTCGTTGAGAAGGTAAAAAGCACGTCTGATAACCTTCCTGAAACGATTGAATTACTTAGTAGAGAAGTTCTTATGTATAAGTTATCAATACTGTTGCTGATATTAGGAAATTGGGGTCCATAAGAACTCACTTTCAATATCCCTGTTTTATCGAAACCCAGTAAATCTGCAAAGTTTCCGCTATTCTTGAAATCAATCCAATAGTTTTCATCCAACTTTATGAAAACCTTATATGTTGTAAGGTCAAATAATATATCAATTCCATAAGTCTCCTTTTGCATGAGTTTTCCAATTTTATTGTGAATATATTGATTTATATCATCATAGTCATAAATACCTGGTGGGAATGTTATTGTTTGCCAAGAAGTGCCTTTGTTTTTTGAGATCTTTAATTGGTTGTTATAATATTCTGGTCGTATGTTATGCCAACTTGCAGTCATACTGAGATGATCTAATGCCATATAGTATTGTTTGTTGTCATCTAAAAGTAATTCAGGAATGAACTTTGTAGTGAAATTACCTGGTTTATTATTTTGGTTTTGTTTTTTAGCATCTATTGATTTGAAAACTAAAACTCTATTTACATCCATTATATTATATGCTTATATATTTATTGTATAATTTCTCATGCATTGTTCTGTCAATAGCCCCTATTTTCAATAATTCATCATTGATTTGTGATAAGTCATTTCGCAACACTGGACTATTGTTTCCAGCTACCATTGAACCAATTATTATTTTCATGCGATCAGCCAATTGCTTTGGATCTTGATAATACATAACACTTGATCCAATCATTCTGGACTTACCAGATGATTTGTGTGGTCCAATATTACTGAGCATATTAAGATCGTTAAAAATCTTTACAGCATTCAGACTGTAGTTTGTTTTGGGATTATATCTTTTAGTTAGCATATTTATGAGTGATTTATCAGCATCAGCTTCATAAACCAATTTACCACCATGATATGCATTCAGCTTCATTTCATTCATCAATTTTGAGACATCAATAAGAAGGCCACCATATTGATTACCATTTATTTTGAAAGCATTTCTTTTTGGTTGTTTATATATTCGAATACCCTCACCTTTTTGTCTATACTCAAACGACTTTAATACGTCTGAGATCGTATCCCTATATTTTCGAAGAACGCCTATTTCATTATCATATTCCGCCTTAACTTCTCCACTCTTGCCCTTTTTATTTCTGCCCAAGTCCATTGCTAATTCGGCAGATTTTTTCTTTTCTTCCAATAATTTTTGGGGAGTCAATGATAATAATTGTGAGGGCTTTGTCAAATTGTTTTTGTTTAAAACAATTTTATCATCTTTATTAAATCGGTTATCAATCTTCAAATATGTCGGATCTTCTCTTGATTTTTGTTCTGGTTGGTAATCTATTTGGGGTAGCTCATGTTGTAATGTTATTATGTCTTTATTCGATTCAATTATATCCTGAAATCCCTTTGTTAAAGCTAATTGATTTCCCCGTAGTTGTTCAATTAGTTGATCCTGTTTCTCATCTGTTTTTTTCTGTTTTTCAATCAATGGCTCTCGTAATGTCTTAAAATAATCACTCATTACAATATCACGCCCTCCTTCCTTATTTTTTATTTCATTTTTTGATTCAGTAACTGCTTTGACAATTTTATAGCTATCATATTCTGAATCAGCATATTTTTTAATTCTGTCAATATTCATTATATAAAATATGTTACATAATTTATCTGTCGAAATGACACTTATCTTTAAAAATATGTGTAAAAACAACACTTATATTTATAAATATGTGTGAAAACAACACTTATATTTA
Source organism: Dendrophyllia cribrosa (assembly GCA_024195265.1). Classification (NCBI taxonomy): domain Eukaryota; kingdom Metazoa; phylum Cnidaria; class Anthozoa; order Scleractinia; family Dendrophylliidae; genus Dendrophyllia; species Dendrophyllia cribrosa. The sequence goes on from JAJLRJ010000010.1 coordinate 25,409,898, forward strand.
TTATCTAACATATTTTATATAATGAAAATTCCGAATTACGATACAAATAGAAATGGTGAATCAAAAAAAAGATTAAACAATTTTTTAGACGAAGATTTTAGAATGATTATTACAGGACAAAGTCGATGTGGAAAGACAAATGCTCTTATGCATATGTTAAGATCACCACTGATGTATTATGATAAGATATATTTATACACACCAAATCATCATCAGGAAAAAATACAAGATCTACAAACATTGATGAATAAAATATCTGATAAGGTTGGTTATCATGTATTAGAAATTGGATCATCTGATGATATTAAAGACACTTCAGAATATCCCAACAACAACCGTAAAATTGTCATTTTTGATGATCTAATTAATGCACCTGATAAAATACAAAATAAAATTGCCAACAACTTCACAGATGGACGCCACCATAAGATAAGCCCAATTTATTTAAGCCAGAGTTACTATGATATTCCGCAGAAACTTAGATTAAACTGCAGTCATATGATGTTGTACCCTCCTACTACCAAAAACCATTTGAATCTCATTGCCAAAGAAAACTTAATAGACCCTGGTTTGTTCAATAAATTAGGGCCCTATGAATTTCTGTTTGTGGACAAAGAAAATAAAAGTGTGAAGAAGAATTTTGATGAAGTAATCTAATGTAATATCATAATATAGATGGGCATATTTAATAACCTTAAGAAATTCACAAATATTGACATTTCTGAATATATTAGAATCATTAGCCAAAAAATTCAAGCAAGTAGTGGACTCAAGTTGGATCCAAACAATAACTATGATATGCAGAATAAAAAACTTGTCAATCTAAAGGAAGGGGGTAATGACAGAGATGCAATTACCAAGCATCAATTAGATGTTGGATTACTAACTAAACCAGGTAAATATGAAGTATTATTGTTGAATGGCGAAAATCACATGACGGGAGATCTTGATTTAAGAGGAAATAAATTAATTCTTCCTGGTGAAATTGATATGGATCGAAAACTGATCACAAATATGGATACGGATGAAAACAATGATCTCAGTGCTGTGAATATGATAACTCTTAAAAATCAGGTTAATAACAAAGCAAACATTACCGATGCATATATGAAAAACAAAAGAATAGTATTGAATGATCATTTAGATGCTAATTATCATGCTTTATTAAATGTTCAAGCAGCAGGTGATAATGATGCTTTTCCTTTTTATCATGGAAAAACACATTTTTTAAATTTAGAAGGTGAAAATTATGATGCAAAAAATAAAAAAATCATAAATCTGGACACGGATGAAAACAATGATTTGTCAGCAGTGAATATGTTAACTCTGAAAAACTATCACCCAAATGCACCTTCTCATACGCATGAAGTCACTCAGGATATTGATTTGAAGCATCTGTTCAATATTGTGAATTCAAAACAACAGTCATTTGATTTTTATCGCACTCATTACGATCATCTTCCATGTTACGAAGATATCCGGGGAATATTTCTCAGTCGCAAAGAAGAATTTCCGATGGAGGTTCAACTTAACATGAATCATCACAGTATCACTAATCTCAAAGATCCACAATATGGAGGAGAAGCTGCGACAAAAACATATGTTGATACACATTTAAACGAAAAATTAGACAAAACGATTTCCAGCGATCTTGATATGCAAAGTAATAAAATTACTAATTTAGCAACACCTAAACCAAATGAGAATGGTGCTGCCGTCAATGTTTCGTTTTTCAACTCCGAACTCAACGATTCTAATTCGAACATGTACACACGAATAACAGACGATTATAAGAGTTATGTAAACAAGTCACATATATCTTCCTCAGCTAAAAAAGACGTTTTCAGATACATGATGGAAGATGTTAATCAGAGCTCATCGGAGAGTAATATTGTTGTCAATGGGATCATTGATTTTGATGGATCGCCGCATAAAATTAACAAGAAAGCCTATGATATAACTCTTACGATAGACAATGACAATGACTTCGCGTCAAGGATAGGTTTAAATGCACTAAATCTTTCTCAAGGTGAGTACACTATGGTGATTGAGTTTTTCGTTCCAGATAAAGCTTATATTAGTTCGACAACTGTCAGTGTTGTATCAACAGTTATCAATATTGGGCAGCAAACTACAAAGATATTTAACACTGGAGGATATACGAGAAGCATTGTTCATTTACATAAGTGGCAGGTCTCACCACCTGAATATATAATGATAGATCTGCACGGGAGTATAACAAAAGGAAATACGAATAAAGCACATCTAATCGTTTATGGTGTTCAAGGACGTGTCTCGAGTGTTGATTCAGATGTATTTGATTCTATTTATACAATCGAAAACGGTAGAATGACAATGCAGACCGATTTGAATATGAATGGAAAGAAAATAATTGGTTTACCTATAAAGAAACAAAAATTCATATTTTTAGGCAATTATATGAAAAATAAGAACAGTGATGATATCATATTCAACGGTTCATCATCATTTATTGCGTTAACTAATTTGAAAATAGTAAAATTATGGTTGATAATATTGGACGATAAACCGCCTGAAGGATACAAAAAAATGTTTATATTAATCAAGAACACTTCATTTGGACCCCAAAATTGGAATAAAGCATCGAATAAAATTTATTACACTTTCAATATAGCGTCATCAGTTATCAATTTCAATGAAGATACAGTTGTACGAATCAAATTAATAACATTGGATCATGGTAATTCATTTCCTCCATATAATTGTCATGTTAGTGTACTTTTTGAAGAGTTTTAATATTATAACTAAAACAGGCATCTTCAATTTTAATCACATAGGAAAAACATACACCATATTTTTATATATAAAAGCTACATTTAATATAATCAATAAATATACATGCCGAATTTGGAGCAAGCAATTAATTTTTGTAATAAATTTTTCACAACCCAAAAAAACCTACATCCTAATACTAAAGATGAAATATTAAAATCGGCTTTAATATATCAATTTTTGTACGTTAACTATTTGAATAAGCCAATATCATTTAACCAAATATTAGAAAAACACTCTGACATTGGATTAATAGGACCAGGTCCTTGTACTCTAAATACCAAATACCAATTTTTAATTAAACATGCTATTTTTCATGATGCATTTGGAAGATTTTACAATGACTATGAAAAGGGGCCTGGATACACATATTGCTGCCTTTCAATACCGAAGAAATTAAAAAGATCTCCAATAATAGGTCAAATCTCTGGATTATTATATTGCCTCATTTCAAATCCTAAAATTTAATTATTATTATCCAAATATATAATATAAATGACTGAAACAGACATCTTCAATTTTAATCATATTGATAAAAGCATCAGCAAAGAAAAACTATCTGAAATCAAAGCATTATATCGATTTTATCACAAGCGTTTTTGGTGCTATAAGAAGGCTTTCAAATATTTCAAGAGATTGAATTTAGCTATTAATTTATCATCAGTTTCTTTAATATCCATTGGTACAATAGCTGGTTCAATAACATTGAACCCTATTATTTTAGGAGTAATTAGTGTTAGTGGTTTATTGATTAAGACATACAGCGAAATTAAAAACTATAGAAGAAAAATAGAAATGTCTAAATTTGCATACACAACATATGAGAAGGTACTCGTTGATTTACGGTCTTTTTTAAGAGGAATGCAATTTAACCATATCAATTTTATCAATAATATGAGGTTGCTAGACGAAACGATAATTGATCTTTATACTCTTGATGAAAAATTTGAGAAACAATATGATAAAAAATTCACTTCCGAGTAAACTTTTAGAGTAAATTTTACTAACAAACTTTTCATTCAATAACTCATTCATAGGGAAAACCCCCTTTGCATGACGATATTGGATCATTTATTAATAATTGTTTGTATTTGATCACCTATTAACAATAGGATATTATCCCAATATTGTTTATAGCAAGTTAATGTTCTTTTCGATTTAGATAAAGGTATATCATTTTCAATTGGTAATTTTAACATCTTAAATAATTGTTTTAAAATGTAATCAATATTTATCATACGTTTTCGGTTTCCATTTATCTGTGGCAAAATTTTATCTATCTCCTCAAAAATTTTCATGATTTTAGTTATATTATTGTTTGATATCTGTAATTTGTGTTGGCTACAGATGTTATTTATTGTGTTTTGGATATGATATTTCCGATGATATACCGATTTTCGCCGTATTTTACACATATTCTTATAAAAATCGATATACTCATTAACATAATCATAACCATGGACGGAACCACAATTTAGACAAACACTCATGCCATCTATATTATTTATATCTTGTTCACTACAACATGACTCGACCACTCTCACACTACTATCAACTTCTACTAATTTTACGTCACAAAAATCACAAATAAAATTACCCATTGCTTTCAACTCATCGTGAATTATCTTATCACAATTCATTCTATACTATTATATGAGATAATATTTTTAAAACAATAGCTATAAGCGGCACGTGTCTAAATTCCCAGAAAACAAAAATAGCGAACATGTAAAAATCGGCTAACGCGTTAGCGATATTTCCCATTGTTTTATCTAAAATCACTTGATATGTAAATCTAGACGTAATTGGCATATTTCAACAACCAATCAGATCTTCACACGAAATTTTTCTCAAGCTTTTATCGCTAACGCGTTAGCCGTTTATTCACATAAGTGGAACGAAGCGACCAGCGACTGAAGGATGTCTGTCAACGATTTACATATCAAGTGATTTTTGGAGTAATATAATATGACCTTGAATACAATAGAACAAAAATAGTCAGCAGGGAAAGTCCCATGACATCATCAACTTCCTATTTTTCTAAGAATCAAAGACTTCCTGTGTTTCCGAGAATTGTGTCACGCAAAGGATTCTATTATGTGGAATCACGCAATGAAACAAACGCACCATTTGTTTTTATTAACATATAGTTTTATTTGATTTTACTATTTAATATTTTTAATTGATTATTGCATTTAATATTTCCATTTTATTTTTTACCATTATATGGTAAGTAGTATAGAGTTGGCTTGGTATCAGATCAGTTTTGCAAAACTGATCTAGTACCGCCAACTCTTATACTACTAACAGGGAAATTTGAAGCGACAACGTCATATTATTATTCACTGGTCCTCGCCTTTGGAATTCCTTGCCTACAAATATAACTAATTCAAATTCTTTAAGAATATTTCGTAAAACCCTGAAGAACTCCATGCTTAATTGTTATTCTATTTAATTATCTACCTTAGCGCATGAAGAAATACTTTTTATAAAAAAAAAGAATCTATTCTTAATCGTCTGTAACTGTATTTTATTGTAGGGGTCATCCACTAGATTAGCCTTTGCTATTTGGATGATCCCAACTCACTCTCTATTTTTTGTTACATTTTTCTTTTATTCCTTAGCTGTACTTGTGTTTAGTTGCCTATGTAAATTTTACCTATATGTCATGTAAAACTGAGCTGAGTTGAATAAATTATCTTATCTTATCTTATCTTATCTTATTACGTCTAAATGCTAAAAAAACAGTGGATCCTTTACAATAGTTGTTTTGTTCACAGTAGTTGTTTAGTTGATTCCGCCCCCTGTGCTGATGCTTTCAGATAAAGAGGGTTTTAATTACCTTAATTTCGCTGTCGGGATGTTTCCGTTGGATTTTTCCAGTAGCCTGCAGAACAGGCGTTATTTTTTTAAGCGTTTCAGGCGAGCGCGGCAGGCAAGCGCGAAGCGCGAGGCGAGCGCGGAGCGCGAGGGGAGAAAAAAATACGCCTGTCCGCACACCATTGTTTGTGCCCTTCCGCCCCCATACACACCCCCAAATCACCAACCAATCATAACGCAAAACGGCCTATTTTGGCCCCATATGGTGCGAGAGCCAAACCGACCACCGGCGAAGGTATAAAATGTCCTGATGGTTCTGCGCCGAACATACGCCTGCTACTCAAAAGAAAGCATTTGCAGAAGACTTGCAGATTCTGGTGTTCGAAACTGTGAAGCGCTCCAGTTCGGTGACAAGTTTTCGGCAACCCATTAGGGAAGACCGTAAAGGAGCCAAGATCTGTGAAATTTTATCCCAGCTTGGACTTCAAGTCGAAGAGTCACACGCGTAAAATGGCAAGCACGCACGACTTTACATGTAACATTATGCTTTTTAATGCCATTTGCTCCTTCTATTTGTTTTGAAGAGTGTAAATTTAGCTTGTTTTGGAGGATTTTGGTGCTGACCGATTGAACTTTTGTAAAAAATGCCGCGTGCATGCAATGGACGGAAGGTCAAATCTGTCTATTGTGATTTCCTGTAGTTTTTGTTCTCGATAAATTATGAGCATTCTTTTTGTCATTGCGGTTAGAGTGTTGCTTTCGGCATGTTAGTTATATATACGAAAGATTTTCACTTCTTCTTCTCTGAAATGACAGGATGTGAAATGAGATGTCGCCCTTGCATGTCTATCTTGCCATGTTTTTGTCACGCTGGGCCCAGCTATTTTAGTTTTCGTAGGATTTGTCACGAAAATCGATGTGTAGATTCAAGCGTAGCAGAGAGAGATGTAGCTTTAAAAGTTAACCATTCATTTTGTAGAGAATTGAAGTTTACGTGAGGTTTGTCTCAGACAAACCTGTGATTTTATTAGAGAGATTTAGCATCGCGTTTACGTGAAACGGCAAACGTCAGCTTGCCGTATCACGTTTCACGTAAAATATCGTGGATTTGTCGCTTTAGCTTCGCGTGAGCTCACGTCACCTCGGAATGGACTGGAACTAGTAAACACTGCAAATTTGCAACATTACAAAATGGCGGCTAAGAGACGGTAAGTACAATTTTGTCACATGTTACAATCTTATAAACTGTTAAGCTTTAAAATGGCTTTTCCTTTTTCTATATTCTCATTTTAAATATAAGTTTACTCATATATATCTCGTTTACAGGCGACAAATTCGTGAAATACTGGAGCTTATGATAGCGGAAGATGATATTAGCGACAGCGACAGCGATTCTAGCGATGATGATGACCTTGAGATGCTTTTATTGGCAACACTTGCACCTAAAAAAAACCTCGGCGCCCTTTTACACTTCGAGGACATCAGTGAAGACAGCTTTGAAAGTTTATTCAGGTAAAGTTTTGTACATACAGAGTTGCAAGATCGCGGAACCGTCACGAACCACAAATTTCTTATAGGTTTCATTAACAACCCTAAAACGTCATGAGTGCTTTCTTAAAGATGATTTTTTGATGACTCACGTAGTGGAAACAGAATGGACAGCCGCTTTGTTTCCTTTTTAACTCGGTTTATTTTGAAATGCTGCGAAACAAACTCCATTTTTTTTTTCAGGATCAGTGAAAACAATTGTCATTGTGGATTGAATCGTGCATGAAAATTAAAGCTAGAGAAAATAGTCATATGATCTTTCCGTTTGGAAATTGCGGGATGTTTTAGAAAGTAATGTAATAATAAAAATTGCAACTCCGATTCGTTTTTATTAAAAAAAAACACTTGAAATAAACTTATAAGTGAAATAAATATAATTAGTAAGTGTTTCCCCGGGGGTTCGCATCACATTTGTTTCCATGAGCTGGAGTATTTGAAGTAGATTTGGAAAATAAAGAACCTTGTAGGTTAGATATCATGAAAATGATTGTTGTTGGTGCCTGCCAATTGAACTTAACATTAAAAAGCTGGGAAGCACACCCCACCAAAAATTCCAAGCAGCACCCCCAGGGGAGGGGGGATTAAAGAATTAATCGCCTTTTGAAAAACCAGCACTGGAGATTTAAGTTCGAAGGAGATGTAACAGCTAAACAGAGTGGAAATCAGTGAATGAAATCAAATCATGTTAATGCATACTTAATTGTTCGGATATCTTTGTTAGTCTAAATAATGGTAGCATTTTATTAAGTGAATGTAAAACTGACGTCAATTGTAAAAGCAGTTTAAAACTTAAAATAAATTATATTATTAAAAACAGCATGGTAATGACGTTTTCTTTCAGGTTTAAGAAGAATGACTTCTTAAGACTTGCTACTGCTCTGCAGCTTCCAGAGACCTATGTTTGTAAACAAAGGACAGTGTGCTCTGGTCTTGAAGGGCTAACAATCCTTTTAAGAAGATTAACCTACCCAAATAGATGGTGTGATTTGATACACTTGTTTGGAAGGCAGGAAACTGAACTCTGCTTAATATTCAATGAGGTATACTGTTTTTATTCCTTTACAAGAATAACTACATTGAATACTTTCCTGTGAGATAGATTGTTGTTAAGCCCCTTCCTTTATTCTGAAGTACTGCGAAACAAACTCCTGCAGTTTTTCTATAAAAAGCTGTGGATTGAAATTTGCTAATCTTGGATGAAAGTTAAAACTTGAGAAAATAGTCCTAAGATCTTTTTGTTTAAAAATTGTGTTTTGAAAGTTTGAGTAATAAACTAAGTATATTGTACTGTAAAAAAGGCTAGTATATATAATCTGCCTTGAGTCGTCCTTGTAACCTGCAGGACCTGACCCCATGCAGTACCAATATATTAAAATTCATACTTGGCCTTGAGGCTTGAGGAAATAAAACAAAAGAAATCACATTGAGGTTCAGGAACAAATAATTCATTTCTTTTGTTTTATTCCCCCAAGCCTCGGAGCCAAGTATGAAGTTTAATATAACTAAATTGGTCTATACATCATGTCTTTCTTTTTGTGTCAAAACATTTTGCTTTCTCGTCCCTGCCAGCCCATCTTGCTACCCAAAAAATCTGCCAGAGAAATTCTAGCCCCCCAAAAGTTCCCAAACTGCCAATTTCAAGCAATGAATGAATGATCGAATCATTGCACTTCAATTGGGAATTAATTAGTGCATGAATTCCTCTTTTCCAGTCAACTTGAAATATAGGTAATTATATGTCCTTGATTTTAGGTTCTTTATGATATCCATGAGAGGTTTGGTTATTTACTTGACCAGCTAGACCTTGCTTGGCTTGACCCAGAATCCTTTTCAAGAGCAATATATGGCAAAGGAGCCCCTCTGAGAAATTGCTGGGCATTTATTGATGGAACAGCACGGCCCATCTGTAGACCAGTGCATAATCAACGAATAATGTTCTCTGGACACAAGAGAACCCATTGCCTAAAATTCCAGGTATGACTCTAATTAAAATTTTAATGTGATGTTACTCTGTGGACTCTTGATACACAACTGGTATAAATACACAGTGAAACTACAACTGAGACAAAATTCTCCTATTCTCATAAACAAATTTTGTTTTCCACAGTTTAATATTGTTGCATTAAGCCCCGTCTACACGAGCAATTTTTTTGTTTTCTACTCAGGGTATACAAAATGTAATATTACATTTGTATAACTGCAATTGCTGTAATCGATATTAAAACAAAGTTTTAATATCCACCTTTTAGAATATTCTTAGGATTTAATTTAAATTTAGCATTTTATTAGATTTTAATACAGTAAAAAAGCAACATATAAGGCTGCATAGAAGGGGGTCTCGATAATGCAGCATAAATTAAAGGACAACAAACAATAGAAACGAGACAACAGTTCAATAAAGATAGACAGCGGTAACCCTTTTGATTTTATTACTGGATGCTTAATAATAATAATGAGGTATTGCCAATACAAAGCTATAATAAACGAAAAGGGCCGGGTTTTGCTTGCGCCGCTATGCTAAGCAGCATTAGAGATAACAAAGATCAGACAGTAGTTCAATAAAAGACAGTAAACTGCGATTACATTGATTGGCTTTAACTTCATGGATGCTGAGTGATAATTATTTGGAAAAACTGCTAATATAATTTAGAAATCTATAAGCACAACGCATACGATAGGAGCCATGGATTGTCAATTAAAAATAACAACTTAGGGCGGAGTGTTTTCTCCAGAGCTCATTCAAAATTATTCTTGACAATGTATATCATTGTAGAAATGGTAGATAAATAGTCTCTTGAAGTTAGATGTGCATCATCCCAAGCATCGAAGGGAGAGGTCCATGGCAGCAGAACAGCCACATCTTGCTCTGATTCTTCACGTGCTTACCAATCTCCAAAGAATGAGACCTTATAATTTTAGTACAAATGCTGTCAGCATTCAAATACTCATCACATTAGCGACCTTGAGTCCTGATAATAAATCTAGTGTATGCGGCGCATAACCATTATTCAAAAGGAGGAGAAGAAAATATCCATTCTCGCATAAATTTTAAGTTTTTATTAATTATATCAGATAAATTATTGACATACACTTTAGAAATCATCCAAAGTAAATTTGTTTAAACTAAGCGTTCAGCTGTAGTGTTACTACGCAATTTTAGTATTTTATTTTAATGATTGGTTAAAATACGAGTTAATGTTTAATTTACAGCAGTTTTTTGTACCATTGGGGTATACAAAATGCATTATTGCATCTGCAACGTTTTGCTGCAATTCAGTGAAATAAAAACCGTCTGTGTTTAAATATCTACTATTTAAAAATATTAACAGGTTAAAATATCGACCCCATTACAAATTTAAAAACGGTAATTATGATAAAAACAAAGCAAGATTTTCAAGTTTATTATTTTTACACATTTAGCTTACGATGTGCGAATGAGCCAACCGCTGTTTAAAATAATAGTGATCAAGAAAAGAACTATATTTTAATTTAGACGTTTTGCTTGAAAGCGCTAAAAAATATATGAAAAGAAAATGCGACACTAAATGCCTAAATGCAGCAGTCAAGCAAGCATTTAAAAGTTTGTAGCTCTAAGATACATCTCTTGTATTTAAACTGGTGCGACCAAGCCTCTAGGATCCGATGTTGTTCCCTTGAAAGGATGCATTATGCGGCGCACAGCGGACTTCTCACTGCCATTTTCATGATTATCCATGTTTTCTGCCTCGTTGTCTCATTAATTGATCAATCTTGATAGTTCTTTCGTGTAGTCTGAGATGTCGATGGCAACAAATCGAAAAGAACGAACTAGCTTTAAATTGTATTCTGTGCTAAAATGCGAGATACTTGGCATCCACTTCGAAGTTAGTAGCAATTTGAACGCAAAGGAATGAATTTCAGGACTGCTATTTGTTTCAGGTCACTATTATAAGTTACAGATATGCAGCTAAAACTAACCAGTATCGTACATTGTGTTATTATGAATAACAAAGAAATAGTTAAGAAATAATTAAGGTAGAAATGACTAATTTTAGTGAGCTCACTAAGATAAAAATCAACATAGACTGATAGTTACTTTTAAAATAATAAGTCTGCTCAGAAGGTCTGCCATTATCGTCAGGGGCACAGTGAACAGACCTGGCAAGAGAGTACGCGCCAATCAACCGCTTAAAAATGCGCCACTAACGGTGCAGGAAATACGCGCGCGCAGAATGACGAAAGAAACAAACAAATATAATTTGTTTGTTTTCTACTCAGGGTATACAAAATGTAATATTACATTTGTATAACTGCAATTGCTGTAATCGATATTAAAACAAAGTTTTAATATCCACTTTTTAGAATATTCTTAGGATTTAATTTAAATTTAGCATTTTATTAAATTTTAATACAGTAAAAAAACAACATATAAGGCTGCATAGAAGGGGGTCTCGAAAATGCAGCATAAATTAAAGGACAACAAACAATAGAAACAAGACAACAGTTCAATAAAGATAGACAGCGGGGGCCATCTACACGGGCAAATAAAAATTGCCACATACAGTTGCCACATAAAAATTGCTCGTGTAGACAGGGCTTTAATCACTGTTACTGATGGCTCAGTCCAATTATTAGGTGAAGTGTACTTAACATTGTTTTATCCAATTTCTTTTAGTCAGTGGTAGCACCAAATGGTATGATCTCCCACTTATTTGGACCATTGGAGGGGCGCCGACATGATGCTTTCATGCTGTCCGTTAGTGGGTTACTTGAAAAGCTGGAACAAAGGATGACTAAAGCCAATGGCGATGTGTTTGTCTTGTATGGGGACCCTGCCTATCCCATTAGAAGGCACATTCTTGCCCCATTTAGAGGTGCTCACCTTTCACAAGCAGAACAGTGTTTCAATGCTGATATGAGTGCAGTGAGAACATGTGTTGAGTGGGGTTATGGGAAGATTGTTCGATATTTTGCGTTTCTTGATTTTTCTAAAAACCTGAAAGTTCTTTTACAGCCTGTTGCCAAGCTCTACAAAGTAGCTGCTTTACTTGCTAATTGTCACACCTGCTTATATGGCTCACAGACAGGCCAGTTTTTCAACTTGGATCCTCCAGTGCTAGAAACATATTTGAACAATCATTAAAATCATCTCCAAATTCTCTTTTCTTTAAATGTGCTGTCAATGTATTTATTATAAATAGACTGAAATTTAACATGTACATATAAAAACCCTACATACCAAGAGGTGTGGGAACTGCCATATCAAAGTATCAGGGTGTTCATCATGAGTGTTAACAGAACCTCCATGAGGTACCACGGTGTGTTGTTTTGGAAGGTTGTACCCTAATTATTATTTTATGATCCAATTATGTTTTCGTTTTACTAATAACAAGAAAAGAGAACAACATTGTGCAAAATATGCTTGTTATTTTATGCTTTATCAGATAACACAACATTGTGTGGACAATCTGCCAGCAGGAAACATAACCTTGTATTAAAAAAAAACAACAACAACAACAGCACTGTTACACTGCTGATGAACAGAGCTACATTAAATAATTATGTTCTACTTCCGCAAGTGTAGCTACTGTGATAAATTCCGACCCTATTGACACCTCATGGGTAAAGATACAGCATGATCAAGCCACCCCATGACTTTTATATGCCCACCTTTCATGTATAAGCAATGAAAATTAATTGTATGCTTCAGAAAAAATTATTGTAAATATTGTGAAAGCCTATTTCTTTTTTTAATGCCATTTACCATCCAACTGACTCATGAGTAATTAGCTTATGTGGGAAGCAAGGTTGTCCTGTACAGCAAGGGACAAACGAGTTGTTTAGAAAAAAAAAAGATATCTCATTTCTACTTCTGTGAATGAAGCATTGCATCCCATTTCATTTGCTCCAATCTTATCTTTTTTTCCTCCAGCTCCAATCTCCTTTCTTCTAATTCCAACTTTTTTCCCCTTATGCTTAAATTATCATTGTGCTTTTGACTGAGGTAATCCAGCATCTGACTTGTTCCAACTCTTTTTGCAGCTTTCTTTGTTTGAAGTCCTGTAAATTAGGGGTGGAGTAATGTTAATTTAACTCATTTAGTAAAGTATATGTTATTTAGCAAGCCACCTCTTGAAAGGTGCTTGATAAATTAAAACACATGAGGTGTGTGAATATTTCACTCAACTTGCAATCAAGAAAATTATAAATATGTTACTTTTGAAAAACTATTTTACACTTACCAAATTAAATGTAGTGGGTAAGTGGTCAATTATAAAATAATTAATGACCTTATGATTTCAAAATAATTTTTGTTAGGGTGACTGTACAAGAACAGATGGAAATGTAACTTATACATAAGGCACTATATTGTGTGAACTATTGAGAAAACAGTAATGTTTCAGTTGTGTGATATGTTGCTTTGACTGTAGTGAAAAAAGCACCTTATGTTAGCATCAAATTGTCTGATAAACATATCTGTAAGCTAATCATGAAAATTTAATGCTTATCATAATATGTATATAATAGATATACCTTTCAATGAATTTTGTGACTCATTTTCATCTGTGCTTTCATCTTCATCCATCTCTTTGAATTTCCTTTCTATACAAGGCAGTGATTTGGGTTAGTTTTACAAACATTCATGTGTTTCATAGGTTAAATCCTTGGCCAATCCCACCTGGGATCCCCAACTCATCTCAACCAGGTTCCTGCAGGAGTTTGGGGGAATCGAAGTTGGGATCCCACCACCCAGGGTTACAAGTCCCCCCTTCTTTCCCTTGGGTGAGATCTCTCCCTGGATCCTACCTTATATTGGTGGGAGCCCTGATTAACTATTCAGGCAGGATCGGACCTATCTTAGTTTGGAAGGATTCCACGTGAACCCAGCTAGGTGGGATCCAAGGGTGGATTGATCTTGGAGGTGGGGTCCTGACAACAGCAGGATCCTTGGATTTTTGCAAAGTACATGTAGGTAAGATCCAGGTATAAATTCGATGTTAAATAGAATCTAAGTATGTATGTATTGAAAAATGAGTTTCTTAAAAAGTTAATTTTGATAATAGTCGAATAGTTGTTACTCACTTGAGTGTGTTTCCATGGCTGCCTTGCGCATCTCCATGCCCTTCATTTTGTCTTGTTCTTCTTTCTTTTTTTTCCCCTGCTCATCATTTTGACCGATACTGCTGTCAGCAACATAACTTGAGATGTCCTCCAGTAACCGTGTTAGCTCACTATACTCCTCCTCCGTGCCAGATCTTGGAATGAACAAAAGAAGCACAGCCCATTTCGAGAACCCTTTATATTAAGTAATGTACAGAATGGGAACAAATTTGGATCGGAAACAAAAAACAGGGAGAAGAATATTCACAGCTCCTAATGTATCTTCAATTGCTTTCTTGGTGATTTAAATCGTTTCCGTGCGGTAAATTAATCGGAAAGTTGTCAAATCACTTTCAAAACGTGCAAAACACATAAAAAAAGATCAGTGTCATGCCAAGAAGTGGTCTTCAACATTTTAGAAGCTTTAGGTTCAACAAAGGCACTGTAAAAACAGCAGTCTAACCCAGTAACCGCAGTCGTTCTTGGCATCTGGCAAGTATTCAAGTTCGATAAGCTTAAGTTAAATACAGCCTCGGCCTTAACTTTTCGTGAAGCTAATTCGTTTTATTAGAAAACATTTTAAGCTTATACTCAATGTTTGTGTTTTAAAGCTGAAGCTTGATTTCAAAGTTCCTTACCTTTTCAAGGCCTTTCTTTCCTCGGCTTTGTATTTTTTGATGAGGGGATCTAGGTGCTCTCGGCAGCCTCTGGCCTTTAGTGGTTCATTTAAATCAAATAATGCGCTAAGCGTACTTGCCAAGTACTCCCAGTCCTCGTGTTTTGTTGGTCGGTAATCGACATACTCCTTGCATAAGGCGATGTCATGTTCGACTTTAGGCCATCGAAATGGTGCCATATTGTACTTAAGCTTATTTCTGGAACAAGAGAACGAGTGACTCAATTAATCTTGTGTATTAAGTGAACCAAAAAAATTATTTTTAAACATTTTAGTAAAAGACACTATACAAATGAAAGCAATGGTTATTTGTTCTGTGTATATTTTGCGAGTTTCGATGCTGTCTTTTGAGTCAACTTGAGTTCATGCAGCATTTCATGCATGAAAAGTGCGGTATTTGAAGGATTTTAAACATGAAACTTCATTTGGCCTTGTATGACGTACAGGAAAAAGTTTTCGTGTACTTTTTTTCGACAAATTAATTTCTAATCTAAAGAAAAAAGGGAAGAAAATCTCACGTAAACGACAAACGCGAAACAGCTTACCTTCACGTAGAAACGGCAAACAACAAACGGCAAACGTGAAAAATGGCGGGAAAATCGTGGTCACGTGGTCACTCTTGCCGTTCGCGTTTCACGTAAACGCGATGCTAAATCTCTCTATTATCTGTTCCGCTTCGCCGGTCTAGTGTCTGTTTTGTTTACGCCATTGTTATGTGTTACACCATTATGATCACATGATATCGAGCAGCCAATTGGATAGCCGCGTTCATATATGAACGCCGGAACAGCACGAACAATGGTGTGCGGACAGGCGTTATTTTTTTCTCCCCTCGCGCTCCGTGCTCGCCTCGCGCTTCGCGTTCGCCTCGCGCTTCGCGTTCGCCTCGCGCTTCGCGTTCGCCTCGCGCTTCGCGTTCGCCTGCCGCGCTCGCCTGAAACGCTTAAAAAAATAACGCCTGTTCTGCAGGCTATTTTTCCAGTGACCCGTTTCTTTTTTTCAACGAAGTGTCATGTTGTGAGAACACCTACTGAAGTGTTGACACAATTATCTCATGGCGAAGGGGACAATTGGAATACACGCTCAGGTGAACATTTTTGGATTGGGTCGAAGGGTGAAAGAGGCCTTGCATCCGGACCAATATCAGACAAAACAAGCCGATGTGGTCTTTGTCGAACAAAAGCTTCTTCGAATCACAAAACAAATATAATTGCACGTTCATTACAGCGTCAATTGCTCATGCATAAATAATCAAAAGACTTCAAGGATTTAGAATGATTAAACCGTGACACAAGCTGCTAACATTCGGTAAAAAAAAATACAAAATAGAATGGAAAAGGAAGACAATCATAACTGTCGTTCCGTTATTTTAGAGGATGCAGAAGAATACTGGGAAAACTTGAGGCTTCGACGGCATTTACCTACACTGAAATCAGAAACGACACTGACATTCAACCCTTTCACTCCCAAGAGTGCCAATGATCAAAATTCAAGAAAAATTCCAAATTTCGTTTTGTAAATTATTGAAAAACAAATGGTACCATGCAAAAGTACTGCCAAAGAGGTTTCATTTGAATAGTCACACCATAGGATTTTGTCCACAGACTCAAAAGTTAGAACTACACTCTCCATAATTGACTCTGGTGAAAGGGTTAAAGCCGTTTGTTTATAGGCGACATCGATCCACAAAAGCACACGACATATTGCGTGCTTCGTTGTGGATCGATCGACAAATATCAGATATCAAATATCAGACAAGACAAGCTTTTAAGCTTTTCAGGTTTACCTCGGTTATTTGAGCCAGTCCGGGGAGCCAGTATAAACACTGAACAAATGTACCAAGGTTTAGTCAGTAAACATTTACCTCAGTAAATGCCCAAGTGTAAACACAGCATAAGTGGTCTTTGTCGAACAAAGGCTTTTTCGAATAACAAAACAAAAATAACTCAATTGCTCATGCATAAATAATCAAAATTGCACTTAAGTGGACATACTTGATAAAAGTATATCATTTCACGACAAAACGAGCAGCGATAATCATGAGCAGCAAGCCTTATCGTTTTGGTCAATGGCTTCCTTCCGATAGGAAAGTTATTGACAAATGGTTAACCAACTTGATCGAGGAAGTCAAAGATAAGTCTAAAGATAAGTTAGATTTGATATCGGCGCTTCATCCACCAGACGAAGATGAAGAAAGCGCCATGGGTGGAATTCGACCTGCAGCTACTACCGCTACAATTAAAGACCTCAAGCTGCATCTACCGGTTCAAGATTTGTTGGAAGCCATACTCTCCGACCCCGAGATCAACATGTTCTTCCATCAAATGTTCTGGCAACAGTATCGTCTCCCAGATACTCCAGATGGAACAAAAATTCCGTCCTGGCAACTGATGATCATAATAATCGACCGCATCATGACGAAAGCTCCCGAGTATAACAAAACTGGTTTGGTTGGCTTCCCCATCAATGTAATCTTGAACTGGCCAATGGCTACGACTGCTGGATTTGCTGCTTTCCTGAACGACAAAGTCAACAGGTTGTTCAAGAATATTCTCAATTACTGGGGATCGTTTCTCTCAAGTCCAGAGTCTTGCTATGTTTTGAGTAAGGATCCTCGACATGGTTGGTTTGGTGAAGATGCAATGGCAGCAATGCCGAACTTTGCCGAAGAGTTCAAATGCAATCCAAAGGCAGAGTATTATGGTTTTAAGTCATGGGATGACTTTTTCATCAGGGAGTTTCGCCATGGAATTCGTCCAGTAGAATCTCCAAAAGATGATTCCATTGTTGCGAATGCCTGTGAGTCGGCGCCGTTCAAGATATCGTGTGAGGTGAAAAATAGGGACTACTTTTGGATAAAGAAACAGCGATACTCCTTGGATTTCATTCTGAACATGAGTGACCTGGCCAAGCAATTTCATGGTGGAACCGTCTACCAAGCGTTTCTCAGCGCCACCAGCTATCACCGATGGCACAGTCCTGTGTCGGGTACCATTTACAAAACAGAGCTTGTGGATGGTTCCTATTACTCCCAGACCCATAACATCACAGACGACCCCGCATCGCCCAATATGTCACAAGGATACCTGGCCCAGGTAGCTGCCCGAGGAATTGTCTACATTAAAGCTGACAATCCTGACATTGGCTTGATGTGTTTCGTATCAATCGGCATGTCAGAAGTGTCTTCCAACGAAATCACTGTCAATGAAGGGGATAAAGTAAAGAAAGGTGACCAGCTCGGTATGTTCCACTTTGGCGGTTCCACGCATTGTCTAATATTCCGACCTGAAGTGAAAATCGTCTTTGATACGCGAGGTCAAGAACCAGGTCTGGATACAGATAATATTCCAGTTAAAGCTAAAATTGCGAAAGTATATCCAGCAGACAAAACGAAGTGAGGATTTTGAAGAACATTGAACTGTGATTTCACATGTGAGTTTTACATTCCTAATTTTTACTTTTACCTTAATCAAATTAAAGTCGTGAGTTTTTTGGGGTTTCTGGAAAATTTAAGCACCCACACAACCACACTGAAAGCTCTTAAAGCGATAAAAATAATACTTAAGGACTCGCTCAAAAAGCCATTTTAATACTACTATAAGTCCATTGCTTAAGTATGAAATGTGCGAAGGGAAGAATATATATGTTATTTCCCCTATTTGAAGTGGAAACTTCTTTAGGCAAGCAACCGAAAATTGAAGGCGCTTGAACTTTAGTTGAGTTATATACTCATAGCATTTTATGGTAATTTTCTTTATTATATCCGAACACATGTTCAATCATTGGAACAAGTTGAATTTCTTATAGACGCTTCAGCCGGTATTATTTTTTTACCTAATCGATGACATTTCAGAAAAAATAAAGGGTTTCGAACAAGTTTAAATGCATACAGTGTAGACCTTTCGGCTCAAAATTGCAAGAAACTTTTTGTTGCACGAGCATTTTTAATAATTGGTAGCATGTTTTCGAAACGAAGCATTTAATCGAATATTTTCTTGAATTCGTATTTTGTCTGAAAATTATTAAATACGATGGTTTAACAGCGTAAGAAATGAGAGAAAATGAACGTTAGTTTTAAGATATAATGGGTTTAGGTATTTTATTCTCGATCCTTTTGTAGTTTGCTAATTTTTGTGCGGATTTAATACTATAGTTATTTGCTTATCTTAGTGGCTCTATGGTCTTGAAACTGAAAACCCCTTGTAGAAATGTTGCAATGCGTATGTTTGCAGAATGTCAATAATGTAACATACGATGTCCGATGGGGTTTTTACAAGGATTTAAAATGTCGCTTTTTATTTACTTTAGCGTGATCGTTGCCGGATTGATTGCAACGAGAGTGTTTAGAGTGGGCGTAAGAAGGGCGTAAGTGGGTGTGATCAGGAGCCCATGACTCATGGGCTCCTGCATGGTGTCATTTGATTGTCTGAATTTATACGGCTTTTTAGCCGATGAGAATTGTCTATTTCAAGGCGTGCCAGACAACAATAGGTTCTTTATTTTGGCGAGTCTTTTCGCCGAGGAACTGTGAGTTGATGTGGGCGTGTCACTGTGTGGACGTTTTTCTTGAGTTTCAGTAGAGCTTAGAGATGCAAATTAACACGTCGTGACCGTAGGCATGCAAGTGAGAGGTCCTTGTTTCTATTTAATTGCAGCCCGCCCAACTGTAATGTCTGATGCAAAAAGAAATCGAATGACAATCAAAATTGGGGCACTTTTTGTACAAGCTTGTAATCAGGGCAAAAGAAAAGGAAACAAGGACCTCTCATTTGCATGCCTACGGTCACGACGTGTTAATTTGCATTTCTAAGGTCTTTAGACGGAAAAGCTCTAGTTATCACATATGCAAAACCTTGCAGTATCCATATTTGACAGTTCTGTGTGAAACCTTGCGTGCTGTGTGGAAATAAACGTCTTTGTCTTATAGATTAAATACTATTGAACATCGTTTGATTTGTTATGCAGCTATATGCTGTGATATCTATAATATTATGTAGCATTAGCATTGTAACAAAGGCTTGAAAAGCCAAAAAGTGTTTACTGAGAGCTCCTGCACCATTGAGACAGTGAATGGAGCATTTTGTAAAAACCATTGGGTAAATAAAGATGATTGTTTAAATCGTGCTGTCTGATCTCGTGTACTTTGACTTCGAGTTATTTGAGGATGATTTCTTTATAATTAACCTTTCCCAACCAAATTATCATTCGCTTTTGATCAGATGTGCAGTCTTGTGCTAGCCTCCCACGCGGGCGTCCTTTGGGGCCGACCATTTGACTTTTTCGGGGGGGGGGGGGGGGGGGGGGGGGGGGGGTTGGGTGATTTCCAAAAAAAATATCCTGCAGACTCATTTTGAGGGGAAAAAAATCTTGCAAGTAAATACCTCGATAAAAAAAAATCCTACACTGATCTTGAGCAAGAAAATAAATCCTACCAAGGTCTTTTCATGCCAATGCGTTGGAATTTGTTTGTCGCCTTCTGTACACTTTAGTAGTTTTGGGCCAACAAAGATAAGCCTCGTTACGGCCTAGCAAGTGCCTAGCAAGTGCCTAGCAAGTGCCTAGTCAATGACGTCACAATATGCCTTCCTGCATACTAATAAACGGAATCCCTTTTCATGACGTCAATACCTATTCCTTTTGTGTTATTCTGAAACAATAGATATGCCCAAACTTGCCCGCTCTATTCACACCCTGATTGGATCTTAAGATTTGTATTGTCTGTTTGAATAAAAAAGAGCAAAATTTTAATGCATTTTCATTTCTGAGTCAACTTGAGCAAAGAGCGTATTTTTCCAAGATGGTTCCAAACATTCACATCGAATCGAAACCTAAACCTCTTCTGACGACAGACGAAATGCAAAAACTCCAGCTTGAAAGATGTGAATTGTATTGGAATGCTATGAGTTAGGAAGTTGTGTAGAGAAAGCTTGGAATGAACTGACATGTGATTTTCAAAGTCTCACTCAACTGTTAGACGAACCCGAGTTAAATTTAGAGTTTCTTGCTGAATATTTCATGGAAGTAAGAAACCCTACGTTCTCTTTTTGAGTGCTAGTTTATTCCGTCACTCCTTGGGTTTTTATGAGAATCCCTATGGTAGACGCGACTGGATGACGATTGTAGCGATATGGATAACCCTTCAAGATCGTATTGCTAAGTTGGAGCAATACTCAAACCCACCCCTGACTACATTGACTGCAATTCCAAAAATCTCATTTACATGGTAAACTGCCGACGTTGTAACAAACAGTACACAGGTGAGACGAAACGACGACTAAAAGACCGCTTTAACGAACACCGACGACCTGTTGACAGACCTACCGCTTCCTCTAGACCTACTGCAGTTTCAGACCATTTTCTTTCCGACAATCATTTACCTACTGACATAGAACTTATTCCATTAGAACTCATACATTCATCTCGTGACGCTATACGCAAAGCTCGAGAAGCTAAGCGTATCTTATCGAAAGGGGTCAAACCCTTGAACCCAAAGGTATCAACAATTGTGAAGAAATGTAAACTTCGCATTTATATATTTTACATATCTTCTTTCATTAGTTTTATCTTGTTATCTTATATTCTTTTGTTTCTCTTAAATTTGAATTGTAACGTTTCATCTTATATTTTTGAAATGTAACGTCTTTCGATTGTAATCTTATATCCTTTTGTTTCTTGGCGATTTATATTGTAACGTTTTACTTGTAGTCATTTTATCCCCTGAAGAGGTCAGGCCGTGCCTGACGAAATATCTGAAATATTGGAAAGAATATTATAATCCCAGTTGTACAATCAACCTTGCTTTATTAATTTTCGTATTTATATTAAATTTGCTGACAAGATCAACCAGGATCCGACGCTTTTACATTGTCCGTTGGCCCTTGCAGATATTTCCAAAGTGTTCAGTTGGAGCTGCAGCTGTTTGTAAACAAGACAGGAAAAGCACACCTAGCTTTGTTATGGTCACAGATCGAAAACCTAGACAAGAAATCAGATCTCGTGTAAAACAACTACGCAAGGAATTGACATATCCTTAGTACCTGTGCAACCTGTACAATATACGAGGGTGCATTTTCATCGGACCAAGCGATCCAACGGACAAATGTGCACCACAGGGAAACCTCCTTCTAAAGATACCTCTTTCTAAAAATTTCAGCTCGTGTTAAAAAGAGGCTTTGTTTTGTTTGGAGAATTGAAATTTTCAAAGTCAACGATCGCATAAAAGCGCAAATAACTGACGAATGAACGAAGCGAATTTGACGTTTAAATTGCTTCAAGGATTATGAAACTTCGTGGAGGTGTTTTAATTTTATTTGGCAACTAAATGCTTTAAATGCGGTTTAGGATGTTACTTTGAAACACTGAGCAATATTAAGATGCCTGATAGTGATATTATCATATTTAAAATATAACTTCATGGTCATATTACCAATTCGATTGTTAAATATTTGCATTAAAGTTGAGAAATTTTAAATGCTCTCCGAATTTGATTTGAAACATAAGGAAATTTGAAGTGACAACGTCATATTATTCCGTCTAAATGCTAAAAAACACTCGATTCTTTACAATAGTTGTTTTGTTCACAGTAGTAGTTTAGTTGTTTATTGTAATTGCCACGCCCCCTGTGCTGATGCTTTCAGATAAAGAGGGATTTCGCTGTCGTGATGTTTCCGTTGGATTTTTCTGACCCGTTTCTTCTTCTCAACGAAGTGTCATGTTGTGAGAACACCTACTGAAGTGTTGACACAATTATCTCATGGCGAATTGGAATACACGCTGTGAACATTTTTGGATTGGGTCGAAGTGTGAAAGAGGCCTTGCATCCGTACCAATATCAGACAATATGTGGTCTTTCTCGAACAAAAATAGAATGGAAAAGGAAGACAATCATAGCTGTCGTTCCGTTATTTTAGAGGATGCAGAAGAATACTGGGAAAACTTGACACTGAAATAAACGACACCAACATTTAAAGCCGTTTGTTTATTGGCGACATCGATCCACAAAAGCACGCGACATGCTTCGTTGCGTTGTGGATCGATGGACAAATATCAGATAAGACTACGCTTATTTTTTTTGTCGAACAAAGGCTTTTTCTCGTTACATATACAGCGCCAATTGCTCATGCATAAATAATAAAAATTGCACTTAAACGTGGACATACTTGATAAAAGTATATCATTTCACGACAAAACGAGCAGCGATCCACATGCTACACAATCATGAGCAGCAAGCCTTATCGTTTTGGTCAATGGCTTCCTTCCGACAGGAAAGTTATTGACAAATGGTTAACGAACTTGATTGAGGAAGTCAAAATTAAGTCCAAAGATAAGTTAGAGTTGATATCGGCTCTTCATCCACCAGACGAAGATGAAGAAAGCGCCATGGGTGGAATTCGACCTGCAGCTACTGCCGCTACAATTAAAGACCTCAAGCTACATCAACCGGTTCAAGATTTGTTCAGGGAAGCCATACTCTCCGACCCCGAGATCAACATGTCCGAGGAAGTCAAAGTTAAGTCCAAAGATAAGTTAGAGTTGATATCGGCTCTTCATCCACCAGACGAAGATGAAGAAGGCGCCATGGGTGGAATTCGACCTGCAGCTACTGCCGCTACAATTAAAGACCTCAAGCTACATCGACCGGTTCAAGATTTGTTGAAAGCCATACTCTCCGACCCCGAGATCAACATGTTCTTCCATCAAATGTTCTGGCAACAGCGTGGTCTCCCAGATACTTCAGAAGGAACAAAAATTCCGTCCTGGCAACTGATGATCATAATAATCGACCGCATCATGACGAAAGCTCCCGAGTATAACAAAACTGGTTTGGTTGGCTTCCCCATCAATGTAATCTTGAACTGGCCAATGGCTACGACTGCTGGATTTGCTGCTTTCCTGAACGACAAAGTCAACAGGTTGTTCAAGAATATTCTCAATTGCTGGGGATCGTTTCTGTCAAGTCCTAAGTCTCGCTATGTTTTGAGTAAGGATCCTCGACATGGTTGGTTTGGTGAAGATGCAATGGCAGCAATGCCGAACTTTGCTGAAGAGTTCAAATGCAATCCAAAGGCAGAGTATTATGGTTTTAAGTCATGGGATGACTTTTTCACCAGGGAGTTTCGCCATGGAATTCGTCCAGTAGAATCTCCAAAAGATGATTCCATTGTTGCGAATGCCTGTGAGTCGGCGCCGTTCAAGATATCGCGTGAGGTGAAAAATAGGGACTACTTTTGGATAAAGAAACAGCGATACTCCTTGGATTTCATCCTCAACATGAGTGACCTGGCCAAGCAATTTCATGGTGGAACCGTCTACCAAGCGTTTCTCAGCGCCACCAGCTATCACCGATGGCACAGTCCTGTGTCGGGTACCATTTACAAAACAGAGCTTGTGGATGGTTCCTATTACTCCCAAACCCATAACATCAAAGACGACCCCGCATCACCCAACATGTCACAAGGATACCTGGCCCAGGTAGCTGCCCGAGGAATTGTCTACATTCAAGCTGACAATCCTGACATTGGCTTGATGTGTTTCGTATCAATCGGCATGTCAGAAGTGTCTTCCAACGAAATCACTGTCAAGAAAGGGGATAAAGTGAAGAAAGGTGACCAGCTCGGTATGTTCCACTTTGGCGGTTCCACGCATTGTCTAATATTCCGACCTGAAGTGAAAATCGAGTTTGATACGCGACGTCAAGAACCAGGTCTGCATACAGAAAATATTCCAGTTAAAGCTAAAATTGCGAAAGTATATCCAGCAGACAAAAAGAAGTGAGGATTTGAAAAACATTGAACTGTGATTTCACATGTGAGTTTTACATTCCTAATTTTTACTTTTAGCTTAATCAAATTAAAGTCGCGAGTTTTTTTGGTTTTCTGGAAAATTTAAGCACCCACACAGAAAGCTCTTAAAGCGATAAAAATAATACTTTGTGACTCGCTCAGAAATCCATTTTAATACTACTATACTCTATTGCTTAAGTATGAAATGTGCGAAGGGAAGAATATATATGTTATTTCCCCTATTTGAAGTGGAAACTTCTTTAGACAAGCAACCAAAAATTGAAGGCGCTTGAACTTTAGTTGAGTTATATACTCGTAGCATTTTATGGTAATTTTCCTTATTTTATCCGAACACATGTTCAATCATTGGAACAAGTTGAATTTTTTATAGACGCTTCAGCCGGTATTATTTTTACCCAATCGATGACATTTCAGAAAAAATCAAGGGTTTCGAACAAGTTTAAATAAATGCAGTGTAGACCTTTCGGCTCAAAATTGCAAGAAACGTTTTGTTGCACGAGCATTTTTAATAATTGGTAGCATGTTTTCGAAACGAAGCATTTAATCGAATATTTTCTTGAATTCGTATTTTGTCTGAAAATTATGAAATACGATGGTTTTACAGGGTAAGAAATGAGAGAAAAGGAACGTTAGTTTTAAGATATAATGGGTTTAGGTATTTTATTCTTCGATCCTCTGTAGTTTGCTAATTTTTGTGCGGATTTAATACTATAGTTATTTGCTTATCTTAGTGGCTATATGGTCTTAAAACTGAAAAACCCTTGTAGAAAAGTTGCAATGCGTATGTTTGCAGAATATCAATAATGTAAAATACGATGTCCGATGGGGTTTGTACAAGGATTTAAAATGTCGCATTTTATTTACTTTAGCGTGATCGTTGCCGGATTGATTATTGCAACGAGAGTGTTTAGAGTGGGCGTAAGAAGGGCGTAAGTGGGTGTGATCAGGAGCCCATGACTCATGGGCTCCTGCATGGTGTGATTTGATTGTCTGAATTTATACGGCTTTTTAGCCAATGAGAATTGTCTATTTCAAGGCGTGCCAGACAACAATAGGTTCTTTCTTTTGGCGAGTCTATTCGCCGAGGAATTGTGAGTTGATGTGGGCGTGTCACTGTATGGACGTTTTTCTTGTGTTTCAGTAGAGCTTAGAGATGCAAATTAACACGTCGTGACCGTAGGCATGCAAATGAGAGGTCCTTGTTTCTATTAAATTGCAGCCCGCCCAACTGTATTGTCTGATGCAAAAAGAAATCGAATGACAATCAAAATTGCGGCACTTTTTGTACAAGCTTGTAATCAGGGCAAAAGAAAAGGAAACAAGGACCTCTCATTTGCATGCCTACGGTCACGACGTGTTAATTTGCATTTCTAAGGTCTTTTAACTAGTTACCACATATGCAAAACCTTGCAGTATCCATATTTGACAGTTCTGTGTGAAACCTTGCGTTCTGTGTGGAAATAAACGTATTTGCCTTATAGATTAAATACTATTGAACATCGTTTGATTTGTTATGCAGCCATATGCTGTGATATCTATAATATTATGTAGCAATGATTAGCATTGTAACAGGGGCTTGAAAAGCCCAAAAGTGTTTACTGAGAGCTCCTGCTCCATAGAGACAGTGAATGGAGCATTTTGTAAAAGCCATTGGGTAAATAAAGATGATTGTTTAAATCGTGCTGTCTGATCTCGTTTACTTTGTCTTCGAGTTATTTGAGGATGATTTCTTTATAATTAACCTTTCCCAACCAAATTATCATTCGCTTTTGATCAGATGTGCAGTCTTGTGCTAGCCTCCCACGCGGGCGTCCTTTGGGGCCGACCATTTGACTTTTGAGGAGGGGTTGGGTGATTTCAGAAAAAAATATCCTGCAGACTCATTTTGAGGGAAAAAAATCTTGCAAGGAAATGCCTCGATAAAAAAAAAATTCCTACACTGATCTTGAGCAAGAAGAAAAATCCTACCAAGGTCTTTTCATGCCAATGCATTGGAATTTGTTTGTCACCTTCTGTACACCTTCTGTAGCATAGTCCAGTATAGGGCCAGCAAAGATAAGCCTCGTTACGGCCTAGCAAGTGCCTAGCAAGTGCCTAGTCAATGACGTCACAATATGCCTTCCTGCATACTAATAAACGGAATCCCTTTTCATGACGTCAATATCCTATTCCTTTTGTGTTATTCTGAAACAATAGACATGCCCAAACTCGCCCGCTCTATTCACACCCGGATTGGATCTTAAGATTTGTATTGTCTGTTTGAGTAAGAAAAGAGCAAAATTTTAATGCATTTTCATTTCTGAGTCAACCTGAGCAAAGAGCGTATTTTTCCAAGATGGTTTCAAACATTCACATCGAATCGAGACCTAAACCTCTTCTGACGACAGACGAAATGCAAAATCTCCAGCGCAAAGATGTGAATTGTATTGGAATGCTATGCTTAGGAAGTTGTGTAGAGAAAGCATGGAATGAACTGACATGTGATTTTCAAAGTCTCATTCAACTGTTAGACGAACCCGAGTTAAATTTAGAGTTTCTTGCTGAATGTTTCATGGAAGTAAGAAACCACGCTCTCTTTGAGTGCTAGTTTATTCCGTCACTCCTTGGTTTTTTATGAGAATCCCTATGGTAGACGCGACTGGATGACGATTGTAGCGATATGGATAACCCTTCAAGATCGTATTGCTCAGTTGGAGCAATACCCTGGGGGGTGGGGGGGGAGGGGGTACTCCCATATATGAGCTATATATGTATGTGCCGCTGTGAAGGGTATGGTTTTCAGGCAGTTTAGTCTAGGATAGGGTATAGTTATCACAGATTTTTGGTCTAGAATAGGGTATCATTTTCCGCTAAACTGATCAATTGCGTTAAGAATTTAGTCTCGACAAGGCAAATGGCAAATGGCATTTAAAAATCGGTACTGCGGGCAGTACGGCATTTTTGCTGACCCCTGTTAACTAATAGCTGTGATAGTGAACGAGTTTCTGGAAAATAGCGAGTCTGGAATAGGTCTAGGATAGGGTAGGGTTTTTCGGTGTTTAGTCTAGAATAGGGTTGCAAAATGCAGCTAAAATGATCTAGTATAGGTTAAGGGTCTCAGAGTCCCAGTGGCACATTCCCACCCAAAAATTTGCAGAGTACCCCCCCGGGAGCAATACTCAGATCCATGCCTGACTACATTGACTGCAATTCCAAAAATCTCATTTACATGGTAAACTGCCGACGTTGTAACAAACAGTACATATGTAAGACGAAACGACGACTAAAAGACCGCTTTAACGAACACCGACGACCGGTTGACAGACCTACCGCTTCCTCTAGACCTACTGCAGTTTCAGACCATTTTCTTTCCGACAATCATTTACCTACTGACATAGAACGTATTCCATTAGAACTCATACATTCATCTCGTGACGCTATACGCAAAGCTCGAGAAGCTAAGCGTATCTTATCGAAAGGGGTCAAACCCTTGAACCCAAAGGTATCAACAAGCGTGAAGAAATGTAAACTTCGCATTTATATATAACTTACATTTCTTTCTTCTTTTTAGTTTTATCTTGTTATCTTATATTCTTTTGTTTCTCTTAAATTTGAATTGTAACGTTTCATCTTATATTTTTGAAATGTAACGTCTTTCCATTGTAATCTTATATCCTTTTGTTTCTTGGCGATTTATATTGTAACGTTTTACTTGTAGTCATTTTATTCCCTGAAGAAGTCAGGCCGTGCCTGACGAAATATTGCAAAGAATATTATAATCCCAGTTGTACAGTCAGCCTTGCTTTATTAGTTTTCGTATTTATATTAAATTTGCTGACTAGATCCACCAGGATCCGACATGTAAAACAACTACGCAAGGAATTGACATATCCTTAGTACCTGTGCAACCTGTACAATATACGGGGGTGCATTTTCATCCGACCAAGAGATCCAACGGACAAATGTGCACCACAGGGAAACCACCTTCTAAAGAGACCTCTTTCTAAAAATTTCAGCTTGTGTTAAAAAGAGGCTTTACGTTCTAATACGCTTCGCTTAAACGAACGTAAAATATTTTACCCCTAAATTCCTACTGAATATAGCAAAGAGACAACAAGCATGTATAAGGATGGATACGCAAGCGGATCCAAGACAGTTTAATGCATCGTCATTTCAAATTGAGTACAAAATAATAAAGATATCTTTAAACATAAATTACATTTATCAATACGACAAGTGGTAAACAATAGTAGACTATCAACGTGAAAAATACTATCGCAACCTAAAATATCAGATAACAATACTGAATAATCATCGACTTATATGCAATCAATTTATCTACTTAACGTGCGACAAAATTAACGGAAAAAACGCTGTGTAATGACAGCAAGGATATACACCCGAAACATGCTATCGCAAATTACAATATCATATTACAACGCTGCATAACTATAGGTAATAATTAAGTAACATTTTAAATTCCCAAATGCTTTGTAACCTCTAATCTTTTTTTAATACTTTCCTGAACGTACATATCTTTGGCAGCGTCTGATTTCCATCTACCGTGAATCTTCAGCAATCTTTCGAGTATAGAATTGTTACTGTTGTGAACTACGGCGGTGAAGCCTCCTGATCTAAAACTATGCACCCATAATCGTTTGGATTATGGCCCAGCTTAGTTAAACCTTCCCTAATTATTTCTCTGCATCGGCTATAAGAGATTTTACAATTCTTTAAAGTATAGGTGGAATTGCTTTTATGAAAAACAAGAGATCGAAAAAGCGGCAAGTTGCTATTGGTTTCTAGGTTAGCTAAAGACATATCTTCTAAGTACTCCTACAGGACAATACTTTGTGCCAATCTTGCCGATAAATACGTAGTTCCCTTCCCTATAGATATCAGTCTTACTCAGTCTAGGAACGAAAATTTGTACTGATAATCATCATTGAAAGAATTCTATATGTGCGGGCGTAATATTGCTAAGCTCGTTAAAGCGAAAAAAATCCAGCGAAAGCTAAAGCAGATAATGCGGCAATCCTAACGTCCTTCAGAGTGGATACATCCTTTTGAAGGCGTCTACAATATCTTTGATGATCTGGGCAGAAAAAGGTTTTTTTTTTCATGATGGGTTGAGTTCTCTCTCGTTTGGAAGCGTCGATAATATTTTTACAACTGTCGAGTGCCGAAATATAATTACCGGATATGACATTTTTTGATTTTTTCGTTGATTGACTTTTGAAATCGGACAAGATAGATGGTGATTGAGAGTGTAAGAACTCGAGAGGAATCGAATCGGTTGGAGAAAATGTAAGAGCGTATTGTAGGAAAGAATAAAACGTGGAATTATACAAGTGAGTCTTGAGTGTACCCCCAAGTTCGGTACAATTATCTAAAGGATTAGGATCAGTCGAAGGAATAAAGGAATGAAACCATTTTAAAGCTGCAGGCGTTAAGACTAAAGATGAACTGGATGAACAGGATTGATAGACTTCAAACAAGTAAAGGGAAATAACACCTACAGAAAAAGGAAGTTGAATTGGTATATGCTTATTGCTACACCAATTGATAAATTTTTTGATAGGACTTAAATAAGCCTTCACTGTAGCATCGGCTCTAGATTTCAATAAAACTTCCGTGATCTGTTTGAAATTAGGCTGAAGCGAAATAGGAAAAGCTTCCCGGCAACTTGAGGTCATAATCTGAAAATAACAAAAACAAACTGCAATCTTTGCCAGTAGAACCACACGGGGGCGCAGCCGCCCTTTTTACTGGCCAGCGCCATGATACATATGAACCATACCAGCCAGTGCCGCATAAAGGTCCAGTTTGTAAAATGCATTCTAAGGGCAATGCTTTCTCCCGTGAAAAGGTCAGAACCTAATAATGAGTTAGGATTTCTTTCCTGCCTTAAAATGTATTTACCCGGGAAAACACAATTATCCAACACGTTCATGCTAAACTTGCCAGCGAGAAGTGGCCAGTAATGAGCGGAAGGCCAATGGGGTACGATAACCGTTCCTGTAGCCTTTTGAATCTTCATATAGTGCAACACTCTCGAAACAATAGAAACCGGGGGAACAATAAGACAATTTTCCCCTTTAAAAGGCTGAACGAAAAATCTATCCCTGCTGTATTTGGGTTCCAAAATCTGGAGAAAAACCTAGGTAATTTATTATTGTAATAATTGGCAAACAGTCTAATGAGTGGGGGGCCCAACGTTCTTCGAGACTGTGAAAAAATTCAATGAAATGAAATGAATATAAAATGAAATGAATATGAAATGACTTGGGGATTTGTTGAAAAAACAATTTCTGCTGTTAATGTTTTCCAAGTTATTTTTCCAAAATAATATTTCCTCTATACAGTAATTATCAAGAGAAAATGCTGAATCCCATGTGTCCGCACATATGGTGGACATTATGCAATGCCTAGTCATAATCCTGGCAATATTACCCACAACAGGGCCAGTAGAAATAATTTGTCCCGTAAATGAAGGTAGCGTTCTAGCAGAGATCTTAAAGTCTGCCTCTGTGATGTAATCTATGGTTTTGCTTATTTTGCTTATTCTCCTATCGACGATATGTAAACTACCCAAAATCGAATTCCAAATGATACCGAGCCACTCTAATTTCTGGGTCGGTTCCCACACTGATTTTTCGTCATTAAAAAGGAAACCAGCTTTTTTCAAATCTCCTTTGACAGCTTGCGCAGTAAGTATACATAATTCCTTATCTTGGACTATTCCCCAGCCGTCGTCTAGAAAAATCGCAATGTTAATATTCTGCAAACGCCAGTGCTTCTCGAGCGGTTTTAACAGTTTGGTAAATATATGCAGAGCTGTTGACAATCCAAAAGGTAGTACTGTGAAAACGTACCAGTTTTCACATTTGGAATGTCCATCTCTCCAAGAGAACCCCAGAAATGTCTGGTGCTCGGGCGAAATGTCGACGTGATGGTACCCGCTTTTGAGGTCAAAAGAAAACATGAAAGCGTCTTTTGCAAAATAATTCATGGCTACTTTCCAATCCTCATATTTGATCCTAAGTTTGAGTAAACATTCGTTAATATGACGCAAGTCTAGGATTAACCTCTTCCTTCTTAGCGCTGTGCACTATTTCTAAAAATAGATTTCGCCACATGAGACCCCCCGCACAGACTCAGACAAACATTGCGACCCGCTACAAAGAAATGTATGAGCGTGAAGTGCGGTACCGACGGAAAAGAGCGAAAAACTTCGTCAAATTGTAGAGTTAGGTCCTAGAAAGACAAGGAATGGTTGGTACCAAACACTGTTGTTGGGGTGAGTGTAATTCCGACTCGAGATATCCCGACAGATGGCCGAAATCTCTCAAAGAGTTGAACGAATCGGGAGAGAAAGTGTTCATACCGTTCCCTAAACCAACCGGCAAAAACATTGAGAAGTGTAAGCGTTGGATAGTCGCTTGTTCAAGAGTTTTGCTTAAAGACATTAAATTATGTTCATTCCTTACTTAAGGAAAGGACTGAAGAATTTACTAGCATCCGTGAGATTTACAAAACAGCAACTATGTTGCAGATTATCTGCTGGATGCCAAATCATACGCTATGACAAAGCAACGGAGGTTCATCCTAGCTCCACTGAGACACACTACTCAACTACAGAACTAACTTAGGAGCTAAAAATTATTGCAAGAATTCATGATTTCACTGCAGTGGAATTATAGACTACGGCTTTTTGAGAGTCGGATCTAAGACGTCCACATCCGTGATACCGGAAACACTTTCTCTCAAGTCTTGCACGCCGCAGACTTTAGACATTTAATCACGGCCTGAGAAATTAAACGATCCTAGCACTTTCAAAGCGATAACAAACTTTAGCCGATAAGTATTTATCTTGCAACAAAAGTAAGCCAAAGAAACCACAATGTATGCCAATAGAGCTAGCACCGAATAACGGCATAAAGAAATAAAATAATTCTAACGGCTCTGGACAGCATGAATCCTCCTATCAATCTGAGAGATAATCCGCCGAGATCAAAAGGTTTATATCATCGAAAAGAACAAGTTCTCAACTGTGATCTAAAGGCGCGATCCTCTCTGAAGTCTTACTGGGAAAGCTTTACACTTTAGGCTTTTAAAATACTTTTTGCGACGAGTGGGAGTCGTGTTTAGCCTGTCCTTTTTTATAACACCATTTTGGATAGATTCCAACGCATAATAGTGGACGTGTCCATAGTTGAACAGCGAAGGAATGTTCTGCGACGGAAAAACGCGCCAGCCGGTCGTAGGAATAACGGGAACAGAGTTTAAGGGGCGATTTCCTTGGATCTCTGAATTTTCCTTGATGATTTTAGCAGCGAACCATTTACCATTGTCAATGCTTGGATCGAGCGTGTGGTGATTTCCGCTCTTCAAACAGTCGCGTACACGTTTCACAAGCTCGTCTCGTTTCCCGTGCAATTTCAGCCCTCTACATCTCAGCCATCGTTTTAACTGTTCCACTGTATACTCCTCCGGCTCTCTTTCGAATTTCGACCCAGGTACGCCATCCTCATCCGTTAAAACAGTAAAACATTGCTGCGTACTACTCGCCATTCGCATACATTTCCCTTACTTCTTTTACAGAATTGGACTTTGTTTGTCTGAGTCTCGGCGGGGGTCTCAAATTTCGTGACGTCATTAGTGCACAGCGCTAGCAACTGACAAAGGGTTAACCACAAAAGGTTGATGCGTAACTCGGATTATACGACCAGAGCTCAGGAACTCGCTAATGGATTCGCTGACGAATTCAGCCACAGGCTTCCCAAGCTACATACGTGGTGTATGCGACAGCTTGTGTATACAGAGAAATGTATGGGAAAATCACGGATTCTCTAAAATTGGGTAAATAACTATCTATTTTGAAATAAAGTTTACCTACCTCAAATGTGTCGCTTACTTGTGTCTTGTACTGAATTTGAAGCCATTCCGACGCCACCTAGCGAAGTTATTCGAAGTCGTTGTCACTACGAGGCTTAGGGGAATGATTAAGTAAGGATTTATATGGTTTATTTCCCTAAGCCTCGTAGTGTTGTCTTTTGTTTCAAGTTGAATTTTAATACATCGAAATTGTGCTATTGTCAACAACATTTGAACAGTAGAATATAGTTATATACCAGTGCAAATATTTTGCCCTGGTGAAAATATTTTGCTCCAGTTCAAATATTTTGCACTGGTTCAAAATAAATTTCAACCAGTGCAGACAAAATTGTACCAAAATCATAATTTCACTACAACATAGATAATTGTATTGCAACAGATTGAAGATGTACCTCAACCAGCATGGTCTAAGGTGGTCAGACATGAGGGGTCATGTAGCAGGGACATGTCGCAGTGACATGTAGCAGCGACAAAAATTTGTGTAGTACACATTGAGGGACATGTAGCAGGGAGTGTAGCGGAGACATATAACAGGGAAAAATTCATAGCGCTTGCACACCACATGAAAATGTCGCGGGGACATGTCTCAGACACCACATGAAAATGTCGCGGGGACATGTCTCAGGGACATGTTGCAGCGACACGTCCCCTCGTGTGAACTGATACTATCATAATTGTGCAACACAATTTTGGGAACATTTTGTCCCCCGCGACGTGTCCCATGAAGTTCAACAAGTTGAACACCGTGAGACATGTGTCCCCAAGAAATTGGTGTTGCACAATTATGATAGTATAAGTTCACACGAGGGGACGTGTCGCTGCAACATGTCCCTGAGACATGTCCCCGCGACATTTTCATGCGGTGTGCAAGCGCTATGATTTTTTCCCTACTACATGTCCCCGCTACACTCCCTGCTACATGTCCCTCAGTGTGTACTAAACAAACTTTTGTCGCTGCGACATGTCCCTGCTACATGACCCCTCATGTCTGACCACCTAGTTTAAGATCAGTGACTGAGGTAAAATGGCACTGGTTGCACGAGTTCTCCAGTACGCTCGTGGTGATCATTCTTGCATCCCACGAGAAACCCAAGAGCACGTTAACGAGGAAATGAGTTCCAGTGCAAGCAACTCGGATTTGCAATGAAGTGATTCAGAAGTGGAATCGGATGGCTTTGTCGAACACTGCTTTGAGGTCATGTTTGTTCCAGATATGGATGTCCAACAAGTAAACATGTAGTATTGCTGTATATCCACGCCTGGAACAAACATTACCTCGTAGCAATAACAGGTGGGTGTATATTAAGAAAATGCTGGGTATTTGTATATAAAAGGTGTGTGAAGGGGGGTCATACAAAATTTCTGACTGATCAGAGGGGGGGGGGGGGGGGGGGGGCAATAACTAAATTCAGTTCTTTTTTATTTTCCTACTTGAAGCCCATTTTCCGCCCCCCCCCCCCCCCCCCCCCCTCCTGATAATTATTGCACAGTCCCTAATTGTTCAAATTTTAAGGTAAAAGGAGTGAAGAAGGAAGCCCGATTATAATACTCGCAGAGTTTTCTTGTTTCTTAATCTAATACTGGTGGGAATACGAATAAAAGGCAGCTTATAACCGTGCTCAATAGTTGTCAGTATGAAATGAGGCGCACCTATGAGCTTCCAAAACTCTAAATTCTTCTTTAAATTACACTAACTGATTGGCCAGCCTCGAGTTCATAAATCACGCCAAACTCTTCTACCTGCGTCTAAATGCTCTCTGAATTTGATTTGAAACATAAATAAATTTAAAGTGACAACGTCATATTATTCCATCTAAATGCTAAAAAACAGTCGATTCTTTACAATAGTTGTTTTGTTCACAGTAGTTGTTTAGCTGTTTATTGTAATTGCCACGCCCCCTGTGCTGATGCTTTCAGATAAAGAGGGTTTTAATTACCTTAATTTCGCTGTCGGGATGTTTCCGTTGGATTTTTCTGACCCGTTTCTTTTTCTCAACGAAGTGTCATGTTGTGAGAACACCTACTGAAATTTTGACTCAATTATTTCATGGCGTAGGGGACAATTGGAATACACGCTGTGAACATTTTTGGATTGGGTCGAAGTGTGAAAGAGGCCTTGCATCCGGACCAATATCAGACAAAACAAGCTTATGTGGTCTTTCTCGCACAAAGGCTTCTTCAAATCATAAAACAAAAATAATTGCACGTTCATTACAGCGTCAATTGCTCATGCATAAATAATCAAAAGACTTCAGGGATTTAGAAATCAGATCAGAAGTTTCGGAGACAATTTTCCACGTACCATTCGCCATCCCTTCTTAGGAAGTCCCGCTTCCCCACCCTCCTCCCCCATGCCCTTGGATCCCACTAACAGCTTATTAGCAGCGCGCGGGTTCGCCGTCTTTATTATAATATTCAATTTTTGCCTACCCCATGACAGTCCGGCTACGGCCCACTGAGGACTAAACAGTTTCTCGTAAAAAGAAAGAGGTCATTGATGTTTTTACATCCTGAATGATAAAACCGTGACACAAGCTGCTAACATTCGGTAAAAAAAATACAAAATAGAATGGAAAAGAAAGACAATCATAACCGTCGTTCCATTTTAGAGGATGCAGAAGAATACTGGGAAAACTTGAGGCTTCGGCGGCATTTAGCTACACTGAAATAAAGGACACCGACATTTAAAGCCGTTTGTTTATAGGCGACATCGATCCACAAAAGCACACCACCTATTGCGGGCTTCGTTGAGGATCGATGGACAAATATCAGACAAAACAAGCTTAAGTGGTCTTTGTCGAACAAAGGCTTTTTCTCATTACAGCGTCAATTGCTCGTGCATAAATAATCAAAATTGCACTTAAAAGTGGACATACTTGATAAAAGTATATCATTTCACGACAAAACGAGCAGCGATCCACATGCTACACAATCATGAGCAGCAAGCCTTATCGTTTTGGTCAATGGCTTCCATCCGACAGGAAAGTTATTGACAAATGGTTAACCAACTTGATCGAGGAAGTCAATGATAAGTCCAAAGATAAGTTAGAGTTGATATCGGCTCTTCATCCACCAGACGAAGATGAAGAAAGCGCCATGGGTGGAATTCGACCTGCAGCTACTGCCGCTACGATTAAAGACCTCAAGCTACATCAACCGGTTCAAGATTTGTTGGAAGCCATACTCTCCGACCCCGAGATCAACATGTTCTTCCATCAAATGTTCTGGCAACAGTATCGTCTCCCAGATACTTCAGAAGGAACAAAAATTCCGTCCTGGCAACTGATGATCATAATAATCGACCGCATCATGACGAAAGCCCCCGAGTATAACAAAACTGGTTTGGTTGGCTTCCCCATCAATGTAATCTTGAACTGGCCAATGGCTACGACTGCTGGATTTGCTGCTTTCCTGAACGACAAAGTCAACAGGTTGTTCAAGAATATTCTCAATTACTGGGGATTGTTTCTGTCAAGTCCAGAGTCTTGCTATGTTTTGAGTAAGGATCCTCGACATGGTTGGTTTGGTGAAGATGCCATGGCAGCAATGCCGAACTTTGCTAAAGAGTTCAAATGCAATCCAAAGGCAGAGTATTATGGTTTTAAGTCATGGGATGACTTTTTCATCAGGGAGTATCGCCATGGAATTCGTCCAGTAGAATCTCCAGAAGATGATTCCATTGTTGCGAATGCCTGTGAGTCGGCGCCGTTCAAGATATCGTGTGAGGTGAAAAATAGGGACTACTTTTGGATAAAGAAACAGCGATACTCCTTGGATTTCATCCTCAACATGAGTGACCTGGCCAAGCAATTTCATGGTGGAACCGTCTACCAAGCGTTTCTCAGCGCCACCAGCTATCACCGATGGCACAGTCCTGTGTCGGGTACCATTTACAAAACAGAGCTTGTGGATGGTTCCTATTACTCCCAAACCCATAACATCAAAGACGACCCCGCATCGCCCAATATGTCACAAGGATACCTGGCCCAGGTAGCTGCCCGAGGAATTGTCTACATTCAAGCTGACAATCCTGACATTGGCTTGATGTGTTTCGTATCAATCGGCATGTCAGAAGTGTCTTCCAACGAAATCACTGTCGAGGAAGGGGATAAAGTGAAGAAAGGTGACCAGCTCGGTATGTTCCACTTTGGCGGTTCCACGCATTGTCTAATTTTCCGACCTGAAGTGAAAATCGAGTTTGATACGCGAGGTCAAGAACCAGGTCTGGATACAGTTAATATTCCAGTTAAAGCTAAAATTGCGAAAGTATATCCAGCAGACAAAACGAAGTGAGGATTTTGAAGAACATTGAACTGTGATTTCACATGTGAGTTTTACATTCCTAATTTTTACTTTTACCTTAATCAAATTAAAGTCGCGAGTTTTTTGGGGTTTCTGGAAAATTTGAGCACCCACACAACCACACTGAAAGCTCTTAAAGCGATAAAAATGATACTTAAGGACTCGCTCAAAAAGCCATTTTAATACTACTATAAGTCCATTGCTTAAGTATGAAATGTGCGAAGGGAAGAATATATATGTTCTTTCCCCTATTTGAAGTGGAAACTTCTTTAGGCAAGCAACCGAAAATTGAAGGCGCTTGAACTTTAGTTGAGTTATATACTCACCATAGCATTTTATGGTAATTTTCCTTATTATATCCGAACACATGTTCAATCATTGGAACAAGTTGAATTTCTTATAGACGCTTCAGCCGGTATTATTTTTTTACCTAATCGATGACATTTCAGAAAAAATAAAGGGTTTCGAACAAGTTTTAATGCATACAGTGTAGACCTTTCGACTCAAAATTGCAAGAAACTTTTTGTTGCACGAGCATTTTTAATAATTGGTAGCATGTTTTCGAAACGAAGCATTTAATCGAATATTTTCTTGAATTCGTATTTTGTCTGAAAATTATTAAATACGATGGTTTAACAGCGTAAGAAATGAGAGAAAATGAACGTTAGTTTTAAGATATAATGGGTTTAGGTATTTTATTCTCGATCCTTTTGTAGTTTGCTAATTTTTGTGCGGATTTAATACTATAGTTATTTGCTTATCTTAGTGGCTCTATGGTCTTGAAACTGAAAACCCCTTGTAGAAAAGTTGCAATGCGTATGTTTGCAGAATATCAATAATGTAAAATACGATGTCCGATGGGGTTTTTACAAGTATTTAAAATGTCGCATTTTATTTACTTTAACGTGATCGTTGCCGGATTGATTATTGCAACGAGAGTGTTTAGAGTGGGCGTAAGAAGGGCGTAAGTGGGTGTGATCAGGAGCCCATGACTCATGGGCTCCTGCATGGTGTGATTTGATTGTCTGAATAGATACGGAGTTTTAGCCAATGAGAATTGTCTATTTCAAGGCGTGCCAGACAACAATAGGTTCTTTATTTTGGCGAGTCTTTTCGCCGAGGAACTGTGAGTTGATGTGGGCGTGTCACTGTGTGGACGTTTTTCTTGAGTTTCAGTAGAGCTTAGAGATGCAAATTAACACGTCGTGACCGTAGGCATGCAAATGAGAGGTCCTTGTTTCTATTTAATTGCAGCCCGCCCAACGGTAATGTCTGATGCAAAAAGAAATCGAATGACAATCAAAATTGCGGCGCTTTTTGTACAAGCTTGTAATCAGGGCAAAAGAAAAGGAAACAAGGACCTCTCATTTGCATGCCTACGGTCACGACGTGTTAATTTGCATTTCTAAGGTCTTTAGACGGAAAAGCTCTAGTTATCACATATGCAAAACCTTGCAGTATCCATATTTGACAGTTCTGTGTGAAACCTTGCGTGCTGTGTGGAAATAAACGTCTTTGTCTTATAGATTAAATACTATTGAACATCGTTTGATTTGTTATGCAGCCATATGCTGTGATATCTATAATATTATGTAGTATTAGCATTGTAACAAAGGCTTGAAAAGCCAAAAAGTGTTTACTGAGAGCTCCTGCTCCATTGAGACAGTGAATGGAGCATTTTGTAAAAACCATTGGGTAAATAAAGATGATTGTTTTAATCGTGCTGTCTGATCTCGTGTACTTTGACTTCGAGTTATTTGAGGATGATTTCTTTATAATTAACCTTTCCCAACCAAATTATCATTCGCTTTTGATCAGATGTGCAGTCTTGTGCTAGCCTCCCACGCAGGCGTCCTTTGGGGCCGACCATTTGACTTTTGAGTGGGGGGGGGGGGGGGGGGGGGTGATTTCAGAAAAAAAATATCCTGCAGACTCAGGGGGAAAAAACCTTGCAAGGAAATACCTCGATAAAAAAATTCCTACACTGATCTTGAGCAAGAAAAAAAAATCCTACCAACGTCTTTTCATGCCAATGCATTGGAATTTGTTTGTCACCTTCTGTACAATTTAGTAGTATAGTCCAGTGTAGGGCCAGCAAAGATAAGCCTCGTTACGGCCTAGCAAGTGCCTAGCAAGTGCCTAGCAAGTGCCTAGTCAATGACGTCACAATATGCCTTCCTGCATACTAATAAACGGAATCCCTTTTCATGACGTCAATACCTATTCCTTTTGTGTTATTCTGAAACAATAGATATGCCCAAACTTGCCCGCTCTATTCACACCGTGATTGGATCTTAAGATTTGTATTGTCTGTTTGAATAAAAAAGAGCAAAATTTTAATGCATTTTCATTTCTGAGTCAACTTGAGCAAAGAGCGTATTTTTCCAAGATGGTTCCAAACATTCACATCGAATCGAGACCTAAACCTCTTCTGACGACAGACGAAATGCAAAAACTCCAGCTTGAAAGATGTGAATTGTATTGGAATGCTATGAGTTAGGAAGTTGTGTAGAGAAAGCTTGGAATGAACTGACATGTGATTTTCAAAGTCTCACTCAACTGTTAGACGAACCCGAGTTAAATTTAGAGTTTCTTGCTGAATATTTCATGGAAGTAAGAAACCCGACGCTCTCTTTTTGAGTGCTAGTTTATTCCGTCACTCCTTGGTTTTTTATGAGAATCCCTATGGTAGACGCGACTGGATAACGATTGTAGCGATATGGATAACCCTTCAAGATCGTATTGCTCAGTTGGAGCAATACTCAGACACACCCCTGACAACATTGACTACAATTCCAAAAATCTCATTTACATGGTAAACTGCCGACGTTGTAACAAACAGTACATAGGTGAGACGAAACGACGACTAAAAGACCGCTTTAACGAACACCGACGACCGGTTGACAGACCTACCGCTTCCTCTAGACCTACTGCAGTTTCAGACCATTTTCTTTCCGACAATCATTTACCTACTGACATAGAACTTATTCCATTAGAACTCATACATTCATCTCGTGACGCTATACGCAAAGCTCGAGAAGCTAAGCGTATCTTATCGAAAGGGGTCAAACCCTTGAACCCAAAGGTATCAACAAGCGTGAAGAAATGTAAACTTCGCATTTATATATAACTTACATTTCTTTCTTCTCTTTAGTTTTATCTTGTTATCTTATATTCTTTTGTTTATCTTAAATTTGAATTGTAACGTTTCATCTTATATTTTTGAAATGTAACGTCTTTCCATTGTAATCTTATATCCTTTTGTTTCTTGGCGATTTATATTGTAACGTTTTTCTTGTAGTCATTTTATTCCCTGAAGAAGTCAGGCCGTGCCTGACGAAATATTGAAAAGAATATTATAATCCCAGTTGTACAGTCAGCCTTGCTTTATTAGTTTTCGTATTTATATTAAATTTGCTGACTAGATCCACCAGGATCCGACGCTTTTGCATTGTCCGTTGGCCCTTGCAGATATTTCCAAAGTGTTCAGTTGGAGCTGCAGCTGTTTGTAAACAAAACAGGAAAAGCACACCTAGCTTTGTTATGGTCACAGATCGAAAACCTAGACAAGAAATCAGATCTCGTGTAAAACAACTACGCAAGGAATTGCCATATCCTTAGTACCTGTGCAACCTGTACAATATACGAGGGTGCATTTTCATCGGACCAAGCGATCCAACGGAAAAATGTGCACCACAGGGAAACCTCCTTCTAAAGAGACCTCTTTCTAAACATTTCAGCCCGTGTTAAAACGAGGCTTTGTTTTGTTTGGAGAATTGAAATTTTCAAAGTCAACGATCGCATAACAGCGCAAATAACTGACGAATGAACGAAGCGGATTTGACGTTTAAATTGCTTCAAGGATTATGAAACTTCGTGGAGGTGTTTTAATTTTCTTTGGCAACTATATACAATTGCTTTAAATGCGGTTTAGGATGTTACTTTGAAACACTGAACAATATTAAGATGCCTGATAAACTGCAAAGATTAAATGTGATATTATCATATTTAAAATATAACTTCATGATCATATTACCAATTCGATTGTTAAATATTTGCATTAAAGTTGAGAAATTTTAAATGCTCTCTGAATTTGATTTGAAACATAAGGAAATTTGAAGTGACAACGTCATATTATTCCGTCTAAATGCTAAAAAACACTCGATTCTTTACAATAGTTGTTTTGTTCACAGTAGTAGTTTTATAGTTGTTTATTGTAATAGCCACGCCCCCTGTGCTGATGCTTTCAGATAAAGAGGGTTTTAATTACCTTGATGTTTCCGTTGGATTTTTCAGACCCGTTTCTTTTTCTCAACGAAGTGTCATGTTGTGAGAACACCTACTGAAGTGTTGACACAATTATCTCATAGCGAAGGGGACAATTGGAATACACGCTGTGAACATTTTTGGATTGGGTCGAAGTGTGAAAGAGGCCTTGCATCCGTACCAATATCAGACAACATGTGGTCTTTGTCGAACAAAAATAGAATGGAAAAGGAAGACAATCATAGCTGTCGTTCCGTTATTTTAGAGGATGCAGAAGAATACTGGGAAAACTTCAGGCTTTGGCGGCATTTACCTACACTGAAATAAACAACACCAACATTTAAAGCCGTTTGTTTATTGGCGACATCGATCCACAAAAGCACGCGACATGCTTCGTTGCGTTGTGGATCGATGGACAAATATCAGATAAGACTACGCTTAAGTGGTCTTTGTCGAACAAAGGCTTTTTCTCGTTACATATACAGCGTCAATTGCTCATGCATAAATAATCAAAATTGCACTTAAAAGTGGACATACTTGATAAAAGTATATCATTTCACGACAAAACGAGCAGCGATCCACATGCTACACAATCATGAGCAGCAAGCCTTATCGTTTTGGTCAATGGCTTCCTTCCGACAGGAAAGTTATTGACAAATGGTTAACCAACTTGATCGAGGAAGTCAATGTTAAGTCCAAAGATAAGTTAAAGTTGATATGGGCTCTTCATCCACCAGACGAAGATGAAGAAAGCGCCATGGGTGGAATTCGACCTGCAGCTACTGCCGGTACAATTAAAGACCTCAAGCTACATCAACCGGTTCAAGATTTGTTGGAAGCCATACTCTCCGACCCCGAGATCAACATGTTCTTCCATCAAATGTTCTGGCAACAGTATGGTCTCCCAGATACTTCAGAAGGAACAAAAATTCCGTCCTGGCAACTGATGATCATAATAATCGACCGCATCATGACGAAAGCTCCCGAGTATAACAAAACTGGTTTGGTTGGCTTCCCCATC
Source organism: Dendrophyllia cribrosa (assembly GCA_024195265.1). Classification (NCBI taxonomy): domain Eukaryota; kingdom Metazoa; phylum Cnidaria; class Anthozoa; order Scleractinia; family Dendrophylliidae; genus Dendrophyllia; species Dendrophyllia cribrosa. The sequence continues at coordinate 25,453,102 of JAJLRJ010000010.1, forward strand.
AATGTAATCTTGAACTGGCCAATGGCTACGACTGCTGGATTTGCTGCTTTCCTGAACGACAAAGTCAACAGGTTGTTCAAGAATATTCTCAATTACTGGGGATTGTTTCTGTCAAGTCCAGAGTCTTGCTATGTTTTGAGTAAGGATCCTCGACATGGTTGGTTTGGTGAAGATGCCATGGCAGCAATGCCGAACTTTGCTAAAGAGTTCAAATGCAATCCAAAGGCAGAGTATTATGGTTTTAAGTCATGGGATGACTTTTTCATCAGGGAGTATCGCCATGGAATTCGTCCAGTAGAATCTCCAGAAGATGATTCCATTGTTGCGAATGCCTGTGAGTCGGCGCCGTTCAAGATATCGTGTGAGGTGAAAAATAGGGACTACTTTTGGATAAAGAAACAGCGATACTCCTTGGATTTCATCCTCAACATGAGTGACCTGGCCAAGCAATTTCATGGTGGAACCGTCTACCAAGCGTTTCTCAGCGCCACCAGCTATCACCGATGGCACAGTCCTGTGTCGGGTACCATTTACAAAACAGAGCTTGTGGATGGTTCCTATTACTCCCAAACCCATAACATCAAAGACGACCCCGCATCACCCAATATGTCACAAGGATACCTGGCCCAGGTAGCTGCCCGAGGAATTGTCTACATTCAAGCTGACAATCCTGACATTGGCTTGATGTGTTTCGTATCAATCGGCATGTCAGAAGTGTCTTCCAACGAAATCACTGTCAAGGAAGGGGATAAAGTGAAGAAAGGTGACCAGCTCGGTATGTTCCACTTTGGCGGTTCCACGCATTGTCTAATATTCCGACCTGAAGTGAAAATCGAGTTTGATACGCGATATCAAGAACCAGGTCTGGATACAGTTAATATTCCAGTTAAAGCTAAAATTGCGAAAGTATATCCAGCAGACAAAACGAAGTGAGGATTTTGAAGAACATTGAACTGTGGTTTCACATGTGAGTTTTACATTCCTAATTTTTACTTTTACCTTAATCAAATTAAAGTCGCGAGTTTTTTGGTTTTCTGGAAAATTTAAGCACCCACACAACCACACTGAAAGCTCTTAAAGCGATAAAAATAATACTTTATAACTCGCTGAGAAAGCCATTTTAATACTACTATAAGTCCATTGCTTAAGTATGAAATGTGCGAAGGGAAGAATATATATGTTATTTCCCCTATTTGAAGTGGAAACTTCTTTAGGCAAGCAACCGAAAATTGAAGGCGCTTGAACTTTAGTTGAGTTATATGCACATAGCATTTTATGGTAATTTTCCTTATTTTATCCGAACACATGTTCAATCATTGGAACAAGTTGAATTTCTTATAGACGCTTCAGCCGGTATTTTTTTTACCTAATCGATGACATTTCAGAAAAAATCAAGGGTTTCGAACAAGTTTAAATGAATGCAGTGTAGACCTTTCGGCTCAAAATTGCAAGAAACGTTTTGTTGCATGAGCATTCTTAATAATTGGTAGCATGTTTTCGAAACGAAGCATTTAATCGAATCTTTTCTTGAATTCGTATTTTGTCTGAAAATTATGAAATACGATGGTTTTACAGGGTAAGAAATGAGAGAAAAGGAACGTTAGTTTTAAGATATAATGGGTTTAGGTATTTTATTCTTCGATCCTCTGTAGTTTGCTAATTTTTGTGCGGATTTAATACTATAGTTATTTGCTTATCTTAGTGGCTATATGCTCTTGAAACTGAAAAACCCTTGTAGAAAAGTTGCAATGCGTATGTTTGCAGAATATCAATAATGTAAAATACGATGTCCGATGGGGTTTGTACAAGGATTTAAAATGTCGCATTTTATTTACTTTAGCGTGATCGTTGCCGGATTGATTATTGCAACGAGAGTGTTAAGAGTGAGCGTAAGAAGGGCGTAAGTGGGTGTGATCAGGAGCCCATGACTCATGGGCTCCTGCATGGTGTAATTTGATTGTCTGAATTGATACGGCTTTTTAGCCAATGAGAATTGTCTATTTCAAGTTGGCCAGACAACAATAGGTTCTTTCTTTTGGCGAGTCTTTTCGCCGAGGAATTGTGAGTTGATGTGGGCGTGTCACTGTGTGGACGTTTTTCTTGTGTTTCAGTTACCACATATGCAAAACCTTGCAGTATCCATATTTGACAGTTCTGTGTGAAACCTTGCGTGCTGTGTGGAAATAAACGTCTTTGTCTTATAGATTAAATACTATTGGACATCCTTTGATTTGTTATGCAGCCATATGCTGTGATATCTATAATACTATGTAGCATTAGCATTGTAACAGGGACTTGAAAAGCCCAAAAGTGTTTACTGAGAGCTCCTGCTCCATTGAGACAGTGAATAGAGCATTTTGTAAAAACCATTGGGGTAAATAAAGATGATTGCTTAAATCGTGCTGTCTGATCTCGTGTACTATGACTTCGAGTTATTTGAGGATAATTTGTTTATAATTAACCTTTCCCAACCAAATTATAATTCGCTTTTGATCAGATGTGCAGTCTTGTGCTAGCCTCCCACGCAGGCGTCCTTAGGTGCCGACCATTTGACTTTTGAGGGGGGGGGGGGGGGGGGGGGGGGATTTTAGAAAAAAACATCCTGCAGACTCATTTTGAGGGGAAAAAAATCTTGCAAGGAAATGCTAAGAAAGGCTGACTGTACAGTTGGAAAAAAAAATTGTATATTTCCAATATTTCGTCAGGCACGGCCTGACTTCTTCAGGGTACTGATTATAGGCAACATCGTTACAATTCAAATAACCAAGAAACAATGGAATATAAGGTTACAAGCAAAAACGTTACAAAATTCAAATAATACAAGATAAGTAATAAAAGATGACATGTGCTATAAATATAAAATAGGGGGTTTACAATTCCTCGCGCTTATTGATACCCTTGGGTTCAAGTGTTTGACCCCGTTCTATTAATAATCCCCTCGAGAAAAAAAAAAAAAGATAAGCCTCATTACGACCTGGCAAGTGCCTAGTAAGTGCCTAGTTAATGTCATTTAGTCAATGACGTCACAATATGCCTTCCTGCATACTAATAAACGGAATCTCTAATCATGAATAAAAAGTGCCAAGGAGACAAAGGAAATTCTGGTTTAACCTGAGAATGGATTTTAGCTGCAACATATAATACTGCACATGTGATCAAAAGCGAATTATAATCTCTTGGTGTGGTGTATTATATATTGCAGCTAAAATCCATCTTCATGTTAAACCAGAATTTCCTTTGTCTCCTAGGCACTTTTTATTCATGATTAGGGTTAGGAAACAAAGGAATTCCAGATGAAATCAGGTTGAATACTGCTTTAACCTTGGAGACCAGATTTTACCTACAGCATATATAATGCTGGCTTGGAAAGAATGACTGTTGTGTGTCTTTATAGAGTGTTTTCACTCACGTGGTCTGTAGCTATGCTAATTTGTTTGAACAAAACAAAGTTTTTGCATTAGAAAAGAGTTCAATCCCCACAGGATTAGCTTGGGACACCAATATGGCCGCCGTTTTATTGTTTTGTGACACCAACATGGCCGTCGTGACGTCATGTGAAAACACTCCATAGCTTGGATAAAATTGCGCGGATTATTGCTTTGGCATTTTACATTATTGCACTCTAAGGTTACCTTTACCTTTTTATTTTGAAATAAATTTGAACTAGAGTTTCCATAAATAAATTATTTTTGACTATAAGACCTGCCATTTTTATTTAATATAATGCAGGAAAAATAATAAACATGGACAGACACATTTTAATATTGGAAAAAAGACCAACAGGAACATGATAGTACATTGTAGCATTTATTACAATAGATAGATAAATAAAACTCAGAAATATTCTAACATGAACGTGATATTAAAGGCCCAGTATCACCCAAAATGCATTGCGCGCCCAATGCCTCGATGATTGAATTTAACGCAGTCGAAAATTCCCGAAAGAGCCAATCACGAGCGAGCTCGTCATTTGAATACAAAACCAAACGGACGCAAAGTCGAGTGGATGATACTGGGCCTTTAACAGGCAATATACCATTCAGAAAGATATAGCTGCTTTGTTTTTCATTTTCAAAAGCATAACATTCTTACTATATAATATCTATAATATCCCGGGGGGGGGGGGGGGGGGTACTCCCTTATATAAGCTATATAGGTATGTGCGGCCCTGAAAGGTATGGTTTTCAAGCCGTTTTGGTCTGAAATAGGATATAGATTTTGACCATTTTGGTTTGAAATAGGATATGGTTTGCGCACTCTGGTCTGGAATTGGGTATGGTTTTGAGAAGAAGCTACTTTTTACATCCCTTGAGAAATGCGGTTTGATTAACATCTGAAATAGGGTATCGATTTAAGGGTCAGGTCTGAAATAGGGTAAGGAAAATCGCATATTTTGGTCTGAATTGGGTAAGGGTTTTAAGAAGCGTGCCGCACACCCCCACCCAAACTTTTGGGGAGTACCTCCTCCTCCCCGGGTATAATATATCTCGAGAATAGTGTATAAAATGGGGTTGGCAGGCCTGCACGACCCTTACCTCATGTTTTTAATGTCATTTGCTCCTTCTATATGTTTTGAACAGGTATTCTACATTTAGCCGTTTGTTACTGAGGAGGATTTTTAGACTGAGTTTTAAAACCTATCAAAAGCCGCGTGCAACGGACTAGAGGTCAAGTCTGTCGGTTGTGGTTTCCCGTGGTGTTGCGCTTGTAGATTTTGATCTCATTTTAGCGTCCTTTTTTGCCTGGCGGTTGGTGTGTTGTTTTCGCCATTAATATTGGCATGGAGATTTTTATGTAGGAAAGGTTTGAATTTCTCTAACTTTTCTCTCTGAAATACCGGACATGACAGGATCTGAACTGATCTGTTGGCCGTGAATGTCTTTCCTACTATTAATGTCACTCTGGGCCCAGCTATTTTAGTTGTGTCGGACCGTTCATTCACTTCCCAACCGAAATTTCGGGTGCTTCTTGGTGTTGCGGAAACTATTGTTGGTTAGCTTTTGTGTTGTGGTGTGGGTATTGTTTACTTTCTTTTGAATCTTTTGTTTTACGTCATTTGGTGATCGCAACACCAAGAAACTGCCGAAATTTCTGGAAATTTTGCTTAAAGGGGAACCTGCGGTATAAAAGGGCAAAGCCCCATGCTAAATCTAATGCAAATGAGCCAGAACAATAGATTTTGATTATTTGCATGAGTTGGACGCCTTTTATATCGCAGGTTTGGCTTTAATGGAAAAGCATCCTGAGATTATTTTAAAATAGGCATTTCTATCTTCCCAATAGACCTTTTGTCCTTGCTCGTTTCAGATCATGTGACATTCTCTGGAAGTGTTCCTTTATCTTTCTTCGGCAATCGTCAGAAAATGATCAGAAACGTTCGAACAACTTTCGGATAGAATTCGGAGAATTTTCCAAATCTCCGGAAAATGGCTAAAAGTGTTGTTTATATAATAAACAAAATAATGCATGGTTGCTTGGAGATGAAATTTCTCTTCTCGTGTTCAACACTCCACTCACCCATGTATTATCTCATGTCAAGAGAAAATGATATTTTATCTTGCTTCTATATGTGCACGTGAATAAGAATATGATAAAATTTGTAAGAACCAATTATCTTAAGTATTAAACATCACATGATCTGAAATGGGTAATCAAACTCAAGCTACGGTAAACAGTCTATAGACAGAGGGAAACAATTCTTCGAAAAAATTGGAACAAAGCTGCTCGAGTTTAACTCAAAGGCTCCAGGCTCCTGAAGGCTCCTGAAGGCTCCCTTTTGTCAACTGATGAATACGAATCGTTGGGACCTTAATTCCCATCTCCGATTAAAAGACTTTGTTGTTTATGCATGAGATATTTGTTTTGTTTTTTTCATCAATAATAGCTTGTCTTTTCTTTTTTTCCTTCGGGATTCGCTCGCGAAAACATACAGGCAAATGGAACGTGCAGGACATGCCTTCCAAATATTTCACGTATTTGATAGCGATTGGCTTCAGTTCCTAATTCATATTCATGAGATATTTGCCACAAACGAAGCAGGTTGTGTTCGTGCGAAGATGTCTGGTTATTTCGAAGACTGGTTTGTGCTCTTGAGTGAAGTTTGAAGACGTCTAAAGGCTTTTGCAACAACGATGATAGTCGCCACCGAATTCCAACCGAAGGTGAGCTCTGCTCTGCTTAAATTTTACTTAAAATTTATGTATCCAAAAATCGCAAGTGGTATCCAATGTCGCTCGGTGAACTCCAAACGTGCTGAACGTTGTTTCAATTTGAAATTGGACTTTATAAACTACTTTGCTAAACTATACTTAAAACTCATGTATCCAGCAGGCGAAAGTAGTATGAACGCTGCTTGGAGAAGTTAACAAGTGCTCTTGAATGTCGCTTCAATTTTACATGTAAATTGGACTGGAACTGGAACTGTGTCTTGTCTGGGTTTCCTTTGCTTCTGAGGGGGGTGGGGGTGGGGGTGGGGGTGGGGGTGGGGGTGGGGAAAGGTGGGGGTGGGGAAAGGTGGGGGTGGGGGTGGGGGTGGGGGTGGGGGTGGGGGTGGGGGTGGGGAAAGGTGGGGGTGGGGAAAGGTGGGGGTGGGGGTGGGGGTGGGGGTGGGGGTGGGGGTGGGGGTGGGGGTGGGGGTGGGGGTGGGGAAAGTTGGGGGGGGGGAGGTGATCTTGTCTGTGCTAGACATTTTTCCTTTACCTGTGTCGTGTTGCTGCAGAAATGTTTTGCTACAAAACAACAAAGCCTCAAGTCAGGCTTTTGCTGTTGCAGGATATTATATCCCCCTCCCCCCCCCTCCCCTTTCAGAAATCTCTGAATGGTTCGCCTCTTAGTGGTAGCCACTGGTAACCTTAACTTAATATTTACGGGTTTCCTTGTTGAGCTAATTGGTTGTATTGCTCATCGTGGTTTCAGGAAGACTTCTAAACTCTGGCAATGTTACGAAAAGAAGAAAAAATCAAGAGGATCAAGAAGGACAAACTAGGACGGACGAATCAGGAGAGAAGTCGGCAAAAGATAAGAACTTTGATAATTTAACATAATGTAGTAAATATGGTGGCTGAACATATTTTCAAAGTTTGTATTTATACGGAATTTATTGATTTTACGAACACGTCTAATTGCCTGAAACTGATTATCAAATTAATATTGTTTTTTTTGGGAGGGGGGAGGAGATTTATGATTTATAATTAAAAGTTTTACAAGTTCAAGTAAGTCAACTACAGCCACCATTTGAACGTTGAGCGATCTTGTGATTCATACTTTTGATAATTTAATGACTCGGCTTAAAAAACATATAAGGCCCTCCTGATTTTGTATTAAATCTTTACGCAAATTTATTATCGTCTTGATGTAATTTGATTGCTGTAACTGGGTCCTGACCTAAGGAATTACCTATAAAAGTGATACAAATTTATGACTTTACAGTGTTGATCGCTCGACGTGTAGATATATATATAGTTTATATAATGTTATAGTTATAACATTAGTTGATGTTGTGGGAGGTTTTGTATTTTAAGATGGCACTGACAGTTTATCAAGTTGGGCAGATTTATATTGTAGCCCGCGTCTCTCTTTTCTTCTCTTCCTCATCGCGTGTCCCGCACCACAAAAGCACCTGTTATACAGGCTAGATTTATTGCAAATAAAAACTCCGCTTATGTCATTCGGTGCCAAAAAAAACGTTTAAAGAAACCAGTTTAATTAACTGTAGACCTTCTATTAAAACAAGCCAAAGAAAAATAGTGTTAAAATGTTTTTTTCTTTCAGTAGTCAAAATTAAACCAGGGGTCAATTTAAGGTGGCTCGACTGGGTTTTTTGGCGACATAACACCCCAACTTTGAACGGCTGATACTTCACTGTCTGAGCTCGATTAGGCAAGCAGCTTCACACACCTACTAGAGACGAAAAAAACTTTCCAAAAAAGTAGATTTGATTGACATCGGTGTTACCATAACAACGATCTGATGACGTCATGGTTTTTGCATATTAGTAATTTTCTCAACATCTAGACCTAAACTTTTAAAACGACTGTATGCCTCTTATAGTCTAAATGTATGTCTTCAAGATTGCAATGAGAGCTATGAGAGCGTTTTCGAATAAAATTGAGTTGAATATTTTCCATGAAAAATTTAAAAATTCGCATTACTTTCTGTTATTTCGTCGATGCCAGCGTTTTCCTGATAAATTGAAACAATATTTTCACCATATATTATTCGTGTGCCATAAAACTACATTCCTTGAAGGTTTCATCCTGTTTGCTTCACTAGATTTCAGTTGATGTGATCGGAAGCAATGTCTTAAATATGCTCATTCTACTCACAGAAGTAACACTTTTGTTAGGGAAGCGTTTATTTAAAAACTAGTCGATTAATTTTTTTTAAAATCTTTTGATTTAAAGTTGTACATGTAATGCACTATCTCTGCAAATTTCAAGTGCATTGAATTATTTTAAGGGCGCGAAATACAATTAAAAGTATAGGGGACTTTTGCATTCGTCTTCCAACGTTTCATTGCCGTATTATTTGTTGACAGCTGGTTTATTTCAGGACTTTCTCTTTTGTCTACATTCTACATATTTGTGCACTTTTGAATAAATTTTAAACGTGTTACATGTGCATGGCCGCAGCCTTATGTTAATTGCCATTGTTGTCATTGTACTATGAAAAGAATTTTCACGATCGCTTTGGAGCATGCAGGCATGGCAAACGTGTTGTTTCAAAAGCGCACAAATATGTAGAATGTAGACAAAAGAGAAAGTCCTGAAATAAACCAGCTGTCAACAAATAATACGGCAATGAAACGTTGGAAGACGAATGCAAAAGTCCCCTATACTTTTAATTGTATTTCGCGCCCTTAAAATAATTCAATGCACTTGAAATTTGCAGAGATAGTGCATTACATGTACAACTTTAGATCGAAAGATTTAAAAAAAATTTCATCGACTAGTTTTTAAATAAACGCTTCCCTAACAAAAGTGTTACTTCTGTGAGTAGAATGAGCATATTTATGACATGCATTGCTTGCGATCACATCAATTGAAATCTAGTGAAGCAAACAGATGAAACCTTCAAGGAATGTAGTTTTATGGCACACGAATAATATATGGTGAAAATATTGTTTCAATTTATCAGGAAAACGCTGGCATCGACGAAATAACAGAAAGTAATGCGAATTTTTAAATTTTTCATGGAAAATATTCAACTCAATTTTATTCAAAAACGCTCTCATAGAATTTTTTCAAACTTTGCAGTCTTGAAGACATACATCTAGACTATAAGAGGCATAAAGTCATTTTAAAAGTTTATGTCTAGATGTTGAGAAAATTACTAATATGCAAAAACCATGACGTCATCAGATCGTGTTATGGTAACACTGATGTCAATCAAATCTACTTTTTTGGAAAGTTTATTTCATCTCTAGTTTATGTGTAAAGCAGCTTGCCTGGCCGAGCTCAGACAGTGAAGTATCAGCCGTTTAAAGTTGGAGTGTTATGTTGCCAAAAAACCCAGTCGAGCCACCTTAATATATTTTATAAAACTTTTACACCTGTAATTTACAAGTGCAGCTATTGGTTTTAACCTCTGAAACAATGGCCACACTTGTAAATTACACTTGTAAAAGTTTTATTAAGGAGGCTCGTACCCATTTCTCAAGTCCACACCCTTTCAATTTTAATGGGTCATATCTTTTGTTATAACATAGCTAGCAGAGCCGCGCAATCAAATTCAGTATACGTAAGCGTGCTCAAAATCCCGATAGTGCACGCTGATAGCGTGAGCAAATCGCTTCGCCAGAATTCGCGTCGGATTTGATGCACAATTCCACCGGCTATGTTATAAAACAATTGGTTCATGCTTTTAGCTGTGCACTATCGAGTTATGAAGCACGTGCAAGTTTGGAGAGCACTCAAGAAGCTAGAGTTGCCCTCGGCTATCACCTCGGGCAACTCTTACGCTTCTTTCGTGCTCTCCAAACTTCCCACGTGCTCCATAACTCGATAGTGCACGCTAAAGCATGAACCAATTGTTAATTGTAGAGCATAAAAAGTCAAGCCACTTTGCATGCAAACACACAATACATTGAACTTTATGGGAGTATAGGATTTGTTTACATCGGTGCTTCCATGGCAACGAAATGGTGATCCTCCGAAATTCACAAGTTGCGGAGTTTCTCTAGATTAAGAGAAATTTTTATAAAACCCGCTAGTGGACTAGTTGATTAGACCATGGACTTCAACTGGACAAAGTTTGAAAGAAATGTATGAGAGCGTTTTTGAAATTTTTAGGGATGAAGATTTGGGGATTATAAATACAGAGAAAAACATACTATCGACATAATTGGCTAATATCTAAAGAAAACGATGCGCAATGGGAATGTAGTTTCATCTCATAGTAGTTTGATTCCATTTGAAATGGTGTGTGAAAAAGTGAGGGGGTTGCTTTGGCCGATTGCGAGAAAGAAGGATTTGATTAGCGTGCGTTCAGCTGCTCTTGTTGCCATTTTTGTATGTAATTTGGTCTACGCCTACAAATGTGATGATAATTTGGAAACCGCAAGATAATTTTTTTAAAAAAATTGACAATCTCGAGATTAATCATCAATTTATATGGCCTGCAAGTTTCAAGGACATTGAAGACATGCAAGGCAATAAAATAGGGCCTCCAATGTACCAATAGACCATTTTACAGTTGTCTTCTTAGTGTCCTGGCCTTTGAGTGGAAGCGAGGCTGCAGTTGACCTTGTTATGATACAGACCTTGGAGCTTTTCAGATGTAAATTTAGCTAGTTAGCATGAGAAAAGCATTATTAACATATGAAAGGCAGAAAGGTTTGTATCAAAGCAAGGTCACCTCCAGCCTCGCTTCCACTCAAAGGCAAGGTCACCAAGCACACAACTGTAAAATGGACTATTGTTTCCCGCAGATTTTGTGTTTACAAGTGAGCGTCCTCATTATTCATGAGTATTGTTTTCAAGTTCATATGCACGTGCAAAACTTTAGCAAAAATTTATTTGCATGGAACAGAACGCTCGGTTGCTTTCCGAAGAATTTTCCGAAACATGCTGAAAACTGGCTTGAGAACTGTAATGACATTACGCACGCGATGTCGCGCTATTTCGCTGTAAAGCAGCCATACCGAGGGTTTCTTCAAAATTGCAGGGCAAGAAGAACATATCCCAATTTGGAAATTTATAAACGAAATGCAGAAACAGTGCTTCTTTTATAATATGTCACATGCAAGAACAGCGTGACAACTTCATATTTTTAGCTAAGAATTCTGCTTTGCGTTATTTTATATCTACATAAGGAACAGATGCTACGCCGATTGCAACAAATAACCAGAATGAGACAATCATAAACCATTATTGCCCGGGGGGGACTCCCATATAAAAATGACGGGGGTGCTCGTCGGAAATTTTCGAAAAACACCCTAAAAGGTACCAGAATCTCGTTTGATGGGCGTGGCTCAAAAGAATTTTTACCCCTAAGAGGTACCAATTCTAAAACAAAACATGTCATATTCTGTCTTATTTTTTTCTGAAGCATCTCAGCGGTCCGGAATCCTAAATCCTTGAATCCGATTGGCTAATCGCGCGCTTTCCCGCGCTTTCAGCCGGTCCAGCTTTTTACGATACGGACCGGGGTTACGGACCGGGTTTCACGATTGCAATGACACTGAATTGATTTTCTGTTGATGAACTGCTTATATCATTGAATTTTCTCGTAAATTATGAACCCAGACGAAAGCTAGCAAAGCGAAAGTGAATTTTTATTGGCCAGATATAATATTTAACGACACAAACAAAGAAAACAATGAAGAAAACCGGCAAAGTTTCATCATAGCTGACATCGGCTGACATGCAAAGACCAGACAACACGCTGAAGATCTTAACTACGCTTAAACCAGGTACAAAAAGACTCAATGAAGAAAGACAGAACAAACTAAATGGAAGGAGAAATCAGCCGTAAAAATAAAGGCCAATTTTATTCCTCGAAAAGGCGAGTACAAGTTTCGATTTTATGATTTATTGATTTTATAGTTTTTGGGTTTGTTGTTGTTTTTTACAAAGCGGCATTTGTGGCAAAACATTACTATAATAAGATGCAATCTAGCGCTTTTTTACAAAGGTTTTGACTCCATTCGGTTTAAGTGTTCTTATTTTTCTGGTTGTGTTTTTTCTCCTAATAGAGATTCTGTGAATTTTTTATTAAAAAGTCTTTTGTCATTCTAGTCTTGTACTAGGTTTGTTGTCAATAATTTACACGCCATTTAGCGATCGGATTTTACGAGATAATTTGTACTTTCACTACATTGCTCGGTTTGTATACTTTTATTTCTCGGTTTTTACCTTCTTTTATCTAAATTCTATAAGTTTTCATTCAAGAAAACATGATTTTTAAATTAGAATAGCTCAGTTTAAGCTTTCTCCCCGCTATAAATAAATTACGCTCGACTTTTCTTTGTAATAGAAAAATTTGAAAAGTTTTTAAAGTTATAATTCAGCTTTCCACGGCTTCGCTGTAGGCAATCCTCACCGAAGGCAAACACAAGAGCCGTTTATTCTACCAAGAGACATAAACTGATAGCAATGAGTTCACTTTGCACATTAAGTTTTTTTTGTTTATGAATGGAAAGTTGTGAAGATTACCGAGTTAATTTAGATTTTGCGCGCGTTCTGTCAGTTTAGCTGTACGCGGCGCGTAAGAAACATTTCTTGGAAAGCTGTACATGAATGATTTTCACGGCGAATCGCAGAATTAAAGTAGGAAAAAAATAAATAAGTTATTTACCGGCCTAGGTCGGTCCGTATAGGAAAAAACTATCCCTCGGTCTTGAGTACGGCCCTCGGCCTACGGCCTCGGGCCGTACTCAAGACCTCGGGCACAGTTTTTTCCTATACGGACCTCCCGGCCGGTAAATAACATATATATATTCTTTCCGCTCATACCCTAAAAGGTACCGCGATAATTCTAATGGTAGTCATTTTAGATTTTAGTACCCTAAGCGGTACCAATCTCCAAATTTTGACCCTAAAAGGTACGACGAGCACCCCCGTCATTTTTATATGGGAGTCCCCCCCACCCCCCCCCCCCCCCCCCCCCCCCCCCAGCATTATTGTCAAAGCGTGTTATTTCTGCATCCGGCGCTTGATGAAACGTGACGTTTCCGACGTTGTCTTTATCAGTGCTGTTGTCATTGCTATTCGTAACGCAAGCCAGTTATTAGCATGTTTCGGGAAATTCTTCGGAAAGCAATCGAGCGTTCTGTTCGATGCAAATAAATTTTTTGCTGGAGTTTTGCACGTGCATATGAAACGTGAAAACAACTCGTGAATAATGAGGACCCTCACTTGTAAACACAAAATCTGCGGGAAAAAATTGGTACATCGGTCAGGCCCTATTTTATTGCCTTGCATGCCTTCAATGTCCTTGAAACTTGCAGGCCATATAAATTGATGATTAATCTCGAGATTGTAAAATTAAAAAAAAAAAGTATCTCGCGGTTTTCAAATTATCATCACATTTGTAGGCGTAGACCAAATTACATACAAAAATGGCAACAAGAGCAGATGAACGCACGCTAATAAAATCCTTCTTTCTCGCAATCGGCCAAAGCAACCCCCTCACTTTTTCACACGCCATTTCAAATGGAATCAAACTACTATGAGATGAAACTACATTCCCATTGCGCATCGTTTTCTTTAGATATTAGCCAATTATGTCAATAGTATGTTTTTCTCTGTATTTATAATCCCCAAAACTTCATGCCCCCTTTTTTTGGAAACAACTTTATTTAAAACAATACATTATTTACATCACTTTACATCACTACATTACAATATGATGCTACACGAACAACCCAGACGTACGATTACATTTACAAATTTACTAAATACTAGAGCAGTTTTCAATTGAGTGTCGTAAAACCAAAACCAAAGTAATTACTCTAACCAATCACAGCAGTCGTAAACAATCCAATGAACCAATCAGAGCTCGAAGCAATTACATGTCGCCGGCGCCAAGCGCGGGAAAACGCGTGCGAGCAAGTCACGATTGGTTTTAGTTTTACTTCTGATTGGTCGAGAAAATGGCGCGAGATTTTTTAGCCAATCACAAAGCGTAGCAATGCAAAACCAAAGCAATTGTGTAATTACTTTCGACAGTCAATTGAAAACTGCTCTAATAGGTGGTTTTCATGTTACGTCATCGCCGCCATGCTGGTGGACATAAACAATAGTTCTCTCATTAGCTCCTTTTGTTCGTCCACCAGCATTTGTTCGTTTCACTATTGTTATCTATGTCTCTAGAGATTGATTGCAAACCACCTATTACAGAAGAACTGTCCACTTTCGGCGAAAAGTAGGCAAGCATTTCTTTGCAATTGCAATTTCTTTAATTATTTCTGCCAATTTTTTCTTGGATTCGCAGCAGGAAGCTATGGAAGTATAGTTCACCTTGGTGCCAGTTTGACGTGCAGAATATATAGTATTTTGCTATTAGAAATAAGTAATTTAATGCCTGCCAGTATTTTGTATTGTCAAAATAGCCGTATAATATGCTACCATGTTTTAAAGAAAGTCTTTCACGTGCTTTTTCAAACCACCACTCTTGAAACGTATTCCAGAAGGAGAGTGATTGACTGCATTGGATTAACATATGGTTTAAAGTTTGCTTCTCACACCCACATAACGGACAAAAATAACTTTCAGAGATAGCGTCACGGTAACGGCTCATTTGAGTAGGGAGTATGTTAATTATGTATAATTTTGTATTGAAACATTATGAGTTTAACTTCTTTTGTAACTATAAAAGGCATTTGGTAAACTTTATGAACATTTTTTTCTAAAAAACCGTATCGTAAAATTTCAGTTTGAGAGGTTGGTGGTACGAAAGTGTTTTTAAAGACTGCTTTTAAGATTTATTCAGCAATCTTAAAAACTTCATCCCTAAAAATTTCAAAAATGTTCTCATACATTTCTTTCAAACTTTGTCCAGTTGAAGTCCATGGTCTAATCAACTAGTCCACTAGCGGGTTTTACAAAAATTTCTCTTGATCTAGAGAAACTCCGCAACTTGTGAATTTCGGAGGATCACCATTCCGTTGCCATGGAAGCACCGATGTAAACAAATCCAATACTCCCATAAAGTTCGATGTATTGTGTGCATGCAAAGTGGCTTGACTTTTTATGCGCTACAACAAAAGATATGGCTCATTAAAATTGAAAGGGTGTGGACTTGAGAAATGGGTACGAGCCTCCTAAAATAAGCCATTTTCGTATTTAAAATTACGGCTGAATTCAAACACCAATGATACATTGATACAGGGTTAGACTCGACCTGATGTAAAATATTCACAAATACCGGCAGATTAAAAGGTGCATGAAATTTGAAAATTAAACAATAGACAGAGCTCTAAACAGGTCATCTTCTCGCCTGAATTTGTGAATATTTTACATCAGGTCGAGTCTAACCCTGTAAAAATGCGTCTTCAATACTTTCATTCAGCGACCATAGCGAATTCGAAACTGGACTATTGAAACAGGGGTCAATTCAATAAACCTTTTTCAAGTGTAACTTACAAGTGTAGCTATTGTTTTCAACCTCTGAAACAATGGCTACAATTGTAAATTACAAGTGTAACAGTTTTATCGAATTGACCCTTTTACAAGTAAAGTGTAGCCATTGATTGTTTCAGATGTTGAAAACAATAGCTACGCTTGTAAAAGTTTTATTGAATTGAACCCAGATGAGATGGTACTTCATAAGAATGGAATAGAATATAATTATCGACACCACTGGTAATGTTTACTCAATTTTGTACTTGAAAAACTAAACCCAATTTATTATATTCTGGAAACTCAAAATGAAATACTTTTTCGTTGGTTAAGGTAGCTTCATAAGATTATCATTTGTTTATTGGCGCGAGCCAGTGTTATTTTTCCAAAGCCAATTTTTTTTTCGTTTTTTTTTTTTTAACTACTAGTTCACTGGAAACTATCAAAATGTAATAAACAAGAACAACAATGTCTTCTACAACCAACACTTTAAAAAAAATAGCTTTTGGTCTAGAATTAAAACTGCCCCAAACACAGGCATTTCTTAGTCTATGTGGCTTTAATTTTGATTTTGTCCAAATTCCATTGGTGAACTCGTCCTAAGATTTCAGACCACCTTGAATTTGACCAGAAGAAACAAGGAAAAGTAAAAGTAAAAAAGGCAGATTATATTTGCGTTTATGATTTTTGTCTCTGTGAAAAAATTGTTCTTACAGTGTTCCTGGTAATGACGTCCTAAGTAGAGCAAAATTTGCCTGAACTTCTGTCAAATTTGTTAAAAAAATATTACCGAGAAAATTTATTGAAACGTTTCTATTTTTGCTATTAAAGCAACAATTACGCCATCAGAATAGATATTCGCCAAGATCACTGTTAAAGTATGCGTTTACTATAGAAAAGGGGCCATTGTTTACTGCGTGTTTGATGTGAAACCTTGGATGAAATTCTCGTTGTCGTCATCTTTGAAAGTTAAAACGGCAATATTTGGGCTTGAATAACCGTTATAAGTGAAAAGTTTTGTACGAATACTTTACCATACTGTGATAGCTGCTCTGGTGTTAAAAAAAAGCAGGCTTGCTCGTCATCTTGTTCACTTATTTTAAGTGATCTCGCGTGCGCGCGCGCGGTAATGAAACCATCTGTAATACGTGTTCGCAAAAAGAAACCTGTCTGTGCCTTCTTTAAAATATTTGCCCACCATCAACTGACAAAAGAACGCTGAAAGGCATTTTCAAGTTGTGTTGTTGTTTATAAAATCCATAGAAAAGTTGTTATCCGTAGTCAACACTTAGATATCTGGTTAAAAAGCTTTCTTGGCATGCCTCTGTGTTCTCACTCTTATGTCTGGTCACAGCAAAACGGATATTCATATCTGATTTTGTTACCTTTTTTTTCATTTTGCTTTGGAAAACTGAATTTTATAGCGATCACTATAGACGAGTTATACAGACCACAATAAACCTTTCTTGAAAAAAGATATTTCAAATTACAAAAACGAATAAAAAAGAGAAAATTTTATTTTATTGCAAAATTAGTTGACATTTAACAAAAAAATAAACAACGACCTTGCACAATAATTGTTTTGTTTTCAGAAGTTTCGAATTATCACCTAACAAAAAAATTGAATAAATCGTAACTCCAATAAGATCCAACAACAACGTTAGTTCGTTTGCCTTGATATTAATTTATTTAAAATAGCCATTTTCAGTTTCACGATTATAGAGATTCAGATCCATGCATAACGTAATTTATTATTTTGAATTTATTAAGGATAAACAAAACTAATATTCAAACAATTTTAATGCTATTTTTTAATTATTTTATCGAACTTGAAAATGATCTCGGAGAGATCGAAACGTCGTTCCAATTTATGGCTTGTTTTTATTACAAAATATTTAAACTGCAAACAAAAAAGGAAACGCTCAGTTTAAATCAGTTTGTCAATTGCAATTCACTTTGACTTACATCCACTCTCTTCACGACAAACGTCAAGATATTAAAACAAGTTTGCAACGATTAAAACTATAATTTTGTAACAATTTTTTTTCGCTTGTCGCTGTAATGCTAACTTAAAAGTATTTTCTACTGCATCATTTTTTTGAAGGAATTTTTTAGCAAAAATTAATTTGTTAATCGATTGTCTACAACTATATATATCTTACTCTGCAAATTGATATTTTATTTGAACCAAATTAACAGCAACAGTCATTTGGTTTAAACGGCATCTTGTGTGAAATGTTGTTTAGCAAAGTTTGTCTGTGCCAGTAAAACACTGGTCGAAAAGACGAAATAAACCGTATTTTCTGATATAGAACAATGTAACTTTGAGCTTTCTTTTGTCTATCGCTATTTGGAAAAATTGTAAACTTGCTACGTATTTATCAAGCTTTCGTTGTTTACTTTTTAGTTTAAAATCGCTTCTTTATTGTGGTCTGTATAACCTGTCTCCGATTCATTTGTGGCAATTTAAGAATTTTTTATCGATTAACTGAAACTTTATTAGGGTTAGGCGTGAAAGAATGGCTTTCTTCCAAAGACCAGACATTGGGTTTTCATAATCATGACAGCTTAACTCTTAATTTATGTTATTAAAGTGGAGGAAAAGAACTTTTCTACTGGCCATCGATGTAACACAGGAAAAAACGTTGTAGTTCAACTTTTAATGGCTCAACTTGGCTAGCGGGCAATTCATTATAAAGAAATTGGAACCAATTATCCGTTCTTTGTTCAAATTTTTGTGTGTGTGCGGGGGGGGGGGGGGGGGGGGGGTGGTACACACATTTTCCTGTGTTACAGAGTAAATTGGCCGTAAGAAAGCATATTGTTATTAAAAGCAACATGGCAAACTATGAACAAGGATCGATTGGAAACGAGAAGAGGAACATTATGAACTTTAGCTTCAATTTTCTTTATCCACAACGTTTCATTTAGTTTGTCTCTTTCTTACACTAGTAATTTTCACTGAATGGTTTCATGGCGTTCCATGTTGCTTTCAATATCCTCCATGTACACACCATCTCACGAGGAATATTAACTTTTTCGCTGCCAAGTTTACAAATGCAAAATTTAGAAAAAGAAAAACCCAGAAAATAATTTCTCGTAAGTTTTGATTGAATGGACACACTTTGAAGTTTGTTACAGAACTTTATTTGTGAACATTTTGACCCAGGCAGCAAAAGGGTTAATCTGGAAAACCCGGCTATACCAGTAGATGGTGTAAGATTTCTTTTGGCGGGTTTAAATTTGTGGGGTACTCTAAACTTTTTGTGGCTAGCTTAATAATTTATTTGCTCAGATTGTTACCAGGGGAAACGATGTGCAAATTTCTTCCAATTTTCCCGCCAAAAGACTTAGTATATAAAGGAAGGAAAGTTTTGTCACACCTTGTAATTAGTTAAATGATTTTTACTTAACTAATTAAGTTATTGAAAAAGTAAGGAAGAGAATAAAAATACAATAAATTTAATGAGTCAAGTGTTTCAACTTTTATTGTTCTCTATGATACATCTTTGTAACTTGAATACAAATAAACGTTGTTACTTCCAATATAATAAAAACATTACTAAACAAAGACCTTTGAAAAAATTTTTTTAAAAAAAGCGGCGCATGCGTATTTTGGGCGCCCGTATTTTTCTAAGTCTTTTGGCGGGAAAATTGCAGAAATTTAAACAGCCGTTACCATAGCAACATTTAAGGCAAAAACAATTTGCATAATATAGTTTTTAATTCTAATATTTGAACAACAGTTATGAAAATGTAAACGATTTTTACAATAATATGCAAGCTGCATGGTAACTTGGATTTAATTAATATTTGAATGTTTCAGAAAGTAGTCCAAGGAATAAAATCATATTTCTCCTTAGGGTCGATTAGCATGGTACAACTTGCTTATTTCTGTTGTATACAATACGATCAATACGATTAGAATTTTGAAACACGTTTTAACAACCAAACAGCCATTATAAACGCTAAGAAAGCTGAAAACGTCAGCATGCTACAGTTAGCAAACATTGTACCATGCAAGTTGGCCCTCGCCTACAAATTTTTCAGCCCACTTGTGTTACATTTTTAAGAATTGGAAATGAAAAATTCAAATCTATTCTCTTTTATCAAATATTAGGATTTCGGTGCTGTCAAGACTCAAGATACACATGAAATCATCAGAAAATAAAGGATAAAGCATTTTCAAGGGCCAGTATTGAAAAATTTTCCGGACTCCCCTAGAAGCGGGGAAAGCTAGCTACGCCCCTGCTCGCTTATTGATACAGTGCAACACAGATAAACAAATACTGGACTATAGCCGAAATAAAGCTGCTGAAAAATAGACAATTGGCTTTACAGCTTGAGAAAGCGCGTCTCGAAGTCAAAATTCTTTCTAGAAAAAACAATTTGCGAGAAATCAGTGTAAAACCACAACTCGAAGCTAAAAATACCCTGAAAAAAGGAAGTAAAAATAGTGGCTTGACATTTTTACTATGGAATCGTATCTCAACCTTTAAAACCTTATGGACAAATAGGCTATTATTTTTACTAGCAAATCTTTTCTTAATTCAAATCTTTCCTTCAATTGTCACCAGCAAATATTGCGACTGACACAGACAAATTGCCTGTACCTTTTCTGAAATGTTTATTGTATTCAACTCAAAATCGTTATTCAAAAGTGCGCCAAACATATAGTATTTTTAGTGAGAAATCATGGTTAATGTCGACCTGGACTCAAATTGTGGCTCAACGTATCTTAAAATTTGTCATTAAGATTCATCTATCAACGTCAATTTATCAGATGTCATAAAACCAATATTGAAAACACCGATGTGAGAATGAAGACAAATGGCCCAACATTTGCTATGAGGAAAAAAAACTGACAAATTGCCTATAAATATATTTTATTTTCGCTGACTTTTATTTCACGCTGATTAAAATCATGCCTGAACCTTAAAACTCGAAAAGCGAAACAGAAAAACGGACGAACATTTTTATTGAACCTTATCCCTATTCAGAATGAGGGTAGTACCCGCGCTGACTTTAACCATTTGTACACCTTTAAAAGAATTCAAACATTCATGATCCATCAAACTTCGTGACTCTTTCTAAACCTCATCTAGGATAGATTCGTGTCTGAGGACATTTTGATGCGACAAATTACCTTTCCATGAAAACCATGAACTTTCTGTTTAACCCTTTTCCTCCCAGAGTCAGTTATGAAGACATGTAGTGTAGTTCTAACTTTTGAGTCTGTGGACGAAAACCTGTGGTGTGACCATTCAAAAGAAACCTCTTCAGCAGTACTTTTGCATGGTACCATTTGTTCTAACTTTTGAGTCTGTTGACGAAATCCAATGGTGTGACCATTGAAATGAAACCTCTTCAGCAGTACTTTTGCATGGTACCATTTGTTCTAACTTTTGAGTCTGTTGACGAGATCCTATGGTGTGACCATTGAAATGAAACCTCTTCAGCAGTACTATTGCATGGTACCATTTGTTCTAACTTTTGAGTCTGTTGACGAAATCCTATGATGTGACCATTGAAATGTGACCATTGAAATGAAACCTCTTCAGCAGTACTTTTGCATGGTACCATTTGTTCTAACTTTTGAGTCTGTTGACGAAATCTTATGATGTGACCATTGAAATGTGACCATTGAAATGAAACCTCTTCAGCAGTACTTTTGCATGGTACCATTTGATCTAACTTTTGAGTCCGTTGACGAAATCCTATGATGTGACCATTCAAATGAAACCTCTTCGGCAGTACTTTTGCATGGTACCATTTGTTCTAACTTTTGAGTCTGTTGACGAAATCCTATGATGTGACCATTGAAATGTGACCATTGAAATGAAACCTCTTTAGCAGTACTTTTGCATGGTACCATTTGTTCTAACTTTTGAGTCTGTTGACGAAATCCTATGATGTGACCATTGAAATGTGACCATTGAAATGAAACCTCTTCAGCAGTACTTTTGCATGGTACCATTTGATCTAACTTTTGAGTCCGTTGACGAAATCCTATGATGTGACCATTGAAATGTGACCATTGAAATGAAACCTCTTCAGCAGTACTTTTGCATGGTACCATTTGTTCTAACTTTTGAGTCTGTTGACGAAATCCTATGATGTGACCATTGAAATGTGACCATTGAAATGAAACCTCTTTAGCAGTACTTTTGCATGGTACCATTTGTTCTAACTTTTGAGTCTGTTGACGAAATCCTATGATGTGACCATTGAAATGTGACCATTGAAATGAAACCTCTTCAGCAGTACTTTTGCATGGTACCATTTGATCTAACTTTTGAGTCCGTTGACGAAATCCTATGATGTGACCATTGAAATGTGACCATTGAAATGAAACCTCTTCAGCAGTACTTTTGCATGGTACCATTTGTTCTAACTTTTGAGTCTGTTGAAGAAATCCTATGATGTGACCATTGAAATGTGACCATTGAAATGAAACCTCTTCAGCAGTACTTTTGCATAGCACCATTTGTTCTAACTTTTGAGTCCGTTGACGAAATCCTATGATGTGACCATTGAAATGTGACCATTGAAATGAAACCTCTTCAGCAGTACTTTTGCATGGTACCATTTGTTCTAACTTTTGAGTCTGTTGAAGAAATCCTATGATGTGACCATTGAAATGTGACCATTGAAATGAAACCTCTTCAGCAGTACTTTTGCATAGCACCATTTGTTCTAACTTTTGAGTCTGTTGACGAAATCCTATGGTGTGAAATGAAACCTCTTCAGCAGTACTTTTGCATGGTACCATTTGTTCTAACTTTTGAGTCTGTGGATAAAATCCTATGGTGTGACCATTCACATGAAACTTCTTCACCAGTACTTTTGCATGGTACCATTTGTTCTAACTTTTGAGTCAGTGGACGAAATCCTATGGTGTGACCATTCAAATGAAACCTCTTCGGCAGTACTTTTGCATGGTACCATTTTGTTTTTTTAATATTTTACAA
This sequence comes from Dendrophyllia cribrosa, assembly GCA_024195265.1. Taxonomy (NCBI): domain Eukaryota; kingdom Metazoa; phylum Cnidaria; class Anthozoa; order Scleractinia; family Dendrophylliidae; genus Dendrophyllia; species Dendrophyllia cribrosa. The sequence continues at coordinate 25,475,633 of JAJLRJ010000010.1, forward strand.
AATGAAATTTGAGATTTTTCTTGAATTTTGTTCTTTGGCACTCTTGGGAGTTAAGGGTTAATCTAACTTCAGATTTATGATGAACTTTCGTGCAATGGCGTTTTCACTATTAGATTATTTTAGCATATTTCTCAGTCTGAATAGAGTTAGAGTAACTGTCTGAAGCGAAAAAACAGCAAATATATATTGAAAACAAAACAGTCGTTATAAAGCTGAGTCTATGAAAACTGCTGAAAATAACAGAAGTGCGAACGAAAATAGACAAATGGTCTCATGGCTTAATAAAGCACCTCTCAAAGTCATAATTCTAACTTAAAGTTACACTTATTTGCGAGAAATCGTGCAAAACCCAACTTAAAAAAGCAAAAGGTTTGGCTTTTAAATGTGATCATCAAAATAGGTGACATAGCCCCTTTAAAAGACTGGCTGATGTTTCAACAACCTGAATAAAAGTCCTATTCAGAGTCAAATAATTAGTATATAGTCAGTTGTCGACATGATAAATCTCTGTTATTGCCTTGACTGAAAAATGATTTTTGTCACTTTCGTTCCGGCAAGTGTTGGTCTAGAATTTTAGGTCTCTTGGTGGTCAAATTTGTTAGTTAATTTAGCTTATTGTTTGCTAATTCTGCTAATGTCGTCGATAAGGTATAAGCAGCAGCAGAGTTTTTGATGGCTGTCTCAGTGCATTAGAGTACGTTAATTCAGTTGAAGTAATACTGGTGAGCAGTGCTTTCACTTAGAGCGGTTCTCAATGTCAAAAGTAATTTCATGATTGCTTATAGTTTATAGTTATAGTTGTGTAGTCATAGTTTGATCTTTCTGTAAATAGCTGACGAATTGCCCGTGGTTAAATAAATAAAGTGTATCTATCTATCCGTCTTTGTTTTGTATTTCTACGCTCTGTGATTGGCTAAAAATCTCTCGCCACTTTTTCGACCAATCAGAAGTAAAACCAAAACCAATCGTGATTTGCCTGCACCTTTTCCCGCGCTTGGCGCCGGCGACATGTATTTTCTTGAGCTCTGATTGATTCATTAGATTGCCTGCGTCTCTTGTGATTGGCCAAAGTAATTACTTTGGTTTTTGTTTCACGACACTCGAGTGAAAACCGATCTAAGAATGCGGCGTTAAATACTTCTGGACAATACTTCACACCTTGTAGTGGTACGGGAAAAAATGTTGAATACTTTTCAGGTATTTGCACCATCTTGATGGCATCAATTTAAGTTCAGTAGATTGTAGTGTGTACGTGAACTCTCAGGTTTTAGTATAATAGTCAAGTATTTGGACCCTGGAGGCCAACGGAACGAGACTGTTTGTATCGGGACGTATACCGTTAAGTACAGTAATTGGTAGTCTATATAGTTTCGGTGATTGCGGCACAGAGCATCTCAGTCGGTAGTAGTGTCAAATAGTGATAGTGTCAAATGAATGGGGTTAGTTTCTAGAGAAACTGTGGTGCTGCGTCGGTGGGGGGATGAAACACGAGAATTTAGTTTTATCGACTGAGTCGATAAGGTAAATTGACCACCGTAAAAAGATTCAAATAGCTGACGTTTCGAGCGCTAGCCCTTCGTCGGAGCGAATCAAGGAATTGTGGGTAGTGTGTGGTTTTATATAGTAAGCGGTGGAGCTACGCTATTGGTGGAAATTTGGTGACGTGAAAAACAAATGTAGATTAGTTGAATGAAAAGCGTTCGTTGATTCCGTGGGGTTTGAGAGTGCCGATTTGAAAGATGATTTTTTGTTCTAGGTTTTTACGGCTTTCTGTGTTACCCTGGTGTAGGGAAAGGCCGCAGATTGTCATGTGTTGTTTAGAATGGTTAGTAAGATTAAAATGGCGCGCGACTGGTTTGGATGCGTCTTTGTCATTTTTTTCAACGTCTCGGAGATGTTCACGAAAACGGTCGCCCAGTCTTCTCCCTGTTTCGCCAATGTATATCTTTTTGCAAAAAGTACATGTTATGCAGTAGATAACATTTACGGAGGTGCATGTAAAACGATCAGTGATTTTAATAGATCGTTTGGGTCCTGTTATTTTGTCCGCGTTGTGAATGAAAGGACAAGTGTTACATCGTGTGCGTGTGCATTTGAAAGTTCCCGGTACATCGTCAGATTTCAGTGCGCTCGTAACTAGAAAGTTGCCAATGTTTTTGTCACGTTTGAATGAAATTAGTGGGGGTTGTGAAAAAATTCTGCCTGTTTCGGGGTCGTTTTGGAGTAATTTGAAATTTTTTAAAATGATGCTTTTGACTGTGTTGTTGTGTGGGTGGAAAGTGAGGGTGAATGGAATTCTCTCGTTCTCTTCCTTCTGTGGCGTTTGTAGTGCTGATTGTCTGTCGATCTGTTGTGCACGTTGTTGGCCCGTATTAACAACAGAGTCAGGGTACCCACGTTTCTTGAAAAACTGGCACATTTCTTCTGATTTGTTGGAAAAATCAGAGTCATCACTACATAGACGTCGAAGTCTGAGAAATTGAGAATACGGAATGGCGTTTTTAACGTGCGATGGATGTGAGGATGAATGTAACAGATAACTGTGGGAATCTGTAGGTTTGTAGTGCACACTTGTGGATAAACTGTTACCGTTGATTGAAATATTAATGTCAAGAAAAGCGACTGAGGTTTCGGAAATTTCCCAGGTATATTTTAGAGCGGGATGAAAAGTATTGACAGAAGTTATGAATTGATTAAGTTCCTCTTTACTGGAAGAGGTAGCGCCAATGCAATCATCGATGTAGCGGCCGTAGAGTTCGGGTTTGGTTCCGTGGTACTGATTAAAAAATTTGTTTTCGATGTGGCCTACAAAAAGGTTAGCGTAGCTTGGTCCCATTTTGGTGCCCATGGCGACTCCATTTACTTGTTTGTAGTAGTTTTGGGAAAATGAAAAACAGTTAAGTGTCAAAACTAATTCGGCTAAGCGGAGCAGTGTTTCTGAGCTTGGGTTTTGAATGGAGCGCTGGTCGAAAAAATATTTTAGTGCTTGAAGTCCTTCGTCATTGGGGATGACGGTATATAAAGAGGTAATGTCCATAGTGAAAATTAATTTGTTTTCGCTGGGAAAACTGAAATCCCGGAAAATTTCGAGTGCGTGATTGGTGTCCTTAATGTACGAGGGTAGTGATTTGACAATGGGGGCCATGATTTTGTCTAAATAGCTAGAAATTAGTTCGGTAGGACAGCTACAAGCGGAAACAATTGGTCGGCCCGGATTGTTTGGTTTATGAATTTTAGGTTTGAAATAAACGCGTGAGGTTCTAGGAGTAGTGATGATGAGATTGTTGGCGGTGATAGTGTCAGTCTTTCTTTAATGCAAATTGTTTATGGTTAAATTTACCATGCTTCGGCAAAAAAAAAATTGAAAACTGCAGAAGTCACTAATCTGATCAATCGATCGATCGCAGACTCAAAAGTCAAAGATAAACGTTAATTCTACTGAAACATCTTTAAAATCTTCTTCAAACGCAGCAAAGAGGTCGACATACCTTAATGTTTTTTTTCTCCTTGGACTGTTTTTTGAAACAACTAAATGCATTCACCATCTCGATCTATTTGACAAACGTTAACTTCTCTTCGCAAAAACACACCTAAAGCCATACACTTTCGTTTTCGACTGAAAACTTTCCTTTGTTACAAAACAAAAGCAAAAAATAATGCGCGCGCAAAAATCAGCCAATCAGATTCGTTTGTAGCTTACGTGATGCCAGCACGCGCAGCGGTTTGAGTTTGCGTCCGCGTTCGTTTTTTATCAGTGAGGAATATATATCCGCCCTGGTTATCATCTTTAGAGTGACTTTAGAGTCCCATCTTAAAAGCCAAAAGGTATTGTTCAGTTCTAGTAAACTATATTTCAAGAGGGAGGCGATTTCACTTTTGTTTGGATGTTTACAGTTGCTTTCAAAATAAACTAAATCGACGCATTCAGCATACTTGTTTAGTAAACTATTTTGTACTTTTCGATCTTCACTATTTGGTGTACACTTAGTACGTGAACCTGCTTTCCTACGCAATCTAAACCAATCTAAACACTTAAAGATCAATAAGTATTTTGTTCAATGTTAATTCAATTAAAACAATTTTGAAAAAATCAGTGGATTATCGGGTTCCCTTTTCTCCATTCACTTTTTTTTTAGACACAAATGAAAGCTCTTCTCATCTTAATTTATTTAGCAAAAGTGTTTCTCCTCATTAAAACACGCATGAAGTGATTTATTTTCGTTTTGCGACCAGCAACTTTTCTTTGTGACAAAATAATGAATTAAAAAAAACGCGCGCGCGCAAAAATCAGCCAACCAGATACACGAGGCAAGTTTACGCGAGGCAAGCTGGCGCAGCGGCCAGCGGCTTCAATTTCAATTTCGATTTAAGGCTTGCGAAAGCAGTATTTTTAAAATAAAGGCTCGACTCGAAAACCTAGCTAGATGAGCTCGAACCATTAGCAAAAAAGAAAAACTTGATCAAACCACCTTGGACGCCTAGTCTAATTATTCCATTGATCTTTTATTTTCTTTGTGCTATAGATTTCAGGCAGTACTGAATTTTGTTTGTCATACCCAAAATTTTGTTATATCCGTGATTGCACCGTATCTTATCTTTTTCGAAAACAAATAAAAGTGAATAAAAACTACTGTAATCTCTTGGATGCGCCAGGGGAAGTTAAATTATTCTCTCTACCTCCACTTCTTTCGCCTTCTTGTTTATGGTCTGGGTGATTCTTTTTTAGCTTGCTTGCTTCTGCATGACATCTAATGGTACCTTGTATGCTGTATGAAAATAAAACAGAAGCATATCAATAAATGACATCAAATTTTTGATTGATAAACAGATTAAAACTGATACAGTTTTTCCAAGACAGCTATCTGACACTCTTTCACATCGATCATCTTTTTGCAAGGGGGTAAACATGGCAGAACATGCACTGTGGTCAAATATATTTCTAAAAAAAAAATGATTTTTGAAACATTCATGATAGTTCACAAGAAAATGTTGGAAATGACAACAGACAGCCGACATGGGACTCGTATAAATTTGTAAGACTTTTTTAGAGCACTTTTCGATTGAGTGTCGTAAAACCAAAACCAATGTAATCACTCCAGCCAATCACATCACACGCAGACAATCCAATGAACCAATCAGGACCCGAAGCAAATACATGTAGCCGGCGCCAAGCGCTGGAAAACGCGTGCAAGTAAAAGTGGATTTCCACTGTCGCGTAAATTTTACGTGCGTAAACAAAACGCACGTAAACAATTTCCACTGTCGCGTAATTTTTACGTGCGTAAATAAAATAAGAGACGATGTATGAACACAAATCGCGGTGATAAACATATTGAACTTATTCATTTTTGATAAAACTTGACGTTTCGTATGCTACTACATACATTTTCAAAAGTGACCATTAGTTGAACCGTGCTCAACTTTTTGCCTTTACGCAAGCTGTTCATACATCTTTTCTTATGGTGGGGATGGTGGGGATGGTGGGCTAAATCACAAATTACTGCTGAGGACGTTTTTCCTTAAAATAATTCGCGGAAACTGAAGAAGATTTTCATTTAAACTACAACTAACCGTTTCAATCAATGCCCTGAGAATGATAGTGTCTTTGTAACGTTTCCAAGTCTGACCTGAAGAGAAATATAAACAATTATGTAAGGACATGCTGGCACACTTTTGTCTTTCTCTTTTTTTTAGTTCTTTCCACAAACATTGAAAGATTGATATGCGTTTTCATGGTCTACAAGGTGTGAATCATCTTTCGACGAAGCACTTGAAGTCGAATTAAGGGAAACCGTCAAATCGTTGTTTACATTGCAGCCATGTTGATGGACATAAACAAAATAAATCGTTTGCATAATAGGTGGTTTTCATGTTACGTCATCGCCGCCATGCTGGTGGACATAAACAATGGTTCTCTCATTAGCTGCTTTTGTTCGTCCACCAGCATTTGTTCGTTTCACTATTGTTATCTATGTCTCTAGAGATTGATTGCAAACCACCTATAAAGAGCTCTATTCCATTGTTCTCACTCCCAACATGGCCGCCGTGCAAACCACCAAACAAAAAAAGGAAAAATTTGCAATCAACCGACAAACTGACCTTTCAATTTAACATTCAACCGTTTGAATTCTACAACAGAAGTACAGCGAAGTAAATTGCTTTTACCTGAAGCTTGTACAAGACGTTTGCACTGTTCGATGTTGTAGCCGGCTTTGACCTCTGTCAGTTAGCATCTGTTCCCTTCAAAGACAAAGTTTTGGCCTGCAAGCTGATTCAATTGATCACTTTCCTCACACAATACCTCGCGCTTAGGTCTGTTACTGAAGTTTTGCTTGACAGCAAGACTGACTGCCGGTAAGAATATCATGACTCAACCTAAATCCTGCAGTCTTCTTCGCTTTCCTCGTGGCAAATGTGCTAAGAAAATATGAATAATGAATTGTTTATTTGCAATTCCAATTGGAGCTTCACATTCCAATGTGATAATTGATGGATTTGTAGGTTTTTAATACAGATTAAGAAATGACTGCATGAGCTCTTCGTTTCAGGCTTTCAGGTCGCTTGTTTACGATATAAATGTTTCTGGTTCGATTTTGCACAATTCTTCGTGTTATCACAAACACATCCAAACATGTGTTTACAACAGGGTGTGTACGTAGGAGTAAAGGATTTTTCTATTTTATAAATGGTAATAGCATTGGATTATAAAACCTGGAGAACTCCCATATAAAAATTACAGGGTGATCGTCGTACCTTTTAGCGGTTAAAATTCGTGGTTTAATACCACAAAGGATGTTTGAATCGAAATGATGCGTTTCAGGGTATATTTTAAATAAGCCAGAAAAATACGATGACAGGAACAACGTTTCAGTTAAAAATTCATGTCAGCCATACTCACAAAACAGGTTTGTGGTACCTTTTCGGGGTTTCATTCAAAATTTCTGACGATTATTCACGTCAATTTTATATTTATTTGTGATTTTTGTGCAAATCAGTCTTTGCTTTGGAGCCTTTACTACACCACGTATTATTTACAGTGTTAAAGACAGATGTAAAGGGTTGTCAAGCGACCTTAAATTGCATTGTGGTCCTTTGGAGTGAATTTTTGCGAGCGCTCCCGAGATCTTTCTGCAGTTGTCCCATTTTGTTTCTTACAGAGATTCAATTTACCTTTGCGGTCGTTACTATCGGGGGATCGTTACTTTAGGGGAGGGGGTGGGGTCGCTACTTTTGGGAATTACTAACAATTGTCAAATTTTATCGCAACTTTCAGGGGGTCGTTACATCCGGAACTTTACGGTAATACGATTTCAAAGCAAAGCATTTCAGACCACACTAGCGTTTTCGTATCGTTTTTACCTGCCGTTTGAAAACGTATACTTCTGACAGGTTTTCGTCTATCGTTTACAACAAAACGATCGAAAACGGCGTCTAAGTATATCTCCGTTTGCACTCACACTGACATGGTAATGATGTGTTTACGAAAACCCCGTGTTCACTCGTCAACACTGAAAGCGATCACTTTGGTGATTTATCAGAAATAAAGGTTGACGAACAATTCTTTTTGAAACTTGCTATAAGTGTTGCCTACCAAGCATTGTTCCGAAAAATTCAATAAAAACATAGGTCACAATGCTGCCTCTCACGCGCGTGATTATTTCATCGGTTCACGCTACTTTACGTGCTTACTTGAGGGGCGGGGCACAGAAATTGCTCCTATTGGGGCAAACTCGTTACCAGGATCTTAGCATAGGCAAAATGGTGGCTGGAGAAGATACCAGCAAATGAATAATTCAAAGTGGCGGAAGATCGCTTAATCATTTATTTGCCCAACCTCATCCCAAGGGTGTTATCCGCTTTTAAAATGACGGGGCGTACGTACACACCCCTGGACTAGACTGGAAGACCTTAGATAACAACGGCCTGGACCACTTCGGACGCCTTATTGAGACTTATATAACGGAGTAACTGGTTAGCTTTCAGTTGAGGTTAGGGGTAGCAGTTTATATAGTTAAATTTAGGCCTAAACAACCCGAGAAGCTAGGTTCAATCCTGAGTGGGCATTTTTGATTTTCTTTTTTACACTTACAAATTTATTGAAAATAAAATTCTAAGTGTCGACATTACGTTATATAATTCTCAATAAGTGTCCGAGGTGGTCCAGACCGTTGTTATCTAAGGTCTTCCGACTAGACTGCCAAAATACTCCTGCCGCCATTTTGAATACCGAGATCGTACAGACGAGGTTGGATACTTGGTGATAGCGGACACTTGAAGCGGAGAGGGCCTTGGGACAAGTTTTATATGACGCGGCCCATAAAACCCCCGGAAAACCATAATAATGATGATGATGAGCTCGGGTAAACGAACAAATAGACTGCAAAACTGTCGTTTTTTTTCCGCTGGCTCGCTCGTAAAGGCGCGAAGCGCCAAAAGCGTCTGACGCGTGGATACCCGCGCGCGAAGCACGCGAGCCTCACACGGGCGTGTGTATTTTTTTAGCGTCTCTCCCCAGCCCCACACTCCATATTCACACTCGTTCCAGACCTTTCGTTCAAAGACCGCGCGCATTCGTATGACCAACCAACCCGTCCTCCTCTCTGAATTAACGATTATCGTTAATTCTTAAATTGCTCCGAATTAACGATTATAGTTAATTCCGAACACTGACAGTCTGAAAGGAATTCTGGGAAATCAGCATTTTTGTTGAAAAAGAACAATCCTTAGTGTTCGGACAGGACTCGAACCTACGACCCTACGACCCTTCGCTGACTTATCCTCTCGTCTAACCACTGGACCACCACGCTGCTGGTTGAGCAAACCTCAATTTTTTAACATAATAAAATTCATGTGCTTATTCTACACCCTTTAGTAAGCCTATAAAATCACTCGCTTGAAAATAATTTTAGAAAGTAAATGAAAAAGCTTGATCACCAAACCTCAGCAAAAAGCTAACCATTTGAAATCAGCGCTTAGGCCTAATCACTGTAGATCAATGATATTCTATGTAAGACTCAAATAAATATCTTGCAGATATAATTTCCCATCGCCTTGTTGTTCGGTAGTCTAGTGGTAAGAAGACGTTCCTAGTAGCGGTAGTTCCGGGTTCGAATCCCGTAGTCCAAATAACATGTTTTTTTTTATTTCTTCTTTTCTGAAATGTCCTGGGAACAGTGTTCGGAATTAACTATAATCATTAATTCGGAGCAATTTAAGAATTAACGATAATCGTTAATTCAGAGAGGAGATCATGTTGGACCAACGCAAAAAATACGACTATTTTGCAGTCTAACGAACAAAACAACAGAAACACATCTCTGAACAGAGAGTAAATATAACCTTTATTGTTTTTTGTGGTGGTTTGTATTTGCAGAATTTTAAAAAATATTGACAGTATCATTGTTCATTGTCGAAATTGATTCGGTAAATCCACTTTACAAGAAAATCATTTTATTTCGTTGGAAAAGAAAGATATTAGTATTTCAATTTAAACTATAAGAATATTAAGTACCAAGAATTATTTTTATCGTTATTATGATTAACTTTGACTTTCTTTTCTTTATTGCTAATGCAAAACAAAAACTTTTCTCATGCTAACATTCCAGCTCCAGATCAAGAAAGAAAAAAGGGAATCTACACACCACAATGAGATCAGCTGCGGTAACAAGTCTTATCTTAGTGCGTCTTCTTTAAGGGTGGTTTTCAAATGAATGCCGTAAAACCAAACACAAACTAACCACTCCAGCCAATCACAAGAGATGCAGACAATTCAATAAACCAATCAGATCTCGAAGCAAATACATGCAGCCGGCGCCAAGCGCGGGAAAACTTGTGCGAGTAGAACACGATTGGTTGATCTTACTTCTGATCGGTTGAGAAAATGGGGCGAGTTTTTATTATATCCAATTACAGCAAAGTCTAATCAAAGTACGCGCGAATTCCCGTAGCTCTTCCATTACTGCGCATGACACCCGTTACACGTTTTCCACCGCTTGGCGCCGGTTGCATAATTTCCCGCGCATGACACCCGTTACACGTTTTCCCGCCCTTGGTACCCGCCGCATGTTTCTGTCTCGAATTCTGATTATTTGCATTTGTTGTGATAAGCCTGGTGTGCTCACTTTGGTTTTGACTTTTCCAAAATCATTAGAAAACCACTTAAAAAACTTTCAGCTATCTAACCTCATTCTTAAACGGACAGTGTTTTGTAAGCCTAACTTCTTTAGGCGATACAAAGTTAAATTCCACCTCTAAATAATAGACAACCGAAACCTTAAAGAAATACTTGAAAGCTATTTTGTTTTTGTCATTCACACTTTTGAAACTAATACTTAGCAATTTTAGAATATCTTATTATCGTTGTGTATTGGAGAAATATTAGTCAAGTTCTTTCCTTGTTTGGCTTTTAAAGAAGAACGAGACCAACTTTCCACAATACAGACCGTAGAAACGTGTTTAATAAAGTTTTTATCTTCGGCCTTTTGTAAATTTGTTAACTTCAAACTTAAATTTTATCATTCATGCCACTTTCGCAGAAGTTTCGCCAAAATTGTAGGTTAAGTATATTAGAAAATGGTTTCTACTAAACCAAAAGGTGTTCTTTTATATCATTTCTCTACAAAAATTAGTGAAAAATTTTTACGCATGTTATATCTTAGCGATCAATACAGCAAACTTCGGACCGCTCAGGGAACCAATCAGAATGCTCCATTTATCGCGAACCAGTTCAGTCTTTATAATAAAATACCTACATAACAGAATTACATAAAACAGCCTAACCTATGACTTGAAAAGGGATATCTGCAATCTTCGACACCTTACATGACCTTCATTTTCTCATACTCTAGAAATCCAGTTCTTTTTACATGCAACAATGTTTTCAATCCGACATTTTCATCAAGTCCTAGGAGACGACGAAGCACTTTCCAGTGAATTTAAATAGATTTTTCTGACATCCATCCAATGGAGAAGCAGCTCTGGTCTTCTCTTGATATTCACTGATGATTAGAAATCAGTCCAATTTTTGATTTACATTTATTGTGCACTTTACATTGCTATACTCCTCCATCAGCGTGTTCTAATAATGATTCTACCGTTATACAAACTCTCAATGGACTTTTCTCCTCAAGAATGTCGGATGGTGTACAAAGTTTCTCCTGAAAAAGAAAGATTGAGCAAAAACAGTGACCTTCTTGAAAGTGGTGTTACATTGGGTAACGTTCTGTGCAAATTATCTCGCAACGACTGAAACTGTGCATTGCCTCAACGGCAATCGATAATTCTTGCAACCTTGTCTCTCCCTCGGCTGTAGCCGCGGCTTAAACGCGCAATTCAGTTGGTTGATGGTACAAATCGTTATGACACATGCAGCCTGTGAGCAAACTGTCGGGCAACCATCGCCTCTCGCAGGCTATGACACATGTTGTAAGAAACATGTCATACTATGCAACTTGACAACTTCATAACACGCAACATATAAGAATTATCGCCAAGTTTCCTTCAAAGTGTGTTGCAATGATTAGTGTCATTAATCAGCTAAATTGCTGCTTCGCCATCAAAAGGGAGGCAAGTTGAAAGAAACCATTATAACAATGCCTACACTTTCTATACATGCCAACTTTTTCCGAGTGATAGGCGTGAGAATTTTTTTCGTGGGAGTGCCAGGATTTCCGAAGGCGATCCGACCAAATCCGAAGCCTACCCGATCTATGAGGAAGATCTCTGAAGTTGTCCGAAGATGTTCCGAAGAATTTGGAAGTTTCCATGGACCTCAGACCTCCGTTTAATAACATCCAGCTGTAATCGTAATGTTCAGAACGACAAAAACCTACAAAAAAGTGCCAAATTTTCATGAACGCAACTTTATTTTTAATTGGATCATGCGATCAGTTAAGGCCAATAGCTCAAATCTGTAAGTCAGGCGTGAGAAATTGCTCCATTGGCGTGAGTTGGCGTGAGATCGGAGTTTTGGCCTGGCAGGCGAGAGACTTGGCAGGTATAACTTTCTGATCCAAGTATTTCATTCTTTCTCATTTTCTTATTCTGATCTGACACAAAGTATCCCCTTTCTTTGAAAATACACTACCCTAGCTCCAGAGGTCCGTTCTCTAAATATCAAGGGTGAAATTAACTGCATAAACGGTTAGACGTTGCGCCTCGTTGTCTCAGCTTTGCCGCTCGCGCGTCGGTTTTCACCAGAGTATTTCATTAAAAGAAAATTAAACCTCAGATGCCTTTTCTGAATTTATCCAGAAATGTGTGTGAACATCGTACGTACGTTTTCATCTTGTCGCGATTTTACTGAAATGAATTCGTCCGCTCCCGTCTCACACCTTCGTCTCTCCCTCCCCCCCCCCCCCCCCCCCCCCCCCCTCCCTCAACCACACTGAACATCCTCCATAGTACAGATACATCTTAATAACGGACAGTTCCCTTGGCCTTAATACAGACTCTTAGTTCTGTCCCTTTGTTGTCACTATTCACCCTTTCACTCCAAGAGTCAATTATGAAGACGTGTAGTGCAGTTCTAACTTTTGATTCTGTCAACGAAATCCTATGGTGTGACCATTCAAATTAAACCTCTTCAGCAGTACTTTTGCATGGTACCATTTGTTCTAACTTTTGAGTCTGTTGATGAAATCCGATGGTGTGACCATTCAAATGAAACCTCTTTGGCAGTACTTTTGTATGGTACCATTCGTTTTTTAAAATTTTACAAAATGAAAATTTAAGATTTTTTTTCAGTTTGACTATTAGTAACTATTATGACTAAATATGACCGCTGATCACGCTCCTGTATTTACATATCCCACACGGGAGTTTAATACAGTCTTCGATTTAGATTTAGACTTTGGCACTCTTGGGAGTTAAAGGGTTAAGGAGATTTGATTGGACACCTCTGCCTTATCTCTACAACAACAAACCCCATCTCCCCTCTACGATGATTAACAAGATTTCAAGATGCGTACCCTGTTAACTCCAAGTTTTCTACAAGCTTCAAGAAAATAATCCACATTTTTCTGACATTTAGGCATTGTAAGTTTAGGCTGCAAGGTAAAGACAAATAACAATAAAATTTCTCATACAAACACTGATGTCAAATAGTGCAGATATGTACATTCTGATCTACGCTAATGCGCATATTCTGTAGCTCTTTTCCTAAACAGAAGCTCGGTCCCAGTCACACACAAACACTACATTTTTAAAGTGGTTAGATTCTAAAGAAACTTAGCGGACGCCTCTCCTCAGCGGACACCTCTCCTTAGCAGACACCTTTCCTCAGCGGACACCTCTCCTCAGCGGACACCTCTCCTTAGCAGACACCTCTCCTCAGCGGACGCCTCTCCTCAGCGGACACCTCTCCTTAGCAGACACCTCTCCTCAGCGGACACCTCTCCTCAGCGGACACCTCTCCTTAGCAGACACCTCTCCTCAGCGGACGCCTCTCCTCAGCAGACGCCTCTCCTCAGCGGACACCTCTCCTTAGCGGACACCTCTCCTTAGCAGACACCTCTCCTCAGCGGACACCTCTCCTCAGCAGACGCCTCTCCTCAGCGGACACCTCTCCTTAGCAGACACCTCTCCTCAGCGGACACCTCTCCTCAGCGGACACCTCTCCTTAGCAGACAACTCTCCTCAGCGGACACCTCTCCTCAGCAGACGCCTCTCCTCAGCGGACACCTCTCCTTAGCAGACACCTCTCCTCAGCGGACGCCTCTCCTCAGCAGACGCCTCTCCTCAGCAGACACCTCTCCTCAGCGGACGCCTCTCCTCAGCGGATGCCTCTCCTCAGCAGACACCTCTCCTCAGCGGACACCTCTCCTCAGCGGACGCCTCTCCTCAGCGGACGCCTCTCCTCAGCAGACACCTCTCCTCAGCAGACACCTCTCCTTAGCAGACACCTCTCCTCAGCGGACGCCTCTCCTCAGCGGACACCTCTCCTTAGCAGACACTCGATCATGGTACCAGACACACAAACACTACATTTTGCAACACCCACAAGCGGACTATACCACAAAGAATTTGAATTCTCACTTACCACCCCTGCTGAAGGAATATGAATACTGGGAATCATTCCTTTCCTGATGTGATTAATGAGATGGCACAGCACCACACCATCTGCGAGTGATGCTGGTAAATCATCCGGCAACGTGACCTTAAGACGGCTCTCTATACCCTGTGGAAGAGAAAGAAAAGCCTTTTTTTTCTGGTCATAAAATAATACAACAGGAAAGAAGCAAATAAAAAAAAGGAAATCAATTGACATGAACACTACATCTATGTTGAGTTACATGTGAAAATAATATTGTTCTACCTGAGCCAAAAATCAAAATTCAAAGAAAATCCCAAATTTTATTTTGTTAAATATTGAAAAGCAAATAGTACCATGTAAAATAACTGCTGAAGAGATTTCATTTGAATGGTCAGCATAGGGTAAGACATGTCTCCACAATTGATTCTGGGAGTGAAAGAGTTTATTACAGCAGTTTCGCCTTAAAGTGGCCTTGGTGTAGTCGTCCTGGTTTCTTAAAGGGTCTGACCCACCCAGTTTGCATTGCGCGCTTCTCTTATTGTTATGATACGGCACTATTCCATATTTGGGCAAGCATATCACCTCTTGCACTAGTGAATTTCTCATCTACAATACGGTATGGATTTTTGGGGGCCCTGAAAATGGCTTATGAACCAACGTAGGCGCGCAATGCAAACTGGGTGGTTCAGATTCTTTACGGTGCCTACTGAATACTATTCTCCAAAGCAGTATTGACAAACACATGATCATCACGCAACAATCCTACCAACTAGTGTGAGAAGCGTTGTGTGACAACACAAATAACAGCTGCTTAGGAGATTACAGACCTCTAGGACTCTTTCAAATTGTTCAAATTCCTCTCTAGCAGTTTCATACACCATACAAGGAAACACTTTATCAAACATACAACTGCACCACAAACCTCTCGGAGTCTTTCAAGTTGTTCAAATTCTTCCCTAGCACTGTCGTACATCCGCTTGATCGTGAAATTTGGATTTGCTTTATCTTTAAAGGCTGATGGCACTGCAAAACAGACACAATATCGTGTTGATTAAGTTTTGTTTACAATAGTGACAGAAGTATTAGGAAAAAGACATAGTTCAACATAAGCAATATAAATCATGACAGCAACTTGATGCAACAATATTGTTGAACAACAAATGTAAACCCTTTAACTCCCAATCTGAGTGCCAAATAACAAAATTCTGAAAGTAAAATCCCAACTTTTATTTTGTAAAATATTCAAAAACAAATGGTACCATGCAAAAGTACTACTGAAGAGGTTTCATTTGAATGGTCATGTCATAGGATTTTGTCCACAGACTCAAAAGTAAGAACAAATGGTACCACGCAAAAGTACTGCTGAAGAGGTTTCATTTGAATGGTCACACCATAGGATTTCATCAACAGACTCAAAAGTTAGAACTACACTACATGTCTCCATAACTGACACTGGGAGTGAAAGGTTAAATGCAATAAAAATACCATAATTACTTGAATAAAATAAACGCCTCCTTTCATTTAACCCCCTTCCCCACCCCCCCCCCCCCCCCCCCCCACACACACACACACACACACACCCCCAAAGAAAATATACAAATTCTGTGTTTAGTGGTTTTGATTCTATGAAACTCAAATTATAGAAAGCCTTGAAACTTTTAAATTTCTTCCAGCAATTTCTCTTAGACCTTTCACCCGATGGACTTTAAAATTTCCAGACAAGACCTAAATCTCCACCAAAAATAAACGAAATCGAAGAAACTATTTTTTTTTCACTCCTTCCAAATATATTTCTTCTAAAATATGCTAGAAGGAATGTATTGAACAATTGACTGAAGATGTATGTTGAAGCATACGAAACGTCAAGTCATTAATCAAAGTTTTTTACAACATGCGTTGTTCTGTCATGTTTATAACCGCAGTGTGTATTGTATTTCTGTTAATGTTGAAATGGCCGAAGAATAAGAGTTTTTACAATTGAAAACAAATTTAGTTTGTCCGATTTTGCTCATTTTTGGTGGACACTTAGCTATTGATGTTAAACCATCCATGCCAAAGTTTGAGACCGACGGTATGTTCAAGCAATCAATGAAAATATTATTTATTATTGAAAACTGCTCTACGATAGATTTTTAGTTTTGGTCAATTCATATAATACTTACGAGAACGAACTTGCCCTGCAGATTTTCTCATATGAATGTTGGAGAACACTGCTTCCTGAAAAAGAGCGACAACATAAAATTTAACTTTTAATTAATACTTTAAAAACTGAAGAGTTCCTTGAGGTACTAACACACTCACTCATTCACTCATCTGGCTGCAAAGCAGTCGGCTACAAACTTTCGCCATTTCTTTTTGTCTTTGGCAGCCCTTCTGACTTCATGCGGGAGTGGGGGGATGGGGGATGCTCACTGTTTATCACCTTAGCGATATTTGACATATTAAATTCATTCTCACATACTGTACACCATTTATCTGCTGGGCAACAGAAAACTGTTGCGTTTTGATTTTCTGTGTGATTGGAGCGTGACTGCTTGTATACTTTATACAGTTAAACCTCTACTTTGGGACACCCCCAATAAGAGGACACTTCTCCTGCTTCTGGGCAGCAAAACACTCATATGATCTTTGTAATTATCACCTCCATTAAAGGGACACCTCTATTAAGGGAACACCTCTCTTCTGGTCCCAGCCGGTAAAACGCTCATGTAATCTTTGTAATTATCACCTCTATTAAGGGAACACCTCTCTTCTGGTCCCGGCCGGTAAAACGCTCATGTAATCTTTGTAATTATCACCTCTATTAATGTGACACCTCTGTTAAGTAGACACTTCTCCTGGTCCCGATGGTGTCCCCTTAATGTAGATTCCATTGTCTGACATCAACTACAGTCCATGATTGAAAACTGTAGAATTACAAACCGGGATGAAATATTTCATTCTATCTTTTCTAATTCAACCTACCTCCCATTCCTCTTTGTCTTGCGCAGGTGCATTGGGTTGAGAAGATTCAGCTGCACCACTTGTACCAGAACCAACAAACCTCTGAAAAGAAAAACAGCAGCTGAGCAGCGTTGGAAATATTTTTTCTTACTTAGACCTCCATTTTAATCACACATTTTTACAAAATTGGTCGGACATCCCCAATTTTGGATTTTTCCCAAGACAATCGGTTAGCATCTATATGAAGTTTTCTAGTTTGCAATGCATTATCGGGCAAATTCAAATCACACAGCAAATTTTCTTGAATCAAGGGAGCCCTTTACAGCAAATAAAAAGTACCAACACCATAAATTCTTCTTTTTTTGTTTTTGGAATCAAATGTGATGGCTTAACAAGACTTTCTAGATAAAAGCTTAGTCATTTTTCTGCTCGGATACCATAAAAGGATTAGGATAATTAGGATTATATATAGCTGAGTAACTTAAACAGCATAAGAAATAGCTTCATTGGGAAGTGTTGCTATGACAGCTATCACTTGAACGGTTGCACTTAACATTTTCATCTTTATACTCAAAAGGCGTGTACAACCAAGTTTAACTCACAGGAGAAATGGGTCATTCCTTCAAGAAAGTTGCACAATACAAACACAAAAACAGGTTTTAAGAAAAGTTAACATACCAATTTACTGGATCCATTTCTAAGGTGGGCAGAGTGCTGCAAGAAAATAACCCAAAACAGGTAGATTAAGGAATGATTAATTTGAAAAACATAAAAAGTCTTTCACAATATTTTATGCTACCATGTAATAAAAACAACAAACCAGGATTTTTCTAACTCGGCCATCAGAGCATTTTGACCCTAGAAGTGGTGCTTGTGATAAGGGTACTGGTAAACCATTAACGTCAGCACACACAGTCGTTTATAATTTGGAAGGAACCGGCAGTAGGTAGCAGGGGATGATTTGGCTTTGTATTGGTGTTTTCTTCAATTTGATCACAGAGACTAGTCCTACGAGCAGGACACATGACGGAGCTTGCTGCAAGGACAGTCTGATTTGGCCCTTGATTGGCTAATTTGTTTAACTAGTCGCAGTGATGATTCCCACGAGCAGACTGCAGAGACTTGTCGCAATCACTAGATGCTTCAATTTTAACCCAGGGGTGTAGCTAAGAAAACACTTTAATAGCAGGCTCATTAACAAGTTCAGCCGTTTTTTCTGGCTTGTGCACATTCAAAATCTCCCAAAGTCTTTGTTTTCTAGTGAAATTTCAGCCGGGGATAAGTTCTCTTTCAGGTGGTGAAATTAGCCAGTAGCCGGCTTAGCTACATCCCTGTTAACCACTTTTAATTTCTGCAACTTTCCATATCTGGATTTTTAAAATGAAAATAGGTAGCTCACATGAAGCAACAAGTCGCCCGAATTGGTCGCTGTAACTAGTAATTGACCTCTAAGAAAACACAAGCTAACACAAGCTACAGCAATAACTCATCTGGCCCACTGGATTGTAATCTGATCATAACTTACACTTTCCTTGCCAACAATAAGGCATTATCACTTGCTCCATTTCGGTAACAAAATGAGAGTCAACTTAACTTTTTTTTCCAGTTTCTTACTTTGAGTCGTTGTTCCTCAAATTTGAGTCTGGAAAGTTGAGCTTCTCTTCTGCTTTGCTGCATAAGAGCTTCTCTTTTTCTTGCTCGCAGTTCTTCTTCCTGCACAAATATACAATGAATCTTGTTTTAGAACCACATTCCTAGATATTTTATTGAAATTCTAATTTTGTAGCAGGGGCTGAATTACATTGGTAAAATAGTACAATGGATTACAAAATATAAAAAAAGGTAATAGAGAATTATCTTTCTATACAATTTAAAATCCAAGAATCTAAAAACTAAAAAATTCACTGCCACAAGTAATGATTAAAGACCTTTTAAATCTCTCAGTGTCACGTCTAGGCATGTAAAACAACCTGTTGTGCGTCAAATAATTATTTGGGTCCACATTAAAAGCTGGCAAAATGGTGGCAATGTGGAACTTGTGGCCAGGATCATTTATACCAATAGAGTTGAATAGCTTATGGGAAACAACACTGTGTCTGCTGTTAAACTGCATAGTAAGACCACATGCAGCCAGGGCCTCACTATACGGCAAAAATAAACAAAACAAAAAAAAAACAGAGAGGACTAGTATGGTCTAATTATATCTGTTTGTGCAGATTTTTTTGGAAAATTAGCATAACTTGAAAATAATAATTACCTGTCTGCTCCATGCAACATCTGGCGATTCCATTGCAGGAGAACTAAAAAGTAAAAATCAATCCAGTTTTTAATGTAACAATCAAATTTCTGATTTGTCAAGACACTGTAGATTGTAACATCTTAAAGACTGAAGGGTGTTCACTTTCAAGAGATTTACCTTCATTCAAACCTAGTGAAATTGGAATTTCAGGACACAGGTGTCAACAACTTGATCTAAATAAAAGATTCTGCAAACCTTTGGACCCTCCCCTCTCCTAAATGTTTTGTTTCACTGCCCCCCACCCCACCCCACCCCCAGCATCCAACTCCTCATCCTTTTCTTCCTCCAATGCCCTCTCCATGGGTAAGACAGGTGACCATTACATATGGTGGGCTCATAGTTTACAGCCGATCGAGCGATCAAGTGAAATTTCTACCTAAATGCTATGCAGTTTACAAAAGAAACTTTTTGTTCTTTAAGTATTGTTCCACATAAGAACGATAGCAAACTTCATTGTTCTGCAGCATTGGCTCTTTCCCACATAGAATATCTTTGATTTCAAGAATAGAGGAGGAGCTGATGGTTAATAATTATATTTCATTATAAAAATAAAGAAAATCCATTTGCGTCAAATAAATTTTAGGAAATGTTTGTGCTAAACCAATCAGAATAGCAGAAGACAATAGCTAATAATTTTGCTTCTTTGATGAAGTTCCCCAAATACAATTTCTTTTAAAAATTGTATGTTGTGCGATTGGGTCACAAATTACTTGAAACCTTGAAAAAATTAGACAAAATGCACCTTGAACCTTAACTTTTTAGCGGTTTTTGAGTCTAGGCCAATGAGATCACTAGTATTAACAATGAAAAATCTTGACATTCCATCGTGTTTGACATTCCATTGCCGTTGGCACTATCCTTCTTATGCGGAACATTACTTAATTCCTACCTTGGTTCTTTAGCTGAGCTGGCTCTGGTCAATACTTTATAAGTAGGACGATTTGGTGGAACAGGAGGCTTTACACTGTATGCTTTTCTACAAACAGAAACATTAACGTAAAATTAATGTTGTGTACTATTAAAATTCTGCAGTCTATAAAAGCTCTACACTAAACCTCAGCTGTCTCATCAGTTGAAACTTTTCACTTGCAAGAGTGCAAAAGATTGAAATTGGAAAAACATGTCAAATTTTATTTTCATAACACAGAGAACCTACTGCTCAATGGCATTCATGCTGTAGGGTTCTATGTACAGATGTAAAAGTCAGTGCAACCTTATACAGCATAAAAAAAATTAATGTGCTTTCTTGGAACAAATTTCCGTAATATTTTGTTTTGTATCAAAAAATTATTGTCTGCATTTTTCTAACAGAAAAATTTAACTCCTCCCAATCTCGCACATGAACAAACTTATATATGGACTTTCAGACAAAGAATGCACTCTCCCGTAAAGGTTACAGTTTGGGATTTCAACCACAAACTCAGAAGTTTGAACATAATAAATATTGCCATAGGAAAGTTCTGCTTATTAATAACAGCTTTCATGTGAATGGTCACT
The DNA here is from genome assembly GCA_024195265.1 of Dendrophyllia cribrosa. Taxonomy (NCBI): domain Eukaryota; kingdom Metazoa; phylum Cnidaria; class Anthozoa; order Scleractinia; family Dendrophylliidae; genus Dendrophyllia; species Dendrophyllia cribrosa. Next base: position 25,496,404 of record JAJLRJ010000010.1, read on the forward strand.
CTACATCCACAACCTGATTTGTGTAAAACTTGTTTTCACATAACATGTTCATACTTGGATGCAATCAATCAAAATACTAATTAACCCTTTATAACTCCCAAGAGTGCTAAAAATAAAAATTCATATAAAATCCCAAATTTCATTTTGTAAAATATTGAAAAACAAATGGTACCATGCAAAAATACTGCTGAAGAGGTTTCATTTGAATGGTCACACCATAGGATTTCATCCACAGACTCAAAAGTTAGAACAAATGGTACCATGCAAAAATACTGTTGAAGAGGTTTCATTTGAATGATCACACCATAGGATTTCGTCCACAGACTTAAAGTTAGAACAAATGGTACCATATCTTATTTTAATTGTTTATAGGCTAATTTTTAATTACTTCATTATTCTTTTGTATGTGTTCATTTTTAATTTGTCTAGAGGGCCATGCGTTTATCAGTATTTTATACTGTCAAGTGTCACCCTCGATAAATAAAGTTGATTATTATTATTATTATTATTATTATTATTATTACCATGAAAAAGTACTGTCGAAGAAGTTTCATTTGAATGATCACACAATAGAATTTTGTCAACAGACTCAAAAGTTAGAACTACACACGTCTCCATAACTGACTCTGGGAACAAAAGGGTTACAACGCAATGTTACAATGCGACCACGCAAGTCGTGATTGCCGAAAATATGTCTAAAATGTTAATTGTGATGTGGCCAAACAGATTTGAAAACTGGCAGATGAAAAGCCAACAAATTGTAATCTAGAAGACTGAGTCACAAAACGGCATTATTTTATTTTCATGACTTTTTAAGTTAAAAACTTAAGATAAAAAAGAAATGATGTTTCAACCCCTCTGAGGTCATTGTCAAGTATAAAATAAAAGCGATTGAAATTAGCACACTAGTAAAACTTAAAACAAGAGAATGTTGAACAAGATAAAATATGCATTTTTAAAAGCACTTAGCATTACAAAATACAAATGATAAAAAATACAATGGACTTAATTAAAATAAGAAGATGTTAAAAACTAAAGCATAAAAGAATTATAAATATAAAATACTCTGCGCTATCCTGGTGAACTAACGTTGTGTGGATAGAGTCAGACTGTTTGTTTAATGTTGGCGTTAGGCCTTTTATAAAAAGCATCTCATAAATTAGGCAGTCAACTCTGCTCCTGCACTTCCGTGAGATCTTAAATCTCTTAAATCAGCAACATACACCTGAGATTTCAGATCTTCAACTTTTTTAACTTTAATTTTTATCTCAAAAAGCTTTTCAAAGAAACTGCTTATTAGAATTTTATGACTTTTTCTTTCAAAACATGTCTGATTTTTTTTCCCTAAAGGCATTTGTTTGTTATTTATTTGATTTTTGAGTTAGAAACTGTGAAGGAAAGCAAATTGCAAGCCATGCAAATAATGCGTGAATATGTCTGCTGATTGTTGAATTTGATTGGCTGTAACTCAATAAACATTCCAGACATTTTTGGCATTCCACCTTTCATGGTCACATGTACTGTAACATGGAAAGTCTCATAACTGGACTCCATATATTTCTTATGAGACTAGCTGGGAGAAGTTTTAGAAAGATTACAATGATTTATCTTTAGTGATCATTTCCTTTATTCTCGTTACCCGTATCCTTGATCTTGTAGTGATACTGTAATTAATTACTGATCACTGTTAGAGCAAATTAAACCTTTTACCTTTGTTCAGGAGTAACATTCTTTGTTTCCATTTTTCTCCTGACTTCTGCTTGTCTTTGTTGCTGTAATTCTTCATGTTGCGACTGCAGTTTTCTTGCGGCACTTCTGCGTTCCTCAACCTGTCTCTCTTCCTCTTCCTTTTTTCTACGCTGCTCAGCTTCAATTTGTAGGAATTCCTGTTAAAAAAAATTCAATTCAATTAATAAGCAAATAACAATAATGTTCTTATCATACATTTAAAAATCTCAACACACTTACAAGATCATAAAAAACTAAAATTTAACACTAACCAAAAGTACTTGATTAAAATGAAAGATTTTCAGTTGACTTTTAAAAATAGATACAGACTTAGGAGGATTTGATAAAAAATGGCAAATTGTTCCAATTTTTCTGAGCATTAAAGGAAAAAGCATGTTTGCCATAAGTAGCCATTGAAACTGTGGGATAGTGCCTAGGCAGTGGATCTTAGAATGGGAGATAAAAAATGGGTCCTCTAGCCGCCTATTATTAATGGTTATCTCGTACAACTGTAAAAACCGGCAGATAATCCACAACCTGAGTTACAAAGCTCAAAATTTGTAAAAAAAAAAAAAAAAAGAAATTTGTTTTTGTTTTACAAAATAAAAGGAGATTTGGAGAATTAGCTCTACAGAATGCAAGAAATGTTGGGGAAGGGGGGGGGGGGGGGGGGGGGGGGGGGGGGGGGGGGGGGGGGGGGGGGGGGGGGTGAGGGGCAGCGAACAGTGGTGTGGCAGTGATCAGGGCACTGTTGCCTCCCACCAATGTGGCCCAGGTTCAAAATGCAGACCTGGCTTCACTTGTGACTTGAGTTTGTTGTTAGTCCTTGTCCTTGCGCCAAGGGTTTTTTTTTTCGCCAGTTTTTACTCCACCCTCAAACAACTAATGATGATGATGATGATAACTTCGGGTTGTTGGGGCTGATTAGGCCCCTAGCAATAGTATGCTAAAAGGCCGAGTTAGGAAAGTGTTACATATAAAAACAACTTATAAATAAATAAATAAATGAATATTTATAAATAATAAATCAAATTATGACTTTTTATCATCAGACACTCAGAGTTAAAAGTTAGTCCACGCATGGCTTGGCAAAAGGCCTCTGCTAATGTTAACATTCTAATGATGTCTGGCAGAGAATTCCAAGCCTTAGCGATGTACCTCAGCAACTTGAGGCCGAAATGAGTGCTGTTAAAGAAGATTTCTAAAGTCCATTTCGATCTGGAATCTGAGGTCCACCAGTTTGTCAGTTGTAAGTGTCACCCTTGTTTAACAATGTCGATTGATTGATTGATTGACTGATTGATCAATAGATTTATTAAACTTCCTGGGTATAAAAAACAAACATTGAAATTTGGCCCCAAAAGTCAGTGGTTTGAGAGAACATCCAAGGGGTGTAAAAATAGTCCTAATCACTGTCCAGATCAAAAGAAAACTACCTATTAAAGAGCTCAAGTAAATCAATTGATTTTCTCATCAAACATTTGCCAGCACTCAATTTATTTGTCATCAGACAAAAATAATATTAATGTAAAAATGTGTATTACTGATGTACTAAAAGTAATTTTCTCATCAAACATTTGCCAGCACTCAATTTATTTGTCATCAGACAAAAATAATATTAATGTAAAAATGTGTATTACTGATGTACTAAAAGTAAAACATGTTTAACACCATATTATTATCCTTTACAGTTAATCAGTTATAATTTTTGATGATTGAAAAGGGCACTTTGTATCCAGGCTTTTTCCACAGGCCCCTGCACAAAAAATGTTTTTTTGGGGGTGGGGGTGGGGGAATTTGTACTGTACCAACAGTTGAGTTGTATTGACTATGAGGACAGGAATCCCAACAAACACAGGATGGGATTTGGTTCCATTCCTCTAAATTATGTCAAACACAATCAATGAAAGTTTTCAAATAAGAAATGCATGATGGATCAATGCATCGCCACTTTTTACCTCAATCTTAATTACATTGTAGCATAGAGTTCGGTGATTTTATTCCTCCATTTTCCCTGTATTTTAATGTTGAATGCCAGAAGCTACTGCATATCAAACACTTTAAAAAGTATTAATTTTCATCAGGTATCCAAATTCCTCAAAGTGGGTTAAAACCCACTTCTGTGCATTTGGACATCATGGTGAAACACTCCTCCGCGTGTTTGATATATTACTTCCAGTGAGTCTGTACAATCCCGTTATTATTATTATATAATAATAACGTCCTTGATGGGCTGAGTATTAAAGTTTTAAGTAAATTTTCAAGTCTTCACTTTTTGGAAGAAAAATTCAACAACAACATGAACATGAAATGCTCAAACTCTACATTAAAATTGAGGTCCTTGCTGACAGAATTTAACTGGAAGTTAGAGCATTTCTATTTCAATTTCAGTAAAAACAGCAGATTCTTGTGTCAAAATTCTCTGTTTTACCTGATGTTTCTTCCAAAAAAAATTGAAACTTAAAAACAACCCTAAAAATGGGGCAGTTTTGCACTCAGCCCTTCATTTGCTTTGTAATAATATTATCAACGTGGAAATTAAAGGCAAACAAGAAAACAGAGCACCTAAAATTATCCATTTCCAGTGTAGAGAGGACATTCCAACGGTCATTTAAGAGTTTCTCTCAATCAGGACAACAGTTTTTTGGAGCATGGACATAAACAGTAAACAATAAACATTTTTGTTTCTGTTAAGAAAGCCAACTTTATAACTTATTTTCAATATTGATAGTTATGTTGCCTTACATCTATGTGGCACCAACAAAAATATTTATCTGATACAGAACTTTAAATAACATCATAATAAACTAATAACAAGTTAGATAAATCTTTTTATAATATGTATTAACCTAAATAAGAGACCACCAACATATACCGGTACATTATAGTTTCCTTAAATACTGTTACTAAATAAATCTTATTTATTTTATCTGATACAGAACTTTAAATAATATCACAATAAACTATAACAAGTTACACAAATCTTTTCATAATCTGTATTAACTTAAATATGAGACCACCAACATATACATTATAGCTTCATTAAATACAGTCTAAATAAATGTTATTTCTTTCAAGATCTTTAAAAATAAACTTACACCAATAACTTTTTTCAAAGGTGCCACAAATTAGTTTTGATGACTCTGGCTAATAAGTGTCAATTTTAGCTTAAAGTGCCCATAACGATTTTTTTTTTATTTTCTTATCTAAATCTACACGTCACGTAATGAACATCTGCGAAAAAATTTTTTGATTTCAGCAAAACATGAATTTTTTATGAATATTTCAAATCTTCCAAATACTATTTTTATGCGGTATACCCGTCCCGCTGTTAAGAAGGCCAACGGGTTCACATGTTCCTTAATGTACATCACAGTTCCTTTGTTTGAAGTCACAGGTTCCTTTGTTTGAAGTTATGTGTTCCTTAATCTACGTCACGGATCCTTTGTTAACCGAGAGATACCGAGAGGAGACTAATGTGAATGGTGGACCAAAATGGCGGCAAATTTCGAAGACTTTAAAAAATCATAAAAAATTCACGTTTTGCTGAAATCAAAAAATTTTTTCACGGATGTTCATTACGTGACGTCTAGATTTAGATAAGAAAATAAAAAAAAATTGTTATGGGCACTTTAACATGTAGCAAGGATGTTGCAACTGCTGGCTTTTACATTGCCAAATAAGTATTTACTGATGCAGGCAATTAATACAATTAAATATTACTTAATACATTATATTAAATCTGACTAACAGAAGCAACCTAAATGTTTACAGGAAATTTCAGTTTTCACTTCAAGTTTTCTTTACATACAAAAAAATCCCAATCTTGAATTTAATGTGAGCATTTGCATTAGAAATATGTCAGCAACAAAAAAAATAAGGTTAATTAGTCAAATGATTTTTTTAATAACCACTATCTTTTTATTATTTACGGCAACAATATTGAAATAACAGTTAGTAACTATGTTTCCTTTTTTCGTGCAACCACCCAAAAAATAACATCTGTAAATTTTTCGGCCTTAATATCAAGACACTGGTTGATTGCATTCACTTAGTTAAAAGCTTATGTGATAAAATGGTTTCTTTTCAAAAGGAACAAAATTTATTATAATTTAATAAGAATGCAACATATTGTTTTTTAAGTTGAAAATTTTGCATTCAATTCTGCATAGACTGTAATTTTAGTTTAGCATAGTTGCTGTCAGAGACAAATTTTAAGCATGCCTTTTATTGAGAAATAATATTCATAATGGTGATTGAGTTCATTTTCATGCCGAAGTTTAAGAAAACAGAGGTAACAAATTAAGATTGAACTTGTTGTAAAAACCACGTCTTTCTAAACAAATGAATTTATGTTAAGTTTAACTTTAGTAAACATAACTTAAATAGAAAACATTCTAATAGTAAAGATAGTGCATCTTCTGATCTTGTGGAAAAGTATTAATAAAAATAATGATGAGAAATAAATATCATACAATGTAGGTTCTACTACTTTTACAACTGAGTTGTATATTATGTGCAAGGTGTTTTCAGAATACTGGGCTTTTTTATAAATATGTGTACAAACAAATTATAATAATCATAAGCATAAATTGGTGAATTCAAGAGAATGCTTTTTCTCTCTACAAAGCAAATTTTGTTTTTCTCTTCAAGTTATTGCAAATACATTTTCACTTAGTTCACATTCAAGGGGTCATAAATTCAATATTTAACTGAATAATCAGTTGAATGTCTGACTGACTGACTTGATTGAAGAAGACAAGATGTCTTTCATCGTTTTCATTAAAAAATGCCTTTTTAACCTCATTACTCCTAAGCTTGTTGTACTTGAAAATTGTAGCTCATTGTAGTTCATTGTAACTGATCGTAGCTCATTTTAGCTCACTGTAGGTTGTTGTTGGTCATTGCAGTTTATCGTTGTAGGTCATTGTAGGTCATTGTAGGTCACTGTAGCTCGTGGAAGGTCATTGCAGTTCATTGTAAATCATTGTTATTCCTTGTTATTCCAACTACAGGGAATTTAGAGCCACTAAATAATATCTCGAATTTCATTAATAGTCTGTTCACTGTCCTCAATTTTCTAAGTGCATAACAAGTTGAAATGTTGTGTTTGTTCAGTCACCACCTTGAAACCAGCTAAAAGAATTCCTTGGTGAATATTGGCAAATGCACCAGGAAATGGAAGACTGTGAACAGTTCTTACTTTAGAATATTTTTCATTCTTACTTCAGTCAATTAATTTAAAATGTATTTCTCATCATCTTTTAAGACTTTGGTAAAGAAAATATTTTGTTGATTTTAACTACTCTTGGCACTTTTGGGAGTGTTCAAGAGAGTTGAAATTCTTAAACAATTTGCCTTTAATGTGTGCTCATTTCTCTTTGAAAACCCACACAACGGCCAAGCAAAGCAATGCCACAAAAAAGGACAGAAAAACTGCTCCAGGGTTAAGAATAGCATACAATAAGACAGCAAGGAAAGGCCAAGAGCTTTTGTTGAAGAGGACTTTCCAGAGAGAAAGCTGCAGAGGTGGATGTGCATTTATCTGAAACAAAAGCAAAGACACGAGTTACTGTGTGAGCCAAAAATTCAGGAGTTACTTCATGGAATCAAGCACTCAAGTGTCCCAACTTAGTTCCAAAAAGTAATATAGTGTTAATGGCCACACAGGAACTTGTGTCTGTTTGTATTTTATGTTTTGTTTTGTCTTGTCATTTTTTGTTTAGTTTTTTTTTATTATTATTTAAGTTTGCCAATTTAAATTTCACTCATCAAAAGTTAACTTTGTTAGGAATTAGAATGAAGTATCTTATATATAAACTTAATTTGAACCACCTTGCTTTAAAGAAGAAAAATAATTATGGTATAGAGAGGGCAAGCATGTGTGACTATTAACTGTTAACAACAGTAGATTAAATAATTATTTTAAGTTTTAAAATATCAGCATTATACTTTGTTTCAATGCATAACAAAGTAAACCATTATGCCTGGAATAAAAACTAAGAGTTTTCATAAACAGAAAAGATGTTGAATAGTCACCAGTTTGGTAACTTTCTAGCCTGACAGCTGCTCTCAAGGAATAGCTCATTCATATAAAAATAATGAAATCAAAACAGCATAAAAATATGTAATGCTCAGCTGTCCGAGTTGTTTTTGTCAATATAGATTGCCTAATAACAAAGAAAGCAAAAATGTTGCGCATGAGTAGATTCAAACCCTAAGCCGACTACACTTGAGGGAAAAACCACTTCCACTGCACCACATAGGCATGTTAAATTTTTACCATAACTGTAACATTTCCTGTGGGCTCATTGGCCACGAGATACATGTATTGTTTATAAGCATACAAACCATGAATTACATCATAGGTCATGCCACCCATATCTAGCATGCGGGAAAAATAAATGATTTTGGCTTCAAGACGAAATTCTGCCAGTTTGGTTTGCAAGATAGCTGCTTTCTCTGTCTATTTTCGGTGAATTGTCGCCGTTTCTAATCAAATATTACATTTGCCATTGGTAAAAAGCTAGTCAAAGCTCAAACGTTTGGAGCAGAACTTAAGACAGTTGTGGACTCAAGGACTTTGATAACCTGGCAAACTTATTCAAGCCGAAAGAGGATGCAAAATGCTACACCTCATTCAGCAAACGCTTGTCATTGCCACAGAGGAAAATACGCTCATTATAAAGTGAAAAGAAAGTTTACTTCGTATTCTTGTCTGTGAAATCAAAAGTATCCTTGATGATCAAAGTTTCAATGCACTTAATGCCTTTTTTAAGTTCATTTCTCTGGGTTTTGAGGTCAAATTAAACATGATGGTTCCAAGTAAAATGTTTTTGTTATGGTAAAAAGCAAATAGATTTTAGTTGTCCATTATAATGTCCTCTGATAAACAATGTTTACCGTTACAGCATGGTCAAAACAGACAAAAGGGAGGGCTGTGGCCCTCTTGCCACCCTAAATCTGCCTATGTTGTGTATTTCAATCATGCTTGTCATGCATGCATGTTACATGTTACAGTGCTACTCCAAGTATTGTTTCATCTAAGATTAAAATTATGTAGAGTCTTAAACAAAACATTGCACAAATTAAGTTGCCTGATTGAATAAAAGGAATATGAAAATTGCACCACTTCAGGAAGAATACAGATCATGTAATGATGTGAAAATTACAATATGGCACTGAGATATAAATGAACAATGGCATTTGACAAGCTATAGATACAAGCACAAACAGATGGATACAGATGGAAAACAAATGTTGTGGCAAAGTTCAAGAAAAGTGACTGATGGTGTCTATCAGCCACTTGCTGATGCTGTAAGGTTAGGCAGGAAAAGTCACACACAAACCACAATCAACCCACAGATCCAAAGTTTTACTCAGTTTCTGTAGCAGGAAGCAATTAAGAGTACTTCTACACCCTCCTACATGCTACATGGAAGGCCAATGCACCACAGGGCTAACAGAGCATTATATGTGCCACTTAAGAGCGGATGTCTGTAAATATCGAGAATTCGACGACACTGGCAAAATTTCGAATTTCTTTTTATTTTACCAAAAGAACCTATTTAGTGACCTATTTTCGAAAATGGGTTTAAAAGGTTCGATTTCATTTTACTTTTTTCAAAATTTCGATAAGTCGAAAATTAGCCTTTTGAGTCCGCGGGTGCTTTCATGGACCTTTGAATTTTGGCTATTTTGGACCATTTTCAAAACGCTCCTGTTATCGCAACATTCGGTGTCCTACAATGCCTTTGACACAGTGAATAAAACGTCTTTTTAGCTTTCTTTTACAAAAACCATGGCTTGCTTGACATTACAGCATTTGATAGTCGCAAAATGTTATTACAGACGTTCCGTTATTTACACACAGTGTACTCACATAAAAATATCCGATGACTTCCAATCCAAATGTCGCAGACATAAATGTACGAGAAAACATTAAGGACAGAAAAATATAGTCACATCTTGCCGTCCATTTAGTTGTATTAAGCGATACAAAAGAAACCGTCACTCGTAAATAACAAGAGGTCAGTGAAAGGCCATAAAATAATTGGTTGCGTGACCTAGTCACGTTCACATGCACTCCCAGTGGACCGGGGAGCGAAAAAAGCCAATAATGCGGGCCGCATGAGGAAGGCTTAATTGCAGCTCCCACAACCCCTGAACCAAAAGCAAGCTATGGTTTTTGTGAGATATCTATGTAAGAATCCTTGTATTTCTGCCGCTTACAACAAGGAAAAGGCGAGACAAGCTAACTTAAACATTCCTTGAACTGTTCAAAGACTTATGCCGTATTTTGATACGTCGGCAACAAAGTCGATCAATGATACATATGATTATAGCTTACATTTTAACTGAATGCGTCCTAGATAAAAATCATATGAATATTATAGCTTAAAACATGTAAATGTTGTTTTCAAAGCTTTAAAGACCTGTTTAAGGGCCAATTTCGCTGTTTCGTTCTTAAGCTCGCCGTCATTCCAGCGCTTAAAATTCAATTAAATCGAATGCGAAGTTGGTGTCAAGCTAAAAATAGCCTTCACGGATAAATCTCTCAGTAGCGCTGTATTCACGGGCCACCAAAAATAATTTCAGAATAAATAAAAGACAGATTCAGCTATAATGTAGTGTTGTTTTTTTGCCTAAAACTCATGTACCAGACTGCATTTTACTAATTCGAAGTTTCCTTAAATTTGCCTTCTTGTTTACATGGCGAAGATAGGTGTTTTGTACAAGACCAAAATGATTTTTAAAGTTAACATTTCTGACAAAATTTTATTGTAAAAGAAAGTTAAAAAGATGTTTTATTCACTGTGTCAAAGGCATTGTAGGACACCGAATGTTGCGATAACAGGAGCGTTTTGAAAATGGTCCAAAATAGCCAAAATTCAATGGTCCATGAAAGCACCCGCGGACTCAAAAGGCTAATTTTCGACTTATCGAAATTTTGAAAAAAGTAAAATGAAATCGAACCTTTTAAACCCATTTTCGAAAATAGGTCACTAAATAGGTTCTTTTGGTCAAATAAAAAGAAATTCGAAATTTTGCCATTGTCGTCGGATTCTCGATATTTACAGACATCCACTCTTAAACACCTGGGTGGAGAGGCAATGTGGAGCAAAGTTTCTTGTCTGTAGAAACAACACAATAACACAGGTCTACCAGGACTCATACAGTACAACTGATATTCAGATGGAAAGTCAATTATTGTTATCTACTGTACTAGATGGCAACAATTCTGTAAGCTCTTTATCAGCTCATAGGACAGCTGATGCAAAGAAACTTAAGACTTCAATTCAAGCCAGTATTTCTCATGAAGAGTGCAGCATTAACTTTTTGTGCTCCAGTTACTGTGTATGTATCAACAAACATACAGTCAAACCTCTATGTGCAACCACCTATCCTAAGCAACCACTTTATTTCCAAAATACCAACTTTTTTCCAGTCAAATCATTACAGTTGAACCCTCTCGTAAGCAACCACGAACACTTTCAGTGCTGGTGATTTTAATTTTTCTATTGGTTTTAACCTCTACTAAGTGACCACTTGGCCACATTTCAATGTCACTGCAGATACAAATTGAATTGTGTTACAGTACAACACCAATAAAACAAAAATTTTGTCCCTTGTATCACAACGTCTAGGTATGATAGAAATTGTGCAAAATTAAATAAATAAAGTATATAAAAAATTATATTTTGTGCTGAAAGGTGCTTTATACAATGAAATTACTACAGATTTATACAATATGATTCAACGTTAAGACCCCCGTGGTCTGACCCCCCCCCCCCCCCCCCTCATATATTAAAGTATATTAAAAAATTATATTTTGTGCTGAAAGGTGCTTTGTACAATGAAATTACTACAGATTCATACAGTATGATTCAACGTTAAGATCCCCTGTGGTCTGAACCCTCCTCCCAACCCCTCCCCCCCCACCCCTCCCCCCCCCCCCCCCCACCCCCATAAGCGACCAACTTGGCTTTGCATTCTTTGTGGTCACTCACAGAAGGTTTTTAAACACTTCTTATATTGCAGTTTTGGGAATCAGTTTTTTAGGTGTCACAAGAACAAATCAGATTTGGTTATCAAAACATATTAGAGCAGTTTTCAATTGAGTGTCGTAAAACCAAAACCAAAGTAATTACTCTGACCAATCACAGCAGTCGTAAACAATCCAATGAACCAATCAGAGCTCGAAGCAATTACATGTCGGCGGCGCCAAGCGCGGGAAAACGCGTGCGAGCAAGTCACGATTGGTTTTGGTTTTACTTCTGATTGGACGAGAAAGTGGCGCGAGATTTTTTAGCCAATCACAAAGCGTAGCAATGCAAAACCAAAGCAATTGTGTAATTACTTTCGACAGTCAATTGAAAACTGCTCTATTGCAACTTGTTTGAGATTGTATTCAACAAAGACAAAATCAGTGGATAAAGTTTAAAAATCAAGTCTTTCCAGTCAAGCCGGACCAGCTAAATGTTCCAACATTGTTGTCCAACATTTGTTGGATGTGTGGCTGAAACGTGATTGGCTGTTGCTGGTGTTGTTGTGTTGGAAAGCTGGCGAAATGTTCAAACACTGCTGTGCCCAACATTCATGCAATGAAAAATGTTGATCAAACTTCATCTAACATGGGGTGCTAAACATTATAACATTGTTGAACCAAATGTTGTGCAAGAGTGTTAGTATAGTAATCTCCATGGAAACAAGTGAACAACTGACCTTTTCGAGCTCCTCTCCTTCGTTAAACTCCTCGTCTGGTTTTGATGGTATCTCTCCTTCTTCACCTACTTCATGGGCATCAGCAAGTAGTTGATGAGCTCTTTCAATCTCTTTCTGGATTTCACGTCTCTTTTCTTCTGTTTCAAATACATTGGACAGTTGAGGTCTTGTTCTTTCTCTGTCTCGTAGTGAGCTTGGCCGATAAACTTCTTTTTCATAAGTCTAGGAAAAAAATAAACGAGGGTATGAAAAATGTATAGCACACTTTCCAAGAGTATTATCTTGAAAATTAATTTTAGCCAGTGGATGCTGAAGTAATGTTACACATAATGAAATGAAGGGCTGGGTGCAAAAACTACATAAGTATACAATTTTGCTTTTTTTTCATTTTGCTTCAAAATTGCTGGGTTTTTTTTTTCACATAAGGACTTCTTTATGTGTGGTAGACATTGCCCTGTACATTTTTCACTGGTTTTCACTTTGTTTTTGAGAAATAACGTATGGAAAAAAAAAACAGTATCAAACTTTTGAGTCTGTGGACAAAATCCTGAAGTGTGACCATTGAAATCAAAGCTACTGAGCAGTACTTAACTGTGGTACTGTTTATTATGCTGTACAGGATGATTCTAACTTTTGAGACTGTGGATGAAATGCTGAAGTGTGACCATTCAAATAAACGCTGTTGAGCAGTACATGTACTTCCCTGTGGTACTGTTTATTAATTAAGCTGTACAAGGTGGTTCAAACTTTTGAGTCTGTGGAGGAATCTTAAAGTGAAACCATTCAAATGAAAACTACTGAGCAGTACTTTCCTGTGGTACTGTTTATTATGCTGCACAAGGTGGTTGAAACTTTTGAGTCTGTAGGTAAAATTATACAGCATATAACCATTCAAATGAAAACTACTGAGCAATACGTTTCTGTGGTACTGTTTATGTTCTGTTAAAAAAATGAGCAGTGGTGTTTTATTTGAACAACTTCAAAAACAAAGAAAGCTTGTGCAAAGAGGAAATTAGCATACAAGAAAATCAAGTAGACTAACTAGCATACAACAAATGTGCCAAATGTATGGCAAAGAACAGAGCAAGATGCGAGCTACAAGTGACACCCTATGTGCCCTCTGGGACAAAGAGAAATAAGTCAAGTAAGTCAAAATATGCCAATTGCAATATACCGACTGGCTATGATAAAGAGTGTCTGTGGATGAAATCCCAAGGTGTAACCATTCACATGAAAGCTACTGAGCAGTACTTTCCTGTGGTACTGTTTATTATGCTGTACAAGGTGGTTCTAACTTTTGAGTCTGTGGATGAAATCCCAAGGTGTAACCATTCAAATGAAAGCTAATGAGCAGTACTTTCCTGTGGTACTGTTTATTAAGCCGTACAAGGTGGTTCAAACTTTTTAGTCTGTGGATGAAATCCCAAGGTGTAACCATTCACATGAAAGCTACTGAGCCTTACGTTCCTGTGGTACATGTACTATCAATCATTGATAATATTATTGGGCTGTGCAAAGTGGTTCTAACTTGTGAGTCACAAATGAAAAGAAACAAGTCTTGACTGAACTGACCTCTCGTGGTGGAGTATTCCGAGCTAAGTCTAAAGAGAGTGTCCTTCTGACTCGGTCGCTCATCAGATGATTTTCTGGAGTATCATCACTGCAAAACATGGTCAAGTCAGTTTTGATCTTAACAAAGTTAATAATAATAATAATTATTTAAAAATACAAAAAAAAATAACAATAAAAATACTCAAAACTGCTATGCACAAAAGATACAATCAGGCATCGCTTTCTTTTTTGCACAAGCTTTTACTTCATTGGCCTCCAGTCCTATGCAGACTTTCTTTTGCCTCATCATGCACTCCTCCCCAACGAACGTCTGATGAAACAAATGCCACAATCCTTTCCTTTTGTCCATAAAGAAGGATTTGTAAGGGCACTGTGATTGGTCTACGGGAATACACTGTTTGTTTCAGCGTAGAGATTCGTTGGGGAGGAGTGTGTGACGAGCCAAAGGAAGGTCTGCATGGGGGGCTACTGCTTCATCAGTGCCAACAAGAAAATAACAGAATTAACTCAGACCTTGAAGATTTTCCATAAGAGTATTTTCTTCTTCTCTGTAAAGGAAAAATAATCACATGGAAACAATTAAAAAAACATAGGTGGCACGCATTGCATGCATGAGTTCTTTTGTAGTATCTGAGTTAGCATAGGATTATATGGTCCGTTTGCTGAGTGCATCACTGTAAGGCATCCTTAATGATAATATTATTATATATTGAAGAAATCAAATATTTAGCGGTCTTATTAAAAATGGTTTTGTTTTATATATGGCTAAATATTATGACTTGTTTACAGTGCGAAGCGCCTTACCATGAGCACCCAACAAACTTTTTCCAAGTTTTGTAACTAACTTTGTAAAATTCATTGTTAATAATTCATAAGGGTACTAACAAATAGAAATGAACCATTCCAATCACATGGTTACACTGTAAATCGGATACAACTCACTAGTGAGTTGTATCTGAAAGTAAATTAGATACAACCACTAGTAAGTTGTATCTGGAATGTAAATTAGATACAACCACTAGTAAGGTTGTATCTGGAATGTGAATTAGATACAACCACTAGTGAGTTGTATCTGGAATGTGAATTAGATACAACCACTAGTAAGGTTGTATCTGGAATGTGAATTAGATACAACCACTAGTAAGGTTGTATCTGGAATGTGAATTTCACAAGTTGTGTCCGTGTTGTATTGGCACTATACATTCACTTGGCTGCTCCTCGTGATTGTATAGGCCGATACAACACTCCCACTCATGTAGTAAACATTACTTACACTCCCGTAATAAACACAAAGTGATAAGATTACATTTTTCCTTTGTTGCTTCGTGTTTATCGCAGGAGTGCAAAGTTAGTTACAAAATTTGTTAAAAGTTTGTTAGGCGCTCATGGTAAGGCGTGTCATGCTGTAAATTAACCATTCATTATGCACATTTATTTCTTTATGATTTTCCTAAAAGAAAAAGTAGATGACACAATTCTCATTTGTATTTAGCAACAACAACAAAAAGCAGTGTGAAGAATCAATAAGAAAAGATATTGGGGCTCACCTTTTCATGATCATGTGCCGTTGCACTGAGATATTTAAAAATATGTAACTTCCCTTTAGTGCAAACCTGTGAAATCAAAATGGTGAAAAACAACAGTAAGGTATATATGAAATATATGAAACTGCTAAAATTCCTGTTAAATCAAAGGGTTTTTTGGTATCAGTTCTGAGGGGGGTGGGGGTGATGGAGTAGAAATATCAACGCTGTATGAACTCCAAATGCTCCACCATTTCCCACAGACATGTTTACCATGCAGTTGAACAATGCAGCCAGAGTTGTGCAAAATTTCCATTTATTTTCTGCTGTTTTTTGAATGAAATAACTGTTCTAGTTTATCAAGATGTTTCTGTCTCAGATTTCTCTTGCTTGTGTTGTAATTTTTAGAACATAAAAGCTTATTTCAAGTGTGCAAAACCTTGTTTGATAATTATTTCATGCTATTTTTGACTGAAAACTTGAGCTTGAAATATACCACTAAGGGAAGTTTTGTACGAGAAATAAACAGTCTTTTTAAAAACTTTGAGCTTTTAATCTCAGGGTGCACAGCTTATTACAACTTAATAACAACTTATCAGAGCTTATAAACTGCAGCATACAGTGTATGGTTTGAATTCACCTACCTGAGCAGGCGGAGAGGTCAAAGGATTGTGAGCCAGCTCTAACACAGACAAGCTGGTGATGAGTCGGTATGCAGGTGGAATCACCGATACTTTGTTATAAGAAAAATCTAACCTAACCAATTTTAATTTACTAAGTTCTGCAAAAAAGAAAGAATAAGAAAAGCAGGTTAAAGTGCATTTTATCCCTAGAAAGTTATTTTCAGAATCAACTCTATGTACATTGAATAGTTGAATGGTAAAATATTTCTGGTTTTGAATGTCACGTTTGTGAGTTATAGAGATTCGAATTTACAAAATGCTAATTAGATGACGTCAACCCGGGAATTTGCCATTATTTCTACACCAATTTACAATACGCAGTTTGCAGCTTGAGGATAATTAAGTTGATAAATACTAAAAATAAACTGTGGATAGTCGATTGATTCGTAAAAAAAATTACTTGGAGGTGAAAACAAGTAGTTGTACAATAAATGATTCCCGGGTTGACATCATCTAATTAACATTTTGTAAATTCAAATCTCTATAACTCACAAACACGACGTTCAAAACCAGAAATATTTTACCATTCAACTATTCAATGTATATAGAGTTGATTCTGAAAATAACTTTCTAGTGGTGATAGGCACTTTAAGAGCGCCTGTCCGTAAAAATCAGACAAATTTGAAATTTTCTGGCAAGTAATAAAAATTCGATTTCTTGCATATTTTAAAGTTAGATAGATTATAGTATAACAAAATTCACTTGATACTTTTTTCAGCCAAATATCTTTTTATTTAAAAGAAAAATTCAAAACACGAAAGTCCGTTAAAATCGCCATTTGAGGTGGAAAATTATTGCACAACTTTGACAGCTTCGCTTGCAAAAACAAGTAACGCTACAGCATTTAAAACATGAAAATCATATTATGCAATCTTTAGTTATCTAGTAGAGTGATTTAGGGAATTATTTTGTTGTTCTTTGCTTGCAAAATAATTTTATTTCGAAGACATATATTTTACTTCTTTAAAAGTACCTCATAAACAAAACAACTTTTCACCATGTGCTAAACCTTCAAACGGATTAAGTTTCTGTTGGTTAATTTGTATAAAGATGATCTTAAGATTGCCGTAAAAATTTCTTTGGGCAAATGATTCAGAGCGACGTGAGAGCATTTCAAAGTTAGTTAAATTAAGAGTTATTTGACCTTACGAGGTCAACAATCAATTTGCGGGTCACACAAACATTTCACTTTCCACCAAATGTCTTAACACAAATAAGGTTAAAGTAGCCCATAGAAAAAATGTTTTGAAATTTTCTTACCTTATTTGTTGTAAAAGACTTATCCAGAGATCATTTTCTTGCATTTTTTTCACCGTTCATCGTATGTCCTTTAGTCTTGTTTACAACATCCGATAAACGTCGGACGACAACAACGTAATATTAAACGGTCGGGTCAGCCAATTTTTGTTAAACTTGCAACACTTTTCAGTATGACGGCATCTATTCAAAGGGCTAAGTGCCTTTTAGAGCGTTCCTCGGTTTTGTAGTGCGCTAAAAGATTTGAAATGTTACTTTGAAGTACAAACAAAACATGTCGGACGTTTGCTTTCAGTCTTTTTTCGGTTATGTCACGCAATGCAGTTTTGTTTGCGTTTAAGGGGGTAGGGGTGCGAATAAGGCAATTAAATTGAAACACTTTAGCAAGTAAAAAAAACAATAACTGTTTAGAAATATATTTCAGCACCATTTAATTTTCTTCGTTAGTCAATATGTTCTAAAATATATTAATTGATAGCAATAGTCTTTTGCGAGCAACGATTTTTAACTCCTCTTCCCAGTCTTGCTTTCCATATTGAATGCTTTTTTCTCGTTTCTTAAATTTACCTTCTTACCATACGAGTCGAGGTGCTCTACTTGATGGAGCTGCCCCTGAAAGATGGGTATACCAGGACTTCCTGTGGATAGCATCATGCATGTGATCTCTTTTTCACTATAAATTTCCAGTTGCAGATCCAGCTTGCTCATAAAGAGAGGGGGTGGGAGGGGGAGTGAAAATGGTCCTGAAAAAAAGTTTGGTCCCTCGAGTCTTTTTCTTCGCCAAAAAAGGAATGGAAAGGGGCCGCTTCCCTAGATCCGCGCCACTGAACTAAATTCGACAACTTCAGTTTACAACTACTTCCTTTACATTTCTAGTAAACAACGCTGCTCGACATAAAATAAGTTCGATCTCATCTCAGTCTCTCATCTTTGTGCGCGAAAGTTAAGGGACAATTTCCGTTCCACGCTTTCGATCGCGAATGTCATAACCACAAACTCCACCAACAAAAAACTTAAACGAACAAGTGCCTTCCATTTTTGTGTAATACCTAGAACTGAACTCGAATCTTTGATGTACAAAAACATGCACTTTAGCGCCGCCTTCAAGTGAAGGCACTAGGTAATTAGCAAAACCAGGTAGTGTTTACTTTTTTGTCAACTGCATTATTTAAACAGTATTTATTTTTCTTCTCGACAATTGGCGATACTGTATTAAACTTAGTAAGTTCTTCAATTTTTAGATATTCTCTCGTTATCAACTTTAAAATCTGAGCGGGTTTCTAATTATTTTGCTACTGCCAAAAAACTACTTAGGTTTACTTAGTTTGTAACACCGACAAATGCAACAAATGGTTCTGAATTAAGGCATGACATGAATTTGAAGTAGGGCAGTGAGACTCCCCCCCTCCCTCTCGCCCCTCCCCCCCGCCACATCTATGGTACATATCATCGACGGAATTCACGAGCGAGGTAAATGGCCCCACGAACCACAGGTAACCCAAACTCACAGTAAGATTATTGACAAGTAGAAAACATCCAAATAAGTCCTCTTTTGAGGCTCCCTCTCAGTCAATTAAGAGACAAAGGAAACATCAGTTACGGTGTGTAACGTTTGACAAAAGTTTACATCACTAGTTGCACTGTACAAATTGGGGCCGTGCATGTGGCAAATATTAGACTGATTTTCCCTTTTTCACATAATGTTTCATGAAGACAGTATCCTTCTGATAAAAAGAAAAAATAAACAATAAGAAAAAAGGACAGAACTAGCTAAATACCACAGTGATCTTAATCAGGTAAAAAGCTAGTGATGCCATTTGCATTTCATGAAGACAGTATCCTTCTGATAAAAAGAAAAAAAAAGAAAAAACAATACGAAAAAAAGGATGACTGAATAATCTTTCCGGAGTAGAGCAATAGAGAATGAAAGCGCTTAAATGTGCTAAACGTGACTGAAAAGACTATTTATTTTTCTCCGCTGCAAGAGTTTCAGACATAAATTCGGTGTTTTCCAGCTCTTTAGCCCTACCCCTACCCCGCTAAAATGCCGAAGAACAGCTGCATTGCGTGACGACACAAATAACTGCCGTCACGATCACAGCTTACATGTAAACGGCCCGACATGTTTGTTCATTCAGTACTTTTCAAGCAGTGATTAGATTTATCTATCCATTAACTTCAAACCGAAGAACATTCAACAAATGCTATAGCCTTTAAATAAGATGCCTTAATGCTGAAATGTGTCGAAAGTTTAACAGAGGTTTGCGTGCGACCTTGCATGGCAGTCCGCGGTCGGCGTGCATCGGACGTTATAAATTAAAAATACGATGAACAAAGAAGGGATTTATACACAAAAATGGTCTCTGAATCTGTCTTCTACCGCAAATGAGGTAAGGAAATTTCAATGTTTTTCAATGTGGCTATTTCAATTTCATAATGGGTTAACACAGAAGCAGAAGTTAGAATATTTGTGTGACCCGCAAATTGATTGTTGACCTCGTATAAAGGTCAAATAACTCTTAATTTTAACGAAATTTGAAATGCTCTCGCATCGCTCTGAATCATTTGCCCAAGGAAATTTTTACGGCAATCTTGAGATCATCTTTATGGAAATTAACCAGCAGAAACTTAATCCGTTTGAAGGTTTAGCACATGGTGAAAAATTGTTTTGTTTACGAGGTACTTTTAAAGAAGTAAAATATATGTCTTCGAAATAAAATTATTTTGCACGCAAAGAACAACATAATAATTCCATAAATCACTCTTCTAGATAGCTAAAGATTGCAAAATACGATTTTCATGTTTTAAATGCCGTAGCGCTACTTGTTTTTGTAAGCGAGACTGTCAAAGTTGTGCAATAATTTTCCGCCTTAAATGGCGATTTTAACGGACTTTCGCTTTCTGTATTTTTCTTTAAAATAAAAAGATATTTGGCCGAAAAAGGTATCCAGTGATTTTTGTTATACCTTAGTCTATCTAACGTTAAAATATCAAAAGAATCCAATTTTATCACTTGCCGCGATATGTTTGATTTTTACAGACAGGCGCTCTTAAGCAACAAGACAAACATGAATACCATAAAACTTTAATGTCATGCCAAATGTTCAGGTACGCCCTTCAAGTTGAACAAAACTATAAAGAGTGGCAGCTACTGTATCTTACCATCTGGTAAAACTTCTAAGCGATTCCTCCGAAGGTTCAAATCCTTTAAAGATATCATCTCCCCCATGCTATTGGGCAAGTGGACTAATTCGTTTGAACTCAAGTCCTAAATAGGGAAAAACAACACAAAAACAATAAGACCTTAGAATTTTGTAGCAGCAACTATAACCAGAAGCTTATCACGTAGAAGCGTGCAACTGCCCCCTATATGTTCAGAACTATGCTGGGGATTATTAGAATTCCCAACCAACCAATCAGAATCGCGGATTGAATTTTTGCCCTTATATGGAAGGAGGTTTTCAGCTCCACGCGCGTACGCGCGGACGCTCAAATCGGCAAGAAAACTTCGAGGAAACTACAAGCGCTTCGCGAAATATGAACAGCTTACTTTCACGGCTATTTTCGTCGCTACGAAATCACATTTTGAGGTTCAAAACTGAAGAGGAAAAAGTATTGAATATTTTAGTAGTTCCAAGAAGATGACGACGGAGTAAGGAACGAAAAAAAGCTCAACACCGCGGAATCTGGACAACTCAGGTTTTTTCAAGCCTTGTTTCATCTCTACCAAATCACCACAAAAATGGCTCTTTAAAGAATTTCATGTGCAATATGGTAATGTATTTTACTTATTCAAATGTAGTTTCAAATTAGAAAGATTGTTTAAGTCAGGTTTTTATGGTAGTAAGAAAATATGAATTGTTTTTAACTTCACAAAGAGATTGAAGCGTACGGAAGAAGCGAAGCAAATTCTCAAAATTAAGTACGCATGCCATGTGTTTTCTGTTTTATTTTGAAAACAAAAGTGTTTTTACTCTCCTTTTCGCTTATAATTTATCGCTCAAACATACAATAATTCGTGTCTGACTTGAGCTTAGGGTTTTTCTTCCCAAATCGGTTGGAATAAAATTTGTTGTATAGATTTTGAAATATGAACGGCGGCGCGGTGTTTATAAATATTCAGTTCGCTGTATTTTAAACAGCCAACACTTTTTAAAACTTTCACCGACTTTGTCAACCCATCCTTACATGTACCATGGTTTTTCTTTGTATATACTATAATTGTTTTTCAAAGCGATTTTTGAGAGCAAATGAGCATACCAAATCAGTACGTTTCAAACATGTTTATTTAGCTCTCGAGCCTACTTGTTTTCCGAATTTATGATTTCGTACGAGAAAGTTCTGATCATTTGTATCTTGAGAAATAATTTAACGTACTAATTTTAAAACTGAGTTTCATTAATGTTTTGTTTTGTAAATGTGGCATCGCTTAGGTTCTGAACTCACGGAGTACGTTTTCATCATCTCGACAAAACTAAATTGCGGTTGTCTTGAGGAATTTCGAAGTTTTCAGCGTTAATTGTTTTCAAGCAGAAGCTATCATGAGCTGTTTTGAGTTACGATTTGTTATGAGTAATTTTAACTGTGATAAACTGGCTGTTGAAGATCTGTATTTATTCATTCAACTACATTGTATTTGAGTCTATTTGTCTTTGTTTTTAAATAAAAGTGATTTGGAGAAACCTACATGTTGTGTGCATCTTTATTTCATTTTCATCTTTCTTTGATGCAGGTGTCCTAAAGTTTTGAACTCTGTGATTTTATCTCTGTGTTTTTATCATTTCACCGTATTTCATCCACTAACTAATTTTGATTGCTGGTATGTTGCTGTTGACACAAATCGCTGTGGAGTATTAAGTTAAACCTGAGACGGCAAGCAATCTAATGGGAATTTTTCCGCTCTGCCGGTAAAGTTTTTCCACGGTTGATACAATTTCTCCTTTTCTCCGCTTCCTCCAGTTCGGCATAATCGGCCTTCTTTTCTCCAAAGGGAGTCAATGGCCGTTTGAATAGTATAAAGTTGACATTTTGGTCGAGTCTCAGAACTGCAAAGTGCAATTATTGACCTTTGTAGTAGCTTTTATGAAACAAGATACAAGCTTTTCCTGCAAGTGTTGTAGGAGCGCGCATTTCGCGTGGAAGTAGGCTTCTTTTAGAACTCCATATTAGGAAGTAAATTCTGATTGGCTCCCCGCGTTTTCTAAAAATCCCCAGCATCGGAAACGAGTTAATCGCTTCTCTGTTATGAGCTTCTGCTATAACATAATGTGAACACAGTAAAATAATAAAAATAAAAATAATAAAAATTTAAATAAAACCATTTCCATCACCATCCAATGGCACTTTACAGATGAATAGTCTTGTCTTGACAAAAAGTTCACAATACATCAATATGGTAAAAAGTTATTTTAAATAATTTTCTGCTCTCAAACACTAACTTACAGTTATTTTTGCACAAGAAAAGTTAGAACAATGTTTTTATTAATGGATAAAATACTTAAGTCTAAGAGTGATTGTTATGTCACACAAGGTGGTTCTATTTTTAGTGTGTAATTATTTAAATGGAAGCTATTGAACAAAATTTTCCTGCAGTACTGTTATTCAAGCTGTACAAGGCAAGTTTATATTTTTCACTTTCCTGCCTACTGTATTTACTCGAATACTTGCTTCAAAGCACTGCACTTTGAAGCAAAAATATTAATAAGTGCCACCCCCAAATAAGCACCGCTCTCGAATGAGCACCGCATCAACAAGTTTGAAAAATTTTAAAAGCACCACAACGCATCGCCAGGGGCTTCCACTGTGACCAGTCGGCCCCTGGACTGAATACTGCTCCCATGACTGGCAATCCCAGCAACCCAGCCATGAGCTCCAACACAAGACTTACAGGCACCTATCACACTGGCTAAGTAGTGGAAAAATAGATGAGGGAAGGGGTGGGCAAAAAGAAGCCAAATAAAACATGTCCTGAAGGTAGCACACAAAGACTGAAACTCCATGGCACTAAACACGCCATCGTGTGCTTGAACTTATTCCTTTGACCATGTGCCAAACACAAGTGCTGCTGACCGCTAGATAGTGCTACAAACCTCTCTCTGTTGTTAACTTAGTACAGTGGAATCCCGATAACTTGAACCCTAGATAACTCGAACTTCTCTCTAACTCTAACCAAACTTTTTTCCCTTGGCTAAAGATTGCTTGCAAATTTACCCGTGATAACTCGAACCTTTGATATCTCAAACCAAATTTCCTTCTCCCCTGAAGGTTCGAGTTATCAGGATTCTACTGTATTTGCTGCGAACCCTTAGGCGAGCAGCACACTAATCTTTGGTTTGCCTATGGTTCTTTGGTTGGGTTCCCCGCCTTATCTTATGCGGGCAGTTGCGATTTTTGTTTGTCACGATGATTTTAAGCAAGCGTACGTCCAGCGGTGTCATCATAACTTAGATGCGCCTGGATCTGGGTGCGTCTTTCACTGTCCATAGCACGTGCTCGCTTCTCTTGCTTCGCTTCTTTGATTTCAAGGTTAGTGTGTTTCTATTTGCAAATGCATCATGCCAAATTCAAACTTATTTGTTGCTGGAAGCATTCATCAAGGTCACGAACGATTTAGTGACATTTCACGGGGAAGATAATGTTCTTTTATGAGTTTTTCAGCATTGTTACATGCTCAGAGTTTGCCGATTGAACAATGGATCACAAAGAACTTTAATATAATGTTATGTAATTCGAAAATGATGGTAATTGATCCAATAAATAAATTCAAGAAATTATCAAAATCTGTGTGTACATTTACTCTTTTCATTATGTTTTACTGCTCAGCATCTGCTTGCAGCATTATCAATGTTACAATCTGTAACCTCTAGTTTAAAAATTAGTGACAGCTACTGGTTTGATTCCAGAAGTGAAAAATTTGCATATTTGTCTTCATCTACTAACTCGTTCAAAGCTTCATGTATTCACTAGTTAAAAGGTTAACTTATTTATTAACATAATTTATACTCACCAAATCTTGTAATAAAGTTAAAAGTCCAATTTCTACAGGTAGTGAGCTAAGTTTGTTGTTACTCAAGTTAAGCACTTGTAATGGTAAGGAGCAAAGCTCAATAGGAAAGCTGCTGATCTGGTTTCGTCTACAGACAAATAAAAAAAAGGAGCACATTAATATTTAATATTATTTTAATAATAATAATTGCATTTGTTGATAGGAGAACGCTTCCTAATCTCGCGAAGGCAGGCTGTTTTGAGATTTTGGTCAACGCCAAATTAGCCGTTCCGTTCATTTTTTAGGGGCACCTCTTAGCTGTTAACAGGTACCCACTCCAGGCCTAGTTTTGACCGCATGCTCATACTCCCCACCCGGCATCGAACGCACTCTTTTAATCTGTGATTACTACTAGTAATAAAGATATTTAATATTTATAATGCAGAAGTTCCATATACATAAATGTTCACCTGACATAACATTCAGGATTTTTGCATAAAAATCTTCTAAAACTCAATTTTTTTTATAAACTTCTAACACAGCCAGATTATGAATCGCCCTTGTCAGAAAAGTAAAAACAGGCAGACAGGAACTTTTTCAAGGTTACTTGATAAAAAGTGTCCCCTAGTATTCTCAATTGCCATGGAAAAGCTCCATTTCTTTGGAAGTCTAACTGTGTCCGACTCAAGTTTTAAGTGTCTGAGTGATTCACATCTGGGAAACTAGTGCTCTATGGGCAAACCTTTGTTTACAATAAATTGTTACCTCATTAGCATGTGACTCATTCTCTATTATATCAAGATACAAAAAAATCAACTTTGAATATCGCCAAATGCCACTAAATATACAACTAAATCAGATAAAAAGATTCCATAGAGCAAAACAGAAGCAGTAGTTAGGAGAAGAAGTGCAGGATTACAAGGATAGAAGTGGATTACTGTTCATCAATTTTGATTTTGTGACCTGGTGGAATTTTGAGTTTTTAGTCCTTAGTTTGTCTTTTAAGCTTATATTTCTTTGCATTCATCACTTTTGCCGATTTTTTTTATTTTAAGATACTAAAGCAAGCTTAAAACAAGCTCATGGCTATAATCATGAAAACACACTACATTTCAACTGGATGACTGTCCCTTTAAACAAGGACCCACACTATAAAAGGGATAGCTCCGCCTCCTCTTTGTCACGCCATCACTGTTTCAACGGCTAATCAAAGATGGCTGACACTGCGAGCACACGAGCAATAGGGAGGAAGACCGTTGCCCCCCCCCCAAAAAAGTCTAATTCTACCTTCACCAGTTCAATCTTGTATAGCATTTATCTTTCACGAAAATAAAACTAAAAACATTAAATGCATTTATGCGCCTTTTAGCATGAATATAATATTTAGCTTGCTAAATTTGAATTTCACACTGGTAACGGTTCTCCAATAGCGAAAGGATGCACAACCGGGCTTAGTCTACGCTCAGTTTTTCCTTTGTTAACCTACAAAATAAATGACCTGTGGTCTTTCTTATTTTGCCATGCTCAGAACCTGGTTAGTTATTATTGTTACAAATGAATTCAGTTCAGTGAGCGTAGCTCGGATCATGGCGGACGTTGGGCAATTTTTGGGCCAACTTCTGTCCTGAATCGAACCGTTTTGCCCATTTTGGTATTGCTTCTAATTCTATTTTAAAGTTAAACTTTTATTATTTTCTGTTCTAGATGTTAATAAGGCTGTTCTGTGTAAAAGAGGCGTCCCAAATGATGACTTTTTGGCCGGATCTTGGGCAGCATCAGCGTACAGTGAGCTTCAATCAAGTTGCAGATAAAGGAAGCATGTGAGCATGGATATTCACACAAACGTACAGTACTTGTGTTTGTTTGCCTTATGTTTTGGCCCTAGGTGAGGCTACTGATTTATGTGAAATTCATTTGAAAGCAAACTTTTGTAAATAGTGTTTGTAGTTTATATCCCTTCACCATCACAAATCCCTATAGCGGCTAAGCTATATATAAAAGTGGAGGAATACATTTCAAGTTCAAAGGTCTTGTATTTCGCCATATCATATTCGACCATTTAAATTTAGATTTTGCCCGTGCATAGAGGCAATAGCTGAATTGATAGAAGCAAACGTCAGTATTTATCAGTTTTGAGGGTATAATATGTTTTGCAAAACATCAGTGCATGAAGTTTTTTTTTCCATGACTTTGTTCCGTAAATTCGTGATGTTGACAGTTTGGTGTCTAGTGTGAAATGACTTGCGGCTTGGCCAGGCCAAGGTTCCTTTTATAGCGCGGGTCCGTGTTTAATGCAAGTTTCCAACAGTCAAGCTAAAAAACAACCCTGAAGGTAAAACCCTCACCACTCTCTCTCTCTCTCTCTAAAAAAAATTAAAGCATTGTTGACAGTAACAACACATCACTGCTGATAATTATTGAATACTCTTGGCTATCCCAGCAGGGTATTCATTTCTAGAATACACAACTACAGTAATGGAATATTTTTCCTGTTGCAGATCAGAGTTATTTTCATTTTCACATTTTCATTATTTCAAACACTGTTTAGAATTCCTTCATACTCTTCCGCTATTATGATCGATTACAAGTTCACTGAAACAGTTTATAGCTATTGTCTTCCAATGAAAAACAGATCGCTTAAATTCCACAATAAATAAAACAACGTGCAAAACAAAGCTAAGGTTTCAACGAAAAATGCTACTGATCCGTGAGGATTTCAATCAAAGGAGCTGTAAACTAAAGGCTGCATTTTAAGCTTAATTATATTTGATTAAGCTTTATTATAAAGCTTTGTCGAGATCATGCTGTTTTTGTCGACTCAATTCAATAGGGATTATCTACTGGTCAACATAAATCAGGAAAGACTATTTCTTGCTACTTACTGTTTAGGTACCCACCTCAAATTTAACACTCGCAGAAACTTCAGTTCGCTCAGCTGCGACTCTGGCACCCCTCGTATTGTGTTGTGGTACAAATCAACTTTCTCGATCATAACAAAATCACATAACTCCGCCGGGAATTCAGAGAGCTTGTTTTTGGACAGATCTACAAGATAATACACCGATTATGATATTGCAAGTTCTCGAAGAGTCCCCACACTCGTGAGAAAACAACGAGCGACTCGGGGCGGCTCTGAGCGGTGTGAATACAGTTCAACATTTGCACCTTGTTTTAAACTGACCTATTTCAATGACATCTATCAGCTCGCAATCCTCTGCCGGATCTGGAAAATCACGGAGGTTTTTCAGGCTCAAAATCAGCCTCCCTGTCTCCTCTGCTTCTTTGAAGCATCTCTCCAGCGACCTGTTTCCCGACATGGTCGGGTTTACATGTTATAAAGAAGATATTGGCGCTTTAACACGTCGTCTCTTTCGCCGACTCGGCGACATCTTGGAAATCTCTCTACCTCGTGCTATCACTGCGCATGACGGCGATGCATCTCCCGGGAGCCTCTGCGGGAGAAAAAATCTGGGATTTTCTAATGTCGTTTCTTTTTTAAAATTTCTTTCCTGTTTTATTTTTTTCACCTCCAACATCAAAATTCAGAAAATTTGAAGAATATTTCACATAAAATATATAAGTGAAAATAGATTCCAATATATTAAAATATGGTACGGTATAAGACTGTAAAAATCTAAACGCTTTCGATCGTAAACGGATTTAAAGATGATCTGATCTTTATTCGCAGTTTTACGTCATATCATATTTTGATAGGTTTCGACATATTCCGTGCTTCTCGTGCATGTGTTCAACAACGCGTTGACGCAGGTGTCGGTTGGAACACGGAATTTATCTAACAACTTTTCGGTATTTAAAATTGCCGAAAAAAAATTGATTGCTTCCTTTACGAGATGTGCTTCTGAGCAAAGAACTCAAACCAACCTTGAACGTGCCATCAGACTCTATCCTCGCTAAGTTATATAACTTAGCTTAAAACTAAAAAAATGTTAATTACAAAAAGTGCTTTCACTATGATATTTATTTAAAGGTACATTTTTCTTTGTTACTGTCATTCTCTACTTGATAATGATGTAAGATACGTCAAAACGTCGTATATTTTAATATTTACTCACGCATTTTTACTCACGAAATTAAAGAATATATAAAGGCAATTTTTGTATTTACAAAGACTGAAACAACATGGTTTAGACCCCATTTACAACTTTACCGAGCAATTGTATGAAAGTTTGGCGACTCCAGTGAATAAGTCACAACAGTCACGTCCTTGGGGACGAGATTGAGGCATCTCGTCCCGGGTAGGGGGACCAAATCGTTATATGATAACCCCCCCCCCCTCCCCCTCCCCCCCCCCCCCCCCCCCCCCCACCGAATTATCTCGGCACCTCGACAAGTTCGCGATCCTCATGTAAACGGTTAGTTGAATTTTCAAGAAAAAAGTGAAAAGTTAGCTCACCCGGCGGGGTAACTCGAGGAAGGGGTTCCCGAGATCATCATAAATGGGGCCTTCCGCGAAATGACAAGATACCAGTGAAACTTGTTAAAATTTCATATATTCATACTTTTGAGTAGGACTATTTCTTTGGAAAATTTCTTATGTTTTCATAATCAGATCAGGAGCCGGCAGTACATGAATTCTTTCTTTCTTTATTTTATTTTATTCGGAAATTTTCGGGCCTCCGTCGGCACCTCCCAATGTAAATTTTACCTCATCACCTTACTTTTCGCGACTCCAGGAAAAAAGTATGCAAAAGTGTATTTAATTTAGCGATTTTTCCATTTCTTTAATCTTCCAAGACCTAATGTTCACAAAATACCCATATAGAACACTTACCGAGAAAAATATCAAGAGTTACGCGCTTTCTACTTCGTCAATGTTGAGGTTCTTGAGTCAAAGCGCCGAGGATCTCCTCGACCTTTAAAATTTTTGTATTGTTTTCTTATACTTTATAATTATAATATGGTATTAAATTTCGCGATTTTAATTTTCGCGCTTTCTTTTTTTCACGATTTTTAATTTTCGCGATTTTTCAAAAAAAAAAAACGCAAAAATCGCGAAATTTGGTACACGCGAAATTAAGTAAGAATAAGGTAGTACCTGAAGAAGGCTGGTTTGGCCAGCCGAACTACAGTACATCTTTAAATTTCTTCAGTCCTACGTTGTATCGGTCTTTGCTTCTATACTATATTTTCACTTGTTAAACCGATCAGATCACCCGTTTGATCCAACGTACACCAGCAGGATTGTTGTCCACGGCCCGGGGGGCGGGGGGGTACTCCCGGCTATACGGGGATGCTCCGCCCGAAAGGAGTACCTTTTCGAGGCTGGAGGTATATGAAAGGGTCGGGATTTCACGAGTTGAAGTATATGAAAGGGTAGGGATTTCACGAAGAATAGGAAAGGGTAGCGAAAACACGAGTTGAAGTATAAAAAACGTAGGGAAAACTGTGATTTAAGTATTATAAAAAGCGCCTTTCAAAATATATCGAACAGATGCACGTAAAGGCTATATGAAAGGGGTACCATTTTCAATGAAAAGTATATGAAAGGGGTACCATTTTCAATGAAAGGTATATGAAAGGGGTACCTTATCTGTCAAAAACGGTATATGAAAGGGTAAGGGTTTGGACCTCGGGGCGGAGCATCCCCGTACAAAACTTTTTTGAGTACCCCCCCCCCCCCCCCCCCCCCCCCCCCCCTCCCGGGGTCCACGGTTACTTGCTTGAACTTTTTGTACCTTTTTTAGGCTGGCGGTATATGAAAGGGTAGAGATTTCACGAAGTATAGAGTTGGAGTATAAAAAAGGGTAGGGAAAACTGCTATTTAAGTATTATAACTAGAAGTAATTACAGACTAAATTGCGTCTCCTTAGGTACCTCGTTGTGACATGGCATTCGCGTTTCAGGCATGTTTCTGGTTCAAAACACGCGCTAAGCATGCGGGATACTATTGTGACGTTTGACGACGCGCTAAACATGCTGGATACTATTGTGACGTTTCAAGATGGCGCAGATTTGGTACCGACACTTTTCTCGATTCGTTCCGCCCAGCCGACAAGATTTGGAAGCGTCTCCTTCGTCGACGCAAAAAGGGCCTTTCAAAATGTATCAAACCGGACGCACGTA
This sequence comes from Dendrophyllia cribrosa, assembly GCA_024195265.1. Lineage (NCBI taxonomy): Eukaryota > Metazoa > Cnidaria > Anthozoa > Scleractinia > Dendrophylliidae > Dendrophyllia > Dendrophyllia cribrosa. Next base: position 25,526,961 of record JAJLRJ010000010.1, read on the forward strand.
AAGGCTATATGAAAGGGGTACCATTTTCAATGAAAGGTATAATATGAAAGGGGTATCTTCTTTTTTGTCAAAAACGGTATATGAAAGGGTAAGGGTTTGAACCTTGGGGCGGAGCATACCGGTTGCAGGGACTGGTTTGGTTTTTTCTTTTATTTTTCTTGTCATGAACAGTACGAACGAGGAGATTGTCGCAATTTAAACTTCAGTTGAACCTCGCTAATACGGACACCGAAGCTACAGAGCAAAGTGTCCGTGTTATATATTGTTAGAGAGGTGTCCGTATTATAGAGGTCACCACGATAACGTCACTTTTAAGACTTCACTGACGGTTTTGGTTCAGTAACTAAAAACAGGCCCTGCATCTAAATTGATTAACATACAGCATTGAGACACTGTCTATCAGTAGTGTACTACATTGTAAAATTCTCAGCTACATCATGAAGGTATACGAGTAACTGTTTTAAAACGAAACGAACTACAACGCAATGCTGCATGTGAAAAAGTACTATAAAGTACAATTCTGGAAACGTCTTTCGATGTATGTTTGTAACCACAAACAGGAACTTGTATTACTTACTTAAACTATCATCACCCGATCACCGGAATGTCCGTAATAAAGAGGTTAAGTTTATATGAATTTTCTCTCTGGGGCCGAGATTTAGTGACCGTTAGAGAGGGTCCGTATTAAAGAGGTCTTTTTAAAGAAAATATGTGAAAATTTTGTCGGGACATAGGAAACAGTCCGTAATAGAGAGGTGTCCGTAAGGAGAGGTTTGACTGTAGTTTGATGTTCTGCAACCAGTCGCGACGACACACATTGTGCTCAAATGTGAGCTATGCCCTGAATATTAACTAACCTGCAGTGCAGGCGTTTAGTTTTTTGGTGGGCGAGTGCTGAAACAGTAGTGTTTGGTCGCCATTTTGGTTTTGCACAACCTCCCCCCACCCCCTCCTTCGCCTTCCAGCCTGACTCCGACACTCTAGGTCGCATCTTTTGACTCGCCTCAGTCTCCCACAGCGCTCGTTCTCCCCCCCCCCCCCCCCCCCCCCCCTCCCCCCCGCCCCAAAATACACCTATTAATTGACCAGCTCACGATGCAACAAACTCAGTTAATTGGGTATATACTCCATGGAGGTTTTTAATTATATGCACACAAAACTATCCGGCACTTATTTAGGGTTAAAAACTCATTTTAAAATGGTTAGCTTTTATTTACTGTTATGGGTAGTGATATCCATAACAGTAAATAAAAGCTAACCATTTCAAAATGAGTTTTTAACCCTAAATAAGTGCCGGATAGTTTTGTGTGCATATAATTAAAAACCTCCATGGAGTATATACCGTTAATTGGCCCGGGGGGGGGGGGGGGGGGGGGGGGGGGGGGGGGGGGGGGGGGGGGGGGGGGGGGAAGGGGAAGGCAGAGAAGCGGGCAAAGCCTTTCTACACAATTTTAATCAGACCGGGGAGGATTGGGGGGGAGGCTCGATAACTTTAGAAGCCTTGAACCTATATTCACCAAACTTCGTGACTTTTCATTTCGTGAAATTATCTAAATGGGAACATTTTGATGTGACAGAATTTAGTTCATGACATGTGACATTGCCATGGCAACCATTTTTCGACAACCATGTTTACCCAAATTTTGAATTTTCTGCTTAAATTAACGTTTAAACGGAAAACTGTTAACATTTTTTTGTACTAAGTTTTGCAAATTAAGATCATTTCAGCATTTTCGTTTGATTTTGATTCAATTTTTACGTTTTTCTAACACGATGAAAATCCATGATGGCGGCCATTTGAAAAAATGACTCAATAGACCAATTCCGATATATTAAAATTCATACTTGGCTCCGAGGCTTAGGGGAATAAAACAAAAGAAATCACATCGAGGTTCAGGTATGAATAATTTATTTCTTTTGTTTTATTCCCCTAAGCCTCGGAGCCAAGTATGAATTTTAATATATCGGAATTGGTCTATTCCCGCGTCGTATGACGCTATCGCGTCACGTGATCTACCTTAAGTTTTTGACACATGCGCGCGCACTATAAACCCTCCAGTTTCATAGCCAGATGCCATGCACCTCTTTAGAACCTCTAATTTTATTGGACCTGGGTATCACGCAGCTCTATTGTTTTTAGGGCCAGGGTTCATTGTTCTGTTTTTGGTTCTGTTGTTTACTCAGCCAATCTTGAAAGGCGTTCCGAGATGATCATGACGCCCCGGGATGGCGGCTCTGGCTCATAGGGACTCGACTCATAGCCATGGTTCTTGAAATAAAGGGAGAGGAGGGGGTCCAAAATAAGGGCTCATCCTCGGTGTAAAAACCTGCCAACTCATAACGACGTAAAACAAAGAATACAAAAGGTACTGAAACAAAAGAGTGCAAGACAACAAAGGTAGAAAACAAAGAAAAAAGTCACAGGTTTTTACACCGAGGTATACCCAAAATAAGCCTGATCTGAATACACTGATATTTACACTCCTAAGTCCAATGGAAAACAATATAATAGCAAAAATCATAATTTTATTTTTATGGATGTATTTGAACTTGGTTTGATTTAAATATTTAGTCCAAGGTGTAAGCTTCAACTAGTACTTGTCTTTGCCTTGTAGCTTCATGAAAGCCAACGCATATATTTACCAAATACATTGTTAAGTTGGCGGGTAGCATCCACAAAGCAATCCTGTTCCAGGCGTTCAGATAGTGGGGAGCGACGGATAGGCGGCGCGCAAAGGAAAAATACCCGGGGGGGGGGGGGGGAGTAAGGGGAAGTCCTCCCATATAAAAATGACGGGGTGCTCGTGAGAAATTTTTGAACAACACCCTAAAAAGTTAAAAGAATCTTGTTTAATGGGTGTGGTCAAATGAATCTTTACCCCTAAGAAGTACCAATTCTAAAACAACACATGTCATATTCTGTCATATTTTCGGTTTTATACCCTAAAAGGTACCGCGATAATTCTAACTGTGGTCATTTTAGATTTTAGCAGCCTAAGTGGTACCAATCTGTAGATTTTGACCCCTAACAGGTACGACGAGCAACCCCGTCATTTTTATATGGGAGTCCCCCCGCCCCTTGGGGAAAAATACTGCGAGTGCTGACGTGCGCCAGTTTTTAGCTGCTACCTGCGCCCACACTGAATCTGAATGCCTGGAACAGTCCACCACAAAGTTAATCTTAGTAAACTATAATTCAAAGGTCATACTGATAGCTTTTACATCAGATCCTTATATATGAGCCACACAGGGAAAAATGTAAATACATACATGTATCTGGATATAATTTTGTATATCATAAATCTTCTATTTAGTATCCCTTCCCTTTATCGCCCACCCATTTCAAATAAGCCCCCCCCCCCCCCCCCCCCCCGCCTCTTATCTTATTCGTTTTTCCCTGTATTAAGCAAAAAATATTGTTCTCTTCACTTATCCTTTCTGTAACTAATTTCTGTAATTTTTCCCTGCATTATTTTATTAATTGGTTCTTTTCCATTATAACATACAAATTACAGGCAAATGTTTGTTGACAATAATGTTATTGCCTCATTAGCATATATGCACCTCATTCTCTAATGTTGACTTATGGCATAGCACAACAATAAATTGTTATCTTTCTCTGGAAATATCAGCCCGATATACTGGATACTCTGTGCATTGCTGTTTCACAAACTCGACATTTCACAAAGAATGCATGGCTCATTAGCACTAATTTTGCCACAAAACAATTTTGCGGTTTTTCATAGCTGATATTTCCCTCATCATTACATGAAAAGAACTAAAAAATTGCACAGCTTACTAAGTTTAACAAACTCTTTCAACTTTTGAAAACAATTCGTATTTAAGCAGTGGCTTCTCTGCGTAAATTTGTATGCTAAAAAAAAACAAAATGTAAACACTGACGTCTGCAAAGATTTGCCTATTATAACCCAGCTCAATCTCAAGCTATTTATTATGCCTGCAATTCTCCATGTTTCTTCAAGAGGAATTAAAAACCAGACTTACTTAAAAGCTGAAAATCAAACTTAACTGTATTCTGCTTTATAAGACACTCTAATGCGACAAATTCTGTCTCCTTTCAAGAACATGATTTCATACCCCGGGGGGTACTCCCTATAATGGGCTATACGGGGATGCTCCGCCCGAAAGGGGTACCTTTTTTAGGCTGGAGGTATATGAAAGGGTCGGGATTTCACGAGTTGAAGTATATGAAAGGGTAGGGATTTCGCGAAGAATAGGAAATGGTAGCGAAAACACGAGTTGAAGCATAAAAAAGGTAGGGAAAACTGCAATTTAAGTATTATAAAAAGGGCCTTTCAAAATATATCAAACAGACGCACGCAAAGGCTATATGAAAGGGGTACCATTTTCAACGAAAGTTATATGAAAGGGGTACCATTTTCAATGAAAGGTATATGAAAGGGGTGCCTTTTCTTTCAAAAATGGTATATGAAAGGGTAAGGGTTTGGACCTCGGGGCGGAGCATCCCCGTACAAAACTTTGTTGAGTACCCCCCCCCCCCCCCCCCTCCCCCCCCCGGGTTTCAAACAGCCTAGTTCCTAGACATTCTCGATCTCCTCCTCTCACAGAAAGTTCCAAAGCCATGTAATAATCTGGGAAGGAGTGTTAATCAGTAACATCACTACATAAGGTTGATTCCAGGCACTATCACCTGAGACAAGGCTGGATTTGAAATAAAGAGGACAGAGGGAAACTGAGCAGATAACATGGAGTGAATAATAAGGGCCTGTTTACATAAAACGCAAGATTAGTCTTGTCTCTGATGAGTGTCCCAGGATAAAAAAAAAAACATTTTATTTTACAATCTAGTGGTTTCATCCTAAGAGCCCAGGACGAAACTCATCTCGCCCAAGACAAATTGAGTGTTGATCTCAGCCGAGCATAGACACAAAACAATTTTTTTTCCAATGAGTTGATCTTTGAATTGGACATATTGTGAGAGGAAAGTTCTATGGAAGCTTTAAACTCACCTCAGTCAAGCATTGACTATTACCAACTAGTAAAATTAAACAAAATGGCTGATTAAACTTTCATCCTGGGAAAACTGATAAACATCACTGGAATTTTTCATCATGTTTTATGGCTGTGCTAACAAAATCATCCCAGGAAAAAAAACACATGTAAACAGCAAAAATGAAATAACCAGATACCAAGATGAACTTATCCTGAGACAAAAGTCATTATGGCACAAAACCTCTCATGTGAATGGGCCCTGACTCAGGTTGTTTGATTATAAGTCTGTACTGAAAAAAATTCAAGAAGCATCCAGGGGATCCACATCAATTCTTATGAAGATTGTATTATCTCGAATATAGTTTCGAGTTCTAAGTGTATCCAGAGATACAAACTTAGGGCAACCGAAACCAAGGCTCTTAACCTTGTTTGGCCGCTTAAAGTAATCGCTGTCCCTGTCGCATGACAATCTCCACACTTTATTCTGCCGTGAGCCCATGTCATCATCTTGATCAATAAGAACAAAGTCCACTCGTTGTTGAAAAGGCCACGGAAGTATTGCATCATATTCTCCTTTCATTATTACAACATAAAGTGAAAGATGAGTCCCCTTTCCTTGTCCAAGGCCATTAAGAAAAGCCTCAGCTCGTAGTTTGTAGCCATACTGTCCAGTGTAAAATGGAGGACTGCAAAGTTTCTCCTTTTCCTTCTTGGTAGCAGATTGCTGAAACAACTGCGAGTAGTTGGAGATTTTCCACAGAAATGTTCCATTTGTACATACAAATTCCTGTCTTTGCTCCAGTTCCCTTATTCTTACATGAGCCAAGTCCAGGTGAGCTTGCATATTGTCTTGGGTGTGTTTATCCATCTCATTCCGTCGTCCCTATACAGAAATGTCAGTGTAAATGTCAGTACATAATTATGTACATAACACAGGTGATTAAGTGTGGCATCAAATATTTCATTAATGGATTGTTGTTGTGTGTGTTTCTGTGCATGTTTACACTGTAGTACAATTTTTCAGCCCAAATAGTTGGCTTAGTGTTATCATAGCATGATTCATACATTTTTTCCCCTATTTTGGCATGTGACTTATGGCCAATTCATGAAAATTGAAACCTGCAGAAATTGCAGAAATTTCAAACTTAATAGTTTAATTTTTATTTTCTTTTGTTCCAGATTTAATACCAGAATCCTAAGACAAAGAAAAGTAAAAATCAAATTAGTTTGAAATCATATTAACCTAAAATCATTTTAAACTACAACAAATAATCTGATGCAGTGCAAGAAATTTTGATGAAGCAGGCTGATTTTAAACCTTGCTTTTAAACACAAAGTTCCGGTATAAAAGGAGCCTGACCTGGCCTGGCCATTCTCACCTCCAGTCGTCAATCAACCACTGAAGCATTAACAACTGACAAAAAACATGCGTCATTACTAAGACCATTGCTAACACAATTTGGAAAAACTTAATGAAAGTTATATCAGAAGTCTTTATGAACTTCTATTTCTTGTTTTGCTTAGGTAAAACCTTAGTTTGATTGGATTTTTGAAGCAAATTATATTTAAAGGACGTGCAAGTTAACCATGTTTTGTGACTGAAAGACGCCTTAATTTGCATTTCACACCAAAAAGGTGTGAAATGGGGGAGGAGCTAAGCCTTTTATACCGGAACTTCGTGTTTAACCAGCAGCAAAGGAATCAGGCTGACAAGTCATGCCACATAATTGGTCCATACCAAATGAGCCACCAAAAAGGGGCCAACAAATCATAGCATGTAAACCACCAGGGAATTAACCCTTTCAATGTCCTCGCATCAATTTCAAGATAAATTATGCTTACTGTTGAAGTTCTTTGATTTCTTATTGCGTTTGAAGAATGCAATTCTAATTTTGTGTTGGTTGCCCTGTGCCTTGCATGCAGTAAAATTTGAGATTTTTTTGTGTCCGGTCTTCCAAATGGCCGCCCCTATTGCTTTTTTCAGGGGCTCATTTCCGCCAGAAATTCCTTTGAATGCGTCTCCATAATCTCCGATTACTGCTAGTAGTTATATGGGGTAAGTCTACACAAGCCTAATGGCTCACAACTGCTAGAGCCTAACCCAGTTTCTGTAGCGTAAAGCGACTGAGAGTATTACTACTCCCCCCTGGATGGGATGCTAGTCCATCACAAGGTTATCCCCTAGCATTATGTCGCCTGCATTATGCCCCAGCATTATGTCTCCGGGTGGAGAGAGACAACATAGAGCAAAGTTTCTTGTCCAAGGAAACAATAGGATGGCAGAGACCAGGCTCAAACAACTGACCTTCAGGTTGATAGTCCGACGGCTAAAACTATACCACCTCGCCTTCACATAGTTATATAGTGGTTATATAGTGGTTATATAGTGGTTATATACTGGTTATATACTGGTTATATACTGGTTGGGAAAACTCAAAAATTGTTTAAATATCAAGGTAGTTCATCTTTGGTGATCATTTCCTTAATTCCCATCATCTGCAATCTTAATGATCAAGTATCTGCTGATGAGAGGGGAGTTTGCTAGTGCAGGGTTAAAAATGAAACAATTTAGTCTCCCAAAAGCTTGTAAATAAATTAACATGTAGCAGCCAGCAACTGCGACACAAATTCTCACCTTAAATTTGCACCCAATATCAGTGTACTGACAAGGAACAATGGCAAGAGGACAGTCACCATCTACATCCACATGTGCTGCCATCTGGCACAAGAAAGGCAATAAAGTAGTGATATGGTGTAAAGATAATTCAACATGAATAAAATATTCAATGGTAAGATAAGTCTTCACAAGCCTTATGGCTCACAACTGCTGTAGCTAAACCCGGTTTCTGTAGCATGAAGCGAGTATCACTTCTGTGAGAGAGAGACTGAGCTGAGTATCACTACTCCTCCCAGGATGGGATGCAAGTCCATCGCAAGATTACCTCCCAGCATTATGTCACTGGTACCCATTTATACACCTGGGTGGAGAGAGACAACATGGAGCAAAGTTTCTTGTCTAAGGAAACAACACGACGGCAGAGACCAGGCTCGAACCACCGACCTTCAAGTTGAAAGTCCAATGCTCTAACCACTAGACCACCGTGCCTCCTTGCTTACACTCTATACAACTCGCATCATATGATGCGAGTTGTATAGAGTGTTTGCACATGTCATAAAAATTCAAAAATCTGAAGTATACATCCTACAAAGCTGTTTCTAACAAGGTATGTGGATACTATTGTTATAATCTTTCACAAAATGTTTCAGGTTTTAACAATGTTTTGCTTCCGATTTACAAAGGTTTTAAATGTGTCACGCAATTCATTATGCTATTTCAGATAAGCCATGAAAATAAACATAATTGAACCAGCTGAAAGTTATTTTTGCATTATGGATGCTTATAAGCCAATTTAATGACACTTATAGTGAAAACAATATTTTGTGGTGAAATTTTAGGTGCAATTAAGACTTTGAATGTTTGGCCGCCATGTTGGTGTCCCTTAGAAGTGGGGCACCAAGACGGCCTCTCCATACATTTCCAACTAAAAAATGTCTAATACTCGTTCACCTATAACTCTAGAACGAAATGCTCTTGCGCTTCAAAATTTGACCCAGGGCCGGGTTGTTCAAAGCACGGTTAAGCTAACCCAGGGTTAGCATCAATTTTGATTCCAGTTAAATAATAAAATGGAGATTTTTCCAAAGTATTTCTGCTCTTTAGTTTCGTCTTTGACTTGTCTTCGCATGTAACTTATAATTAGCTTTTGAAAACACTTCTAACAAGAGAAACTAAATCCTCGGTTAAGTTTTAATCCTAAGTTAGCATTAACCAGCTTTCAGATGACCAGATGTGTAGTTTTTAACTCTCTACCATTGAATAAACATTTTGGAATTGAAAACTGTTGTTTAATGCTTCTGAACTTTGATATGACTTATGTGAAAACACTCTATACAATTTTCGCTTGACGCAAGAAGTGCGCACTAGAAAAGATCACCCGCGACAAAGTTGTGCCATCTAAATCAGCCTTAAGAGAAGAAAATTATTTGCAGGCTTGAGTTTCTTGGAGGACAGGGCAATTTATGAGTTACTTGTGCAAGGACTCAAGCTAATTGAATTGTTTCAGAGAGCTGGAAGGCAAAATACAAATTTTCGTGCCTCAACTTGCAACTTCACACACATGTTTTTAAACAAGCTAACAAAGCATAATGCACTGCCATAAAGATGGACTATTCCATTACCTGGTCTCTAGGTATGTCTGTCCTACCACAGTTATTAATGCACTTTATTGGAACTCGTTTGCAATTTTCAAGATGGGTCTGAAAAAAAGGAATTACAAGAAGATGATATTATTTTGAAGAATAACTGTTCTGTTGTACAGTCAAACCTCTTTAATACAGTCACTGAAGGGACAGTCACAAGTCTCCATATCATAGAGGTGTCCGCATTACAGAGGTGTCCCTATTATAGAGGTGTCTGTATTATAGATGTCATTATTATAGGTGTCCGCATTATAGAGGTGTCCGCATTATAGAGGTGGCCATATTATAGGTGTCTATTTTATAGAGGTGTCCGTTTTAAGGTGTCCGTATTATCAGAGGTTGGGATTTTAGGAATTTTGGCATCTTCGAGACCATGGGAACTGTCGTTAATAAGGTGTCCCTACTATGCAGGTGTCCATAAGGAGGGGTTCCACTGCAATTAAATTAATGGTAAAAAGTTAACACACAAAAAGATGACCGTAACAATGTTCACAGAACAGCACTCTTATTGAGAATCTAGGGGTGCTTACCATTTGTCAGAACTGGCCGGCCAGACCGGTCCGTTTGTAACTAGAATGCATACTATTTCCAAATTTACCAGTCTGGCCGACCAGTTCTGGCAAATAATGGAATAATATTAACGAGTTAAGCGGTCCGGCCAGGCAGTTCTAGGTAAGCGCCCTAGGTTTGCTAGGTAACTAAAGTCACACATAAGCCATAGGGGGCCCACATGGCAGGACCTTAAACAAGTTTGCTTAGGATAAAACAACAAGGAGAATTGCTACTCCAATTTGGATGACATGTTTTCCCCAATTAGTAGTCCACTTGTGCACACCTAATAGAATCGAAATGTTTATTGATAGATTGATGTTATTCCATGGCAGGGGTACTCCTAGCATTGATTCCTCGCGAAGCATGGTTTATAAATTTGTCGCAGGTGGATTGCTTTAGGGCGGTGGAATCTTGGGTTCCCTTTTTATACATCTATATATTGGGTTGGTGTCCTCAAGTTGCCTAGCAACAAAACCTCAACAATGCTCCAATAGGCCTTTATCACGCGGCGGCCATGTTGACTCCCCGGAGAATAAAATGCTTTGTTTTTGCCCGTCCAACCTTGTTTTCAACTTTTTCACTGTGTGGCTGAGCGACGTAAATCTTTTGTTTTTGTTTTTTTATATACAAAATGGCGGGGCGTGATAAAGACCTATTGACGTCATCCAGTGTGACAAGCGACTGGGAACAAGAATGTCTCAATTTCAAATTTCGGGCCTATTGTGGCCATGCCACCCAACCTCTCCAGTTAAACACAAAATTCCATCTCTCCCTCCCCCGTCATAAAAATTTGGCAGTGCACTTTTCCCTGAGCTTCTGCAAGACATGTATTTCTAGTTATGTTTGCTGATATAAATTTATACTCCTTGGTAAATGAGACAATTATTACTGAAGGGCTTTCTGCAAAAGGGGCAAAAGTGACGATTTTGGCCTAAAAGAAATCCAACCATTCCTACTTTTTTTGCATGCTCTACAGATTTAGGCATTGAACAAGTTCAAGTTCATTTTTTATTCACACTTATTTCATTACAGTAAAATATTCCAAAATTAAGAGAAAGCTAAAGGAGAAAGAATTACATAACAAATATGAAATTACATTTAACAAGGGAGAAGTGTGTAGTGGCCAAAGGAGCAAAAGCTTTCAAGTTAGCCACTGCCACAGTAAAATTATCTAATTGAGGGAGGAAATAAATTCACATAATTATTACAAGGCTCAATATTAGGGAACAAGGATTTGTATTTATTTAATATTTTTTCAGAAAGGCTAAACACCTTCAAACAATGGCTATTCAATTTTCCTAATGTTTAACACAAAATCTGCAGTGCATGCAAAGCGTTGGCATGTTTAAAATGCTTCTTAGCTTAGATTAGCGTATTATAATTTGTAATTAAATAAGTTAAGTATTGTAATTAGTAATAAGTTAAGTATTGTAATTAGTTATTTTTATCGATTGTTCCTGCATGAAAAGCCCCTTTGGGGAGGACACAATAAAGTATACATGTTTGTATGTATGTAAATGCAAGGGTTTCATCAGAGAAACTTAATTGTGAAAGCATGAAATGCTTTTATTGTTTTGAGGTGTTTGGACCCACAAACATGACCTTTTGACCATTTTGCATAAAGCATTGTTGTTTCCTGAGATGTCCGCTATGATATTTGCTGCAGTGAAAAACAAAACTGTTGGTTGAGATTTGAACTTCAGAGTTCATGTTTGTTGTCACATTTCAGACTCCTGGGCTGGGTTGTTCAAAGCATGATTAACCTATCCCAGGGTTATCGTCAATTTTGATTGCAATTAAACAATTAACCAATTGAGATTTTTCCAAGGTATTTTTGCCCTTTAGTTTTGACTTTGATTTGTCTCTGCATGTAGCTTTAAATAGCTTTTGAAAACGTTTTTAACAAAAGAAATAAAATCGTCTGTTAAGTTTTAATCCTGGGTTAGCGTTAATCAGCTTTCGAACAACCAGACCCTGGGTACTCCCCTTGGTATTGGGAGTCCCTGACTTTTGGGCGGCCACCCTGCATAGGCCGAGCCATGTGTGTGAAGCGGGCGGACATTTTGAAGACTTTGTTTTTGTTCAGTTTTATCTGTTTATATAATTGAGTTTTGTATTAGACTAACACGATTAGCCTGTTATTCAAAAACACAGTAAGGGGACACCTCTCCTGGTCCCAGCCACTCATACAATCTTTGTAATTATCACCTCTATTAAAGGGACACCTCTATTAAGGGAACACTTCTCCTTGTCCTGATGGTGTCCACTTAATAGACGTTCCACCGTACATAGAATACTCACGGGAAGGTTGAGAAGGTCTCCTGTCCACTCACACTCGTTACCGCTGTTGTAACATTTCACTGCTAAAGACAGCACTGTTCTTTTACATGCTCTGTCTGGGTAAACCTAAAATGCAACAAAATAAGAGTATGAAGAAAACAATAAGCAATATACAACAGCGGACTTCGTTGAGTCCTGGGGTGGGGGAAGGGGGGGGGGGGGGGGGTGGGGGGGTACTCTCGTATGTAAGTTATATGGGTATATGCCACCATTACAATATTATTGAAGGGTATGGTTTTCAAGCAGTTTAGTCTGGGATAGGGTATAGAAGATTTCAAATCAGAGACTTTTGGTCTAGAATAGGGTATAATTTGCCAGAAAACTGATCAGTGGCAGGAAGAATTATGTCTACAATAGGAATTCAAACTCGGAAGAGAAAGAGCCTTCCCTTAATGGAAATAACATAATTGCAGCAACATTGTTGACAGATGGTTTTCCATTAAAAACACTAATAGTGATACAGTTCTAAAAGTAACAAATCTGGGATAGGGTAGGGATTTTCTATGTCTAGTCTAGTATAAGGTTGCAAAATCAGCAGAACATGTTTGGTATAGGGTAAGGGTTTTAGAGTCCCAGCAGCTCACCCCCACCCAAAAGTATACAGAGTAACCCCATCATCACACATTTGGCCCCAAGCTCGTGGACAAAATGTGTGCAAATGGGTGGTTTTCATGGCGTCCATGTTGGTGGTCAAAATAATGAAATTTCCATCCTTTATTTTTATGCAAATTTTTTTCTTGTTTGTGACCACCAACATGGATCCCATGATACAGACATTTATACTGGGAAAGAATTACAACATTTACTGGATAATGTTACCCACTCTTTCTGCAACTAGTCTTAGAGAATATTGTTAAATAGTAGGGGTACCCTTCAAAACAACATGCTACAATAAACATACAAAAGAATAAATAAGCTAAAATTTATCTCGTGTCCAAATGATGAAGATTGCAAAAAGAAGGATCAAAGAACAATACCACTAGATCTATGGCTCAATAGCTTTCACTTGATTATCACACCTTAGAATTCTATCTACAGACTCAAGTGGTAGAAACACGCATATCATGTTTGTGTGACTCAAGATTTGAAATCATGACTATCAGAAGGAAAGAATGGGTTAAATAAATGTGATCTACTTACAAAAAATGGCTTAAATAGGATGAGGCCTCTTTAAGTCATCTACTGTAGTTACAATACATTTAGGTTGAAGATATCTTAGCACTGTCTGAATCAAAACTGGATGGATCTTTATAAGATGCCAAGCTTTTGATAACACATTAATTACTTAACCACTCAAATGTCTACAGGTATATATAGCACACTTAATTGACATGTTCCAGATGCAATAAACCTTCAATATTCTATAGCACAAATTTTCAAAAATGTTCAGACATATTATTACTTTAAAAACAGCAACACAGAAACATACTGCAAGGAGGTTTCATCTGAATGGCCACACTTAATAATTTCATTTGCAGACTGTAAATGTTTTGCCAAGATACATAACTGTGGTTTTGATTCTGAGAGGGTGAGCCTCAAAGAGTAAAATTGTGTAATATAGTCTGTGAAAGGTGGCAAAAGAAGACAAAATTATGAGACAGCTTGCTGTTGCCTTATGAAAATGGAAACTCACACAGTTTGCAAAAACAATTATTGTTAGATAATAGATCTGAGGCCATGCTGAGATCAAAAACTATTTTTGTTTAAAATGAAAACTATCCCACACAATTGCATGCAAACTGCACTTTTCAAAATCCTGTTATATATTTGTACAAGAGATTGAAATTCACACTTATTAAATAAGGTATTGGTTTACCAGACTTTATCAGATTTAAGATAAAAACTTTCTGACCTTGGGCTCTGACTAAAAGACAATATTTTTAGGAAGCGAATCTCAAATTGATTTCCTGGTGGGCTAAATTTGGAAAACGGCTAAAGAAATTGATAAATTACTGGGGGAAAAGTTTATTCATTATGATGTAAAAGGAAATTTAATTACCACTGTCTGTTAGCCCTAAATTGCAAGCAGATGTTGTGGAAAAAAGACAGAGGGGATTGTAGAAGTTGATAAGCAACCTTTAATCTTATCTCACTGCCTTGCTATCAAGGAAAGCAACAGAATGAAATTTGAGTTTTGTTTCACATCATTTAGCTGAAATGGCCATACAAGCTGTAAATAATAGCTGTTAATAATAATGAAACATCCTTAGTTAATGTCTTCATTACCCCTCATACTCCATAATACAACCTTGAAACTAAAAAAAGAACCCAAAATTAATTCTGCACAACACTGAAAAACAACTGAACTGCACCACTTAAAAAAGTCAGATCTGCTTATCAGCTTTTACTGAGGGTCATGCTGAGAATTTCATCCAGTCTCAATAGTTAGAGCCATATTGTTTTGTACAGCATAAAATAATTTTATTATAGTACACAGTACCACAGGAAAGTACTTATTTAAAAATAACAGATTACATTTGAATGGTCCAATGAAGGATTTCATTCACCATGTACATATAGCTTAAGCTAGCATTTTGTACAGCATAGTAAAGAGTTCCACAGGAAAGTACTGCTTAATAGCTTTCATTTGAATAGTCACGCTAAGTTAAAAACCAAGGTTTACATACATGTACCCACGCAGAGATCGTAAATAAAAAAATTGTGTTTATAAGAAAGTGTCTCTCACAAATTCAGCATATTTGAAAAAAAGGTATGATCACAAAAGAAAAAAAATGGCTAGCTGCCCACAATATAAACCATGTTTGGATTATAAAGATCCACTTCACAGCCAGAGGAAGGAAAGACACTTGAGCCGTGGATCAAGGGTGGAAATTAGGGACTGATTATGCCAGACCAGAGGGAGACCTCCACTGCCTGATTTCCATTTTATACTTGACTCTGCATTTTTTCTTACAACTGACATAGAAGAATATTGAGAAGGGTGATAAAAACAACAAAGATTCTCGAAGTCTCAAAGGTGACCTTTTGTGGTGAAAATTAGTCACAGGTGTGGCTGTTGGCTATGATCATCTTTCACCAGTCAGAAAAATATAGACACTGCAGTCTCACACATGCAATGTCCTTGCTGTAAGACTAGTCTGATAATAATATTATTCCAGATACTGAATTTACAGAAAATGAATACAAGCTGACATTATGCTACTATCGGTGCATTCTATTGTAACTAATGTATTTATTTTTTTATTTTGACTATATATTGGTCCTTTCAGTTTAGGAATAACAGAATGTATACATGTACATGGAATATAGCTATTTTCTTCATGATTTATTTACAGATAGGATAGCTATGATAACAGACTGGGTGATCTCACTTGGTACTTTTCATTTTTTTAACCCTTTAAGCCCTAATATCAAAATTTAAATTCTCACTTCTAGTCCTATACATTTCCTATAAAAGTAGTGAGGAGAAATTGTTTGGATATCAAGAGAACTCATCTTGTGTGATCATGTCCTTAATTCTCATGACCTTTTTGATTGATAAGACAATAATATTACAAGGAGAAATTTGATGTTGATCACTCTTAGAGTTTAAAGGGTTAACCCTTTCATTCCCAGAGTGAATTATGTCAATTATGGAGACATGTACTGCAGTTCTAATTCTTGAGTCTGTCACTGAAATTTTACGGTGTGACCATTCAAATGACACCTCTGCATGGTATCGTTTTACAAAATGAAATTTGGGATCAATTTTTGTTTTTAAAAATTTGATGTTTGGCACTTGTCTTCTGAGAATTAAATGTCTTTTTACTGTACAGGTCTATATGTTACTGGTTTTAAAATGGTCTGATGTATAGTCACACCTCTTTACAGTGTACTGCTACCCTCAGACAGCATTATCCAGCCGCGTGACAGAATTTTAGTGAATGAATAAGAAGGTGCGACAATAATGACTGTAACTTATTGGTATTAGTCTGAGTTTGAACTGGTCTCATGCAAAATGTCTTAGGCTCCAATTAAGATATCATTGATCAACCATACATGTCAAATCAAGTTAATTAGAGCACACCTCATGAGGTAACGTATTTTCGTGTCTACATTATTAAACATCTTGTTTCGTTAAAAAAACCTGTCTAGAATTAATGCCAATGTGAATAATGTTCCCTAAATGAAAAAAATCCCGGGGGTATTTAATATAGAGGGGGCATTTATTAAATAAATGGATCATTTTGGATCTTTTGTGGAGACACTCAAGTCAGACACAGGAGCTGCGAACACCAATAAGCTGAAGACACTTATGGATGACCATGATGTGTGGAAATTCCACCATAGAGCTCAGATGTGTCCAACTTAGAAGTAATACAAGGAACAATGAGATAAAAACAACTTTTTGTACGTCATTAAAGTGAAACCAATGACCTTATGGAGTTCTGTGAAGTTAATTATCCTCAGACCTCCGTTTAATAACATCCAGCTGTAATCGTAATGTTCAGAACGATAAAAACCTACAAAAAAGTGCCAAATTTTCATGAATGCAACTATATTTTTAATTGGATCATGCGATCAGTTAAGGCTGATAGCTCAAATCTGTAAGTCAGGCACGAGAAATTGCTCCACAGTTGGAGTTGGCGTTAGATTGGAGTTTTGGACTCGCAGGCGTGAGACTCACACCTAAGGCATGAGACTTGGCAGGTATAACTTTGAATCCTATGAACTTTAATTAGTAATTTCAATGTACAAAACACTTATCAGTGCAATATATTGTATCATTTAGAAGTTTTGATCAAAGGAAAAAAAATGTTTTGTTGGAGTTGTACTGTAACACAATATTCAATTTTGATCTGTAGCAACATTGAAATGCGAGCGAGCGGTCACTTACCAAAGGTTAAAAACAACAGAAAAATTCAAATCACCAGCATTAAAAGTGGTCATGGTCTCTTTCAAGAGGTTTTTACCAGAATGATTTGACAAGGAAAATTCAGGTATTTTGGAAAAGTAGTTGCTTAGGAGAGATGCTTGCTTACTTGTGAGACATGGTCACACATGGAGAAAAAAATCATGATACGGAGCAAACTAATCTCGTACGTGAAATCAAACATCAAGCAGTTCCGGTTGATAGCCGTGTTAGAATGCAAAACAGTAGTATTTTTTGCGTTGGTCATACGAATGTGCGCGGTTCGGCACCTCGCACCTTTGCGAGTGAGCCAGAGAAAAAAACCCGACTGTTTTGCAGTCTAATAGCGTGTAGGTTACGTTTCCATTCTAGCCTCAAAAAAAGTCATCAAATTGATGAGATAGGCGAACATATTTCACAAGCGAACGATGTAGAACGAATGTCAACAGAGGCAACAAATAGCCCATAATTTTGCTATTCCATATTTGGAAATGAAACCTCAGACCCAGTCTCGAACTACTAACAGGACTCGGAAATAATGGCTTCGTTCGTTTCGACAAAACTTTGCAGTTGAACATGTTACATTACAGGTTATTTGTGGAAATTTTCTGCCTTAGCATTCTCCAAATATATCAACACTTCTATTGTATATACACATTGCACTCCTATACTTGTATTGCGCATGAGCAAAGGGCATGTGCTCGACGCCATCATGGAAGTAAATGTACTTGTTGTGTTCCACGAAACACTCTGCCTTGTTGTTTGAAGTTACAATATTCTGGCGACGAGGATGGCAGAAATCACATCCATACCACCCTTTGATCCCTTCGAACAGGCTGGTAGCGTCGGTCCGCGATGGACCAGGTGGAAAACCAGACTACAATATTACATCGATGCACGAGGAATTACGGTCGACAATCGGAAACGAGCTTTGCTACTTCACCTCGCCGGGCCAGCCGTCCAGGACATCTTTGCTACGCTCTCGGACACTGGCACTACGTACAGGGAAGCTATCACTTCGCTGGAGACGTATTTCTCCCCTCAAAAGAATTTACAGTTCGAACGACATTCGTTCCGTCAGGCACATCAAGCGCCAAATGAACCGATCGACCAGTACGTCACTCGTCTGCGCCGTCTTGGGGAAAATTGTGAATTCGACAAATATTGTCCCGATGAAGCCATCAAGGATCAGTTAATTGAACATTGTTCGTCCGCCATACTCCGTAGACGCCTGTTGCGTGAAAAATCGTCAGTAACACTCAGCTCTTTATTGGACATTGCCCGTTCAATGGAATCGGCCAATTTTCAAGCGACAAACATTGAAAACACCTCGTCCCAGGACCACTCCGAACACGCTCACCAGCTTACAACACCGACAGATCTAGAAGAAGACGAGCGAGCGAATTTTATCTCTGCCAGGCGACGACAATGCACACATTGTGGAAACCAGGCGGACCACAAGCCAAGAACCCCCAGGTGCCCTGCCTTTCGTAAGACCTGTTCTCAATGTGGAATTCAACACCATTTTGGCCGTGTTTGTATGAAGAGAACCCCAACACTGGGCCGTCCACAGTTGCAGCAGGCTGAGAACCCGAAGGTCCAGTACGCATGTCATTCTCCTGTTGATGAAACTGGGACTGAGCATGACTGAGTAAGGACGTGATATCTATTGCTCCGTATTTTTCGTTGTACTCTTCCATGCGTTTCGTTATTTTACATGGAATTTTCATCACCACTCTCATCCCTGTTTAAACGGAAAACGAGAGGAAGCACTTCACCGACCAGCGAGACTATTTCCCCCGAAACGAAGCGGTTGAAAGAGAAAGAACCCCAAGCGGACGCGGACGCCATTGTATCGTCGCCAAAGACGAAGAACGATTCTGAAGACGTGGTTCTTTCAGCCCTCGATATGGCTGAGGATTTTGCCTCCAAAATAGACTTAATATTATCAAAGTTGAGCCAGCTGGAAAGCATTGGTTCAAAAATGAATATTTTGCAAGACTCGGTGGATCAAATAAACCAAACGGTTGCTAACCTTCAAAGCGAATTTCACCGCTTAAAGGGAGACGTACAAAATACAGTCGAAGAAACAAATACGCTTCAGAAAAGCGTAAAATTCCTGAATGATGAAGTGGAAGCTAGTAAGAAAAAACTCCGAGATGCTGAAGAGAAGTCAAAGAAGGAGATGGAAGACCTGCGCCTACAGCTCTTAAATTACGAAGTGTACAGCCGCCGCGAAAATCTACGCTTCTACGGCGTTCCAGAAATCGAAGAGGAAGAGAACACTGAGGCCGTTTTGAAAACCTTCTTGGAGAAAGAATTAAATGTGGAAAACACTAAGCATATTGAGTTCCAAAGAGTTCACCATGTTGGTAAAAGAGATCGAAACACAGGGGAACCCAGGGCCATCATAGCACGCTGCCTTCGCTTTAAAGACCGAGAAAAACTCTTCTCTCTCCGACGCAACATCGATAGCCAGTCGAATTTCGGTATTGGCCCTGATCTTCCGAAGCAGGTGATTGATATGAGAAAGAGGCTTATTCCAATGATGGTGCAAGCAAGAAAAGATGGAAAACGAGCAGCCTTTAGCAGAATAGAACCTTATAAACTCTTTATTGATGGCGTAGAGGTAAAATAGTGATAAGCGATGGTTTTTTCTTTTCGTTCCTTTAATTATCTTAGGTGAGGCAGACCTCTCGACTCTAGGCCCGCAAGCTGATTAGTAAATATCTGCTAAGCCTCAAGCCTCTAAAAATATTCCAGTTGTTTATATATAGAATTTGCATGAAGTAGTTCACTAATATTTTTTTCTCGTTTCTATTAGGAGCCCTCATTTAGCATATTCCTTAGTTCTTTTGTAGTTCGCCTAAACAAAAAGTCGAACACTTGATTCTAGTCCAAGCGTAGCTTAACAGTTTAATTTTCACACTGGCTACGTTTTTCATCTCGCTTTTTTTGTGTTGTTATGTATGTTATTTTATATCTATTCCCTATGCACTTAATCAAGTAGGCAATGTGTTAATTGTTTGGGTATCAGTATTCCTTCTGGGATTAACAGCTACTGTTGTTGTCTTTCATCCACTAAACGTATGCAAATTTCAATGGATTGCAAAAACCTGAAATTTAAAACTCTCTCGCTGAACGTTCGGGGTATTCGTGCGTTTGAAAAACGTAAGTCTATTTTCAAAAGGCTTACCAAGCAAAATTCAGACATTTGTTTTTTACAAGAAACGTACAGCACGGAAGAGATTGAAAATCAATGGAAAAAGCAGTGGTCCGGAGACATTTTTTTTGCTCATGGCTCTAACCATAGTCGTGGGGTCGCCATCCTTATAAGAAAATCCTTTGACTTCAAGTTGAAATCAGTTCGATCGGATGAGGAAGGGAGATACCTTATTCTTGAGACAATTATTCAAGACGTCCCATTCCTTCTAGTGAATATTTATGCTCCCAATACCACCTCTAAACAGTCTTTGTTCTTCCGAACATTGTCTGAACTCATCTATGATGAGGGATACAATGAGTCTGACTACCAAATTATATTAGGAGGGGACTTGAACGTAACTATGGATCCAGGCCTAGATTGCTCGGGTGGGAACCCTGTGTTAAAAGATTCAGTTAGGTGTGTGGAGGACATGATGATGAGTTATGATTTAGTTGACATCTGGCGAATCCGCAATCCCAAAAGTAAGAAATATTCTTGGCGACAAAAAAGCCCAATTATTCAAAGGCGCCTTGATTATTGGCTCATTAGTGATTCCTTACAAGATGATGTAGCTAAAGTCGACATAGTGACAGCTATAAGAACGGATCACCATGCAATAACTTTAGAAATTGATAGTCTAGATGATCAGCAGCGTGGCCCATCTTTTTGGAAGTTTAATAACAGTCTATTAGATGATGCTGCCTTCGTTGAACGTTTACGCGAAAACTTTCCCAAGTGGCTGGATGAAATTAATTTCTGCGATGATTTGAGAGTTAAATGGGACTGGATTAAATACAAAATTCGCGAGGAAAGTGTATCGTATAGTAAAGTGAAGGCTAAGGAAAGGAGAAATAGAATTCAAACAATTGAAAACAGGCTTAAAATATGTGAGGAGAAAATAGCAGAATCACCGACACAAGAAAATCTAGCCAACCTCGAATCGGCCAAGGCAGAGTATGAAAAAGAATATGATTACATCGTAAGAGGCTCAATCATTCGGTCCCGCGCTACGTGGTTTGAACAAGGGGAAAGGAATAGCAAGTATTTCCTAAATCTAGAAAACAGAAATAAGAAAAAAAGCTGCATACGAAAGCTTATTCGCACAAATGGAGAAGAGACTACTGCTCCGGACACTATTATGAATGAAATTCATAATTTTTATTCGGAACTTTATGACGAAAAGTCGGGAATACAAACTGATTATTCAACTTGTCCCTTTTTGGAAGATACTCTCTCATCTCCTAAGTTAACTGACTCAATGCGTCAAACGTGCGAGGGCCAACTAACATACTCCGAATGTTTCAAGGTGCTGTCTACCTTTAGTAACGATAAAACGCCTGGTAACGATGGGCTCACTATAGAATTTTACAAGTTCTTTTGGGCAGAAATCGGAACGCTTCTAGTGGACTCATTAAATTTTGCGTATTTTCATGGAGAATTGTCAAATTCTCAAAAACAAGCCGTGATAACTTTAATTGAGAAAAAAGACAAAGACAGGAGATGGATAAAAAACTGGAGACCAATTTCTCTAGTAAATGTTGATGTTAAAATTGGTTCAAAAGCTATCGCTAAGAGGCTAGAAAATGTCCTACCACATATTATTCATTATGATCAGAATGCCTTTGTGAAAGGACGAACTATTTTTGATGCAGCTCGTACGATTAGCGATGTAATGGAATTTACAAAAATACGAGATTATCAAGGTATAATGACTGCAATAGATTTTGAGAAAGCTTTTGATTCTTTAAATTGGAACTTCCTTCTCAAATCATTAGAATTCTTTGGCTTCGGGGAATCCTTCTTGGGGTGGATCAAAACGTTTTACAAGAATATATCAAGTTGTGTTATCAATAACGGTTTTTCCACCCCCTCTTTCAATCTTAAACGGGGTGTTCGCCAGGGTGACCCACTCTCGCCATCTCTTTTCATATTAGTACTTGAATTATTAGCAGTATCCATACGAAACAACGATCAAATTAAAGGTATTGCAGTTGATGACTCTGAAATCAAATTAGTTATATTCGCTGATGACATGACCTCATTTGTTAGGGACAAACTGTCGTACCGCACTCTTTTTAATACCGTTGATTTGTTTAGTACATACTCCGGATTGAAGGTTAATCACGACAAAACGGAAATTCTTCTACTGGGAAATATGGAAGTAAGCCCTTCGGAACTAGGTGTAGATGAAATAAGTAAGGCCATAAAAATTCTGGGGGTTAACTTTACCTATAATCACTCACTTTTTTATAAGTTAAACTTTGAATCAATCGAGAAATCTCTAAGAGGATTGTTGAAGGGCTGGAGCTGGAGAGGACTTACACTACTTGGAAAAATCCAAGTGATTAAATCTTTCGCCATACCAAAGATCTTGTACAGGGTCGCTCTCGTTTCAAACAAAAACGAGTTTATCAAAAAAATAAATTCTTTATTATATTCTTTTGTTTGGAAAGGACAAGATAAAGTAAAGCGCACAGCACTCATTAACCCTATTGATAAGGGAGGCTTGAAAATGCCTGACATTGAGTCAATGATTTCGGCCCAAAGAATAACTTGTATCAAGAGATATCTCTCTACCAACCCCGCTGGCTGGAAGATTTTTCTAGATTTTTATCTCAAAAAAGTAGGGGGGAAATTTTTGTTTCATTGTAACTTTAACTATAGTAAACTACCGTTAACTCTTCCAGATTTCTACAAAGAATGCATTGTGACATGGACCCGATTAAACGAGTACAATCCCTCCTCATCCTCTGAAATCGCAAACCAAGTTATATGGAACAACCAGTGTATTTGCATTGAATCTAAGTCAATTTATAACAGTAGGCTGATTGATCTTGGAATCGTAAGAATTGGAGACCTCTACGACATACGGGGAGAGTTCAAGTGGTACAAGGAACCCTTATATTCAACTCTTTCGCCAGTGGAACACTTTTTACTTTTCAGTCTTATCAATGCTTTTCCAGAAGAATGGCGCAAAGTATTAAAAACAAATAAGAATTCTATCTCCTCAGTAACTCATGATCTAATCGAATCTGATTTCATTTTACGTATTGAAGGGAAAAAAGTCAATTTCCAAAATCTTAAATCAAAGTCATTATATGACAGTTTTGTTTCTAAAATATCCAGTATACCAACAGCACAAAAAAAAAAATATAACGAATTCGACAAATATTGTCTCGATGAAGCCATCAAGGATCAGTTAATTGAACATTGTTCGTCCGCCATACTCCGTAGACGCCTGTTGCGTGAAAAATCGTCAGTAACACTCAGCTCTTTATTGGACATTGCCCGTTCAATGGAATCGGCCAATTTTCAAGCGACAAACATTGAAAACACCTCGTCCCAGGACCACTCCGAACACGCTCACCAGCTTACAACACCGACAGATCTAGAAGAAGACGAGCGAGCGAATTTTATCTCTGCCAGGCGACGACAATGCACACATTGTGGAAACCAGGCGGACCACAAGCCAAGAACCCCCAGGTGCCCTGCCTTTCGTAAGACCTGTTCTCAATGTGGAATTCAACACCATTTTGGCCGTGTTTGTATGAAGAGAACCCCAACACTGGGCCGTCCACAGTTGCAGCAGGCTGAGAACCCGAAGGTCCAGTACGCATGTCATTCTCCTGTTGATGAAAATTGTGATGCATTTCAACTCAACCCTAGACAAGCAAAGGCAGACATCACAGTTGACATTGAAGGTACCCCTGTCCAAGTCTGTATTGATTCAGGTGCAACAGCGAACACTATTGACTATGCAACTTATGAAACACTAAACGCTGCTAAAACGTTGCCTTTAAATCCGACAGATGTGAAACTTCGCCCATATGGAGAAGACAACCCTGCACCAATTCCCCTCGCTGGATCGTTCTTCGGATTAATCACCACTCCTTCAGGGCAGATGGATCTAACAAGATTCCTTGTGTTAAAGGCTCAAAATGCTGGTTGCCTCCTCAGCCGTGAAACTTCCACCCGTCTGGGAATGTTGCATGTTGCGGCTTCCATTACTACAGAACATTCTCCCGCTCACGGGGAATACCATTACCTCCTTGATAAGTTCCCAGCAGTGTTTAGTGGTGAGATCGGGAAGCTAAAGGACTACCAACTTGAGCTTAGCATTGACCCAACTGTACAGCCCATGGCACAAAATTCACGTCCTACGCCCATACACTACTGTGCCAAGGTGGAAGCTAAGCTGAAACAACTCGAAGACCAGGACATAATCGAGCCTGTCACTGGCCCCACACCCTGGGTATCACCAGTCGTCATTGTCGACAAGCCTAATGGAGATATAAGACTGTGTGTAAATATGTGCAAGCCTAACGAAGCTCTTCTTCGTACACACCACCCGTATCCAACTTCAGAAGAAATTCTCCAAGACCTGAATGGGTCCAAGTTCTTTTCTAAGATTGATCTCAAGGAATGTTATCATCAAATTGAACTTGCTGAACCTTCTCGCCACCTGACAACATTCAAAACTCACGTTGGTCTCCGGCGATACAAGCGCCTGCCGTATGGAGCATCTGTGGGATCCGAGATATGTCAGCATGTCATTGGCCAAGTCTTAGAGGGATGTCCAAACGTCAGGAACATTGCCGACGACATCCTTGTCCATGGCACCACTAAAGAAGAACACGACAAATCCCTAGAGAAAACGTTGCTTCGTCTCCAAGAAAAAAATCTCACGGTCAACCCAGCGAAGTGTTTGTTCGGTGTCACAGAACTGGCCTATTATGGATTCCACATCTCAGCACTAGGAGTGTCCCCAGATAAGGATCGTGTCCAGGCAATCAAACAAATGCAGCCACCTACCACAGCCACCGAAGCAAGAAGTTTTCTAGGATTAGTCAACACAGTGGCCCGTTTTGTCCCAAACTTAGCTGCTATGACAGAGCCTGTACGACGACTTACACACAAGAACTCTCCATGGTCATGGGGCCCTGTGCAATCTGACGCCTTTGACAAGCTGTGTAACCTTATCTCGAGTGACACTGTTCTAGCTCATTTTGACCCCTCCCTACCCACTCAAGTACGCCATGATGCTTGCAAGATTGGAATTAGTGGTGCCTTAACTCAGAAACATCCTGATGGATCTATAAGGCCTGTCTCATATGCAAGCTGTAGTCTCTCACCAGTGGAGCAGCGTTACAGCCAAACAGAAAGAGAAGCCTTATCTGGAGTGTGGGCATGTGAAAGATTTCATTTTTACATTCATGGCAGTCAATTCGACTTGGTTGGTGATCACAAACCCTTGGAAGTTCTCCTCAATGGTCGTGGTAACCCATCACCAAGAATTGAACGTTGGCGATTGCGACTACAACATTACAACCCCCGAATCGTTTACCAACCTGGAATCGAAAATGCTGTTGACATCCTTTCACGCAAACCGGTGCAGACCGACACACCCAGAGATCCAGTAGAAGACTACATAAACGCTCTTATTGTGGATTCTTTTCCCTCTGCAATCACCCTCCAAGAACTGCTCGTTGCATCAGAATCTGATCCCACACTAAAAATCGTCAAAGAGTGTCTTGACACTGACAACTGGAAAACTGCACCAAAGCCCTTTCAAGCTCTAAAAGAGGAACTTTGCCAGAAACGAGGCCTTGTTCTGCGAAACAATCGAATTGTAATTCCTGATGTACTGAGGCCTCGCATCCTTCAGCTAGCACACGAGGGGCACCAAGGCATCACCAAAGTTAAACAGCATCTCCGGCAAAGAGTTTGGTGGCCTGGCATGGACATGCAAGCTGAGAGATATGTGCATGAATGCTTTGGTTGTCAAATCGTGGGCCCAAAGCCTCCCCCAGAGCCCCTCAGAATGACAGATCTGCCAAGACAAGTTTGGCACACAATTCATGTTGACTACTGCGGCCCATTCCCAACAGGCGAGTACCTCTTTGTTGCTGTTGATGAGACCTCAAAGTATCCTGAGGTCCACGTCACACACTCAAGTTCAGCAGCTACAGCCATTAACCACCTCAATCAAATGTTTGCAACGCATGGGATCCCTGAGGTTATCACGTCCGACAACGTCCCATTTGGATCAGGCGAGTTTACTGCATGGTGCAAACAAATGGACATCAAGCATCGCAGAATCACCCCCCTTTGGCCAGCTGCCAATGCTCAAGTGGAGCGGTTTAATGAAACCCTGGAAAAAACCATCCGAATTTCAAATGTAGAGGGGAAGAACTGGCGTTCTGAACTGTTTGTTTTCCTAATGAACTACCGAAATACCCCACATTCATCCACTGGGGTGTCACCCGCATCTTTGATGATAAATCGTCACATCAGAACCAAGATCCCATACCTGGATCTGTCTCGACCTTCAAAGGTCCTTCAATCTGCATGTTCCAACAACAATCTGCGCAAGTCGAAGGCAAAGGAGTACATGGACAAACGACACAAGGCGACTCCTTCCGATATCCGTCAAGGGGATCAAGTGTTGTTACTTCAAAAGCGTGCCAACAAGTTAACCACAAGATATGACCCAAGGCCTTTTACGGTCATCAGGAAGAAGGGAGTCAGCGTCGAACTTGCCAGAGGAGAGGCACGATTGTTCAGGAATTTATCCATGGTCAAGAAAGTAGTCGCTTCAACAAGGAACATTGAACAATCTGGAAGCCCTGTTCAAGAAGGGCGAATCCCCAGATATCTGAACGTTACAGCACCCAACACTGGACATACTGGGAGGCCTTCTCGAGAACGGCACATCCCCAGTTATTTGAACGATTATATTTTATGCTAGGACGTTTTAGACTCTCGTGCTTAGGCATACTCCAACTGTCAAGCATAGTTTAGTCATTGTTGTTGTTCTATCACTTGTCACCCGTTTACACCTTCTTAGGAAAAGGGGGATATTGTATATACACATTGCGCTCCTATACTTGTATTGCGCATGAGCAAAGGGCATGTGCTCGACGCCATCATGGAAGTAAATGTACTTGTTGTGTTCCACGAAACACTCTGCCTTGTTGTTTGAAGTTACAATAACTTCCACTGTTTAAAGTCCAGCTAATGAAATCTAATTTACAAGGAAGTTAGGGCTTATGCTGTGTGTTACGTTAGGCGCCCGCTCGGGCTCCTTGCACCAAAATTTGGTCGCCCATGTTCTAAACTTGGGCGCCCCTGGCGACCGGGCGCCCGTTAGGCAGCAGCCTTGTAAACGTCTCTCTGTTTTTAGCCGTTACAGTAAAATCGCTCAGATTTCTACTTCATTTACAAAGAAAGACGAAAGGTAAACTAGCAATAAAAAAAACTACAGCGAGGCGGCGACGATTCTTTTGCAAAGAAACCGAGAAACGTGGTTTCGTGACCAACCGTTTGTTTGGGTTTCTTGCGGTTTCGAGTTGCTTCTGATTGGTTGTTGCACAATGGGAAATGTCAAAATCAAATCAAAGATTTCACGATTTTTGGACTCGCACAGTAATACCACCCCTCCCCCCAATTCAGTGATGGGAAAAATGGTGCGTTTTGGTTTTCGCACGAATCCATCACTGAATCAGGGGGAGGGGAGGTGTTATTTCTCTTTTTATTCCGTCCGAGATTCAATCTTGGACATTTCAAATGAAAAATTAATACCACCCCTCCCCCCAATTCAGTGATGGGAAAAATGGCGCGTTTTGGTTTTCGCGCGAATCCATCACTGAATCGGGGGGAGGGAGGTGTTATTTCTCTTTTTATTCCGTCCGAGATTCAATCTTGGACATTTCAAATGAAAAATTAATACCACCCCTCCCCCCAATTCAGTGATGGGAAAAATGGCGCGTTTTGGTTTTCGCGCGAATCCATCACTGAATCGGGGGGAGGGGAGGTGTTATTTCTCTTTTTATTCCGTCCGAGATTGTAGGTCTGGAAACCCAGATCCAGCCATTCTCAACAGTTTATTGCAGTAATCGTGCATTCTGTTTCTTTTTTACTAGTTCCAGGCCCCAGGACATGAAAAATTCATTTTTGACCAACTTTGGGCGTCCAAAAAAATACTTTTCGTTGCTTGACCATATCTTAAATTGAAAAATTATGAATCAGTGGAACATGGACTTCAATTTTTTAGTATAAAAAATGGGTCGAAAATTTCATTTCATAGGCACTTTAATCGGACATCTTACAAAATTGGTCGGACATCCACCATTTTAGATTTTCCCTGAGACACCATCTGATAGCATATGTGACGTGCTACAAGAAGTATTACAGTTTGCAATGCATTATTAAAGAAATAAAAAACACGCCAAGTGCATTATTGAGTTATATAAGCACGCGGGAATTTTTAAGAACACGAGAGAAGTGCAGAGAAGCACAAGCCGAAGGCGAGTGCTTCTCACACTTCTCGAGTGTTCTTAAAATTCCCAAGTGCTTATATAACTCAACAATGCACAAGGAACAAGTTTTTTTTATTTCTTTTATAAAATAAAACTGGTTGTAATGAACCTTACATCACCTGCATGCTTTATCGAGTTATAATGAACTCGCTTTAACCAATCATAGCGCGTGCATTTCCTTGAGCATTTTATAAAGGGCAATTTAAAATCACACAGCCTTTTCTGAATAGAATACCACAGTTACAGACCTGCTTCACACACCTCTGTTATGGTTTTGGTTTGCACAGGAGCAAGTTAAGGCTTCTATTGTTTTCTGGGGGTTTTGCTTTTCTTGCGGCAAACATTCAATCACATGGAAAATACTAGATTGTCATGTGCTTCTGTTCTCTTCAAACGTGTCATATTAAAAACACTTTCTCAATTATGCCTAATAAACAAGGTACTTAAATAAATGTTTACCGACTGACATGGCCGATGCAAATGGTTAACGAAGAGCTACAAGACCTACCAAATTTTTTAACATCAAGAAAATGTCCACTAATGGTCACAGTGCACAATGCATAATGGACAATGCTGGGTCTTTAATTTCACAGAACCTAAATTTGTGAAATTATGGGATTTGATGAGATATTCATGGAACTGAGCCAAATTACAAGGCTTTGTATGGAGTCATCAGAGCATAAATTATTATTTTAACAAGACTTTCTAGATATTAAAAGCTTAGTCATTTTTCTGCTTAGATACCATGTCTGAGCATAATGTAAAATTAGCCGTCAGACATTTTAAAATTTTGGTCAGACAATCTCAGATTAACTGTTATTTCCATCACTGTAAAAGACAGCAGGCATTGAAATTGTTCCTTATCTTATGACAGCTACTGTCTTTGTGGAGCCGGCTTCTTCAAGGCTTAAAGTGCCTATAACCCCTAGAAAGTTATTTTCATAATCAACTCTATGTACCTTGACTAGTTGAATGGTAAAATATTTCTGGTTTAGAACGTCGCGTTTGTGAGTTATAGAGATTTGAATTTATAAAATGCTAATTAGATGACGTCAACCCGGGAATTTGCCATTATTTCTACGCCAATTTTGCAATGCGCAGTTTACAGTTTGAAGATAATTAATTTGATAAATGCTAAAAATAAACTGTGGATAGTCGATTGATTCGTAAAAAATATTACTTGGAGGTGAAAACAAGTAGTTGTATAATAAATGATTCCAAATTCACAAACGCGACGTTCAAAACCAGAAATATTTTACCATTCAACTATTCAATGTACATAGAGTTGATTCTGAAAATAACTGTCTAGGGGTTATAGGCACTTTAATGACAGCCTTGCTCTATGCACCAAGTTAGTAATAAAAGCCCAGGGCATTTTTTAAGTAAATATGGTATGCGTTTTTTAAATATATTCCTATTTCCTTGTAATACTTTGTTTAGGAAAAAAATGCTCTTTAAAACACAACTTTGAAGAGAATATAGCCTGCAGAGCAGGCGTTTTTTAACGGAAACTCAGAGGTACATTGATCGTGGTCGCCATCTTGAAAAGCCAAGGAAAAGACTAAGGGTCAGGGAGGAGGGGCAGGAAAGGGGGGGAGGGATGGGGAGAAGAAAACGGAATATTTTTTCTTCCCCACCCCCTCCCCCTACCCTATTTCAAACCCATCATTCTCTCCCTTAAAATCAGTTTTCCACTCTTCCCAACTCTCTGGTAGTATTAACGTCCAAGATGGCATATTAAAGTCATTCCTGAAAACAAATCCATGAATCGCACTCCAAAATATGCCTGCTTTGCAGGCTTCAGAGAATACTATCACCAGCACTCTTTGATATAGTTCTTTATTATATGACAAACTGGGCCATGATGAAAAGAAGCATTAATCAGTTCCCTGAGCAGTCAAAATTTTGCAATATAGACTCTATTCCTAAATGGCAGCTGATTTATTTATTCTTTTATATTTATGCTAATCAGCCCAACTAGCCTCATTTTAGAGCAAAAATTCTTTTGAATTTTGCACATGCTAACGAGGCTAGTTGGGCTGATTAGCATGAATATAAAAGAATAATAAACCGGCCGCCATTTATGAATAGGGTCTATGGACTGCTAAGATGGACCGCTTGAACCAACTCATATCGCCAAATTCCTTTTACCAGGTATGAAACATTGAACAAAAGAAATGCAAGTATATGCTTAACTTTGGCACATGTGTTTGCTGAGAAAGGTTGCATTAATACTTCAACAAAATTTTTCAAAAGCCATTATAATAAAAACTTAATTGAACTACAATTCGCTTGTCCTGTCTGTACTGGGAAATATATAGTTCTTTTTTGCAAGTTTTTAGACCTCGCCTCCTTAGTTCATATACCTGCCAACTTTTTTCGAGTGATAGGAGTGAGAATTTTTTGGTGGGAGTGCCAGGATTTCCGAAGGCGACCCGACCAAATCCGAAGACAACCCTGTCAATTTTGAAGATGTCCGAAGTTGTCCAAAGATGTTCCGAAGAATTCGGAAGTTTCCATGGACCTCAGACCTCCGTTTTATAACATCCAGCTGTAATAATTACAGCTGGATGTTATAAAACGGAGGTCTGAGGTCCATGGAAACTTCCAATTGAAGGGGTCGGGGCATATCCAGCCTATGTTGCTTTTTGAGCGTTTTACTTTTTTTTTTCTCGCTCAGATTTGCCTAATTTCTATCGTACAACGAATAATATCACAAACCCTTGTTGAATTTGCACTAATCCTAAGAAACTGGACTAATTTCACCTGAAAAAAAGCAGAGTTCTGGTCTTCTAGTGGTTGTTTACATTCAGAGTGTAATTTCGACGCCATTACAGCAGATTGGCCACGAGAATATGCGACCGCAATACTACTGACCCGCGCCAACGACATGAACGAAAATACCGTTATTTACGCGCGCCTGGTTGGTTATCGATCGTGAGCTCGCTACGGCAAACACATCGTCTGTAGCGTGCGTATGAGCCAATATGTTTAAGGCGCGTCCGGCGATTGAAGGACATCATTAAGTCCGGAAATCCGTAAGTCTCTAGCACCTCTCAAAGAAAAGAGTCGTGTTTCTTGCCTAAATCTCTATTTCACGCTCGAAGGTGAAAATAGACGTTGGTGGACAAGGCGAGCCGACGGGAAAGTCAGGAATCACTTCGGATCAGAAAAGGGGCAGCGTTGTGAGTTGTGGGCCATTTCCCATCCTTGCCGTAGTCGAAATGCCCGATATCCGAAGTGCTTCGAGACTTATAATATTTTCCGTATTTCGTTTGGCGGACATTCCGTTTTCGTTTTCGCCATTGATATCCCGACATGCTTTGCGACAGTGGCAGATAGGTCGGCTTTGCGTGGTTCTTGCAGCTGGGTGAAATTCAGCAAGGCGGGCAAAGACTATGAGCCGGCAGGGGAGGACCGGGAGTGCTTCCTAAAGGAGGTCTGTAACGATAAGGGAGATGGGGCGAATCTAAGTGGCTGACTATCGGTGATAAAAATGAAGCGATTTTGAGGGAATGAGCTTCGGGATTTATTTTTCTTGAGCGGGATTCAGCGGTACGGGCCCAAACTTGGCCATCTGAAGTGAAAAATCAGCGTAAAATCGAGAAATTCGGGTAAACCTTGGGATTCATTTTTTCGAGCGGGATTCAGTGGGAGACATGTAGATTTTATTTTTCTTTGCATACGTTAATTCTCGAAAACGATGGGAAAAACAACTGAAAAAAATCTGAACAATGTTTTGCAACAAATTTGTAGTTCACATGCCAAAAATGGACAAATCTGAGCGAGAAAAATAAAAAACGACCTCAAAAGCAACATAGGCTGGATATGCCCCGAGCCCTTCAATTATTGTAATGTTCAGAATGAGAAAAACGTACAAAAAAAGTGCTATATTTTTATGAACGTAACTATATTTTTAATTGGATCATGCAATCAGGTGAGGCTGATAGCTCAAATCTGTAAGTCAGGTGTGAGAAATTGCTCCATAGGCGTGAGTTGGTGTGAGATCGGAGTTTTGGACTGGCAGGCGAGAGACTTGGCAGGTATAACTTTCTGATCCAAGTATTTTCATTCTCTCTCATTTTCTTATTCTGATCTGACACAAAGTACCCCCTTTCTTTGAAAATACATTACCCTAGCTCCAGAGGTCCGTTCTCTAAATATCCATAGGCGTGAGATTGGAGTTTTGGACTCACAGGCGTGAGATCGGAGTTTTGGACTCACAGGCGTGAGACTCATGCCTAAGGCGTGAGACTTGGCAGGCATAAGTTCAATAACATCTATGTAATTTGTTGACTTTGCTGCTATGATATGATTACAAAAATAAACAATGTGAAAACTATGATAGCTGCTTTCAATAAATATTGAATATTTAACCATCCTAGATGAAAAACAAAATTGGCAGGATGTTTGTTATTTGCAAACAAAAAATTACTCTAAACATTTAACAGCGATGCAGCTTCCGATCCACTTCATTTGCGCTCTTAAAAGTTCAATCCTTGTAGACAGACAAAATACATGATGAGCATGGAGGTCACCTTTTTACCCCTTATTGTAAGTATTTGATCAGCAAATGAAAATGAAAGATTACATTGTTTTGTTTGACTCTTGTTCCCCGGTAGAAAAACATTCACCGACAAAGGAACTATGATTACAATAGCAATTAGGCTAAAAAATTAAAAGCGGTGCTCAGCCACAATTTTGAATATTTTTTCTGCTCAATCAAACGCGATAGTCACGCGATCGATGTGGCTATTCAGTTCACCTTTCATAAACCGAGTTTTTGCATGCTAATAATTTCGCGCTAATTCGATTTGATACGTATAGATCTTAGAGCTTTTCTAGTCTTCTTTTATTTGAGTATTTACGTACTTGCTTTGTTCAGAAGGTCTTCTGATTTTAATAATATTGGAGTGAGCAAACCATTCATATGATCGACGATCATGAAATGTACACGACACAAATTACATTTCATTGAAATATGATTTTACTTCGCTAAAAAATACGTCCAAGAACTCTCCAAAAGTTTTACAAAAACGTTAATTACCATGGAAAATGTAGTTTTAGAGAAGAATATCAAGCATATTTTTCAGGAATAAATGTGGTTGCCGCTAATTAAATAAAGTGTTTTGATTTGTGTGGTCAGTTTTGAAGATCTTCCGGTCAAAGAATTCATGTCGACCAAAGCAATTCTAATTATTTGATTCTTAGAGTTCAGTGTCTTATCGTGTTCTTGGCTTATATTTTTAAGCTTCCTTTATCCCTAAGTGTGAAGAGTGAACTAGGGCAACAAAAATATGTATTCATATTACCTCTAAATACCGCAAACATACGGTCGACAAGTAGCAGACAAATTGCAGCTTTTAATACGACAAAGTGTTCTACCATATGAGCAGAAAAACTCACCTTTTCTCTCGTCAATTGTCTCCTATCGATCGGGCAAAGCGCTGGAGGTTTTCTAGAAAGAAAACGAAATGAATTATTAAGGATATCGGCCTTGCTTTTTCATAAAAGGGCGCTGTTGCGCAAATTACAACATCCTTACCTTAAAATTGGCTCCAAACAAGACTCGCAGAATCGGTGGCCGCAATCTCTCGTCTGAACTGGATCACGAAAGGCTAGCTGGCATATTGGGCACAAATAATCTGGTGATATAGGACTTACAAAATCTGCATCATAACCTCCCATCTGCGATCGATTTAAAGGAACAGCCGACGGCTGCGGCGAAGAATAGTTCACCGAAGACGCCAAAACACCGGCCGCCATCTTGCAATGTGTTTATGCTCAAAATACAAGGTTAATAAATAATTAATAATTCCGCGATTATCCAATAAGCATTAATTATAAACTATCTGAAACTACCGACAGACGAATTGAATATACATATACTTTTACATTGTCTATGCCTTCTTGGAATATTGAAAAGAGAATTTAAAAGCTTGGTAAATATCCCAGCTGAAAATAATAAACCAGGCCAAATTTGGTATGACTGAAAAATAACCATAATTTTGTGGTATTGGCCAATATTCAATTTTCATATTAAACTAATTATTTCTTCGTTAAATTCAAATTTCCTCTGAATTCATTTATTTGCAATAATGACATCTTGTTTGGCTATTATTGTAAATTCAAAAACAGAATTCATTAGAAACATGACAAATATTGCAAATTTCATCATCGGAACATTCGAACCTAAAAAAACATTAACAATGGTATTAATTTTTAAAAAAACATGTTTATTTAACTTGAAAAAATATCTATGGTAATGCTTAGCATGCAAAACAGGCATATTTTGGGGGCGCATAAGCATAGACTGAGGCAAGTCAAAAGATGTGATCAAGGGTGTGGAAGTCAGGCTGGAAAGTGAAAGAGGGGGAGAGGAAGTTTTTTTCTTTCTCTTCCTTGCCCCCTCCCTGCACTCTTTCACTCCTCCCAGCCCCTGATGTTTTGCAAAACCAAAATGACAACCAAACACTATACAAATTTTGTCATCATTTGCAGAGACCCACTGAAAAGCACCTTGGTGATGTGGGTTCCCTGGTTAAACATTGTTATTATTACTATTAGCAGAAGCTTATCATTGACTGAGTGGGAGGGCCGGACGGCAAAATATTTGGCTCGAGGTTATGGCGTACGGACTGAGCGCTGTTATGAGCTTCTGTTTTTAGTAATAGTAATTGGACTGAGTGGAGTACAATTCAGGGAGTAATTGGGCGAGCACGTAGCACGAGGACAATTTGAAATTACGGGCACAATTACCCCTGAATTGTACGACACGAAGTTCGATTACTAATTAATCGCATCAATAACAAAATTCGAGATTAAAAAGTCTATGTGGACTCTTTTGTACTCAAAACGTCTAGGATATTTTCTATCAGTTTAAAAGTAGGAGGAAGACAGCAAAAAAGAACCCATAAGTGCAACTGATTGACGCGCGCACAACGTAGGTGTCCAATTACAGCTATCCGATTACAAAAAGTTGTAATTGGATACCTGTAATTGGACACCCACGTGACCA
Source organism: Dendrophyllia cribrosa (assembly GCA_024195265.1). NCBI lineage: Eukaryota > Metazoa > Cnidaria > Anthozoa > Scleractinia > Dendrophylliidae > Dendrophyllia > Dendrophyllia cribrosa. Next base: position 25,562,480 of record JAJLRJ010000010.1, read on the forward strand.
TGCCCCAATTACGTAAAAAAAAGGCGCACGGATGACCAATCACAATCGAGAATTTTGTTATTGATACGATTATTATCATTTAAGGCATTTTTTCTTCCTTTTCATTGGCCGAAAGCCCACCTCAACCTTGTCCAATAATTACTAAAAATTAAGCCTGCACTACAGACTACAGTAAGCCAAAAATGGCTCACCATATCAATATTGCAACTTACACAAGTTGCACAAAAATATTGTCCCGTGTAACATATTTCACATTTTTTTTGTTACAAGTGTTGCATCAGATATCATAAAGCAGAACTCAATTCTGCTTCTCACAAAAAAAAATAGAAAAATGTGGGATAGGCATGTCTGCTGCTGGCCATGGTAGTTGCACTGGGCAATTTGTTTGGAGTAACCTGTACTGTGGTCACAATTTTGATGCAAAACAAGTTTCAAGAAATATTGCCTACAGTGCAACATAGTACATTTATAAACTCCAATTTTTTTACAACTCATTAATACACACCCAGCTTTCTCAAAAGACTAGGTTGGTTGGCTGTAGGAGTAGGCTAAGAGTGTCATAGGACACAGCACACAGTACAAATTCCTGCTGGACAGAGGCAGTTAATTACTGCTTAAGAGGAGGTGGCTGATTGAGACTTAACAGCTTACTGGTTTTAAGAAAGCTGCACATCCCTGTCTTCAATAATCAAATGCCCCAGTTAACTAATGTTTTGATTTGAAAATTTGTTACCAAGGTGTATGTGGCTTTTTGTTTCAATCATTTTGTGAAATATATTATAATTTTAATTAATTCCTGTTAGAAGGGAAATGGTACTACAGAGATCTACATTTTCAGCCGTTTACAGTCTCTGAATTCCCCCAAAATAGCAGCAACTCCTTGTGCACATTAGTAAGCCTTCTTACTTGTGGCAACTTAGTTTTATTGATTGACATAAAGATTCCAGGAATTGTGTTGCATACATGTGCAAATAACATTAAGCATATGTGAAGGGACCAGTTGTGAGAACTTGTTGCCTGTGTTCAGCACGAGCCCCCTCCTCTCAAGAATTATCAGAGGTTATAATTTCCTCTTTCAGTCACAAATCAGGTAGAAATTATGCAGTAAACTACTGGAATACAATCATTTTGCAAATAACAATCCAAAAGAGAGCTCTCGTGTGACTAAATCCATATGTTTATATTTTTTTGTGGTTTGACCTCCCATCTCATTGGTAGCTGTCAAATATTCAAATCAAAGTGTGGAAGGTGCGATGTATCGTTATTGATGCAAAATTATTCCAGAACACAATTATTAACGGTTAATCACAGATACCCCTTCTCCGATTTGGGGGTGCAGGCTGTACACATGCTAGGGAACTTGTTGCAGTGGCAGTTTCCTGTGATGTTTTACATATAATAGTGTTTACACAAAGATGCTAGCTGCAGGGACTTGGAATATGTCTTCATCCTGTGGACATGCTCCCGAGGATAGTAAATACACACGAGAGGACTTGTTGCAGGGACTATCTCATTTGTTGTCCATTGGTTTATTCTTTTATTTGGTTGCAACGACTAGTCCCAATAGCAGTCCATATAGATCTGGGGAATGCGAAGACAAGTCCCTACGACTTAACCCCTTCAATTTTAATCAGTTTGAATTTGTGCGACAGGTCCCATGGACCAAATTTTGGTCGCAGCGACTAGATTTTCAGACAAAAATTAGTGGCTCACATGGAAGGACCTGTCACTGCACAACTTGGTCACAGGGAGAAGTCCATGTGAGTTGTCCCCTTGTGAATGTTAACTTTAGAGATAAGAATACTGTTTAGTTAACTTTATTCCCCTACTTATAACAACACCATTTTCTATTTACATGTAACTAAAAATATAAACTTAAGACTTTTTTACTATGATGCCTATAAGACATACTAACATAGACCACTGTAGCCTGAGGTCATGCCCTCTCCCTATTATCCCTCCCCTCCACTCTCAAAAACTTAAAAAAAAAAAAAAACGCCTGATCGCAGGTTAAGACCACTGTGCCTGCCCTCCCATACCTACACTAGCTACAAGTTGGTGCTATCTTGGATTTTTTAAGGACAATAAAAAAGAATTTTTTGAGATTGGTTTTCCAAGTTTAAGTAACTAATAAATCAACTAATTATTCTATGTACAGTATTTCCGTTTGAGCTATACTGGAATGTAGCTTAACCCAAAATGCCAGGAAAGGGTGGTTGCCTGGTAGAGATTGTTGCTTACAAAAGGTCCTCAAAGTAAAAATCTGACTGAAGAAAACAAAATAAATTATTTGGTAGCATGGACAAGAGATACTCGCACGTACCAGCAGTTGAACTGTAATATACTAAGTACATTTATATAACAAGAAAATAATTAAATAAACGAATAAAAATTGAGATTGTCTTCTTTAAAATTCGGACTCTAATTTTACAAAGTTCTCAGACAACTCAATATTAATACATGTTTTGCAATGAAACAACTGCCTACTTTGTCACTACATCATGTTTAGACAGTCGCTGTGATAATATAAAGGGGTTAAAGAAGCCGTGGTGCTGAGTCGGTGGGGAAGTGAAACATGAAAATTTGGTTTTATCACTGAATTGATAAGGTAAATTTGCCGCCATAAAGAGATTCAAAAGCTGTCAAAATTTATATCAAGCCCTAGCCTTTATTTTGTAAAGTGTTGATCAAATCTCTTTACAGTGACCAACTTACCATGTCAACTCAGTTGAAAAACCAAATTTTTGCTGTAAAAATAATAAGTCAACTAGTTGTATGACATCTAAATTTAAGAGAACTAAAATAATTTATAATAATAATATTGTCATCACAATGATGACTTGATCTGACAAATAAATACAATATTTAGCCCAGTGTAAAAAAATAACCTCTCAGGTTTTTATGCAGATGTAAATCATTCACAGTTGTACTATAATTCACTTTTAGTTTTAAAGTAAAACTAAATTAGATCAAGATTCCCACAAAGCACCCAAATATATTCAATTTATCATAAACAGGTAAGCAGAGAAGAAAGCAATTGACTTCACAAGTTTCCTACCCAGGTTTGGGGAGGGGGGGGGGGGGGGGGTACTCTGTATATTTTTGGGTAATGGTGCCGCTGGGACTATGTTACCCTAACATTATATACTAGACCATGTTTAGCTCCATTTTGCAGCCCCATTCTGGACTAGACACCAAAAGTCTTTACCCAGTTACCCCCAGCACAATTCTAGAACAAAACTCTCTGAATTCTACACCCTTTCCCAGACTACACCATATCCTTCACAGTGGCACACCTCCATAGAGCTTTTATAGGAGAGCAGGGCTGTCATTAAGGGCCATCACCTGTAGCATCTGTTACGGGTGAGTGCACTTGATTAGACCTTGATGTTACAGGTGATCTTGCCTGTCATAGGTTAAATTAAACGACAAAGCAACAAGATTGTTACAGGTGTTAAGATCAGAGCAACGCCTGTCTCACATCTTAATGACAGACCTGGAGAGTACTCCCCCCCCCCCCCCCCCCCCCCCATCACCCTGCCCCTCTGCCACTTGCTACTCAGCTGTTTTAAGTAATTTTGTCAGGAATCTGGGAGCCTGGTCTGCACCGAAAAATATGGTATCCTGGAGATATTTTGGCAAGCTTAGCAATACATCCTCTGAGCCAGGACTTTTTGGGTTAGGACTGTACTCAACCTCATCAAATTCTTTGTCGTGTGTTAACCTAAACTGTAGACCTATATGGATCAAATAAAACAAAAACTAAATTAAATACATCCCCCATGAATTTGTAAGTTCCTTCTGTTTTACAAACATTTATTTTATTTAGCACATTTCTTGCAAAAATTAGCTTCTTGCATCTTTTAAAGACTATTGTTCCATACACCTTATTCCAAAATGGTGGCCATTTTATTATTCTTTTATATCCAAGGCATGTAAATTAGCCCTCTTGGCCTCGTCAGCATGTGCAAAATACAAAAGAATTTTCAAGCGAAAATGAGGCCAAGAGGGCTAATTAACATGCATATAAAAGAATAATAAATTGGCTACCATTTTGGAATAAGGTGTATTATAAATTACACCATTAAAAACAGTTATAAATTGCCCATAGAGGACAATCAATCAATCAATCAATCATCTTTATTTAGTCACGGAATCTCATTCACAAAAATGCTCTTCCAGAGAGCCGTGCAAAAATCATGCAATAAAAAAATACAATATTAAATAAATATGGTCATTAAAATTATACTAAATTACAAATATGATATAAACGATTTCAGGCTTGTCTGTCCTTTAAGGTAATTCCCTCGAAAAGGATCTTATACTGAACTTCTTTTCAAACTTGGTACGATTGATAACCATGCTTAGAACATTCAAAAAATGCAATAAAAAGAGAGGGTCACCGTGCTTGTTTTTACACTGCACACCCGTTATTTATAGCGACTTTTTATAATTGCGCGAAAATTGTTCGAAACTCGAACGTCGAGAAAAGGACTGTTATTACCTGCAGAAAACTATGATTACCATTGAAATTTTAACATTATATATTTGATTATGCAACATTCTTTCAGGGAAGTCATTTAAAATTGCCCGGTCTTACAAATTTTGCAAGGAAATCGGACCGCTTCGGCATCACCACATATTCGTCATTGGCTCCAAATACAGAGTTTCACGCGATTTACACAGAATTAATACAAGTTCTACCACTAAACTTTTTTTCTGCTTAAAATATGTTTTTTAGAGTCCTATAACGAGTAAATTACATTAATAAAAAATAGGGGTCACCGTGCTCGTTTAGGAGAAAAAAATCTCTTATTCATTTGGCCAACTTAACATCAAAGGAAACCTTCTTGGTTCGGACTGTGCGCGCGCTAATGACGCAAGAAATTTTTGCGCAGTACGTGATGCGCAATGCAATACTAAGGAATGACCTTAATAGTATTTGATAGACTATTCCAGAGAACCGCCCCTCTATAGTGGAAGCTATTTTTTCCAGCCTCAGTATACGGTCTTGGTACAAATAAATTGTGTTGAGTTTCTTAGATTGTAAGAATACATAGAGTTTGTACTATTAAGAGATAACAGAACGAACAAGGTAAAATGAGCCACAGGACACCCACAGGGTCGGAGCTTTAAACCAGTTTCTGAAACATGAAGCAATAAGGAGTATTACTGTTCTTGACTCCTCCCAAGTCCTCCTCTCCCCTTTCATTTTTACCATCTTCCCTCACACTCACATGAAATTGAGTGAAAGACAAGAGATAACTGGGGATCAGTCATTTGCTACTTCCCCTACAGTAGAGGGTACCCCAGTATTACGTTCACTGGTATCTATTAATACATCTTGGTAAGGCCCGTTTACACATGCGATTTTTGTCATGCTGTCCAATGCAACTTTTGTTTGTTCTGTGATTTCACAAAAATTGCTGCCAAGTTCATCAGGTTTCGAACATGTTCGAATCCTCTGCGACATTGTACAACAAATCATGCCCAAATCACACTGAAATCGCCGCCCATTGATACACGCTATTTGAAGATGCAACTTGCACGTGACAAAAACTGCATCAACAAGTGCTACAAAAAATTGCACAAAAAAATCGCCTGTGTAAGCGGGCCTGTAGACAGAGAGAAAAAGTGAGCAAAGTTTTGTGTCTTAGGAAACAACACGACAGCAGAGACCAGTCTTCCAGCTCAAATCACCAACCTTCAGGCTGAAAGTCGAACATGCTAACCACTGGACCACCATGCCTCCACAAGTTCTCTACTAGTAGGGGAGGGGGCAGGGAGGCGGGAGCCTGGGAGAACAGGGGGTGGGAGGGGTACAGGAGATGGGAGAAGAAACGGCGGGAAGCCTGATCTCTACGAGGACGGGAAGCGGGAGAGAAATTCAAAAAAGCAAGCGTTCGTAATTTATTACTGCTTATCATCCAGTCAAAAACACATGCTCAACAATGATTTATGACTTCTATTTAACGTCCTCCAAGGCTTAAAACAAAATTTTATATGCGAGAAAATGTAAATTCGTACTCAGGCTAAAAAAAAAACAGCATCAGTTCCAGTGAAATTGGAAAAATTTTCAAGTCAGTTACATCATACATGTAGGTCATGAATGAGATGACATGATACATGTACACATGTCAGGGCGGGAGTCGGGAAACAAAGGGACACAAAAGAACGGGAGGTGAGAGAATGGGTACGGGAAGCAGGAGGTTTTGACCCCCCTGTCCCCCACCACTAGTAGGATATTAACATTGAAAATAGTATATATGAAAACTGACAATAAATGACTTCTGTGAATATAAGTTAAGTTTTTACTGAGAACAACTACTGAGACTTACAGGACTGGTTCAACCCATTCAGGCATTCACTGCATTACAATGAACTTATTAAATACTCACAGTGAGTAGTGTTTGCTTCTGGGAAAAAGGTGCAGTTGAAACTTTGAAAAGAACTTGCATCTTGGCAGGTGTTGTCACGTGATAGAGACACTCCCGTAAGTCGCGAGTAAAAGTTAATCACACTCTTCTGGTCTTCAACCAGTTGCTAAAAGATAAAAATAATAACTTCCTTATACTTGTACAAAATTAATTCTATTAGCATTACTAGGTAATTTGTGTATTAGAACCTAAAAGTGAAATTTAAAACAATGGCCAATAGTGATCTGTATCTTCCTTTTGGGACAGTCAAATCTCCTTAAGGTTACCGTGTACCTATTTTACGACGTCTTAATTCGAACGTCCAAATCAGCTTTAAAATGCTATAACTCAAAGCGATAATAATATTTATTGTATTTTGCTAATTTGATTTGTTCTTGGGTTTCCGGACACGAAGCGCTAAAAAAACATGTTGGCGATTTCCCACATTCAATTGCAGTAAAAAGTTACAGAATATTTTCGAAAAATGGAGAAAAAAATTGGAGTGATCGCACGGAAATGGCTCTTGACAAATAAGTTTTTGGAAATAAGAAATTCGCTGACATGTGTTTGTTGACTATTAATAGCTTCTGTCCAAATTTGATGAAAATCGAATTAATTCCCTTTGAGTTGTAGCCCTTTAAAGTGTCCCCTACAAGCAAAAAATTAACTTTGAGAAAACAGTGCTTAGGCTGTCAATCAAAAGAGAAACTTTTACTTCCGTTCAAAACATTATACCGTCATTTTTCCGTCAATTTTCACTATTTTTCGATAATTTTTTTAATGAATTTTGGTGTCTTCAGGACCAAGAGAACTGTCTGTAACAGAGAGATGTCCATATTATGGAGGTCTCCGTAAGGAGGGGTTCATCTGTGATTATAAAAAATTAATATTCATACAAGATCAAATTTAAAAATGAATATTAAGGGATGTTCACCAAAGACAGATTTAATGCCCTGATGTTTGAACACCTTCACCTAACTGTGCACCTACTACTGTTGAGTGAATGGATCTGATCACAAGTAATGTCAAGAAAACATTCACAGCCATGAATTGTAGACCCTTAAGCATTAATCTAGTGCATAATTTTTTTTTTTTTTATCATAATCACCATAATCTAGTGCATCATAGTGGATTGGTTCTTTGGTAAAATAAAAACATCATAAAGACGTCTGAATCAAAATCTGCCCAAATCTGTGATGGCTGTAACGTCCCAGTGAAACAAAATTGTGGAAGATCACATGTCCTGATTTTTAAGAAAACATGAAAGGCATCAAAATAATAAATAAGGTAGATGAAATAATCACATTATTTACCAGTTGCTCTGTCTCGTTGTTTTCAATTGTTTCATTTGGCATGTTCCTCTCTTTTTCACTCTTTTCTTGGTCATGCTTCTCTAGATTCACTGCAAGTGCAGAAGCAATTAAAATGCATGTACATAACTATTTAATCAAATTACATTTACTGAGCTTTCAAGCTTGTTACAAAAGTGTGTGTGCAAATTGAACAAAATACATGCATTGCATGTATAACAGTGAACTGACCTCTCTAAACCACATCCCCAGGACCAGCTCTAGCTGTCCCCTTCAGAGAGGTTGTGGCTTACGAGTGGTTTTGACTATTAATAGTGATTTGATTGCAAGAAATTTGGTATTTTGGAAAAGTGGTCGCTTAGGAGAGAGGTGGTGGCTTACGAGAGGTAATCACTTAGGAGAGGTGGACACTTAGGAGGGGTGGTCACTTAGGAGAGGTGGTCACTTAGGAGAGGTGGTCACTTACAGTACCGGACAGAAGTAACCTAACAGGGGAACGCGTTCTTGGAACTTGAAGGAACGCTAGGGAACGCAAAATGGAACGCTAAGGGAACGCAAAATGGAACGCTAAGGGAACGCAAAATGGAACGCCAAAGGAACGCAAAATGGAACGCTACACAACTTCCAAATTTTTAGGGGAACGCGTTCTCGAAATAAAATACAAACTCTCTTAAAAAACGACGGAGAACTCGCTTACTTGGTCACCGCGAAAGGTAATAAATTCGCAAAATTCATTGATTCATGACTATTTGCGTATGACTCATGTTAACGCGACGAAATTTCAATTCAAAATGTCCTGTTGTTTTCAATTCCCCAAAGTTATTACTAGCCGAGAATATAAGACCAAGAAAATGTTTTGCTGTTTAGAATTAGCTGTTCTCAATGTGTTCTTGAAATAAATTACAGCTCAGCTAGTCTGCACTGAGAGATATATTTTTGCTTTAATTCATGTTAATTACATTCAAAAACCAAATAGATCAGGGAGACTTAAAAAACACAAAATCTGATTAGAGTTTTATCAGGTACAATTTTTTCATTCAAGTGATAGAAGGTTTCATTCACGAAAATGCAGTTTTCGTTCGTGAATGTCAAGTTTTGGTCACTTAGGAGAGGTGGACACTAGGGAGATGTGGACACAAAGTTTAGGAGAGGTGGACACTTAGGAGAGGTGGTCACTTAGGAGAGGTGGACACTTAGGAGAGGTGGTCACTTTGGAGAGGTGTACACTTAGGAGAGGTGGTCACTTAAGAGAGGTGGACACTTAGGAGAGGTGGACACTTAGGAGAGGTGGACACTTAGGAGAGGTGGTCACTTAGGAGAGGTGGACACTTAGGATAGGTGGTTGCTTAGGAGAGGTGGTCGCTTAGGAGAGGTGGTCCTTAGGAGAGGTGGTCGCTTAGGGGGTGGACACTTAGAAGAGGTAGACACTTAGAAGAGGTGGACACTTAGAAGAGGTGGACACTTAGGAGAGGTGGACACTTAGGAGAGGTGAACACTTAAGAGAGGTGGTTGCTTAGGAGAGGTGGTTGCTTAGGAGAGGTGGTCACTTAGGAGAGGTCGTTGCTTAGGAGAGGTGGACACTTAGGAGAGGTGGTCGCTTAGGAGAGGTGGACACTTAGGAGAGGTGGTTGCTTAGGAGAGGTGGTCACTTAGGAGAGGTGGTTGCTTAGGAAAGGTGGACACTTAGGAGAGGTGGTCGCTTAGGAGAAGTGGTTGCTTAGGAGAGGTGGACACTTAGGAGAGGTGGACACTTAGGAGAGGTGGTCACTTAGGAGAGGTGTACACTTACATGTAGGAGAGGTGGACACTTAGGAGAGGTGGACACTTAGGAGAGGTGGTTGCTTAGGAGAGGTGGACACTTAGTAGAGGTGGCCGCTTAGGAGAGGTGGACACTTAGGAGAAGTGGTCACTTAGGAGAGGTGGTCACTTAAGAGAGGTGGACACTTAGGAGAGGTGGACACTTAAGAGAGGTGGACACTTAGGAGAGGTGCTTGCTTAGGAGAGGTGGTCGCTTAGGAGAGGTGGTCGCTTAGGGGGTGGACACTTAGAAGAGGTAGACACTTAGAAGAGGTGGACACTTAGAAGAGGTGGACACTTAGAAGAGGTGAACACTTAAGAGAGGTGGACACTTAGGAGAGGTGGTTGCTTAGGAGAGGTGGACACTTAGGAGAGGTGGTCGCTTAGGAGAGGTGGACACTTAGGAGAGGTGGTTGCTTAGGAGAGGTGGTTGCTTAGGGGAGGTGGTCACTTAGGACAGGTGGTTGCTTAGGAGAGGTGGACACTTAGGAGAGGTGGTCGCTTAGGAGAGGTGGACACTTAGGAGAAGTGGTTGCTTAGGAGAGGTGGACACTTAGGAGAGGTGGACACTTAGGAGAGGTGGTCACTTAGGAGAGGTGTACACTTACATGTAGGAGAGGTGGACACTTAGGAGAGGTGGTTGCTTAGGAGAGGTGGACACTTAGGAGAGGTGGCCGCTTAGGAGAGGTGGACACTTAGGAGAAGTGGTCACTTAGGAGAGGTGGTCACTTAAGAGAGGTGGACACTTAGGAGAGGTGGACACTTAAGAGAGGTGGACACTTAGGAGAGGTGCTTGCTTAGGAGAGGTGGACACTTAGGAGAGGTGGACACTTAAGACATCAAACGTTTTCAACATGATTTCCTTTAGGAATTTTTTTATACTTGGTCATAAGCAAAAAAGGTTTGAATTAAAGTTAGTCTTACATAAAGTTTAACTAAGTACCTTTCTCTAATTTCACATATTCCAGCTGTTCCTTGGTGTTTTCAAGGTCACCGCGCAGTCTTTCAACAGCTCCTTTCTTTATCTTAAGTTCTTCACTCAGGAGAGAGCTCTTTTGTTTTTCCATACTGAGGCCGGACTTCAATTCATTCACAAGCTTATCAGATGCTGTTGAAAACGAATCAATGTTCAAAACTAATGGAGCAGTTTTCAATATTGAGTGCTGAAAGTAACTTTGCAGTTGCTTTGATTGTGCATTTCAACTCTAAGCAATTGGCTAAAAAATCACATGCCACTTTCTCAGCCAATAGTAACTTGCACGCATTTCCCCATGCTAGGCGTCGGCTACATGTATTTGCTTTGAATTTTGATTGGTTTATTGGATTGTCTGTGTTTGTTCTGATTACCAAGGTGCATATTTACTGTAGAATTGCATAAGTAGCAACCCTTGTCTTTCTCATTTCGATAAAGAATTTAACCCTCATTAACCGCCACCTAGTTAGCTCAGTTGATAGAGCACCAGTCTGCAGAGCGGGAGGTCGCAGGTTCGAATCTCGGCCGGACCAACACTCAGGGTCTTAAAATAACTGAGGACGAAGGTGCTGCCTTTGCTTTGACATCTGCAAATGTTTAGACCTTCACATGGCTCGGATGACCACGTAGAAATGGCGGTCCCATCTCCGATGGGGACATAAAGAACCACTGAGGACGTAACAAAACCCTGGCTGTGACCACCCTCAGTGCCATACATTGTTCATGGGTGGGGTGGGGGAGATTGAGATCAACAATGGACCGATAGTGGCTGCCTGAGGTGCCTTCATAAGCTGACGTCCGATCTCATTCTCATAAGTCTTGTAAAGCGCCTCGAGACATGTGATATGTGTATTATATAAGTCTCTTCTTTTTTTTTCAATAACTTAGACAGTTTTATGTTTCCCCTGACGTTCTGAGTTGTTGGAATTCTACTATTTAATAAAAGTGAAAGAATTCTCTGGCACTCTGAGTACATTTATTTAAAGGGACACTGTCCTGCCAAAAAAGCAAAATTTTGCTTAGCTTATTTCCACAAATTATATCGTCAAATGCCACCAAATATACAACTTAGTTGGATAAAAAGTTTCTATAGAGCAAAACAAAAGCAGTAGTTTGGAGATAAAGTGCAGGATTGCAAGGATTTAAGTGGATTACAGTTCACGAAATTTGATTAATTGACAGGCGGTCAAGAAATCAATCTTGCCATTCTTGTGAAATTTTGACCTTTCTGCATGGTCATTATTTTGTCTGTTTCATTCATATTTCTTTGCCTCTATCGCTTTTGGCAATGATTTCTTCAAATTTCAAGATTCATAATAAAGTAGCTTAAAGCTGATGGCCATTAAATCATGAAAACACAATATTTCAGCCGGAACAGTGTCCGTTTAATAGAAAGTATCTCACCTTTCACATTTCTCTCTGCATTCTGCTGAGCCCTCAGAAATGTGTTTTGTAGTTGCTTCATTGCAGTCACAAGTGTGAAATACTTGTTTTTGTACGAGATCTCATCGTCTGACTGAAATAAAATTGCAAATAATTAATGTGAATTTCCAAGTAACCTTTCTGTAGTCTCTAGCTGAACCAAAACATATTTACCTGGTAATTGCAGGTACTCTGCTAGTAAATGTTATCTTTGTTGGTGTTCGAGAACCCAGAACTGTAAGAGATGGTTTGAAGGGAATTTAAACAGCAAAACTCTGTCACAAAACAGGGCTGAAAATGAGCGCAGGGGGCTGCTTTTCCCCCTAGCTGTTGTAACTTTTTGTTTTGGTCACTTTAGACAAGCAACAAATAGAACCATTTTCAGCAGCACTAATTTTCTATTTTCCACAGCCACTGAAAAAAATTGTGACAACCCCGCAAAATCCCTCCACCATTATTTATTTAATTATTTGGAGCCATGGCACTTTTTTTTGTAACAAGGTTGACAGAATAATATTCTAGGCTGAAAATCAAAATAATGCTATGGTTTTAACCCTTTCACTCCCAAGGCAAGAGACAGTGCAAATATCAAAATTCAACTGAAGAAAAATTCCAAATTTTGTTTTGTAAAATATTGAAAAACAAATAGTATCATATGCAAAAGTACAGCCGAAGAGATTTAATTTGAATGGTCACACCATAGGATTTCATTGACAGACTCAAAAGTTAGAACTACTTGTAAACTACATGTCTCCATATATTTGTAATTGCCTGTGTGAAGTGAAAGGGTTAATTCACATAATTTATACTGTAAGTGGTTGCAAGACAATATTTAAATAATATTATTACAAATTTCAGAAAGAAGTCATAATTAAAAGTAATACTATCATATTTTTCTATTTCACTCACACTACAATTTAACATGTCCTCTGATGTCTGATATCTGCTCATTTTCCAAAGAATATCCTCGTCACTCTCATGACTTTCTTCCATCGCCCTGGGATTGAAGCTGACCTCTTCTAAAGGAGACCGCACAGGAGACTTTGCATTCTCATTGTCACTCACACTGCGTTGTCCTTTGTTGTTCTTCTTCGACTGGCTACGACGCAAAGCGCTATAACTCCTGATCCTTGCTGCAATGCAGCCAGCAGGGGTTTTAGGAATGGTCTCACTTTCACGAGGAGAAGCATTTACATAAGATGCGCTCTTCTCGACAATTTGACATTCATTGTCATTCTCCTTGTTCATCTGCTCCTTGTTGGAACGTGATGTTGTCTTGTTGTGTTTGACGCTCCTCTTTGGTATCCTGCTTGTGCGAGCTCTGCTGGATTTTACGTGGCCACCCTTATTGTTTTGGTTGATTGTAGTATTGTTGATTTCTTTGCAGGAAGAGGCATTGGAAGTTTTTGTTGAACGTTTGGAAGATTTGCAACTTGTCGCTATCTAGTGCACAAGAAACAGTGATCATTATCAGTTTGCACTCTGTCAGTAGACTCCAGTAGATCAGGTGGTGGATTAGCAGGTAGATGCCGTAAAATCCCGGTTATAAGCTCCCCCCACCCCCCGCCCCAGTTATAGGCCCATCAGTTGGGTAACAAAAAATTATTCCTGTTGTACCCTCGCCTATATATAAGCACACCACAGTTCCTTAACAGCAATTCTTTACAACTGAACAATGTGTTACCAAATTAACTAAAACAATGCTTATTATCACAATAATTTTTGCTTGCCAGCCAAAAAAACCTTATGAAGTAAATAAAGCCCAGGGCTTATAACCAGGATTTTATGGTACATGTAGTTTGTTGCCTAGTTCCTAAATGGCTTTTTTCCAGGCCTTTATGGTCAATTTATTTAGTGGCAAAGATATATCCAATGCTTGGACACATCCTTAGAATGAATTAAGACTGCATTTCTAGGGTCACCCTGAGATGAACACCAATAGGACAGTGATGCCAGAGCTGGTCGAGATGAAGCTTTTGTGGGGCAAGGCACAATCCATTACATAAGCCCGAATGTGGCGAAGAGAAAATATCAAAGCCTTATATGTCCCATCAGGGACGAAGAGGATAAGTAATTCACATGCATACATGGGTTCTAATACAAGGACTTTGTAACAGAATGATTATTCGTGTTTTGGGGGGAGGGGTCGGGGTTAGTGTTAGGGTTCTGACCTGGGGTCAATTCAATAAAACTGTTACAAGTGAAATTTACAAGTGTAGCTATTGTTTTCAACCTCTGAAACAAAGGCTACACTTGACCCCTGGTTAAAAAGAGCATGGTGCAATGACCATGATGCTTTACTGATGTTTATTCTTGTTTACTTGCGTGTTGACTGATATACCCCCCCCCCCCCCCCCCCCCCCCGGAAAAAGACATTGAAACAGTATTTTAATCTTTGATTTGTCAATTGCAAGCAAATTAAAATGTTGAATGGAAAATATGTTTCAAATCTGATCCAAAATCTTGTAAGCCAAATTATTTATGTCTGATCAATAAGCAGACTTATTCAACACGCTGTTAGATGAAAAGTTTCCATAGGGGATTCGGGGCTAGGTTTTCATTATTGTCTTCAAACCTTTCAAGTTTCAATAAGCTCTGGGCCAAGCTATGTTATACATACACAGGGTCGAATACTTCCGAATTTACCAACTGAACAAGCACAAAACACTTCCAAATATCAAGGACACTTTCTCTCACCTTAGATGGTGGTTCCAGATCTTTTTCTTCGTTTTCTTGCTGTAGAATCTTTCGTTTCGCTGAAGAGCGAGTTGCATACCGTCGCCGATTCGCGTTTATAGTCGCTGGAGTTTCGTCTTCGATTCGCGGTCTACCCTTCTGCTTCGAACATGATCGCGTAATGACCGGCATTATTACTCTACATTTGAAATGTCCGTCCTTTTATCATAAGTGTATATAACAGGTAATTCATAGAATCGTTCTTTTCTAAATCAAAACTTTTCGAACATGACAATCGTTTGAATTTACCTCCAACGGCGCGTCGATCCCAGGTGTCGTTGCGGGCTTCAAGGATATGTTACAATTAACTTTCCAGTGGGGTAGGGTTAGTTATTTCTGCACTTTTTGAGCGCGTTTTTGAGATTTTAGATTAATTAGGCCCCGAAAAAGTGAAAAACCTTCGTATCAACATTCATACGATTAATTACTTGCCTAAAACTACTTAAGCTACTGTCTTAGTATGGTAAATAAAGCCCAAGTCCCCGAAAGCCCCCATTTTTAACTTACCCCTAGCCCTACCCACAGAGGAAAGAGCGCCCGATTGGTAGACAGACGCGATAATGTTCTTGTTGTTTTCTGCACCTTGTCTTCGTAGTTCATGCTTACTTATAAGACAGCTTCAAAGCCGAACTATGAGTAAAAGCACTTCAGGAAAGGTAAGCGATTTCACTGTATTTTCATGTGTCTTTGTGATTGGGAAATCGTGTGAAAATCCAAGAGGAACCAAACATTTACTGCCGAAAATCGCTGCAGTTGGCAGTTCTTGCAGAACTCTGATCTTGCAGTGACCTCCTGGATCTGGATCTGTACATGCAATGCATTGTGAATTTCTTGAATTTCAATGAACTTGAATCATAATCATGGCTAAAAATCTTCGTTCTTTTAACAAACCAAAGTAATAAATTTGGTATAAAGTCCTGTACATGTGAGCATGCATTCAACGCCGTACGTAAGCGGCATCAAAACTTGTCATTCCAAATGAAACAGGCTATGTAGATCTCAGTGAGCTGAGATTAAATTTCGAAGCGTTTATCTGATGTTCCATTTCCGTGTGCCTTCACTATTCCAACATTACACTTAAAGCGAATTCGTTTTCCTTTTGTTGGAATGTTTTTTTTTCGTGGTTGGATAACTACGAGTAGTTCCTCATTTTATCATAGTCGAGCGAGAGATCACGCGAGCGCGCGCGAAAAGACACGACGCGCGGGAGCGGAGAGATCGAAGCGGGGTGTTGGCCGGGGTGGGGGGGGGGGGGGGGGGGGGGGGGGGGGGGAGAAAAGGCGGCAGAAACCACGGGAAAGGGGTTTGACAACCATCAGAAATAAAGAAAAGGATCCAAATATTGACCACCATAGCAAAGTGTCTGAATTGTAGAGGTAGGGATTATATTAAGCCTCCTTTGCAGATCTTTGTTTGGCTTGTCATGTACTCCTCCCCAATGAATGTCATAATTGGTGGTATCTTGGGACCAAGAAAACTGTCTGTATTTTATGTGTCCTTATTATGGTTTCCATAAAGAGAGGTTCAACTGTATAGAAAGTAAGAAGTGAAGAGCCAACTGATCTGATCTGAAGAGGCAAACAAAAGTTGGATTATTGAAAATTTATCATTGTCTTTTCTCATTATTTTTTTTTAGCCAGCCCTCCATGAAGCGCTTAGTAAGGTCTCCTGGTTAGTTGGGAAGTGGAAAGGAGAAGGATGTGGTGTCTATCCTACCATTTCACCATTCATGTATGGAGAAGAAATTGTATTTGACCATGTAGGACAGCCAATGCTCTCTTACAAGTAAGAGTATTACACTACATTTACAGAGTTTATTCAACACAATCCGTGCATAAGGTATTGGCCATACTGTGGAATGTGTTGTGTGACCCATTGCTTTCAGATGGTTTATTAAAGGTACAAAGTTTCACCTCCCTTTAAGCATTAGCAAGAAGGACCAGGGTGTGATTATATCCAAAAATCAGTCATTTTCTCAGCAGACACCCCTTATATCTGGGTATCTTCCATCAGCAAAACACTTCCCGTGAATAGACATCATGTGTAAATAGACATCATCTGCAAATGGACACCCAGTCAATTTGGCTCTGGTCACACACATACACTTTATTTACAGGCCTTTTATTAATTATATATTAACAAACCCTTAATCCTGGGGGGCCTCCTCCCCCCCGCCACGCCTTATATTGCCAAAAATACAAGGCGTGAAGTGCTGGAAAAAAAATCATCCTTAACATTTTCACCCCCTCCCCCTCCCCACTTATGATGTCTTCTGGCTGCTCCACTGAAATCCCCAATCTATGTTGATTTTTGCATTCTCGAACCTAACAGTACTACTTAACACTTTAGGATTTTACCCAGTCTTTAAAGTTAGAAGTTTCATATTTCCCAACCCAAAATTTGACTTTGGCAGAAAAGGGTCCAGAATAAATATTATTGAGAATAAGCATTCAGGCATATTTAATGACTGACTCATTTTTGACAATCATTTCTAGCTCCAGAACATGGCATGTGGAGGAAGGTAGTCCAATGCATCATGAAGTTGGGTGGCTAAAAGTTAAACCAGGAACGTCAACACTGGCTTTCTTAATAGCACAGAATACAGGTATTGTTGCATTCAACTTGACCAATATTTGGGTATAGGGGTGCCGCTGAGGGTCTGAGACCCTGATGCTGTTTAGGACAAAAAGAAATGAAAATACCTACCCTGTGTAGGACAACAACCTCTATTTTGCAAGGACCCTGTCTAGGACATGGCTCAAGCATGGTTATTGATCTGAGCTTTAAAAAAAATGGTAGCCTTCGCATGAATATACTAATCACAACAAGGTAAGCGCCACAAGCGCTAAAGTAACTGGAACCATACCCAGTTTAGGACAGATTCAGACCCTGTTTAGAACAGACTCACAATAAATTATATATCCCCCGTTCAGTACAAAAATGCCAAAAACCATACCCTGTCTAGCAGCACGTCCCCGTATAGGTCATATAAGGGAGTACCCCCCCCCCCCCCCCGGGGGGGAGAACTTGACCAATATTTGGGTATAGGGGTGCCGCTGAGGGTCTGAGAGCCTGACCCTGTTTAGGACAAAAAAAAAAAACGAAAATACCTACCCCGTGTAGGACAACACCCTCTATTTTAGGACGCTGCCTAGGACACGGCTTGTGTGTGGTTATTGATCTAAGCTTTAATAAAAAGGGTAGACAGATGCTTTGAAAAGAAAGCGACTTCGCCTTCGCATGAATATACCAATCACGACAAGGAAAGTAAAAAAAATGCTAAGTTAACTGGAACCATAAATGAATGGGGTTAGTTTCTAGAGAAACTGTGGTGCTGCGTCGGTGGGGGGATGAAACACGAGAATTTAGTTTTATCGACTGAGTCGATAAGGTAAATTGACCACCGTAAAAAGATTCAAATAGCTGACGTTTCGAGCGCTAGCCCTTCGTCGGAGCGAATCAAGGAATTGTGGGTAGTGTGTGGTTTTATATAGTAAGCGGTGGAGCTACGCTATTGGTGGAAATTTGGTGACGTGAAAAACAAATGTAGATTAGTTGAATGAAAAGCGTTCGTTGATTCCGTGGGGTTTGAGAGTGCCGATTTGAAAGATGATTTTTTGTTCTAGGTTTTTACGGCTTTCTGTGTTAACACAGAAAGCCGTAAAAACCTAGAACAAAAAATCATCTTTCAAATCGGCACTCTCAAACCCCACGGAATCAACGAACGCTTTTCATTCAACTAATCTACATTTGTTTTTCACGTCACCAAATTTCCACCAATAGCGTAGCTCCACCGCTTACTATATAAAACCACACACTACCCACAATTCCTTGATTCGCTCCGACGAAGGGCTAGCGCTCGAAACGTCAGCTATTTGAATCTTTTAACTGGAACCATACCCTGTTTAGGACAGACTCACGTTAAATTATATACCCTGTTCAGGACAAAAATGCCAAAAACCATACCCTGTCCAGCGGCACGTCCCCGTATAGGTCATATAAGGGAATACCCCCCCCCCCCCCCCCCCCCCCCTGGGCAATTACCCTTAACTCTCTGAGCCCCAATACCAATCATCACCTAATTTCTCCTTGTAATATCAGTGTGTAATCAATCAAAGAGGTCATGAGAATTAAGGACATGATCACCCAAGATGAATTCACTTGATATTTTAACAACTTCTCCCCACTACTTCTATAAGAAATTTATGGGGACAAGAAAGGAGAATTTGTATTTTGATATTGTGAATTTTAAAAGGATTAAGGTCTCTGTTACACTAAGTGTAGAAATGAGGGTGATCATATGGGGAGAATATGTGATTTGATCTCACTGCTGAGTCATCATTAGTCACTTCCTTCTTATCCTGCAACAATACAATCCTAGCCAATACTCTTGGGACACTACCGAAATACTCTGCAATATAACACATTCCCCCTTCCCCCTCCCCCCTAGTGCAATGTTAACCTCTCGGGTACAAAGTTGTTTTCACGGCAATCAACATTGCTGTGGGGAGGTGGGGGGTGGGGGTGGGGGGGGGGGGGGGTTGCAATAACACATTATAACAACATTCAGAAGCATAGTGAGTACTAGGATAAGAATATATTAAGGAAGCATATTTTTGTGTGCAATTTCAGTGACTGTCCCAAGAAGTATTGGCCAGGTTTGTAGGCATACATGTTAACAACCCACACAATAACTCATGAATTAATTTCATGTGAATCGTGATCAGATCTTAAAGACAACATTGATGGTGCAGGGTGGGGTGGGGGGATTCTTTTCTGCAATACTGTTTGTGTTTAAACATGGCTGTTGCCTAATAGAAGCCCAGTAGCCTGGGGCACCCAAGGAGCTACTGTGGGCACCACTTAGGTTTTTTTGTTGTAGGGCCTAACATTTCATTTGGCTCCTAACTTCTCAGCTTTTGTCTTCTTTAATTTCTTAGCCATTAGCTTTGTGCCCGTTGCACTATACATGCAGATCTCAGAACTCAGCCAATGACAAGATCCCCTTGTAAATCCTAGTGATTTTTGCTATGTCTTTCCATAAACTAAGCTGAATCTCCAGCTCAAAAAAAATCAAGCTTACACTGCTTGTAGTCTCATTCTGCATAATTATATAGTCAAGTAGGCGAAAGTACTAATCATGAACACGAGAAAAGGTCATGTGAGTGAGCAACGAGGCTCTGACCTT
Source organism: Dendrophyllia cribrosa (assembly GCA_024195265.1). Classification (NCBI taxonomy): domain Eukaryota; kingdom Metazoa; phylum Cnidaria; class Anthozoa; order Scleractinia; family Dendrophylliidae; genus Dendrophyllia; species Dendrophyllia cribrosa. The sequence continues at coordinate 25,582,322 of JAJLRJ010000010.1, forward strand.
CATATACTTGTGCACATGATAGCTTGTCCACTAAACAGTCCAGATCACTAAAGCAAAGGTCTTGACATCTAGGATTTTACCACATGACTCTACATATCATATAAATTTGACCAAAAACTATTCACCCATGGCCATATTGTGCAGTTCCAGGAAATATCCATCCCCCCCCTCATGGAAAGTCATTGGAAATTCCGAGGGGGAATGGGGTTGGGGGGGGGAGGGGGGGGGGGGGGTATACCAAAAGACCTTCTGTGGGGGGAGATGGATATTCTCTGGAACAACCCCAGGGGTGGGGGGGACTCCCATATGAAAGGGGCGGGGATGCTCGTCGTCTCGCTTAGGGGTGTAAATTTCTGATTTTGGTCTCACTTAGGGTGTTCTGGGCAAAATGCCATTATATTTAGCCATCAAGGTCTCGTTTAGGGTTGCACACGAAGAAATATAAATATAATATATTTGTCTGTGTTTTAAAATGGTCTCTTTTAGGGGTCAAAAAAAGCTTGAGCCACGCCCAGATTGGTCTTCTTTAGGGGTTTAATTCAAAATTTCCGACAAGCATCCCCGCCCCTTTTATATGGGAGTCCCCCCCAGGGGAACAACACATTACTGATTTTCAGCTTCTACCCCAGAATCATTCTCCTTGGTTATTAATTTTCCACTTTGTGAGTTTTGTGGCTTGCAGTGAAGTTGATATTTAATAAGTTTATGATTAATTTTTTAACAGGTCTTGCTGAGATTGAAGAGGGTGAGGTTGATGGACACAAGATTCATCTTATTTCACACACAGTTGGAAGAGTCAGCTTTGGTACAGAGCCAAAAGTCCTCAAGGTACAAAAATTTGACGTATAATAATAAGCACCAGTATCTGCATTTAGTGAAAACAATATTATGTTTTACCTGCAGAAAATAGTTTTTCTGGTTACTATCCCAGCTGCGAGTTGATTCCTACCCCACTGGAAATTCTGACTAGTTTATCTTAAGCTGGTGACCTTTTGGGGTGTTCCTGAAACTGCATATTTTCAGTTACCGGTAGATATCGTAAAACCAAAACCAAAGTATTCCTCTGACCAAATAACAGAAGAAGCAGAAAATATAAAGAATGAATCAAAACTTAAAGCAGATCATTGTAGCTGGGAAAAGATGTGCGAGAAAGTCCCGATTGGTCGACTCTCAAAACATCGAGGCCAACACTCTTTTTTGCTTTGATCAACACACAGATTGAGAGAACCTACACACTAAAGGATGCAGACACACTGGAAATGGAGTGTTTGATGGAAACAACCAACACAGAACATCAAAAGCATCTGCATATCACTTACAAGAAAGTTGTTGAATAATTCAGCAAGATTCCTGTATCATTAAAGAGCTGGGATAAATTAACTGCTTCATGTATATGTCATACTATAAAATCTCTATTAAGCCACCCCTCTCAAATAAGCTCCCCCCCCCCCCCCCCCTCTTTTTAGCCACCCCCACCCCTCCCCCTTACTTACTTCAATACTCTTGAACTGTGATAAAGTGGCTTTAAATTTGTTACAGTGGAACCCCGCCTTATGGTCACCTCATTAATACGGTCACCTCGTTATTACGGTCACTTTTTTTTGGTCCCGGCGAAACGCGCACCCATACATTTTCTTATAATGAAACCCCGTTAATACGGCCAAATTTTCATGGCCGGTTGGTGACCGTATTAACGGGGTTCCACTGTATTGGTATAAACCAGGTAAAAACCATTGTATAGGGAAAAAATGTAATTATTGTAACATTAAAGTTTAATCCTGAGATTACGATGCTATCATAATTATATCCTGATAGTGTAAATTGTGCTGCATTATGTGGCTTAATAAGAGATCTGCCAAATGTGTTGCACATTGTGGTTCCAGGAAATATCCATTCCCCCCCCCCCCTCACCCAAATGGAAGGTCAGTGGAAATTCTGAGGGGGAGTGGGGTCTCAAAAGGCAAAGTTTTTAAAGGAAAGTATGAAGCAAAATTGGAATTTCCAGGGGGGTGGTGGGGGGACCAAACCAAAAACTTTCCATGGGAGGTATGGATATTTTCTGGAAGAACACATTCACATTTTTCTGCATGAGTCAGATGCTCATAGGTCATTTACAGGATCATGTGCAAAATAAATCCCCGGCTCTTTGTAGAACCTCCCTCCTCTGCGAGCTTCAATGGGGCATTTGTTAGGAAAATCTGCTTTGCAAGGTGAATGCAGGCACAAGAGACAAAAGATCCATTGGGCAGCTCCTGCCCCACCTTCTTCATTCTCTTGTACCTTTGCCTGCACTCGCTTCTCTAGCCATTTCTTGTCACTGAAAACTCCCTCGAGCCTCCGCAGGGAGAATAGTCATGTAATAAATATTCAATTTTCAGAACAACTCTGTGAAGAGAGACCCATGAGAATGTAGCATTGTATGAAATCTTGTGAATTAATAATTTTTAAGGTATAGAATGTGACTTTTTATCATCGGAATAAAAAAGTAGGATTAACACAATGTTAGTTAATTTTATATCTATTAGGAATGAAGGTTAATCATGTCTCAAGATGTTTTTGCAACAGCTAGGACCAGAGAAATATCTCACTTTCAAAAAGCATGAGGAAACTATAACAGATGTATGAGTCGTTTCAAACAAATCATGTATTGACAGAGTTAGCCTGTGAATATACAGCTACCTAACATCGCTCCTGGCCGCTAAGAGTGTTTTCATCAGCAGAAGTGGTGATGATGGGGTGATCGGTTTGAAGACTAACCCATGTTTATAAGGATTTGCATGTATTTTTATTCAAGCACAACAGTACTATAATTCAAACAGATCCAATTAAAAAGATACAAATTTTCAGTACTACTAAGTTTCATTTATTTCAAGGGTGAGAGGCCCAGGGAAAGTGGTGGGGGTGGGGGAGGGGTAGTGCTCAGATTCAGGAGATGCAAACCCCTGGGGAGGGGGGCTCCCATATAAAAGAAACGATGAGGGAACAGAGGTTATACTTCTACATCACAGCTTTCAAACTTTCAGAGCATGTAGAACTTTTTTTTCAATTATCGAAGCTTCCTTATCCCCGAAACAAATAGATGCTTTTGGGCATAAAAAATATGATGTTGGCACAATACCAAATTCCCATCAAGCATTCCCATCACTTATTCACACAAGTTCTTCCCGGGAGAGAAACATGGATTCAAACATAAAGGCTAAAACACTGTTCAATGTAGTTCAAGATGATGAAAAAAGATTTTATTATTGTCCCAAGAAACACAACAGTCTCATACAACCACCAGGGTATGTATGATGTACTTATTTACTTGAAATATAAATAAGGAGGAAATAAAGCAAGATAAATGTCTGTGATGCCTAAACAAATACATTTAAATGTAACATTAAAAATTTGAAATTTTTCTTCAACAATAAAATAATCAATCACTTTAAAGTTATTGCTAAAATTTAAGAGCCAAGCACAAAAGGTCTTATCTATTTCACTCTCATATGGAACATATCTAAATCTTATCATATATGGGCAACATATACATTTCCTCAAACAAGCCCCTGTGGCACTTACGTCACATTTCATATTTTTGCCTTTTCGAGTTCATTAATAAACTGGTGTGAATTCTGGGCAATAATTTTTACTGGTAATAATATTGTCTTTGGCAGTAAATATGGAGTAAATTCATCCTTCATTTGCCTTCTGGACTGTTTCTAACTAGCTTTTATTGGAGAGGAGTTGGAAGTTGTATCAAACTTCATGACACTAACTGGGAGTTTATTTGAAGGGGTGGTTCTTAATCAAGGAAATACAGCATCTCAATCTTATTTTTGCAAATCAATCCTAAATACAAAGACCTTTTTGTGCTCAAATCTTCCATTTATGTTACACATCTATAAACTATTTTTAATATTAATATAAATTTTTAAAAGGAACCTCTAAGCAACTTGAGTTTCATTTCTTGAGCTAAGCCCTTCATTTATAACTGAAATGCTAATCTACTACTCTGATGGACAAAATAGTTGAAAACAATATTTGAATTTTAAATAAATATTTATAAAATATCAATAATTATGTGTTACTTTACTCTTTTTAATTTTGGCATGCACAACTTTACACCTCTGGGACTTACTTAATAATATAATGAATACACTTTACATAATAATTTAACATTAAATGGATTAACGCATTGCCAGCAATATCAAGCGCTGCTGCTTGATGGTGTCACTGCTATGTTGTATCTTTCTAAAAGCGCAGGGATATAAAAATAAACTCTCTTCATCCCTTTTTCATAAAACATTGCCGTAGCCCACAGCTGCTGATGGACATATTAATGTCAGCCCTTTTGAAGCCACAACATCATTAACACTGGGCAGTCATACTCAGTCCTAATTTAGTTTGTCACACAACACTTATTGCCAAGCCTATGTAATGGCTAAAGGTGTTCCAGTCACGAAAATTCCATACCATATTCATGACTATGACATATAACTTGCTTTGCCTGCACCCTACCCTCCTACAGAAAATGGTATACTCCCACCATAGGTTGGCGAGAATAAGGATTGCGTGACTCACTATCCTAGTCATAGATTCAAGCAAAACTAGTTGCTCTGTAAAAAGCTGAGATGAACATCTACACCAGAGGTTTTTTTATGCTTACAAATTTGCAACAGAAATAAAAGACAAGAAAATTAAAACAGGCCAGCTGGAATGTTCTTTTGTACAAACTTTACCTCAGCTATTTAAAATATCACTGTCAAATAGATTCATCATGCTCATTTGACAAGAAGGTCTGAAGACAACTTTTACTGTTATACCAAGTATAGTGAAGACTCCTAATGCAGCCATTTTCTGTAAAACAGAGTTGTCACACAATGGGGAAACAAGTTGTGTCACGACCCTAGCAGCAGAGACTTCAACTTCAATACGCTGAACTTGAAGAATGGTGGCAAAGGAAATTATTGCCTGGACACTAGACTGTAATAAGCCTTATTCACGATAGCTGCTGCTGCTGTGTTGGTTTTTTATTACTATTATGCAAATTAACCACATGATTTCTGAGGCAACCAATGGCAAACTTAGGAGATTGCTAACCAGTTTTGGAGCTAATGTGTTGTTACAGTGTTATAGTAGTTATTTGTGGCTTTTGTAACAAGTAAGCAGTTTGTGTAGTTAACAAAACTAATGCAAGTCAGAAAAAGAGCAACCATTCCAAACTTATAATGAAAATTACCATAACTGCCAACTATCTAGCTCTCAAATATGATTTTTACATGGATACTTCACTGTTAGGACGAACCGACCTTCCAAAAATTGTCTTTCTTTCAATCTTTGCTCCCTGGCAGAGGCACATGGCTAATTTGCATTATAATGTGAAATTAAAACCAACATGGCAACTGTCATGAATTATGCCTATTTCTTTGTGAGCACTCTCCGACAAAAAGAAAAATAAGAGAAAACATCTGACAGCAACAACTCTGAAAAATTCTGTTACCTAGTTCTGAGAAAGGGGCTCATAACCAGAGATAAACACTTTCTCAGACCAAATACATTTATGTTACTACAAACCATACCCCACCCCCTCCCCCCCCCCCCCCCCCCCCCCCCCCCCCCAAACAGGTTTCTCAGAGTTTTTCCTGGCAGGAGCACCATTCTCTTGAAGTTCTATTGTCAGTGGCAATCTGGAATTAAAAATAGTTGCCTATACTTTATTCCCAAGATTCATTTTTTCAAGATCACTACCGAGGCCTACTAGACAATTCTTATACGTCTGCATTTAGTCCTTTTTCTTTCGTCCACAAGAATGACTTTAAATTTTGTAAAATAAAAAATTCAGAAAACCAGTTTCTGCTCCTTCATTTCATAAAAAAATGTATTTTTTGTTTGATGCGCTTGCAATGTAATAAGCTAACGGGAAACTGGGAATACCTGTTTGCTAAGCTGAATTGCAGTCTTCAATGACCAAATTAACATTGAATGTGCTTAAAGCTTTCACTCCCAAGAGAAATCAAAATTAAAATTCAAGGAAAAAATAGTGCAATAAAATAAGAATAGCACCATACTGTGGGATTTCACCCTCAGACTTGCATTACAGAATTTGAGATTTACTCTTGGAGTGAAATATTGTTAACTAAAAATAATTAATGTTTAATAATTGAAGGCCTCCTGGCAAGAATGTCCTAAGTAGCTTTTTGGAAAATTGTCACTGAAATCTTGGAGTTTTGGCCTCTAAAGGGACTCACTTGCCAAAATTATGACTGGATCATGTATAAATATGACTGAAAAGATTTCAACCAGGTCATTAAATGTTTCATCTTTGAACAGAATAAAATTTTATCTTGAAAAGTTACATAGGGTGTCCTAAGGCCCAAAACATTTTCTTAAAGATGTGGATTTTCTTCCCCATTTGGATCTGTTTTCAGTACCTTAACAATAATAAATCATTAAATTGACAAAACTGTGCTTTTAAAGGCCTAAAACATACAATTTAAGTGAAAGTTGCCAAAAAATACTTTGGACATTCTTGCCGGGAGGCCTTCAATTTAGGGAAAGGAAACTAACTAATATATGAAATACTGGTATTATACCCATTGCATTGAATTCTGCTGCATTGGTTTGCGGATGAATTAATGAGCACCAATCACAAATTAAAAACAACTTACACCACATTACACGATAACAAAAGCAATGCTAGCCTGCATGGTACTGTCAGGTGCTAGAGTTTACAAAGGAACACAAATTATGTTATCAGTGGACCATTGTCCACACCTTGACGACCATTCATTTGACAGATTTTCTGCCTTCTTGTTTTGATGCGCAACAGTGATGAATTAAATTATTTCTACTGGCTTATTTGTGCATTAATGGTTGCATCTCTACAGCATTCTTTTAGAATTGCTGAATCGTGTTTATATAGTATGCGCAAGATTGAATCTGCTCTTTAGTTTTAAAATTGCCTTCGGTATTAGGGCGCTTAAAAGTGAACTGAAAGCCAGCCATGCATGGGGGATTCCCCCTTATTTAAGAACTTTTGGTAGTCTACCAGTAGAAGCATCTCATGGTACCAAAAATAACTCTTTCTCCAAGATTTCACCTCCATATTCCTACCTAGCAGGTTACAGTATGTTCTATCTAGATGATGACGATGCTGTGGCAGTTGAGGAGGAAGAAGGGTGGTAATATTTACAGTTTGGCCTTGTGCACTTCCCTTTTACTGCGTCTCGGCAGACTGTTACCTTTCCATCCACAACTTCGACACTTTCTACAAGTAGAACAGTTACAAATGGATAGGAGAGGAGTGATTAGAGATACAATAATTGCCTTTTAAATTAAGTTCCTAAGAAAAGTCTCATTAGTAACCAACTCCTCCCATGGGGGTACTCCCATATAAAATTGATGTTGGTGATCGTCAGAAATTTTGAAAGGATCCCCTAAAAGGTACCAGAAACTCGATTTGTGGGCTACTCCAAAGAGGTACCAGTTCTTTCTGAAAAGTTGTTTCTGTCAGTTATTTTTTGTTTTCACTTACGTCATATCAAAATTCAGAAGCATTAAACAATAGATTTCAATTCCAAAATGTTTATGGAATTGTAGAGAGTTTAAAACTACACATATTGGCCAAATTTTGAAGAGTTATAGGTGAACGAGTATTAGACATTTTTGGTAAGAAATGTATGGAGCAGCCATCTTTGTGCCCCACTCAGGGGCACAAAGATGGCAGCCAAAAATTCAAGTCTTACTTACACCAAAAATCAAATTAAAAAAATATTGTATTTGCTATAAGCTCCATTAACTCGGCTTATAACCACTTATAATGCAAACAATAACTTTCAGCTGAAAGCAAAACATTGTTGAAACCTGAAACTTTTTGTGAAAGATTATAATACTGGTATCTACATACCATGTTAGAAACAGCTTTGTGGGACGTATACTTTAGATTTTTGAATTTTTATGATGTCATGTGAAAGGTATCTAGTTGTATCAGAATAACACACTTACACACTTGGTACCAATGATCACTTCCATTACTTTTATATGGGAGCCCCCCCCCCCACCCCCCCAAAAAAAAAAAAAAAAAAAAAACACACACACACACAAAAAAACAGGCAACTCCCTAAGTTGAACCAATTTTCAGTCAAATGTTGCACGATTGAATCTCTCGTAAGTAGCTACTGTTCAGGACCAGGAAAGCTGGTCATTTATAGGAGAAGGTTGCTTACAAGAGAGTGTGAAAAATGGTGTGTAGCTGACTAAAGTAGAGATCCCAAGAGTGCCAAACATCAAAATACAAGAAAATTCCCAAATTTCATTTTGTGAAATATTGAAAAACAAATGGTACCATGCAAAAGTACTGCCAAAGAGGTTTCATTTGAATGGTCACACCATAGGATTTCGTCCACAGACTCAAAAGTTAGAACTACATGACATGTCTCCATAATTGACTCTGGGAGTGAAAGGGTTAAAGATGGTTGGTGAGGGAAAGAGGGAGTTTAGTTGCTCAGGGAGAGTGAACTGTACATGTATTACAGGGGTTTCAATAGAACCCGGCTACCGGCGGTGTACCGCCGCCTACTTCACCTCTCACCACCAGTTACCAGACCGCCCTAGTGGGATGGGGCCTTACGGATCCTTATCTGTCACAGCCTTTTATACCTTGGCCAGCCGCCTACTTCAATTCTTATTGAAACCCCTGTATTAAGAACCTCTCATAGATGGGGTAGTCCTGCACTTGTCCAAACGATGTCTGTGATTTGCTAAGAAAACAATAGATTTGTCCTGCTGGGATAGGGATTAGGGATAAGGGTATTGTTCAAGTGATATATCAATATTGTATCGTTTGCCAATCACAGACATCGTTTGGACAGCTACGACCCCACTCCATAGATGACCATTTTCTGAACCCCAAGCATTGGGGGGGGGGGGGGGGGGAGGGGGGGGGGGGGACAGACATATGTGGTCATCTTGTACTTATAAAGCAAATTATAATGGCCCAAAGTACTGTAGTTTCTTTGTCACCAAACTTTTTGGGTCTACTTTCACCGAGTATGTGCCACAGGCCTCCAGGGCCACTAACCCATTATGGTCTATTCTGTGACCAATTATACACCCCATCGTAGTTGCTTTTTGTTTGCAAATGTTCGTAATCTGATCCCAACTTATTCACTTTGTGTTCATGCATGTAAATGATAATTTGTTCAAGCTCTTTCAATTTCTAATGAGACAGTTGTGTTAAAAACATGACCCCAGTATAGCCAATCCAGTCATGAAAATGTGTTGTTCCAGAAAATATCCACACCTACCCCCCACCCCCCCAAAGGAAGATTTTTATTGGTTTAACCCTCACCCCGTGAAATGTCAACTATGTAAGAAGCACCTACAACTTCTATTTCTTGTTTTAACATTAAACTAGTCTGCTTCTTTCTCAATTTTTTTATAATGATTCTGTTCTCAATTTTCTCAAAAAAAAGGGGGGGGGGGGGGGTTCCAGTACCCCTGGGGCTGGTTTCTCAAAAGTCCCAATAACTTATCGGGCCCAGAGCTTTATTTAAAATCAGAATCTTTTGGAATGGTGGGGTTTTAGCCTGCAAACCAGCCTGACTTGTTTTGTCAAGTTAGAATATTTTAATGCTTAGATTTCTATGCCAACAAAATTTGAATCTTTAATATAAACATTGCGCACATAAAATAGCTTACAGGGCCCGAAAAGTTATCGGGACTTTCGAGAAATGGGCCCCTGGAATCCTCCCCTGGGTATATATGCTCCTGAATAGTAACCCAAACGTTAGCTGAAAGGTGGTGTCAGCGCACAGGTGAAATCCCGTTAGCCTTAAAATTTCAAGCTACCATTTTCTTTTGCATGTGTAAGTGTGAAAAAATATCTTCCCCAAGACTACATCTACAAACTAGTTTACATTTTTTTTTAATGAAACAGGCCAGCAAAGCAAGTATGAGAGCCTGCCAAGCAAGAATAATATGGCACAGCTTAGCCCTTTCAGTACACAGCTTAACAACATTAAATTCTTGTTTTTGTCACTCAAATTGTTTTATTCCAACTGTTGATAGATCCAATTGAATAAATCGAGAAGAACCAATAATTTTTGTTTTTACATCCACAATGTCCTCTAGGAGTTTCATTGGCTTTGTTTAAGAAGTAAGGAAATTTATATAATGGTTTGTGCTGGGCCTGACAGGGCTAATCAGCCAAGCATTAACAAAAGAAAAGAGAGCTCACTGTCTTTAACGTGGGCATAGCGGCAGGCTTCTCTGTGGCACTGGCCAGAGACATAGTCCCGACAAACTGGCAACCCATTGGAGGAGGAATTCTGTCAAGGGAAAAACAAAGGGTCTCAGATTGATTGATGATTGATAGGTGTCAGTCAGTCAGGAAGGTAAGTGCCAGTTGTGGGAATTAAATAAATTAAGACGCTACAAGAAAAGTTACACTTTCTAAATAAAACAATTCATTATTCAGATTGGGGAATTATGCTGGAAATGTGACATTATTGCGCATGGCATGCAAATGAAGTGCTGCAAGCACCAAGCACCTGCTGGGCGAAGGGTGTGAAGCTGCAGGGATGAATTATGCAAGCATGCACACTGGGCATTTGAGATGCCAAACCCTTTCACTATAACAGTAAGGTTAGTAATACTTCCTTCACATTTAACTCTTTCAGTTCAAACAGTGTCAAAATTCAACTGTTCATGTGGGGATTTTTTTTGTTAAATGTAACACTACTAAGAAACAAAAGGCATTTTAAAGTTTAGAATAATGGTTTGGTCAATAACTGGCCAAAATCTTCTTAAATTATTAGCAACTGTACATGTAGACAAACACTTACACTAAACACACTAATGGAGAAAATTATAACATTTAATTTAATTGCAAATTAACACATAATTAACACCACCAGACAGACAAACATTTTTAATGATTCAATTAAACTCTACAATCAAGTATAATAAACAAATAAAATAAAACTATCTCTCTAATTACAAAAAAATCTATTGCTATGAAAAATGAAAATTTTGCTGCAAGACACACATGAATATATTTTTGTGATCACATTTATCTGACCAGATTTTTTTTAAATTTTTAATATTATTATTTGGCCAATTTTTCTAGTCTTGCAATAAACTTTTCATCAATATATCCTTTTTTAATAAAAACAATTTGACCAATTACTCTAATTACATTATATCCCAATGGCTCAGCCATTGATAACAAACTATTTTAATCACACAAAAAAAATCAAATTATGTGTCATTTCCAATGTGCCTGAACCAATCTACATCAATATAAAATGAAAAATAACTTAAAGTAGTACAAATAATTGGTGTATATCATTTAATATTAACCTCCTGTGGCACATTCCAAAGACAAAACTTAAGTTGAAATAATTTAAATTTCATTTCTCCCTCAAAGTACAGCTCTTTGACATTAATTGCATATAAAGAATTGCCATGTTTTAATAAAATTTTGTTCAGTTCAATTCATGAGTAACAAAATATTACCCTTTTGGTAAATTAAGATAGATGAAAAGTACAAATAATCCTTTAGTTTCTAAAGCTTTGGACCTGCAGCATTCAAAATGCCATGAATATGCAGGTATAATGTATTTTACAAAATACAGATAATTATATAGTCTATCTTTTGAAAGTACGTACAAAACAATCTTGAGTTTAAATAGTAAATGTAAATAACTGCCTCAAATAAAATTATTATTACACATGCAAATAATTCTTCCTAAACAGTGTACGAAATTAATCAAAATGAGTGTGGGCTAAAGTGACATCTCTCTTTCTTATAACAAATTAACATCTTCAACATCTTAAAACCATTCTGTCAGTTCTCATAACTTTATACTTTGTTCTTACCAGATTTACAGTGCTGCATGCCTAACCATATCCACTTGACAAAGTTTTTTTTACTAGATTTAGATAACTGTTTGACGTCTTAAAAACTTCTCAATCGGATGGGGTTATAATTCCAACTGGCTTATCAAAATGCAAGAATAAAAGAGATGGAGTTGTCAGTTGCCGAGAGCCAACACAGAACGTCACAACTCCACCTTCCACCAATCTTGCATTTTAATTTAATAGTTGAAATGCAAACCATCAGCACATTTTCAAAAATATGTCAAAAAAGTAAAAAACTTGCACAAAAACTTTGTCAAGTGATTGCAGTAAGGCACACAGCAGTGTAAAATGCATCATTCAGTCTTTCAAATGAGATTGGTTTAGTTATGGTAGTTTCTTTATGCCAAAACATCACTTTAAAAGCTTACTAAAAAATCTGGCAAGAACAAAAACTTTATTTCACTTAATTGCTACTCTTTACTCATAGTCATGGACTCAAATTTAACACCGTTGTGCCAACAAAAATGTAAAGAGCTTTCAATATTATTGATATATTAATTAATTGATTACTATACAGAGTTGGAAGTTTTCAATCAAACTTCCAATATCCACATTGTCCTTGATAAAACTTCTTTCTTTACAACAGTACTTGAATGTTTCCATCGCACAACATCACAAGAACAAAGCCGTCTTGACTCCAGAGTCAGTTGGCCAGAAAAGGATCGGTTCTTTAACATCTACGTTACACATTGGCAACCCCAACCTCGGTATAACCAGCTTCACTCCTTGCTTTAAACAAAGCAGAAGCTCGCAAGACCCACAAGTCAGTCTGTCTCTCAATCTGAGTTTCACTGTGCAATCACTTTACGTACCCCTGTGCTTGACTCTGCACTATCAATTAACACCCTCCACCCATCACACATGTACACAAAAAGCCGCCCCTCTGATCACATAACATGGGGCGTCAAGACATAAGTGGGTGTGGTGGGTGCCGACGAGTTTAATGTGTAGCTGTTCCAGTACTGGATGTCCATTGACTGGACTTGAGGGTCAACAATTTGGTATGAGGATTGAGGAGGAGGAGGTGGAGGAGCTAGAGGAGGTGGAGGCGTCGCAGCTGACTCCACGGGCATATAACTTAAAACCTGTGGCTGTACAGTCTGGGGTTGCCACTAGTGGAACAAGGAACAGGAAAGGAAACACCAACATTAGAATCACTTGTAACCTGGCAGCAAACTGGGCCAGGTTGTTCAAAGCGTGATCAAGCTAATCCAGGGTTAGCATCAATTTTGATACCAGTTAAATAAATACATAATGGAGATTTTTGCCCTTTAGTTCCGACTTTGACTTGTCTCCACATGCAGCTTAAAAATCGCTTTTGAAAACCTTTCTTACAAGAGAAATTAAATCTTCGGTTAAGTTTTAATCCTGGGTTAGCATTAATCACCTTTCAAACAACCGGGCCCTGGCGGATAAGTAGTTTCTATAGAGCCCCTCTATGGGAATATTGCCGACGAAATTGAAGTAGCGATGATTGCTATCAATGAAATGATGATGTCAGTAACAGGATCGATGATTTGCAAAATAAATGCTGTGCCAGAACTAGAAAACAAATCAAAACTGTCTGTAATGAAATCTTCCATCATCTTTTTAGCTTGTTTTCTCAACAATGACATCAATGACTTAAAATCTTCATGGGGAATCCAGACTTCAATTTAGGCAAGAAGATTGGTAGGCACTGAGAAAATTGACAATTTATAGAAAATTAGAAAATTAGAAAATTGACAATTTGTAGAAACAAAATGACAAAATTGAAGTCCGTACTATGTAGAGACCCATAGAGTGGCTAAAAGAAACAATTTTGCACTAGGCAAGAAAACACAATACATCTTTATAAGGTGAATAATAATGTTAGGTGGGTTGAAATGTCACACTTCTGCCACCATATCAAAAATAATTCAGGTAGTTTGGTAGAAATTCAACTGTTAGACATCAAAATTAATTTAATTCAGCCTAAGGTATTCAGTGTTGAGTCTGTCATATTTCACTCACCAGAAAATATAGAAAAAATGTTCATACAGCACAATAATGTATGCATTTGATTAGGTGGGGCAAAAAAATTCCACATTTGAATCCACCTTGTATTTTTGCTGGGTAAATTATGTATCAAAACCAGTTGAATGTACGACTCAAGTTAAACAGTTGATTCAGACCTCAAACTTCTGCCAAACTCTATTTATTAAGCTGAACTACAAACAGCAAAAGTGTGACATTTGAACCAGACCTTACAGTGAAACACGCTGTATTATTCATACAGGCTTATGTTTCCCGATTTAAAAACATAATAATCATTATCATCATTATCATCATCATCATCATCATCATCATAAAATGTTCATTTTTCTGTCCCTTTTTCAAAATCAATCCAAAAGCTAACAGTAAACAGTTCATTGATCTTTTAGCTTGCAGCTGCATTATCTACTTTGCTCCCCCAAATTAACTTAGATAACAACAACAAAAACTTAATCAATAATGCACCATGGTTCATAGCAACTCCTGTTTGTATAAACTCTTATTTAAAAATAATAATAACAATAATAATAATAATAAAACAAGAAGATGTACACTGATCATACAAACACAAGAATCAACTGCTTTGCCATCAACTAGCTTTCATGTTTAGCCACTTAAATGTATAGCACAGATACTGAGTGCTTTCAGGTACTGTCACTCAACTCATTTTTGCTTCCAGCCATTCTACATAGGTTTGTGTGCATAATAGTGGGGTGCGACAGAGGGGTAGGAATCCCACAGGAGGCGGGAAAGGAGAGAGCAGAAACAGGTTTCCCAAGTTGGCAGATGGCAGGAAGAAATATAGAATCATTTTGAAATATTGCATAATACGTTGCTTATGTTGACAGCATGCAAAAACCAACTGTGTGATTTCTAAAAATTCAACATTTGTGAAAAGGTTTTACAGTGCTTGGGATGATTCAGAACAAGTGCAACAAGAAGACAGAAAGAAGTTCCTTTCAAGACAAAGTAAGTTTACAGTGTACCTAGGAACATGGCAACTGTTGGTAATAAGAATAAACAATAAATAACGATGTTTTAAAAAGACTTTTTACAATGAGCACTGTGCTTCAACAAAATTGGTTGGGTGTGGGAGATTTGCATAGGGCAGAAACTAATTGAAGTTTCAATATCTAGATGACTTTTTACCTCCTTATTTATCATGTTTGTAACAGCAACTTTGCGCAGAGAGATTGATCCCAGTTGTTTGACAACTGACAAAGCGGTATCATTAAATTCACAAATGCACTTTCCCGTAATTTAAAAAACCAGTGTAAATGTGACCTTTAACCCTTTTACTCCCAAAGTCAATTATGGAGATGTGTAGTGTGTCTGTGTAGTGTGTCTGTCGACGAAATCCTATGGTGTCACCATTCAAATGAAACCTCTCTGGCAGTACTTTTGCATGGTACCATTTGTTTTTCAATATTTTACAAAATGAAATTTGGGATTTTCTTGAATTTTGATATTTGGCACTCTTGGGAGTTAAAGGGATAAACAACATAACTTTACTGCTGCATCAATGTTTGTTCACACTGCTCAGTAAATAGCCTTCTTAAGTGTTATAATTAGTAACAGATACACTGTATTTTACCTGAGGTAATTGTGTTTGAACCAAGGGCAACCCAGGTGCGAGTAATGGCACTGGAGAAAAGAAAAAAAGGTTTATAACATAAAACTTGATTTGTTGGGTTTTAACCCTTTATGCCCTAAAAGTGATCATCAAACCTGCGAAATCTAATTACCAGCAACACGCTTTCTGAGGGACATGAAGGAAATGACATATACACTGATTTACTTTTGCTAACACACAAACCAGCTGATCAATAACCAAAAGAATACTTAATGTTTTGGCTGTTACTTGTTACTTGTTAATGTTTTCTGCCTCTTACTTGTCGGTATAAGAGATGTGAACTGCAATCCTAGGGGTTGGTTGAAGGACTGAAGGGCTGTTGCTGCCCCTGTCGGCATTACTAGGGGCACCTCCAATGCAGTTTGCTTCTTGAATGGTTCTCCAAAACACTGCCAAGAAACAACATAATGTAAGTGCTAAGACCTTGAAATCCAATCGTACATGTAGTAAAATAGTCTGAGCTTTAAACTTAATTGTTTGTCATTTGTACTGTATATAAAAACAGTATACATGTCCTACACTTCACACACACCTCTCAAAAGTGGATCCTCTTCTAAGCAAAGGCTCGATTAAACAAAGTCATGCCTGACAAGAATCAATCATTCCATACAAATTTTCTAACATACCATATCCAAAATCAACCTGCCCTGCTAAAAAATCTTATTACATGTACCTACCTAGCTATAATGCATCAATCATAAACGCTTTTAATAAAGGCAAGTAATATAAAAAGCAAGCTCAACAAGATTATATAACAGAGATGCATTGC
Source organism: Dendrophyllia cribrosa (assembly GCA_024195265.1). NCBI lineage: Eukaryota > Metazoa > Cnidaria > Anthozoa > Scleractinia > Dendrophylliidae > Dendrophyllia > Dendrophyllia cribrosa. Next base: position 25,598,641 of record JAJLRJ010000010.1, read on the forward strand.
GGCTCATCAACGAGCAAACAATTTATTAATTTATGTAAGGCAGCCCTCTCGCATCCAGGCCCCAAAATAATCAAGCACCTGTCCTCATGTGAGAAGATAAATATGCAATTACTGGTTCTCCTGAATCTGGTAGCATTGAAGCACACTGAATTTTTCTTGCAACACAAAATATTCAACACTCATACAACTCAAATAAAATGTAAAAAGTTACAGGGCTCCAAGCTACAACTGTTTCATTTTTATTTTGGTCTATTTTGTAGGAATTAAAACACCCAAAAATGAATAATTGCAGAACCAAGGTAGAGCTCAATCGATGAAGGTAAAAGAGGAAAGGGTGGTAGTAAAAAGAGTAATCCAGACAAAAAGTGCTTGAAGCAAAATTGTGTTCATAAGTTCAGTGTTACCAATCTTGTGGTTGACTTGCAGTCAACAAAAATTTGATCATGTGATGAACTTTTTTCAAACTGCAGAGTGAAACCAACAATATGTGAAGCCAGGTGATTTTCAAGCCATTTCAAAGGATGTGCGTGCAGGATCAGTAGTATCATAATTATTTTGAGTCATACCTGCCTCCTTAAAAATACAGCTTGGAACCCCGTTAAGGTTATTAGAAGTGCATGTAAATAGCTACAAGCAGCGTGCTTGTTACTTGGACAGGTATAAAAAGCAAAAGGCAATTAAGTACCAGTTCTGGCAATGTATCATGGGGCCTCTTGCGGCTACCCTCCAACTAAGACAGCAGGCGATGTGCAAGCACAAAAGGAATGAGCCACAATGCCAGCCAGCCAGCCAGCAGCAGCGTCATGAAAGCGGGCGGCACATGAAAAAAGACAAGCAAAATGCAAGTCATTATTTATGCCAACGGCTACATGTAGCTACAAGAGCAGTTTCCAATTAAGTGTTGAAAAACCATTCCCCTTGAACTCTGACCATGCAATTACAACAGACACAGACAATCCAATGAACTAATCTGCATGAACTCAAATATACTTTGCTGGCGACAAACAATGGACAAAACAAGCAAGCAAGTCATGATTTGTTTTGATTACTGATAAGTTAAAAAACCCAACGCATGGTTTTTTTAACAACCGCAAAGTGCAAAACCATAGCAAGCACAAAAAATATTATACTTTCAACATATAATATGAAAACTGCTCTGAATAGTTTTCATGCAAATTGTTACAGGCGGGATAATTAGTAAGTTCACTGACAATCTATAAATAGCGGCCAACTCTTCTTTGGCTAATAAAGTAATTCAAAGATCTTAAAGAGGGTGAAAATACGGGAAAGAAATGAAGATGAGAAATGACCATCACCGAGGTCACACTATAAGCCGTTTTGACATGTTCTTTGAAGTTAAGATAGGGCTTGAAATTGCGCTGGTATTGGGCGCATTTGCGACTAAAGATTTCGCTTTTGCGACTAAAATTTGTCCATTAGTCACAATTTTGCGACCGTTTTACAGCCTAGCTAATAAAGGAATTATATTCAACAGTCTTGTGTCTTACTTGTAACTGGTAGTTGTAATTTTATCCGAAAAATCCTGCGAAATTCACGTTGAATGTTGCGTGACTTAATCATCGATTTCCTGCTCCATTAATGCGGTTTCCAAGAAGTGTATCATGGGTGCACTTTTTAAGACTTTCTCAGAAATTTTCGGTAGTAGTAGAAATTTCCGGTTCCGGTAGTAGTTGTTAATTTTTTTTTTTGCAACTAAAATTTTTGAACTCGCGACTAAATTTTAGGAATTACTGGTACTCGCAAATTGCGATTGAATTTTTTTTTCAATTTCGAGCCCTGTAAGAGATTTACAGATGTACAATCCAATGGAACTCTTATCGGTGAAAACAAATTGTTTGAAAATCACAGGATCAGACATGAAACTTGCGTGATTTATTTACCCTTCAAGCCCTGATAATAACACTGCGAATTAACTCTCTTGACTGGTTCCCAAAACATTTCTTACAGATAATAGTTGGGAGTTGTTTAAATGCCAAGACAATTCATCTCTGCTGATCAATCCTTTGTTCTCATGGCCTGAAAATTGAATCATGAAGTGATACTGCAAGAGGTGGCAGTGTGGTTCAGTGGTTAGGGTGATGCACTTGAAAGCTGGAGGTCCTAAGTCCCGCTCTGACCACTAGCTGGAGTTGTTTCATGGTAGACCCAAGTTCAACTTCTCGACCATGCTTGTAAATGAAGGACCCCCAGCAATAAGGTCCAAAGTACATTTTTGGAAAATTTTCACTGAAATCTTGGATTTTTAGCCTCAAAAGGGACTCACTTGCCAAAATTATGACTGGATCATGTAAATATGACTGAAAGGATTTAAACCAGGTCAACAAATCTTCTATCTTTGAACAGAGTATTTTTTTTTGAAAAGATACATAGGGTGTCCTGGGAGCCATAGGGTGTCATAGGGGCCCAAAACATTTTCTCAAAGATGTGTATTCTATTCCCCATTTTGGATCTGTTTTAAGTACCTTAACAATAATAAATCATTAATTTGACAAAAATGGGCTTTTAAAGGCCTAAAACATACAATTTTAGTGAAAGTTACCAAAAACATACAAGTTTAGGACGTTCTTGTCGGGAGCACTTTAAATAGCCAACTGGTTTGCCTCCTGCCAGTTGTGATTCTTAACCTTGTTATGTTCAATTTGAATTTATTTGTTTCTGATGTTTTCTACTCTGTCCCGAGGGTAAATAAAGGAAATTAATAAATATTTCTTAAAGAAGAAATCAGATGCTGATCATCACTGGGACTCGAAGGGTTAATGAATACATGCTACATGTCCAGTTTGCCTTCAAAGAGTTGGCAGCTTCAATTATATTGTCAGAAGTTTCTTCTAAATAAACATGCAAGCAACAATTTTATTGCATGAGACAGGGTCTCATATTTTTTCACAATCAAATAGCTTTACGCATTTAGGCATGGCAAGTCTTCAGCTGTGGAATTGATAAATACCTGTGGCATGCAAGCATGTGCAATAATTACATTATTTTTAGTAGTGCTTATAAGAAAATTATTGTGGTTAAGTGCTGTTATTTAAATTTTCAGTTGCATTAATTTAAAAAACTTAACATTAAGCTAATAAATAGAGTACTTGCTTGTTGAACAGAATTAAGCTCGTTCACTATAATGTAAAACAGATAGCTTAGCAAATTGTGATAGCATTTATTATTAAAGCTTGATTAACTACACATTTCTACTATTAGAGTTGGGATTCTTTGGAACATCTTACTCCAGGGCTCGAAATTGCACCTGTATTGGATGCATTTGCGACTAAAGATTTTACTTTTGCGACTAAAATTTGTCTATTAGTCGCGATTTTGATACTGTTTTACAGACTAGCTAACAAAGGAATTATATTCAACAGTCTTGTGTCTTACTTGTAACTGGAAGTTGTAATTTTATTTGGAAAATCCTGCGAAATTCAAGTTGAATGTTGCGTGACTTAATCATCGATTTCATGCTCCATTAATGCGGTTTCCAAGAAGTGTATCATGGGTGCACTTTTTCAGACTTTCTCAGAAATTTCTCGTTTCTCATTTCCGGTTCCTGTAGTAGTAGTTGGTTATTTTTTTGTGACTAAAATTTTCAAACTTGCAACTAAATTTTAGGAATTACTCGCAAATTGCGACTGAGTATTTTTTTTTTAATTTCGAGCCCTGTACTCTAGTCTTTTCAGCTGTGAAAACTATGTGGATGTAACCATAAAATGACTAACTCAAAAATATATTAACCCTTTCACTCCCAGATTAAATTATGGTGATGTATCATGTAGTTTTAACGTTTGAGTCTGTTGACAAAATCCTATGGTGTGACCATGAAAATAAAACCTCTTTGGCAGTACTTATGGTACCATTAATTTTTGTTTTTCGTTTGGGATTTTTCTTGAATTTTGGGCTCTCTTGGGAGTTAAAAGGTTAATGCAATAATGATAAAGTGGGGATGGGATCACTCCAGTGATATTGGTGAAGACTCCTCGTGAAATACATTGTCTGTTGAAATTTCAATAACTTTCAAATAAGATTTCAGAGCTACTTGTAATCAGAGTAGCAATGAGGGCAGCTATTTGGGTTGAAATAAATGAAACCACCGGTTGAGTATGCATACATGTGTAGACACACAGTAACACAGTTGTGTCCCCGGGTGGCAGGACCCCCAGATTCAAGCAGTATACTACTGTTTGAGAGTGGGACACTTAGATCCTTCATAAATTAATTAACTAGCAACAAGACGCGGTGCATGCAACTAACCGGCATCGACTGCTGCTGGGCAGCTCGAACTCTTCCTTGAAGATGAGCTGGTGGATGAAAGTAGCGGCACATTTCTCTTTGACATCTCCCCTTCATAAAGTCCATACACACGGTAATCATGCCGTCAGAGCTGTCAATAGACACATGTCTTGGAGGATGTGCATATCTGCACTCTTCTCTTGAGCATGACCCTCTCTGATATTCTCGGCAGACCTGGGAAAAGAATGCGCTCCCATTTTAACGTGACGATGCAAAGGTTAATTGCAATGATTGAAAACATGTTTTTTTTCAGTCAACAAGATGAAAATGGTTAACCTTTTCAAACTCAGTCTAAATATAGGTAATATAATTTGGTTCTAATTAATTTTCAAGACAGAAATAAAAACCTAAAGTGTGACCATTTAAATGAACGCTATTGAGCAGTACTTTCCTGGGGTATTACTTATTATGCTGTACAAGGTGGTTCTAACTTTTGAGACTGTGGATGAAATCCTTAAGTGGCCACTCAAATGAAAGTTACTGAGCAGTACTTTCTGTGGTGCTGTTTATAATGCTGCACACAGTGGTTCTAACTTTTGTGTCTGTGGATGCATGAGCAGTGTCAAATAATAGCTACTGAGCAGTACTTTTCTCAGATTTTGTTCATTTCATGATATTTTGAACATGCATTTGCATGCTTTCCCAGTTTCAAATTTTTGTGGTCACTGGTGTAAAAGGGTCAATAGTGGTCCAGTCTGGTGGTTAATTTGCAAACACACTTTAGTCTGAGCTCTGTTTTTTTTTTATTTACACATAAATATTTCTGACCTCTAGTTTGTCAGACTTGTCTAGTCTTCTAGATGGAGTTTGAGCCAGAGCTGATGCATCAGGAAGAAAGGCAACTGGATGTTGAAGGTACGTTCCATTCGATCCAGGTACACTTAATGGCCAAGTAGATATCTGCAAGTATTCAAGAATATACTGTCAATTTTCAGTGGTCTGAATATGGGTAATGGTTTTCAACCCTTCACTTCCAGAATCAATTATGGAGACTTGTAACGTGCTTCTAACTTTTCAGTCTGTGGACAAAATCCTGTGGTTTCACCATTCAAATGAAACCTCTTGGCATTATGTTTGCATAGTACCATTTGTTTTTCAACATTTTACAAAATGAAATTTGGGATTTTTCTTGAATTTTGATTTTTGGCACTCTAGGGAGCAAAAAAATTGGGGTTTGATCTAGAGAGCCATTGTTGGGAGAAAAACAAAATAAAACAATTCATACAAGTGGTCTGTTCTGCTCAAGAATCACCTTTGTTCAAAATGTGCCAATGATTTCATCTGCAAATAGGTGATTTTTTTTTCATTCAACTCAATGCACTTATTTAAACAAAGCATACTTTCTCCTTCAAATGCATAGAGGGTTGTCTTTGCTTAATTCATTAACTTTTCCTTGAAGCTTATCAAAATACTGCATAACTCAGAGCAATACAACACATTGAAATATCTAATAAGAAACATGGCCTTTTCAATCTTCAAGCATATAACAGAGAAGACAACAAGAAGTGACCTATCATCTTTAGTGACATAAACACTTACAAAAGAAGGATTTGTAAGCATCTGCTGTGCCAAGGGTGCAAAAGCTTGTTGCTGTAAAGCAAATTGCTGCTGCTGCTGTTGCTGCTGCTGTTGTAGAAGACGACCATTATTTTCCATCTGAGCTTTTATGTGCTTAGGAGGATGTAAATACTTGCATTTTTCTCTATGGCACCGGCCCTAAAAACAAAACATGTATTTAGCATACAGTTTACCCCCACGGAAAATACATAGAAATGTGGCAAATAAAATTGAATATTTAAATTTACATGTAGCATTGGTTCATGTTATTTTGCCTTAACTTCCCAGTTTGCAGTTAAAATCCTTCAGTGGGACCAATTAAATGAAACCTGACTAGCTGAGCATGTCATTCCCATGGTATTGTGGAAGAAATCATAAGTATGCACAATAAAGAAGTTCTTTATGTTTTTAACTTGCATGTGGTGCTTTAATTCCAAAAAATAATAACATAAAATTTGGGATTTTGTCCCTGTTTTGTAGTAAGTAAGTGATGAAGTAGGTGTCAAAGCAAACAAAGATGGTGGCTATCTTAGCAAAGTGATATAAAAAGCATTTCTGTGAAAATCAGAACAAAGATGCATGGCAGGTGCAACACCTAATAAAAGAATTGCTTGGGACTGAAATGTCAAAAATATGAAGCCTTAACAACAGACAGAACCTCCTTGTTTGTAGTATTGTCTGCTATATCAGATATTAATAGAGAATTGCAGTTAATCCTTCAAAAGATGAATGGCTGATTTTAATCCTAACAGGAAAGTTAAAATTTCTACATGACACAAATAAACCAGGTACAAGTCTAGACATACTGTTAGCAAGGCACCAGGCACATCTTTGTACAAATCTTAAAATGCTGGTTTACAAGTTGGGAAAAAAAATCCACAACTATCTCATCACTGTTAACAGCTACATTTTTTTTTCTGCAGTTAAATTCTTACTTCTAGGATACTTTTTAACAAATTAATGGTCTTTAAGTAAATGTTAACCTTGGAACTTTGATCCTACAATGTCTGTTAAATAATAATATAAGACTAACCAGCTTATCATATTACTAATAATGACCCTCAAGATAGCTTACTTCATTACAAGGATAATCTGATAAGCTCAGATACTGATAACACATGTCAACAGTAAATAAAATGTCAGTCACATGTTGAAGACTTTATTCTATGTAAAAATTTCAACTTTTCTTTACTGTTGTAAGTAAATGTACAGTTTGTTTGGCTCTAAACTGAAAATAGAATCAAATACAACAAATTTTGTTCTTCTTGATGAAAAGATGCAAGAGTTAAATATCTGTGTGTAACCTTCTTACTACTAGACTCAGTTTATTTAACATTTTAGCATTAAAGTACATACTGAATATAGCATGTGAGTAAAGCAAAAATACTTTGAGTCTGAGTGTCAAGATTAACCTCCTGCTGGTTTAAATGATAAAAATAAATCTTTTTCATTGTTCGTCACCTTCTTCCTGTATTTGACCATACAGACATCGAAGAATACATTATTGTTTTGTTTTTCTCCAGTACAGGTAGACACCTGACCCTCAAATTTGATGCTTAACTTTTAAAAGACAGACTAAACTGCTTATGTTTCCAGGTCTGCATGTACTTAATATTGGCTACTGACCTAATAAGAAAGGATTAACTTGATGTTTGTGCTAGAACGCATGCAAATAAAAAATGTCAATATATCACAAAAGACAAATTGTGGCACCTTAACCAACTTGGAAGGTGATTTTTTTTTTTGGCAAAATGTGTCATGCATGTGAATAATTTTCTGTGTAAAAAAACTGTTTTGCAAGTCAATGCATTTTTCTTATTATTTTCTTCCTTTGATATTTTTTTTAAAAAAATGAAGATATAAATGCCACCCTGATTTTGTGGTTCCATTCTCTATAAAGATAATTTTAAGATCATTAGTGCTAAAAAGAGTTGTAGATTTAAAAAAAAAAGATAGCAGGTATTTAAACAAATGAAGCTGGTTATTTTGCACCTAGGTTCTTTTCAAAGAAAAAAAAACTGGTTTTTAGTATCATTGCTTCTGGCGATTTCACTGACATTTATGTACTTGCCAAAACTGCAAAATTATAAAATTAATTTAACATGTTACTTGATTCACAACATGCCCGAAAACCAAAGATTGAGGGATGACTGAGCAAGTTTCCAAAAAGATCAAGTTTGACAAATTAGTCACTGTTTTGGCACCTAAAAATTTTGGCAAATTGACACCATTGTCTTTCAAACTCGTGTAACAGGTTGTTTAAAAAGGATCTCACAAAAACTAACAAACCACAACATGTGTCAAATAAAAGGCAATGAATAATTTTTCTCTCAAGGTCAAATTTTCAAGGCCAGAAGAAATGGACAGAAGCAAGGAAACGGTGAATATTTTTATTAATGTAAGCCAAACTTAAATAAAATGATTCTTGAATAAAATGGTCTTTGGAATACATTTAGTAAACAAACATTGAAAATGTTTCACTGTAACGTTTAAATGCAAATCAGCAAATTTTGCTTAAAGTTCTGAAATCGTTCATTTCTATTATAGTTTAAGAAAAAAATTAAAGGATTCCGTACACCAATATGCGGAAATCAAAAAACTAAACGAAAGAAAAGAAGCAGTAACAACGGAAGTTTTACCCAAGAATCTAATTTCTTTTGTCTAAAGACACCAACTAAGAACTATAATAATTGCAAATTTAAACGCCAGTCACGCAAAACCCTAAAGACAGAAACGCCGATGTTCAAAATACTCAAAGCAAAGTATTTAATGACCCCGAAAATTAAACAATCGCGTGAGAACTTTTTTAAAACAAATTTAAACTCGGGCACGCAATTATTTTCTTGTTTCAGCCGCAGACAATCCGCGAATATTTTGCTTTAAAGTAATCGCTGATAATAGATCAAAATGAAATATTCTTTTATTGTAAGGACTTAAATTGAAAGTGGCCAAAAATCGAAAGCTATTTTGATTCCATGAGCTCAGATCTGCCCGAGATCGAGAAGAAAGAACAAAGAAATTATTTTGTCCATATGTTGACGTCGAAGTCCCCTCCTGGGTTGCACGTCTTGCAATGCACGAAACGTCACAGAATTACGAAAAGAATTTTTTTAAGATGCACGCCTTGATTTCAGGTTCACATAAGCTTAAACCTGTACTTTCTTTTCTATTCGTGAACGGAAAGTTCAATTTAAACTACCGCATTTAGTACACAAAAGCTAATAACATGGTTCGTGCACAAAAAAATTACGAACTTGCTGATAGGTCACGAAAACTTCCCTGTCCAGTTTTTGTTGGGATAAGTCAACACTTTGTTCACAAAGCGCAAACACGCAAGGCCAATTTTTTGATTCACGACACACGAAAGGGCATCCTTTCGATTTTTTTTCCCGATTCCCGACATAAGCTACATGCTAGTACAGTACAGCAGTAAGCTTGGAGTAAATTTCCATCAGCAGTTAGAAGCGAATATTGGATGACTTAAACAAAAGAGCCACAAACATCATTTACAACCCCTAGCATAAACACTTAGACGACTCACAATCAAAGTTTTAAGTAGTTTTAAGAGAAACACGTAGCGTTTCCTCCAAATATTGAACTGCTGAGGTTGCATATGTCAGTGCCGTGCCTATATAGTCTATGTAGTTCTTTGTGACATTAAAAATATCGCATTGTCAAAAGCCACTGAAACCACTGTAGGGAAATTTCCCATGGAAAGCAAGTTTTTAAACGCAGTTCTCAGAATGCACAGTCATAAGACGTTAGCAAAATCGCACGAAACTTGAAACGCCCGGGAAAAACCTGTCGCGGAAAACGACGCAACAAGTTCTCGTAAAACCTGTGCCAACAAAAGAATTTCTACAAAGTTCGTAGTCTGTGAGCAAAAATCGCCGAAAATGTCACCACAAATAATCCATAATACCACACAACTACTCCCGTTAAGACAAAAACGCAGATACCTTTAACGAGTCGAAACAGGCCGTGACTTTTCCGTTCTGGATAAGCACATGAGCCGGTGGATGTGCGAAACGACATTCGTCTTCTGTCCGCGAACATTTTCCACGCTGAAATTCCCTGCAAACTTCAACGAGTAACCATCTTGGATCCTTGCCCATGACTGGGACAATCATCTTCGAAAGGATTCTGTCTTGCGTCTCCTTTTCGGTAAACAAATACCTAACAAGAAAAGGCGGAAATCATGAATGAAATACTATTTTCTGCGCCAGAGCGAACGATGCGAACGCGTATTTCCCGATATTTCCAGAAGTTTGGGGAATTTTGTATTTGGCAACAAAACACTACGCATGCTCACTGCGACCAAAACATCGCGGGCTCGAATTACATAACAATGAGTCATCAATTACTTGTGGAGGTCAGGGTCACTGGCGAAGCGAAATTTCCTTTCCTTTCCGGCAATTGTCACGGAAAATGTCATTAAAAGGCGAATCTAGTTTACTTTTTTTATCTGACGGCAATAAGAGCACGAAATTGGCGATTTTACTCCGGAATCTTGACTCGTGACTTGTAAGTTGTGACGCATCACGCGAGTACGTGATGGATCGTGCACCTTGTCCTCAGCCCTCGAGGTGACGTCATCACCGAGAGTAATTTAAAATAGAGGTTCGCTTTTGTTCCCTTTTCCGCATGAAGAGATCGTGAGCGCGAGTGGTCAAATGCCACAAAACCGCATCAAACGGTCGGCTTTCTCGGTCTCCAGCTGTCCCGTCAAAGAACTAGCGCTCGAAGAAAGAGAAGCGTTCATAATGAAGTGCTTCAGAGAAGAATAATAACACAAAGACAGCGCGATTTTGTGTCACCGGTCGGAACACGAGTCGCAACTGAAAGAGCGTGGATCTCTTTGATGTAGCGAGGAAATTATTCAATAATAATCGACAATCTCACATTATGGGGTGGACATCTTAAAATTTTAAATATCATTGGAGAAACGATCTCGCGTGATTTTCTCATCTTCGTGCATTTCATGAAGAAGAAAAAATACAGAAAAACTAGAGCTCGAAGCAATTTCCACCGTGGGAGGTCATGTGTTTCTTGAAGATCCCTGGCGTTGTTTGCGCCTTGTTTGTTCCGTTAGAAAACCATACAATGAATACATTTAGTATTTAGTTTTGGTTCGTTAGAGGGCCGACTTAATCGAGATCGAACTCACTTTAATAGTCAAATGTTAGTACGTGATCTGTGATAATTCTAATCGGTCAGCAGTGGTTCATATTGGTGACTAATTCACCTGCTTTTTAATGAGCACTAAATCTTTGGCGAGGCAATACCAAACAAGGAAAACTAAAGTCATAGGCAATTTTGATTCGTAAGCATGTTTTCGTTCGTTTACTTACTCTTTTGTAAACAATTAAACCCCTCTTGAGATTAGACGAGGCGCCGATCGTTTGAATCTCCGCGACAATGTGATCTATAACCCGGCGACTAAAGGAAAAATAACCCGACGCTCGCAGAGATCACAGTTAACTGTAAAAAAAAAAACTACGAGATTCACAAGAAAGAGAATCGATAGAGGACAACTTACCTCAGATCGCACTTAATGAGGGCGAATTTATAACGAACGCCGGTGAATCAGTCCCTTTTCTATCCAATTAATACTGCGGTATTAGGAGGTTCTCAATTTTTATAGTACCCCTCAACGGGCCATTTGCGTGGATGAGAAATATCCGGCAAGAAAAAACGCTAATTTTCGTGCTTTCGGAAGCCGGTTAACGCCTTTCGTGACCAAAATCCTCGTTGAACAGATAAGCCAACGATCATGCAAGCCGAAACAAAATTAACGATGTTACACGCACGTTTAATTATCAGTTTAAACATATACCGAGTTCAGTCACCACCTATCGACTAAACTGTTTAGATCGCTCTACGACTAATGTTAATGATGTTTTGTTATCAAAAGGCCTCGGGGTTTTTTTCAGTTTACACGAAAGCTGGGTTTATTTCGTGTAAACGAAAGACTAAACTGCAAAACTAAAGCCTGGCTTGCTTCACTGTACTGCACGAAAAGCAACTGACTCAAAACTTGAACTTGGTCCAGAGTTCAATATTTTTTCAACAATAAAAGTTTGTGACTACCTCTGGTTTGCCTGTTGATATTAAAAAAATCTTGTTTTCATATCTTTTACCGCTCATTTCGATCCGTAAAAAGACAACACATCAACAGCCGGATGAGAAACAACTCCAGTCATCGGTACGACTTCTCAATTTCACGTGTTAAAAGCTTTTCACGGGAGTCACGATGAGATAAACCAAGGTCTTCCCTTACCGTCAAAGTCCCTTTGAATAGCTTGGACGTGCTAAGACAGAAATGCCACAATTATGAAACTCCCTTTTCGGCCAGCTTTCCGAGCTATCTAAGGGCAGTAGCTAGTGAGTTCTGCCGACCAGAAACTACAACTCGATGCATGGGAGTAGTTAAAATAAATCTCTGACTCTCGATTGTTGACTTGATGTCTATCGTCTGACAAAACTTGTTCTGTGTGTACGGGTGACTTGAGTTCCAATAATTGTACAGCGTTTTTATAATATATTTAAAGAACAAAAATTCCAAGCATTGTTCGGGAAGACAAAAAAACGCTTATTCTTGTTCAGCGATTCAAAAGTCATTGTCACGAACGCTTTTATGACCACGAGAAGCCTCTATAAGCTGAAATATTCTTTCGATGATTGTTTTTTCTGATACGAATTGTCGAAAGTCAGTAAACGTAGGCGATTAAACGTATTTTAACAATTGCCAGCTTTTGATAAAACACACAAAAGTCCTCCTCCGTTTCCTTCCTGACTAAATCCTGTCTTCTTGTTCACTCAAGATACTTTATTCCTCAAAGGAATTGGTTAAGGAAACGTAGTCAATATAGACCAGTAAAGTTCCCTGTGTTCAAACTGGCACGAGTGTTGATGCGAATTCATTCTTTTTCTTTGACGTTACAAAAGAGACCGTAAGCAACTTCCTGTCTTTTAATGGCGAACTTGTGAAAGAAATTCTATGACACGCTCAGCTTAACTATACCAAAGCGTTTTGATTTAGTTTTTTCCTTACCATACATGTCGTAGAATATGTTTCGCCGCTGACAGTTTTTGATCTAAAGAGTTGTTTATACATTTTGTTACCGAAAAAACGGTTGGCAACGTTGATCATGTTGAGTTGGAGATGTGTACAGTGCGTGATGTGAGCACGTCGTCGGGAGTAAACATAAATGAAAGATTTACCTCATTGCTGTGTTAAATTCTAGGTCTTTTGTCTGCCCTTAGTTAACTGGATAATTCTTTAGTGCTTTGATCGCAAGAAAAACAAACTGCTTAGTGACGACGCTTGCCAGCTTATGCATCCACGAGCTCTGTAAAGGACGTGACTGGCCACGCAGATTATAAATTCACGCATACGATATTTTTAGCTGTTACAACTTCCCTGTTTGTGAAATTTAATTTACATCTGAACGCCAACGCTGTTTATCGACAGGTCAATGTCGATCGAGGCTGGATGCGTAGGAAAGCAAAGCAAGCCTTTCTATGAGTTCAAAGTTCTGGCAGTCAGTAAAAGCGATGACGGAGGCGCCTTTCAATGCACGCTGCGGCAGTTCACCACATCACTCTGTTTCAATTCTGGGGATAAATAATTCAGTACAAACCTGTGGGTTGCAGCGGGAGTATAGAAGGATTCGTTCATCATTGAGCCATTCAATTCAAAGAGCAAAGCGATCTAGAAGACTTTCCGCGAGAACTTTTTGGCAGTTTGATCAAGCGTACTCCTGTACGCGCGAAAGCATGACGCAAAGACGCAATTTCTTGACGGCGGTACCAGTTCTGACAGAGCATGCGCAGACATGTCTCTTCGCATAACTGTGGTTAAAGAAAAAACCGCGCCCATTTTCGATAAAAAATCGCCCCGAAACAGTTCAGTTCAGTTAAAACAAGTGAGTTATTTACAAAACAAACCATTCAATTTTTAATATTGTCAAATTTCTCAAGGAAAAGCTGCGTTATTCAACACCGCACGCATTTGATTGACCTTTCGACACGAGGCAAAATTGAAAACATTGTGAAAAGAAGGTATCCATTCTTTTGATAGCGGTGAATCGGCCGGAAACGTGGAAACCCATGATAAAAAGCCGTTTTGTTCCAGCTTCCTTTGAAATACCATCAGTAGCGAACAATGATAGTAATCCTAGGAAAATCTAGGCCTGAAAGGCAGTAAACACTCTGTGTGACTGTTCGCTTTGGCAAGTGCCATTAGAACCGGAAACAACAATCTTCAATCCAAGCGCACAAAGGTGAGAGGCGATACGGTACGATTCGCACATCGCAATTTCCAAATTTATAAACAATACTGGATAAGTATCAATAAGAACATGCAGGAAATGTAGTTCACGTAAACAGTTCAGGTTGTTTTCGTCAGTTAATCCGCTTCGTGCTCAGCGATGCAGAATTAAACGAGGTAAACAGAAGCGACATAATTTCATCTGTGCAGATGTTGTTTTCGTAGAGGGAAAGTACGTACGCAGAGAACAACAGAATATTCTAATATGAAAGCAGGCGCTTATACAAGACTTATATTTTAGACATATCTAACTTTTCTGACAATGATTGGGTTACATAAATGCAAAACTAAATACGCAAGTGAAAGGCTAATTAATCAAAAATAGTTTTGCATTTTGATTATTTCTTGTCAGGTTCTTATTCCAGCATACCCGTCTCCCGGCTGCCCCCGAGAGTTTTACACTGCTCAGAGCCGGGGACAAAAAAGGTTCCGGTCGCTTTCACCGCCGCGCCGAGCTGCCAAAATTGAATGAAAGCTTCATGCCCCATGCACTGTCCTCAGATGATTACACAAAATCCAATATTAACTTTTCCGATTACATTTAACAAGAAATTTAACAGCGAAAACAAACTCAGTGAAAACAACAACAGGAAAAAACTGCTTAAGATTTTGTTAGACACAAAAGTTAAGAACCGCGTTTTACGGTTACCAACTCAAAGAAACTCTACGTCTTTTAGTTGACATATAGAACATGATTGATATATAAATGAACTGAATGTTTCCTGTTGATTTTGATCTTTTTTCTCAAAGTCCTTTTGTTGTATTTTCACAATTCGAGCAGTCCTGTCCGGCCAAATGATCGCGTAGATCCAACCTAATGTTTTTTTCTTTTAGGGGCCGTTTACATGAAAAATTTCATCCCAGACGAGTTTTACGCCGGTGCTTGGTGATAATTAATTCTCTCACTGTTTACAGATAACTGGATGAAATGAGCTCACCCAAGGACTGATTTCACCCCCGTCTTCAATGAGCGAGCTCTACACCGGCATACACTGAAACGTCTGTAAAAATTGAAAAATTCACCGACCTATGTGCTCGCTTCTAAACAAGATATAACGATTAAATTTTACGGTCTTGCTAATTTTAAGGTGTTCCTTCTGGCAGTATGAATAGTTTTTCTGCTGTCCGAGCCGAAATGACAAATTTAGAAACACTACGTGGAGGTCGTGTATTCATCCCTACTCAGGTTCATGTAAACGTAGTTTAACTTTTTTGTTATGAATGTCCAAGAATGTCATATTTGTTCGGAGTTCACTTGATACTCCGACTAAAGAGTGGCACAAAATTTCCGCATGACAACGATGCAGGAAATTTTAAAAAGACATCTCGATACGCTTCTCTAAGAATAGGATTTTAATCAATAAACGTTAAACTGAATATTTCGATCAGATGTTTATGTATGTATGTATGTATGTATGTATGTATGTATGTATGTATGTATGTATTTATTTATTTTTTTTAAAAATGCCCATTGCAGTGAAGCTATGAGATAGGGGACATAGCCAAAACTGCTCACGATGCCTTTTAGAAACATGTCATAACTTTTTAAGTGTGAAAATTAAAACTACGGTATTACCGATCACGTAAATAGTATGTCGTAACTTCATAACATGTTATTTCACGACACATTATCGAACAATGTCCGAGTTCCGCCATAACTACAACTGTGACCATTATGAAACTGGATGCATGTACTTTAAGTGTTACCATGCAAATACCCCTACGGGAGCAAAACTCAACTCTAAAACGGGTGGAAGATCATCTTTGTGATCGTGAATGCCATATAGAGCCCCCCCCCCCCCCCCCCCCCCCCACCCCACCCTTTCCCCGGGTATTTACCTTGTTGCTTCGCTAGACAGATCCGTAAATATCCACCGCAATATACCTTCTCCTCCAAGACCATTTATCAAAGACAAGTTCAAAATCTAAATACAACATAACTTTATTTCCTTGTTCCCATTTCTTTACCTGCTTTTTCGCTTCTTTTTATCCTCCGTTAGGTACCGCAAATTTGTTGAAAAGACTGAGGCAAATTTTCGTAGAAAACTCGACGGGTTTTTGGCAAATTCCTTTGTATAAGCTACACGGATATTTGCTGTGCCAAAGAATATAATAGCTGCCAGGTCTTTTACTGAGATAAACGGAAGCTCACTGATCAAGACATCTTTCCGCGCCACGGCTAACAGATTTAAAAGACTGACTAACCTTGAACCGGGAACCGGTGTGTAAACTGTTCTGTTCCACAATGGATGATTCATTTTACCCTTCAAAGGAGTATAGAAGTTTATTCTGAAAACTAGCTTTTGCCATGCAGTTGATCAATCGTTCGTCCTCAACGCGCGAACTGCTGATTTCACAAAGTGACTGCGCCACTGGCACTTATAAGTTTACGACAGAGCATGCGCATGTTGACTCCCATAACTGGTCAATCAATGAGGGAGCCACGCCCATTAGTTATCCTTCTCTCAAGGTTCTAAGATAAGGAAATGACGTTTTATTTGCGTTCTGTTTATTTCACACAATTTACAAGTCTGAAACGGATACGAAATATGTTAGTCCAAAAACGAGGATAGCACGAAAAGCTCTAAAAATCCGTGCACGTTTAAAGGATGAGTCACTAGTTTGCTGGATTGAAAGACTCAATCCAAAACTGCGTATTGTCAGACAGAAATCGCTTTGTTACATACCCCCCAAGTTAAGGGTGCTATACATGACGCGTGTCAAAACAGTATACCTTCCAAGAGCAATCAAAAGTAACACCAATCAACAACATCTCGCACGTAATTAGGTTTTGCATTTAACTTGAAATTATTGCCAATTTTTTCCCCATAGGCCAACTTTTTTCCACATTATGACGAGAGGAATGTCATATTTAAATGATATTCCAAAGCTAGAATTACTCTTGAAGTCACAACCGAAGCGCTATCTTTTTCAATAAATTGCGGTAAACATAATCATTCAACATTTTTGGTAAACAGGTACCACAACTTAAAGTGAGAAAGAAACATTTCCCGGAGCAACTTGACGAGAATCAAAACAAACTCAAACCGTCGATCCCTTCCGGGATTGGAACCCGGGCAACAATTTTAAGAGGCAAATGATCTCAGCAATGCGCCCTTCCTGCACGAAGCTGATGTTGTAAGGTTTAAGTGGTAGTTTGACGTTATAATGTTTGTCCCGCACTACTAAAGATTATTACATTTTTACTTGTACAAATGAAGAATCGAGTTAAGGATTGAGAGAAGAAGCAAAAGGAGTCAACTTCTGGCTTCTGATTTTAGCGGATAATTCCACATAGGATACACGTTAAATGCCCCCCCCCCCCCCCCCCCCCCCTCCCTACTCACACGCGCGCACTTATAGGCCCATTTACCTGTAAACAAAAAAATATTCGGATTACAAGCCCCCCGGATATAAGCACTCCTCTTATGATCTTAGCAAAGTACAGAACAATATTGAAATGAATTCTGATCGATTTATTGTGCCGTTTAAGCTTAATTAAAAACCAGTTAGTGGAAAACGTATTTCAATAATGCTACATGTTAGTCTCCGCTTATTTCTTAGCAGTTCTTTCCAAAACGGTTTTTTATGCCGCTCATAAGTCATAAGCCCCCCCCCCCCCCCCCCCGAATAAAAGCCCCCCACTTATAAGCCGAGCCGTAGAAGCCCAGGGCATTATTATAAGCGGCATTTTACGGTATATCGTTTGGAAAAAAACCATGGCTAATACGATTTAAACATATGCACAGCCGTTTAAATAGTATACAATGCGACGTTACTTTAAAATTTTATAGGTTATGTACTATAATAAACATCTTTAGGCTTCGTTTTTGGGGGAGAATCAGAAATCTGATTTGTAATCTCAGATCATATGGATTTTCATGACCAAAAAAAAGTCCGAAAAATCCTATGAAAGCCATGAAAAAACGGTATATATGCAAATTAAACTATTTTAACTCGCTTATGCTTCAGTCTCTCTGCTTCAACATTTAATTTTCAAAATATATGCAACCAAGAGAAAATAATTGGATAATCTCTTGATGCAACGTATCGATTAAATCAGTAAAATAAAATAGTATAAAAAGACATTCTTATTAATAGTCATGTAAATACGCAATGTAGCCTTTGGGTTGCATACGTGTTTATTAAATAAACTATTCACTATTCATTATTTACCAAAGTCTTATCTGATCTGGCCATAATATAAAATCGTGAAAGAAACAAAACAGCGAAGGGAACGAGTAAAGTTGCAAGGAAGACCGCTGGTCAGATGTACTGTTTCTCGAATCCATTCCCCCAAAACAACGTTCGCATCACGAATCGGCAAAAATCCGGATTAAGATTTGATCTGATGAAGTTCATCGGAGTATGGATTCAACGGATTCATGATCCGTTTTTGGATTGAAGAATCCGAATTCGGATTTCCCCCCAAAAAATGCAGACTTTGTAAGCGTCTTGTAATTGTGTTCAACACATGGTGAATACATAGGAGAATACCATAAAAATATATTGTGCAAAAACAAACAAGCAAAACAAACGAGTTACTACAACTGACGTATTTACTGGAAGTTCTCAAGCTAGTAAATAGATGTGCATAACTTGATCCACTAATTACTACCATGAACTGAAAAAATACATAACGCAAGCATTCCGATGCAATTTAACCTCAGAAGCAATCATAGCTGATCATTTGAAGTTACAAAGTAGTCAGTTTCAGAGCAAACAAAGTGAGCAGCGAGGGCAACATTAGTGAGAACTGTTAAGCCTGGTTTTCATATAACCGTAACTACCCCGTAACTGCCGTAAGCGAGCCCCCGGTAGCACTGCGGCAGTGGCCAGGATGCTACCGTATACATACCGCCGGCAGCCGCAATTGTGTGTTTCCATTTGTGACCGCATGACCGTGACGAGCTTTTAACGCAGAAATGGCTGCGATTTGATTGATCAGTTCTAATCATGTGTTGTCATAAAAATAATGCAACTCCCCCGGGTTGTCGCCGGTTCCCGCCGGCATGTGTTGCCATTAAACATTGTTAAAATCGTATCAAGCCTGCGGTGCCGAAAGCCGGGAAAAATTGAACTCAACTCGACTTTCCGGCACAGGGGACATCGTGCCGCCGGTCATCCCAGATGCCGGAACAGAATGTTTCCATTAAAAATAGAACTACCGCCGGCGTGCCCCAGTGCTACCGCCGGTTCGGCTTACGGCAGTTACGGGGTAGTTACGGTTATATGGAAACCAGGCTTTACCGTAACTACTAAAATACTGAGCCCCGGAACAGTTCAGGTTGTTTAAAGTAACTGAGCAAAGTCTACGGCACTAAGTTTTTTATATTTCTTAGTATTCCTGTGCTGGCGACATGTTGAATGGATACTCCTTATTGGATGATTAAACAGATAATACGCGCGGAATATGTTACGAGTTGTGAAAATGTGAGCGATGAGTAAAATGTCTGCACGTATAATTAGTTAAACGATCTGGCCCCGGTTGTTCAAAAGGTGGATAGCGCTATCCACCGGATAAATCACTGTCCAGTGGATAAGCATTAAGTGCCTATCACCCCTAGAAAGTTATATTCAGAATCAACTCTATGTACATTGACTAGTTGAATGGTCAAATATTTCTTGTTTTGAACGTCGCGTTTGTGAGTTTTATACATTTGAATTTAAAAAATGCTAATTAGATGACGTCAACCCGGGAATTTGCCATTATTTCTACGCCAGTTTACAATGCACAGTTTACAGCTTGAGGGTAATTAATTTGATAAATACTAAAAATAAACTGTGGATAGTGATTTATCCGGTGGCGCTATCCACCTTTTGAACAACCGGGGCCAGGCAAATAAGGTGATTTATTATTCGACTGAAATTCCTTTTATTATGGCTTCTGTGTCTTCAAACCGGGATACCAAGGTGTAATACAACAATTAATTATTCGACATAGCATTAAAGAGTGTGAATATGCGCCAAAACTAATGCAAAACACTCTTGTTAGTGCGCGCTAGGGAAAACACTTTCAAAAACTTAGATTTGGAAGAAAATGACTGCCGTTTAATAAACAATTTATTCAGCAAAAAGATGTGTAAAAACTAAGGCTGGTCATTTTCGCTCGTCGGTTTTATTTTTTGTCGTCTAAAGGCTCGAAAAAATAGAACTAAGAACTCAGAACTTGTCTCTGAATAACTTGAACTCTATCTACTGTGTAATACGCTTATACATTTTTCGTGTTCTCTTTCAGTGGCTTTAAAATAACCGCACAGTGGAATGATAAAGGAATTTGCATACTTTGAGTGTGGTTCAAGCGTAATCAACAACTGAACATTTTACAAAAGAGACCGCCATTTCACTGATATCTCGTCAAGTAAATGTAGTCGTAAATATGCCCAGTGCTGATCAACATCGCACGCGTATGACTGGCCTTGGACCGGGAAAATGTAGCAAAGATGTAAATATTTATTTATTTAGCGAAATGTTGCCTTTCCATCTATTCTCAATCGCACAAATAGGAAAAAGTTATCAGCTGTGAACTTTCCGATTATTAATCACCAAGAGTTAGGGACGGACCATTAGATTTTTGAGGGGGGAAGGGGGGGGGGGGGGGGGGGGGGGAGGGGGGTTGGGCAAATACCCAAAAAAAATTCCAGCACGGCCTTGAACTGCATAAAAAATATCGTGCAAAACAAAAACCCCAGGAAAAAAATTCCTGCAAAGCTTTATAGTTTTAGAACAATATTTTATATCCAGAAGCAGATGGTCAGAACACAAATAAATCACACTGACGTTGTAGAATGTTAGCGACTTATATGCACTTGGGGAGGATCAAATGTTCTATCTTTTCATTGGCTTGTTTAGTTTAGCCATTAACAATGGTTTATTTTTGACCCGACGTAAGTTGTGTTTCTTTGTAGGCTTTTTAGCTGATTTCATAAGCATGTAAGATATTTTCTGACACAAGGAATCAGAGGAATGGCTCTTTTATAGTTGTACAGTGGCATTGTAGGTACATGTATATCTCAATGAATGAGAAATACTTTGTTTATGTGTTGTACAACAAGCTTGTAATTGCAGGGGCGGCGCTACCGGTGGGACAGGTGGGGCGGTGGGCGGAGATGAATAGTGTAGCAACATTCTTTGACCAGATCTGATGGCGGGGCGCTTTAATGCATTAGAGTTTGCAAAATAAATATTCCGTTAATTAATCAAAAGCCTACAATTTTAGCATCGGAGATATTGTGACTGACTTTAGACTGGAGATTGGATATTGTGAACCAAGCATTTCAATACCCCTTGAGTTACTCGGACGTCAGCTATCGGACTCCAGCTACCGACAAATCCATCAAACAAATCCATCAATGCTGTGAGTTAGCACTCGGCCTCTGCCCTAAGAAGGCTCAAGACATATCTACGAACAAACTATGTCACAAGAAAGATTAAATCATTGCATTATCCAGACATTGCATTAACTGACAAATTGAACATGGCTGATATTGGAAATCAGTTTCTTTCTGCCTCCAATGACAGAGAAAATCGCTTTGGAAAATTCGTTTCCAAAGCCTTCCCATACTGAAAAGAATTGACAGAGAATATTCGAGTGACAGTCGAATTTACTTTGAACAAACAACTAAAATGGAGTTACACCCAAGTTTCAGAAAGTGTTTCGTGTACATGTACTTTTCATGAGAATTAAACTGAACTCAAAGCTGGCCTTGGAAACTGTTTTTCCGGTCTCAGGAACGCTGGAAATAGCATTTCAGAGAGTTTCATTTAAAAAATTTCCCGGGGGAGCATGCCACCGGGCCCCCCTAGAAGCTCGCGCCTTCGGCGCTCGGCACAGGAGATTCGCCCCTTCCAGCGCCGCCACTGTAATTGTAAGATGGTTGGGTGTACTACGATGGGCTGTGGAAGCGACATCAACAGGGGGGTGGTGTAAAGAAAATTGTAGGAGCAGTTACAACACCGCGGCCAGGCTTCATGCTATCAAGCTGCTGTTACATCAGATCTGACTTGCTATAGTATTCCTGTCTCTAGTATGGCCTTTCCAGTATTCCTAACACGTATATGTGTCAGGCATTAAAACATATAGACTCGCAAAAAAATATATCATGCAAGCAAATCATGGCAAAAAGAAAAATCCTGCACAGTCTCGAGCGTAGAAAAAAATATCCTGCACCAAAAAATTGCCCAACCCCCCCCTCCCCTCCCCCCCCTCCCCCCCCCCCCCTCAAAAATCTAAGATAGATAATCTCGCAAACTTTTTTATTTCCACGTGCCACGTACCACGTGCCACGTGCCACATTCAATCAGTGATTGAATGGCTCAACGACGACAATGCCCCCTCCGCTTTTCTCTGACCCCTTTTGAGATTTGGTTCGGGATGGAACGTGGCTCCTGCACTTCTGACGCTGAAGTTAAATGATTGAATTATGCTCTACTGTTTGCTAAAGCCTGATTTTCACTAGCGACATTAGCATAAGCATAAAGCCTGGTTTCCATATAATCGCAACGATCGCAGCGATCGTTACGATCGACGATCGCTTGCGATCATACGGAAATCAAAACGTTGCGATCGTTGCGATCGCGATCGCAAGGATCGCAACGTTTTGGTTTCCATATGATCGCAAGGGTCGCAAGAATCGCAGCGATCGTCGATCATAACGATCGCGGCGATCGTTGCGATTATATGGAAACCAGGCTTGAGCGGAAGCATAAGAATTTGCGTCAAGTGAAAACGAACATTGACATAAGTACAAGATTGATCTTTACGCTCATAGAGGGGGACATTGGGGGGCTCTGAACACCGCAACACAGCAAAAAAAATTACCGAACACCGCATCACCACAAGAAAAGTCGACGAAACACCGTCACCGCAATATATATTTTTGTCAAGTTACTTATAAATGAAAAAGGCTTAGGATTGGCGTCCGGCAGCGTAATGAAGATTAACTAGACAGTATTGGACTGCATTTTGTTACAAATTAAACATAATGGTACGTGCTTTTCATAAATAAGTACGGAATAAATAACATAGAGGCTAAATTTAGATCTGACAAGGGTCAAACAGGAAACGGCAACACCGCAGATAATTTCGTTCCACCGAACACCGCAGACTTTAAAGCGGAAACATCGCACACCGTAGAGTTTGAGATCACCGCAACACCGCAATCTGGGATTTTATTCACCGCAACACCGCAACACCGCAACACCGCAAATCCCCAGTGTCCCCCTCCTCATAGACCCAATTCATAAATGGCGGCCGATTTATTTATTCTTTTATATTCATGCTAATCAGCCCAACTAGCCTCATTTTAGAGCAAAAATTATTTTGAATTTTAAAGATGCTAACGAGGTTAGTTGGGCTGATTAGCATGAATATGAAAGAATAATAAACCGGCCGCCATTTATGAATAGCGTCTATACTTACGCTTATGCTTATGCTTATGTCGATCCCGTTTTCACTGGTCATATGCTTCCACTTATGCTAATGCCCGGGGGGGGGGGGGGGGGGGGGGGGGTACTCCCATATATGAGCTATATAGGTATGTGCCGCTGTGATAGGTATGGTTTTCAGGCAGTTTAGTCTGGGATAGGGTATAGTTATCAGAGATTTTTGGTCTAGAATAGGGTATCATTTTCGCAAAACTGATCAGTTGCGTGAAGAATTTAGTCTAGACAAGGTTTTAATACTGGCAAATGACATTTAAAGGTCAAATGAACCAAAAATTTGACATTTTTTCTTTTAGTCCAATATTAATGCAATATGTTTAATGAGTACCAAATAAACATATTCTGAAGTTTGAAACTAATTTGACTTGGCATCGCAGAGATATTGGAAGTTGAAAAATGCGACTTTTTGGCCTTCATAATCGTAGAGCGATCGGGAAAATTGTCGGAAAGTGACGTCACTATTGACCACCTCAAAATAGTCAAGGTTCGAAGTTGAAAACAATAGGTTTAATGAGCGAAAAAAATGCATGCCTGCACGTGCGTTTTATATTTTAGTACATTTCCTTGCCGTTCCCTGCAAAACAACAACGTCAAATGATCAAATTATAGGTTTTTGTGGAGAACGTGAACTCACAACGGTTAATTTTCTTTTCTCTATTTAAAATTTAAAGCCGTCACTATGAATTCAACAGTTTACCTTCACAAAAATTACCGCGTAAGCGGAGATGATTGACAGACAGGGAAAGTTAACCTGCACTAAACTACCAAGCGAGTTGGATTGAAAAAACTTAACTCCGTTAAAAAAATCTATTGTATAAGCAGATGAAGTTTCTCGAAGCAATATTTCGTCGCTCAAAGCTCTTCGTTTCCTACCAAAACACAGGTTCGAGCTCCTCGGCCATTTTCAATGCGAAAACAGTAGAAATCTTTAAGTTTTAAGAATATACACAAGCTAGAATACTCAGTATTCGCCAGGAGAGAGGACACTGGGAATGAGTTTGGCTCACCAATAGTGACGTCACAATCCTTACCAATCCTACCACTTATAGATGGGGTTAGTTTCTAGAGAAACTGTGGTGCTGCGTCGGTGGGGGGATGAAACACGAGAATTTAGTTTTATCGACTGAGTCGATAAGGTAAATTGACCACCGTAAAAAGATTCAAATAGCTGACGTTTCGAGCGCTAGCCCTTCGTCGGAGCGAATCAAGGAATTGTGGGTAGTGTGTGGTTTTATCTTGTAAGCGGTGGAGCTACGCTATTGGTGGAAATTTGGTGACGTGAAAAACAAATGTAGATTAGTTGAATGAAAAGCGTTCACTTCTACCAACCAAAAAATTGTCAAAGAAACTATCCAAGACCTCATTACTAAACAACAATTACCAGTTACCGCCAACAATCTCATCATCACTACTCGTAGAACCTCACGCGTTTATTTCAAACCTAAAATTCATAAACCAAACAATCCGGGCCGACCCATTGTTTCCGCTTGTAGCTGTCCTACCGAACTAATTTCTAGCTATTTAGACAAAATCATGGCCCCCATTGTCAAATCACTACCCTCGTACATTAAGGACACCAATCACGCACTCGAAATTTTCCGGGATTTCAGTTTTGCCAGCGAAAACAAATTATTTTTCACTATGAACATTACCTCTTTATATACCGTC
This sequence comes from Dendrophyllia cribrosa, assembly GCA_024195265.1. NCBI lineage: Eukaryota > Metazoa > Cnidaria > Anthozoa > Scleractinia > Dendrophylliidae > Dendrophyllia > Dendrophyllia cribrosa. Next base: position 25,623,944 of record JAJLRJ010000010.1, read on the forward strand.
ATCCCCAATGACGAAGGACTTCAAGCACTAAAATATTTTTTCGACCAGCGCTCCATTCAAAACTCAAGCTCAGAAACGCTGCTCCGCTTAGCCGAATTAGTTTTGACACTTAACTGTTTTTCATTTTCCCAAAACTACTACAAACAAGTAAATGGAGTCGCCATGGGCACCAAAATGGGACCAAGCTACGCTAACCTTTTTGTAGGCCACATCGAAGACAAATTTTTTAATCAGTACCACGGAACCAAACCCGAACTCTACGGCCGCTACATCGATGATTGCATTGGCGCTACCTCTTCCAGTAAAGAGGAACTTAATCAATTCATAACTTCTGTCAATACTTTTCATCCAGCTCTAAAATATACCTGGGAAATTTCCGAAACCTCAGTCGCTTTTCTTGACATTAATATTTCAATCAACGGTAACAGTTTATCCACAAGTGTGCACTACAAACCTACAGATTCCCACAGTTATCTGTTACATTCATCCTCACATCCATCGCACGTTAAAAACGCCATTCCGTATTCTCAATTTCTCAGACTTCGACGTCTATGTAGTGATGACTCTGATTTTTCCAACAAATCAGAAGAAATGTGCCAGTTTTTCAAGAAACGTGGGTACCCTGACTCTGTTGTTAATACGGGCCAACAACGTGCACAACAGATCGACAGACAGTCAGCACTACAAACGCCACAGAAGGAAGAGAACGAGAGAATTCCATTCACCCTCACTTTCCACCCACACAACAACACAGTCAAAAGCATCATTTTAAAAAATTTCAAATTACTCCAAAACGACCCCGAAACTGGCAGAATTTTTTCACAACCCCCACTAATTTCATTCAAACGTGACAAAAACATAGGCAACTTTCTAGTTACGAACGCACTGAAATCTGACGATGTACCGGGAACTTTCAAATGCACACGCACACGATGTAACACTTGTCCTTTCATTCACAACGCGGACAAAATAACAGGACCCAAACGATCTATTAAAATCACTGATCGTTTTACATGCACCTCCGTAAATGTTATCTACTGCATTACATGTACTTTTTGCAAAAAGATATACATTGGCGAAACAGGGAGGAGACTGGGCGACCGTTTTCGTGAACATCTCCGAGACGTTGAAAAAAATGACAAAGACGCATCCAAACCAGTCGCGCGCCATTTTAATCTTACTAACCATTCTAAACAACACATGACAATCTGCGGCCTTTCCCTACACCAGGGTAACACAGAAAGCCGTAAAAACCTAGAACAAAAAAATCATCTTTCAAATCGGCACTCTCAAACCCCACGGAATCAACGAACGCTTTTCATTCAACTAATCTACATTTGTTTTTCACGTCACCAAATTTCCACCAATAGCGTAGCTCCACCGCTTACTATATAAAACCACACACTACCCACAATTCCTTGATTCGCTCCGACGAAGGGCTAGCGCTCGAAACGTCAGCTATTTGAATCTTTTTACGGTGGTCAATTTACCTTATCGACTCAGTCGATAAAACTAAATTCTCGTGTTCTACCACTTATAGTGCGCGGCCATTTCAGAAACGTTTTCGTGAAGCCTTCGGAAATCTTCGTACTTTTAGCTATGTAACTTCCTTAAAGGCTCAGGAAGGAAAATTTTTGCGTAAGTTTGCTTTATTATGCTTTCTTTTAACGTTTAAATGGATAAAGAAAAAATTTCCAATTTTTGGTTCATTTGACCTTTAAAAATCGGTACGGCGGACAGTACGGCATTTTTACTGACCCATGTTAACTAATAACTGTGATAGTGAACGAGTTTCTGGAAAACAGCGAGTCTGGAATAGGTCTAGGATAGGGTAGGGTTTTCGGTGTTTAAATGTTTTAGTATAGGTTAAGGGTCTCTGAGTCCCAGTGGCACACCCCCACCCAAAAATCTGCCGAGTACGCCCCCCCCCCCCCCCCCCCCCCCGGGTGCTAATGCCTGCGCTTATGCTTCTGCTTATGTCGGACCCGTTTTCACTGAACGTAAGCGTTGCTAAAGCTTCCGCTTATGCTTATGCTTGTGCTTATGTTCAGGGGAAAACCAGGCTTAAATATTATATTTATTACCAGAAGTTAAAAGATAAGGACCTGCGCCGGGTTGTTCAAAGCACGATTAAGCTAACCCAGGATTAGCGTCAATTTTGAATCCAGTTAAACAACTTAACAACTGAAAATTTTCCAATTTTTTTCTGCCCTTCAGTTTCGACTTTAAGTTGTCTGCACTACTAACTATAAATGACTTTTGGAAAACATTGTTAAACAGAGAAATGAAATCCTCGGTTAACTTTTAATCCGGGATTAGCGTTAAATCGGCTTTCGAACAACCGGACCCTGAATTCAAACAATTAAGGATGTTTGTATAGATACCAGGTTTAAGGTTTAGCTCAATAATAGCCCTTTTCACGGTTGATTTTTCTCATTTGCATTACAATGTTATCCAACGTGGATGCGAGGCAATTTCGGGCTAAAACTACAAAATAGCCCGAAATTGCCTCACATACATGCTAGATTTCATTGTAATGCAAATGAGCAGAGTTAACCGTGAAAAGGGCTATTCATACTGAACGTCCTCTGCGGGTTTTTGCACCCTCAAATAAAGGGGTGCGGGGTGACTTTAACTATAGTTTTAGAATCATTGCTAGGGACTCTCATGGTTAGCATTTCTCACGTGCCATAAACTGCTAACATGGTGGGAACTATGAAACTGAATTCAAGCAGAGATAATAACGCTCCTGAGACAAGACATCACTTAATCGACATTGCACATGCACAACTAGTGCCAGTCCCCAACCTCGCGTAAGAATGAAAAAGCGAAAAAATTCAAAGGAAAAGAGGTAAAAATCTAATCAGTTATTTGGAAAATCATAAGCAATTCAATTTTTTTTAACATCGGCTGTTGCATAGAATTACCCTTTAGACGAAAAAAAAAGGAAAGCTATTAAAGAAAATGAATGTATGAAAATACACCTTTATGACGTCATAGCTTTTTCAATAATGTGAATTTTAACAAATCCATGCTACAGATTTTTTATTGGGATGTTCTTAAGCCGTTGACATTGTTTTCTTTTGGAAAGAAATGGAAGATGTTTGAGGTTTAACGGTTTTTTATGTTCTGGTCACGTGACTTACCACTATGGCTGTGACTCATAAAATTTGATTGAACCATTAACAGAACCAACGTGACCAAACATCGTAGCCGAGGAAGTTAAGAAATTGATTATGTGACGTTTGGAACTCTTCCATAGCAACCACCTTGCAGTTAAGGTTCTCTCCACTTTAATTTCTGTGTTGCAATTGTCTCCTGTCGTAGTTTAATTGATTATTTATAGGGTGCGTTTGATTGGGAAATCCGGATTTCGGATTTCTCAAAAAAACGCAAATTTTAAAAACGGATTTCCAATTACCGAAATCCTCCTCCGCGATGGATTCCATGAATAATGGTAATTCGAAATCCGGAAATCCGGATTTCCCAATCGAACGCACCCTAAGTGTATAAAATTTTGTTATTCTGTGCATGTGTTTATCTCATTGTAATAAAGCGGCAAGTGACAAGTCGCACTAACTGAGTCATTTGTTACACACGCGTGTGGTTGACAAATGAAGTAAGGATGAGCCTTCATGGCGATATGTGGTTTCTATATCAGTTTTACGCTTCTAACTAAACTTGAGAGAACACAATATATTGTTTCATGATTATGACCAGCTCATCGTGAAATGGGAAGAGAAAATTGCCAAAGTGATGAAACCAAAGAAAAATTAAATAAAGTGACAAAACAACGGCTACAGAATTCAAAATTCCACAAGAATGCCGGGGGGGGGGGGGGGGGGGGGGGGGGTACTCCCTATAATGGGCTATACGGGGATGCTCCGCCCGAAAGGGGTACCTTTTTGAGGCTGGAGGTATATGAAAGGGTAGGGATTTCACGAGTTGAAGTATGTGAAAGGGTAGGGATTTCACGAAGAATAGGAAATGGTAGCGAAAACACGAGTTGCAGTATAAAAAAGGTAGGGAAAACTGCCATTTAAGTATTATAAAAAGCGCCTTTCAAAATATACCAAACAGACGCACGTAAAGGCTATATGAAAGGGGTACCATTTTCAACGAAAGGTATATGAAAGGGGTACCATTTTCAATGAAAGGTATATGAAAGGGTAAGGGTTTGGACCTCGGGGCGGAGCATCCCCGTACAAAACTTTGTTGAGTACCCCCCCCCCCCCCCCCCCCCCCCCCCCCCCCCGGGCAAGAATGACAAGTTTGATTTCTTGACCGCCTGTCACAAAATCAAATTTGGTGAACTGTAATCCACTTCCATCCTTGCAATCCTGCACTTTATCTCCAAACTACGGCATCTGTTGTGCTCTACAGAATCGCCTTATCCAATAGGCCATTTCCGAGTTGCGTTTAGTCTCTCTATCAAAGCGAGGCTAGATGCGAAACCTTTCATATAAAAATGAGTTTTCATTCACATGCAAATAAGTTTTATTTGCATGTGAATGAAAACTCATTTTCATATGAAAGGTTTCGCACCTAGCCTCGCTTTGATAGAGAGGCTAAAGGCAACTCGGAAATGGCCTATTAACAATTAAATAGTATAGAGCGGTTTTCAAATGAGTGTCGTAAAACCAAAACAAAGTAATTACTCTGACCAATCACAGAACTCGCAGACAATCCGATGAACCAATCAGAACTCGAAGCAAATACATGCAGCCGGCGCCAAGCGCGGGAAAACGCGTGCGAGCAAGTCACGATTGGTTTTGGGTTTACTTCTGATTGGTTGAGAAAGTGGCGCGAGATTTTTTAGCCAATCACGAAGCGTAGCAATGCAAAACCAAAGCAATCACGGGATTACTTTCGACACTCAATTTAAAAGCGCTCTATTGAACAGACGTGATGAATTCTTGGCTTGCACTGACGTCATATCCTGTCATATCAAAATTCAGAAGCATTGAAAAACAGATTTCGATTCCAAAACGTTTATGGAATTGTAGAGAGTTTAAAACTACACATCTGGGCCAAATTTTGAAGCGCCAGAGCATTTCGTTCAAGAGTTACAGGCCAACGAGTATTAGACATTTTTAGTGAGAATGTATGGAGCGGCCATCTTGGTGTACCACTTTGGTACACCAACATGGCGGCCAAAACTTCAAAGTCATAATTACGCAAAAACTCTCAGCACAAAAGATTGGATTCACTGTAAGTTACATTAAATCGGCTTATAAACATCTATAATGTAAAAATTATTTTCAACTGGTTCAATTTTGTTTATTTTCACGTCTTATCTGAAATAGCGTGACGAATTGCGTGACATATTTAAAGCCTTTACAAATCGGAAGCAAAACATCGTTAAAACATGAAACTTTTTGTGAAGGATTGTAACACTGGTATCTACATGCCATGTTAGAAACAGCTTTGCAGGATGTAAAGTTTAGATTTTTGAATTTTTATGACGTCATGTGCAAGCCAAGACTAGCCTTATCTAGGTCATTTCTGCCCCTCCTCTTTTTTAAATATTTATTGCGACATTCTCCTTTTCCTCTTTTTTAAATATGTATTGCGACATTCTCCTTTATATAATTTTGTAGTTTCATTTTGTAATTTAGTAACATCTTAAACCTGAAAAAGGTTGCTCTGGCCAGCCGAAATATTGTTTCAAATATATTTACTCGTTGTATCAGCAGTAGTCCTTGGACTTCTCGTTTATATATTAACTGGCATTGGCGATATAACATGGAAATAAGGTAAATAAGTTTTGTGTTCTATAGAGCAGTTTTCAATTGAGTGTGAAAAGTAATTACACAATTGCTTTGGTTTTCATTACTACGTTTTTTGATTGGCTAAAAAATTTCGCGCCACTTTCTCGACCAATCAGAAGTAAAACCAAAACCAATCGTGACTTGCTCCACGCGTTTTCCCGCGCTTGGCGCCGCCGACATGTATTAAATTGCTTCGAGCTCTGATTGGTTCATTGGATTGTTTACGACTGCTGTGATTGGTCAGAGTTATTACTTTGGTTTTGGTTTTACCACACTCAATTGAAAACTGCTCTGGAATTGTTTTATCCATTTAACAATTAAGTTGTCAAATTGGTGGCATTTGACCGGATATAACATGGAAATAAGATAAGCGAAATTTGGTTTTTTCAGCGAGACAGTGTCCCTTAAACGTTTAAATAAATGTTTTTTTTTATAAGCCTATTGTTTTCGAGTTGATTACGGCATGGGCCTCAAGTATATTTTGCCCAAGAAATTAGGAAGCAGTCTATCTTCTGCTTTGGTCGTAACTGACAATGTGACTCTTTGTCAGGTTGTATTGTATGCAATGTAGGTTATGTGACCTGCCAGGAGGTATTTTGAGTAGGGGTTGACACAATATGCTCATAAAATGAAGTATTATGCTCTTTTACGTCACCCTCCAAATCCTAATTCTACTAAGCTGCAACTATTATGATCGTTATTATGCCACAAATATTTTCTACCCCACCCTTCCCTCCGCGAAACAAGAGCTTAGGAACCAGGCTCCTTTTCTACTAAGCCGATTAAACTATTCCTTTGATTGGCCTGTAGTCCGATCTTAAGTTCCCTAGTCGCCCCGCCCCCCACAGAATGTTTGGAAGTTAAAAAACAATTAATGTGCCAAAAATATATAGTTAAAACAAGTCAATGTGAAACAATCAGTCTTGAATTCTGACGCTCAAAGTGCCTTTTTTACAATCTTTATTACTCGGTTTATTACTTTTTCACAACTTTTAATAGCCTGTTTATTGCCCACCTCGCTAAATTTGTCAATTGTAGGCGAATTCTCCCGCAGTCGGATTCATGAGGACCAGTTCCAAGTTTTAAAATAAAAGAGAAAAATTCGTCGTCGTGTGTTTACGCCCTCCATAAAACGTGAAATTAGGAAATTTCACCTCGTAGTTATGGAGAGACGGCAAACAAATGTACCACAATGCAGATTTGTTGTTTTGCTTACTAAACATATTGCTGTTTTGACGTTCTCGTTGTCGTCGTTTTTTTTGAAGAGGAGTAGCATTGCTTGGCCAATTTGCTCGCCCCTCCCCCACCCCCAGTTATTTCAGCTTTGCTATGGGTCTGCTAGTATGATCAACAGCAAAAGACTATGTTCTCTTATCAACAGACATATCCTGGCCCAACCCAGTCCCCGTTAGGTCACGCCGGTGTCACGAAAAAAATTTCGAGAACGACAGAAATAGTTAAAAATAATAAAACGTCCGTTAGAGATATGGATTCTGATTCTGTGAGCTTTCTATATCACTTAGAGAGACGCCTAGGTTAAACCCAGTCATAGAGGTCAGTCTTGTTGGGTGACGCCACCCTGTTGGCCATACTGGTCAAATCGTCCTCTTCAGTTCCACTATCAAAACATAACTCCAGAAACACTCAAACGGCTGACACTTTGGCCTAGAATATCATAGAATATCCAATCAAATCCATACAAATCCTTATAAAAGTTTTCTAAGAATTTGTGAGAGGCACCAGGAGGTACTTACAGTGCGCACAGTTTCTCTCCGCTCATGAGGGAAACCCTATCGGCTTTGCTATTATGATGAGGGCAACAGCGGTTTTCAATTGAGTGTCCAAAGTAAAATCGCGATTGCTTTGGTTTTGCAGTGCTACGCTTTGTGATTGGCTAAAAACTCTCGCGCCACTTTCTCGACCAAACAAAAGTAAAAAAAAACTAATCGTGACTTGCTCGCACGCATTTTCCCGCGCTTGACGCCGGCGACATGTATTTGCTTTGAGTTCTGATTGGTTCATTAGATTGTCTGCGTCTGTTTTGGTTGGTCATAGTAATTACTTTGGTTTTGGTTTTACGACACGCAACTGAAAACCTCTCTAAGAAGAAACATGCAAGTGGTAGGGTAACTCTTTTGCTATTGTAATCCTAGCAGTAAGGTTCTTTATTCTTGTAAACGGACCTTTAGTCCCCTTCGATATTGGAAATACACCTCTCAAGTTAAGTTAACTGGAGGGGAGCAGTGGCCGAGACTCCATCACAAAAGGGAGGATGGGAATAAAGAAGGGGGCGGAATGAAAATAATGGAGACCAAAAATAACCGTATTTTAGGGCTAAGAAAGCACCGCGAATACAAGGAAACCTAGGACCCTGGCCGATTGTCTTGTCTAAATGTTTCTAATGTACTGTTGCTCTAATTTAAAGGTCCGTAAGGCTAAAACATATTCTGCCTGCTGTTGTAAACGCAGCACACAGGAAGGAAAACTTTAGCGGCTTTGTAATTATGATAAAGGCAATGATAAGAAACATGCAAGTGGTGGGGTAAAGCTCACTCCCGACATAAGCGCACGTTTACGGGGAAGCATAAGGATTTACGTCAAGTGAAAATGAACATTGGCATATAAGCATAAGGATCCATAAGCATAGAGTAAACATACAAGACACCTTATCGTTCATCATCGACCCAAGTGTCTTCAATAGAAATTATCTAGTTGTCTTTCTCTCCGTTTAAATATTTCCTTCTATGAACACGTGTATACAAATAAAACTGGCTCTGATGTTATTACAGTTTTCGTTTGCGTTTCCTTTGTTCAAACATGTAAATTAATGATGACTGTCAGACAAAAGAAAACACAAATAATAAAAAAAAATCTGAACCTTTGTTAATCCTCTAGTCCTTCGCTACTTTTATCAATGCTTAATTGTTATCAACATTGCTATCAATATTGTGTACTGCCATGGAGAATCAGGTAGCTTCGCGCGGCCCCTGGCAAATCTTTCATCAAAATTTCAATTTCCGACATACCGCGAGAATACACGAGAGACCTAGAACGAGAGTCGTTGTCACCAGCATAAGGCGAAGCAAAAGAAAAAGGACAAAATGATGCTTATGCTTATAACGTGCCCGATTTCATTTAACATAAGCGCTGGCATGCTCCCGTTTATGCTTGTCGCTAGTAAAATTAGGCTAACTCTCTTGCTATTATAACCCAAGAAGTAAGGTTCTTTCTCCATGTAAACAGACCCTTAAGCCCCATTCACACCAACGGTTAAACATGTTTAAATGTTGTTTAGTTTAACTACGTTTTTGGCCTCTATCTTGAACGTTTTTATATGATTCAAACTACCTAGAATGGTTATGAAAGTCAATAAAGTTTCTTTTAGTAAAGATTTCACTACAAATATTACGGGAGGTTATGAGTTATTTTTCTAAACCTGCTTTAAACTAAAGAACATTTAAACATGTTTAAGCGTCGGTGTGAATGGGGTATTAGTCCCCTCCGATATTGACGTGGTGATTTTCTTGCAAATACTTTTTTGAATCCATTCTATAATAATAATACTAATAATTTATTCACTTAATATAGCGCCTTTTAACATTAAAATGATCAAAAGCGCTTTACACAAATTTTATACTAAACATTTTCCCGAACTTCTATAGACTTCATGCGAAGGGTCACCCACGTTATGTCACCGTACCCATTTATACACCTGGATAAAGAGAGACAATTTAAAGTTACGTTTCTTGTCCAAGTAAACAAACGACGGTAGACTTGGCCTCGAACCATCGACCTTTATGAAGTTTAACGCCTACTTAACCGTCATTACATCACCGCGCTTCCACTTTTTTTAATATGGACCCAACAAAAATGAGCTCAAGGTGGGATAGAAGTCACATTTTATTGTATAAAACTTCATTGAATTAACCTTACAAAACAAACACCAAAACAAGAACCAAACTCGCATCTCTTGAAATACGACTATCAATAACCAAACTAAATTCAACAAAACGAAAGGCCAGACTAACACAGTTTCATGCTGTTTAAGAAATGACAAACGCTTCCTGGTTGTGATAAACTTGAGGTAATACAAGATGAGTTTAGGAGAAAGTGAAAAGCACCTTTGGAAACAAAAATTGAGGGCAAGGTTTTGCATAAATGCGTTGAGTTCTCCCAAATTCATTCACATTATTTCAAAACTATGAACTGAGGTAAGATCACTCACTTTCTAATTCCATCGAGTTATAGTAAATGGTTTTAACCAAACAGGGTGGGGCAGAGGTAGTATCTTGACTATTTCATTAAGTTATGAAAACATATTTGTTTTAATCATGCACTATTGTGTTCAATGATTATGGAGTCAGCTTGAAGCTCCTTTTGGCTAGTCCAATGATGGCAAATCACATTCAATTCAATAACAATGAACGATAGTAATTACTTTCAAACATCAAAAAATGGTGACCCCATATGCTATCCATTTGTAGCTTAGCCAAATGTAACACAACAAAAAAAGACAAATGAGTTTAAAAAATGCATCTCATGTGATCCTCATAGTGTTGAAGAAGCAAGGATTTCCTTGCATGTTCCTTTTGGCAAATCCCAGCAGCTGAAAGTTTTAACAAGCTTGGGCTTGATTTCCTCAGAGTGAGACTTCTTATGCGTGTTTAAATTTCTACATGAAGTAAAACACTTGCCACAACGTTTGCATTTAAAAGGCTTTTCTCCAAAATGGGTTATCTCATGTGTCTTTAATGTCCCCCCTTCTTTATAACACTTGTCACAGAATTTGCATTTGTAAGGCTTTTCTCCCGAGTGGATTCTTTCATGGGTCTTCAAAGCGCTTGATGTTCTACAACACTTGTCACAGAATTTGCATTTGTAAGGCTTTTCTCCAGAGTGGATTCTTTCATGCCTCTTCAAATTTCCTGATGCCCTACAACACTTGTCACAAAATTTGCATTTGTAAGGCCTTTCTCCAGAGTGGATTCTTTCATGCTTCTTTAAATCTCCTGATGTCCTACAACACTTGTCACAGAATTTGCATTTGTAAGGCTTTTCTCCCGAGTGGATTCTTTCATGGGTCTTCAAAGCGCTTGATGTTCTACAACACTTGTCACAAAATTTGCATTTGTAAGGCTTTTCTCCAGAGTGGATTCTTTCATGCTTCTTTAAATCTCCTGATGTCCTACCACACTTGTCACAAAATTTGCATTTGTAAGGCTTTTCTCCAGAGTGGATTCTTTCATGGGTCTTCAGATTTCCTGACATGCTAAAACATTTGTCACAGAATTTGCATTTGTAAGGCTTTTCTCCAGAGTGGATTCTTTCATGGGTCTTCAGATTTCCTGACATGCTAAAACATTTGTCACAGAATTTGCATTTGTAAGGCTTTTCTCCAGAGTGGATTCTTTCATGGGTCTTTAGATTTCCTGCTTGGCCAAAACACTTGTCACAGAATTTGCATTTGTAAGGCTTTTCTCCAGAGTGGGTTCTTTTATGTACATTCAATTGTCCTAATGTCCTCAAAGACTTGTCACAGAATTTGCATTTGTAAGGCTTTTCTCCAGAGTGGATTCTTTCATGGGCCTTCAAAGTTTCTGCTTGGCCAAAATACTTGTCACAGAATTTGCATTTGTTAGGCTTTTCTCCAGAGTGCATTCTCTTATGTGACTTCAATTGTCCTGATGTCCTGAAACAGACTGGCTTTTTGTGATGTGTCTTCACATGTTCTTAAGTGCTACAACACTTGCCACAGGTTTGGTGCTCTCATCTGGAGAACTTTCTGGATTCTAACCAAGAAAGATATATCCATTCACAAGGAGCTCTTTGATACCCATTACATAATAATGTGAGGGTATAAGCTAAAAACATAATAAAATGGTACTAAGAAGAATAAAAAAGTAAACGATGAAATATATTAAATGTAAACAACCATACAAATAATATAAAAATACTACCAGTCCTTAAATAAGAATTTAAAAATTTGTTAAGTGTGCACATTTTATTAGATTTTTTTTTAAATTGTTAAGTAATTGACTGTTTAAAACATTGTGAAGGATCCGAGGTGGCTGGTAGGTATAATTATTATTTCTATAGTGCTGCTTCCATAAATGTCCACACTATTTCTTCAAATTTTTTAAGAAACCAAGAATTTTATAATGAAGTCAAAACCACTTTACAGACACTGACTATATAGACAATGTACTGCCTTATTATAGACACTTTTTTCCATCCTGACTAAGATCACATGTTCTAAGAATAGTTCTATAGTTGGATATGGATAGTTAATGAGACCCTCCTGTAATTAATGGGATTATCACCATACCAAAAGGGGGAGAAGTAAAGCTTCACAGTACTCACAACTATAATTTAGCTCTCTTGCCTGGACTCAAGGGGAACCAATGTTGGTCCCCACTCCACGCCCCACCTCTTTACTGGGTAGAAACAAGATATAATAGCTGGTTATAGTAGCACACCCTGGGTGGTAAAAGTTAGGGTGCAATGTAGGATGTACTAGAAGAGTGTTGCCCTTCTGGGAGGACAGTAAGTCAGACAGAAAGCTTGACCTATTTGCAAGGGTGGCTATAGAACTCACTGGAGAACAAGGTGCAGCCTAGTAGTTATAGAGTTGGCGGTACCAGATCAGTTTTGCAAAACTGATCTGATACCAAGCCAACTCTATAACTACTTCCCATCTGATGGCACAATCACATGGAATAATCACATGGAAAAATCAGATTAAAAAATATAGAAAAATCAAATGAAACTATATGTTAATTAAAACAAAGTGCGTTTATTCCATTGCGTGATTCCACATAATAGAATCCTTTGCGTGACACAATTCTCGGAAACATAGGAAGTCTACACAGGATTTGATTAAGGAAAGTTATTTTATAATGTCCATAAGCATATGACTTTATACCATCATCTGATATATACCTTTTGTCATCGAAACAGCTGAGTGATACTTTATTGATTTCATAACTTCCTAATTTATGGTTTTGACTTCTTATTGTTTTCATAGTGTGATGCATCTGTTTATTTCCTAATAACGTTTCTTTATAATCTTGATGCTTGATATTATTTTTGATAATATTCTTTTTGATTCCCTTGGCTGTCTTTCCTCCTTTTTGGTTATCTTTTATGTAACTATACATTTTGGATCGCAACCCAACAAATTCACAAATAGGAACTCCTGCGGCTTCATCTTTGAATTTACCAATAACTTTTTTATTTGTCTTATCAAAATACGGGGAGCTTTCAGGGTAGTCGCTGTTATCGAATTTATTTTTATCATTCCAAAAGTCTTGGTATACATCTTCAGCTTCGATTTCATAGGTCAAGCTGTCTGTGTCTGTGAAGAGTAACTTGGCTTTGTCTTCATATTTCTTTTTAATGTAGTTATAATGGAAATCGTACATTAACGTCTTGCTTAAATCTAAGATGCACATACCCACATATGCCGACCTGTTTAGGGTAAGTGTTTCTTTGATCTTATGCACAGCTACTAGATTTTCGTTGAAGATCTTACTACTAACATACGTTGGTTTACTGGCATATTTCAATAGTTTTTTTTCATCGGTGATTAGTCTTACATCTACTCGCTTTCTAATATTTTCCATCGTTTTACCAAATACAGAGTTATTCATAAGTTTAAAGAAGTCTTTTTCAAAAGCATTTTTTGCGTTCTTCCTTTTTTCTGTATTAAAGTCGATATACTGTTTTAACCAAGAAGATTGATCAAACTCTAGTACTCGATGGACTTTAGTTATTTTCAAACCAAGATCAGTGTATAATTGAAGGTTCCTATAATGGAGCACGTATTTTTCTTTGTTCTTCAAGGTTGGTATCAATTTATGAACTAAACCAGTTGATATTTTATATTTCTTCGCGATGTTTTTACAATACCCAGACAACATACTCTCAGTTACTTTAACCTTTTCCGGTCCTAGCGGGTAGTCATTATGAAGATTGTGTAACCCTTCAGGATACTCTAAATCTACTTCCAGTATCAAACCCTTCTCACTATCTTCTTTATACTTGGCTAGGTCTATCTTATCGATCTGTTTTTGTGTCATCCATCTGAATCCGCCTGTTGGAAGGTATTGACTCATTGCCCAGCCATACAGATTATTGGCGTCAAGATACATGATATACTTTGAGGGCGCCTTCTCATCATATGTTTTCATGTATTTATTGTTTGCTTTTCCATAGCGGTTGGCTATATAGCTGATTCCGCCACGCATGCCCTTTTCAATAAATTGAAACATATCAATATCGACCATAAGCTCTAATTTAATGTCAGTCATTTTTAGCATAGCATCCCATGACAAACTGGGAGATGTGAAATAATGACATGGATCAAGTTTATAGTATTCTAGGCATGTTTTCCTGAAGTTTTCGAATACATCAGCTAACAGAATGATGTCAGATTTAAGGTATAAGTCATGGTACTCACCCATATTTTTAAGAGAGAATGTATTCCACACATTTTGGGCATGTTTATAGTCTTCGTCTGATATATGTTCATCATTTAATATGCTGTAAAATTCTTCTTTCGGTGGTAGCTTTTCATCGAATTTATTATAACTGTCCATGTAGTCGTAAGGGTATACTCCTTTTTGTGACATTAAATCAAGTTTTTCACCTTTGAATTTTTGAGAGGTGTATTTCAACAATTTTTTTGGTAGATTGCTCACTAGTTTTTCCAAACTTGAGCTCATAAATTGGAAACTATCAATAAAGGTAAGATGATTACCCAACATGAAAGCCATATACTTCTCCATGTTGTTAGGTATGGCATTGATATTCATTTGACACTTTTCACCTTTCTTATTTGTATATGTATGCTTCTTGACTATTTCACCAATCTCTTGCATTATAAAATGACTGTCATACCCACGGAGATTGTGAAATATAACAGGTATTTTTATTTCTTCTGGTTTTATTTTGAGTTTCAGGTTGCAATCTTGATGAGCAGAGCCTCTGTATTTGCCTATAATATGGCAATGGTCTCGAACTCGAATGTCCTTATCAGTACATTTTTTATTACAAATATGACATTTTTTAGCTTTTTGAAATTCCTCTTCATCATCTTTTGTCATTTTTAATGGTTTGTTAAATTCCTTTTTCATAATATTTTTACAATACTTAACTTCTTCTAGCATAGCTTCCATAAATTTGTATACGGCTTTTTCACCTCTGTATATTTGTGTTTGTTTCGTGTATTTGTTATCATAACAACAAACCACTTTATAACCATATCCACAATCTGTATGTTTTTGATAGGCTTCTGTATATGATTTGTCATTGTTTGGCCTGCATCCTTCTATTTTTTTCTACAATAGCTTCAAAATCTGCATAGATGACAAATGGTACAGGCAACTGCTTATGAAAGTTGTTGAATTTCAATATGTTATTATCCTTTGACGGCATTTTTATGGCTTGTTTTCCATTTATGATGATGCAATTTTCTTTATGATTTAATAATACTCTTTCACTAATGAAACATTGTAAACAATACATACAAAAATGCTTTCTATGTTCATGTTTTGTTTGATTGTACATAAATTTATTGAAGTCTTTTATTAATACATAATGTTTGTTTTCGCCTTCTGTTATCAATAATAAATGCATTTGATCTTCAAATTTTTCTTGGGATATGTAAATAGGAAATGGTTGTTGATCTTCATAACCGAAAACATTTATGTTGATATTATTTTGTTTTTCAATCTTGTTGTACTGTTTGGTGGTTACTGGGAATTCAATCCCCGAATAATCTAAATTTTTAATGAATTGCTTGTCAACTTTTTTAATTCTCTGTGGGTATTTGTCTTGAGGATTCAAATGTCTAATGTGACACCACCTAAAGCATTCATTATCCTCATTTTTCATGTTGATCAATCCCTTCGCACTGTTTCTGAGTTCTTGGGGTAGTTTAATATATGAAGAGCCTCTCATTGGTTGATATTTTACAACATTAAGATAATGGTTTTCAACTGATTTAACAGTCCAACCAGACCCTTCAGATATCCATTGAGCTATTTTATTCAAGATTTGCTGTTTTGACAATTGTAGTGATTTAGTAATTTCTAGATTATTTATAATTGTTTGAGCTACACTGTTGAAATATGCGGTCTTATACACTATTTCTCCATCTGATATTTTTGTGAATGTTACCTTAAGCGTTTCAACAAATTTCAGTCCTTTCATGGATTTTAGTGTACTTATAATATGATATGCTATAGCCTCTCTTGTGTTTTGTAGTTGCACTAGTGGGTCTTTGTTATTTTTGATACTTATTTCAAAAGACTTTGTATAGCCTTTCAGAGCTTTATCTGTTTGCTCTATCTTAGTCCTTGGTAATGGGACTGGTTTTTTAGTTCTTGGTGCTGGCACTGGTGGAAAAATTATATTGTTTTCATAATCTTGAACCATTTGATTTACACTCTTACGAGGTGCTGGGATTGGTTTGACAGTCCTTGGTGTTGGAACTGGTTTGGTATCATCTACCACAATAATTTCAGGTTTTTTCTTCTGTTGCTTTAATAGCATTTGGATTAGTTGAGACTTACTCAATTTTGTTAAGTCTGATTTTTCCATTATCTATATATATATAATTATATAATATTTCTTTAAGTCCTTTTATAGTGCGTTTATTTTTGGAATCATTTTTGAAATAATTTGAGATAGTTATATATGATTGGTCATATATGATTATCTTTTTATGATCGCCTTGCGTTATTCGTTGTTGTATTTTTGTGAATTCAATTGATGCATCATAGTTTTATTGTGTTTATATTTACTTGCAGGATGAAAATATTTATTACATTCAATGCAATGATATTTATTATCTGGATTGTCATTATACTTCTTACAATAAAGACGTCCCATAATACGTTTTTCTTCATCGGTCATATACTTTTTAGGTCTTCCCCTTGATTGTTTTACCATTACTATATAGTACGATTATTTTTTAAGTCATTTTAGTGCGTTTAACCTTTATCAAGAATTTAAGTGATCCAATAATGGATCCATTAAACTATATATTTCTTAGTTTTTATTGTGTTTAAATGAACGAATTCACGGATCTGCCTATTAATATTATCCATATGTTTATTAGTTTTCAAATGACAGAATTTTCCAGCAAGTGAGTAGTTGATATTGTTATTACATGCACGGCAATACCACTCTTTATTTAACATATAACGAGTTTTGGATCTTTTAATAGCTTCTTTTTTGGCTTCTTGGGTTTGGTATATAGGCGGTCGCCCCCTACCTCTTTTTATTATTACTTCTTTTTCCATTATATTATTACTATATATTATTTTATCTTTATATGCGTTTAAATATGGTTGAGAATTCAAATGATCCAGTTATGAATCTTTTAAACTATATTCAGATATTCATTTCAGTTTTCAATTCAGCTATATTATCAACTTTGGTTTGTTTCAACACATTACATTCATCATCGTATCTATTGTTTTCTATCTCATTGCAGATAATATTCAATAACTGTTTCAATGTTATATCTTCATCCATTTCATGTATTTTTTTTATGATAAAGTTTCAATAATTTCTTTTTATATTGTAACAGATCCAATCTACGCTCATTATCATATATTTTATCATGAAGATTGTCTTTTTCATCTTCACATTCATGAATTTGAAAATTTATTTTTTTGATATATTTCTCAATGCCACTCATGATATATATAAACGTTAGATATTTTTAACATCACTCAGAGGTACCCATGAATCAAACTCTTTTGGATAACCAGACCAAGAAACTAATGCTTGTTTCTTTTTATAATCTCGTTTGATGACCTTATCAATACGGAAAACATCCTGTTTAGCTTTTAATAATTCAGGTTGGTAGAAAGATCCTTCTATTAGTTCATCATTGAGATCCTTTAATTTATAAGTGATTGGATTTGTGTATTGAATTTTATCAACTATGAATATCTCCTCTGTCCAGTTTGGAGTGTATCCTTTGTCAAATGTTTTTCTCTTATATTTAGATATTCGAACTTTATCACCAACTTTAAATTTTGGTTTATATGACAATAGTTCCATATCATATAGATTGAAATAAACAGTTCCTTCATTCTTTTTCATAGATGCTTCAATAGGTTTCATTTTAATGCTTGAATGCTTTGTACTGTTGTATTCATTTAATAGTTTTGGTAACATGTCTAAATATTGTGTTGTATTTTGAGCTGTAAATTGTTTCCACATTTTAGATTTTAATGTTCTGTTTAATCTCTCAATAACAACAGCTTTACCTTCATTGAAAGTAGAATACATCTCAATATTATTTTTCTTTAGCCAGTCTTTGAAAGTTTTATTATAGAATTCAGACCCTTGGTCTACCCAAATAAATTTAGGTTTCCGTTTGGATTTTTTATTAACATCATCAAATGATTCAGTAATTGTATTACCTGTTTTATTTTTAATAGGAATGCTCCAAGCAAATTTCGAAAACACATCAATGATATTTAATAAATATCTATATCCTTTATTCCATTTTGAAAACTTCTGCATTTCTACAAGGTCAGCGCTCCAAATATCATCTATTCCATTAACAATAACTCTTCTTGTTTTAAATTTTCGTTTGATTGGCTTATGTAATTCATCGGCTAATTGTTGAGCCCAATCATTTTTACTCAACGCCGCTTTCCGTTTTTTGGCTTCCTTTTTTGTTTAACACCAAGGCCTAATTTCTGTTTTATATCAATCGTGTTTCTAGCCAACCAATGACCCCATTGTCTCTCATCATATGGTACTTCATCTAAAGCTTTGACCATTTTTCTGTCTGCTCTATTCTTGCACTTTCTGTCGTCTTTACAAACACTATAATCAACATCGTGCTGCATGGCAATGGCATCCGTTCTTCCTGTAGGTTGGTCATATATTTCTAATATTTGGCCAGTTGTTGGGTCATATTTCACTTGACTCTCTAAATCATTATAAGGCCCAGTATATTTATGACCGGGTAATGTCCAACCGCCTTTAGGTTTTGGTAATTTACCGATAGCCTTATGAATATCAACAGCACCACCATGAAGAGGGTCCAGTTTTCGGCTTATATCACCAGTAAAACTATCTAATGCTTGATCCAAATATTTATCAGCCATTCCTTTAATCTTCTGTTTTGCAAAATCAGATTTGATTGCTTTTGATGCTCCGATTCTACCTAAATTATACAAACCTTTTAAAGCACTTTTAGCTGCAATTTCACCAAGAGTATGAGAACCAGTAATATCTAAAAATCCGCCAGCCATCTCTGACTGGCTATTTAGTTTAATTTTTTTTATTGGATACAAAACGTGTCTTAGTAGCCCCACATTCACTACATTGAGATTTTAACATAAGACGATTATTTTTAGTTTTAACATATTTTTCAGTACCTGGTACAGATTCTGTTTGCTTCTTCTGTTTTACACAATAACTTTTTACCATTTATATAATATAATTAGATATTTTTGAAATAGTTTTCAATAAATCGTTCATTATACTGTTGGTTATTTAATTTGAATACTTTTATACAATCATAAAATGATTTTTTATAAATGTTATCCAAAAAATATAAACAATAATATCCACATCTAACTGATTTGATATCCTGGATAGGATAACCATAATTGTATATATACTTCAATTTCAATTTTTTAGCATAATCAACCAAGTTCTGTGGTGGAGGTAACGAAAAACTATCAAAGTAATATATAGTCTTATCATTCATATTATTATAATGTGCTACCCAATGTGTACCAGGACCTATTTTATCATCAAGATTAATGATACAAGATCCTATTTTGTGGATATGATCCAAACTATCCCTCGAATAAATACCATTAAAATTGGTTATTTTTAAATATTTAATCCATTTTAATAAATCAATATTTGAAAGAGGAATATCTCTGAACTTTGGTTTTACAGGATATCTCCTAGAATTGGTATTCCTAACTTTGTAAAAGGACTGTTTTTGCCTAGTAATAGGCCCTCTCCCTTTTTTGTTTTTGTTTTGACTTTTTTTTTTGCTCCCATACCTATAGTATTTGAGGGCCAGTTTCCATAAAATGGTGGTGGATAATAAGGCATCATCATTCCAGGTTTAGGTGAAACTGTTAA
The DNA here is from genome assembly GCA_024195265.1 of Dendrophyllia cribrosa. Lineage (NCBI taxonomy): Eukaryota > Metazoa > Cnidaria > Anthozoa > Scleractinia > Dendrophylliidae > Dendrophyllia > Dendrophyllia cribrosa. The sequence continues at coordinate 25,643,848 of JAJLRJ010000010.1, forward strand.
TCCAGATGCTTTCTTTTTTGGTATACTTAAACCCTTTCCTGTTAATGCATTCAACAACATTGGAATACCAATAGATGCTAGGATCGTCCCCAAAAAACCACCTCTTTGTTTTTGTGATGGTTGAATGAATACTTGTCCTCCATTTTGAATAGCAGCTAAAATGTCTTGTTTTTGTTTTTTAGTTAAAAGGTGTTTATACTTAATCAATTGCTGTATTTTTGAATCTGGTATTAAGAAACCACTAGATTGAATACCTTTTCCAAAAATTTTATCAATTCCCAAAGATCCGAGAGCAGATAAAGCTCCTGTAGCTAAAGCTGGTACCGCTTTTGATGCTAATTTGGTGGCCATTGGAAGCATTTTTGTTCCAAGTGAAATTAAACTAGACCATAAAGAACCGCCATATTTAACTGATTTTCTAATCTGTGTTTTTGAAATCTTGATATCTACACCAACTCCATTTTTTATCGCTTTTTTGATTTTATTTATCTGTGTTTTAGTTAAATTCAGTCCATCGCTTCCCATCAACTCATTTTTAGCTAATCGAATTGTTATTGGTGAATTTGTTTCATATGCTTTTGCTAATTTTTGTTTTTGTCCTTGAGATAATTTCACACCATATTCATAATAAGTTGTCATATTTTGTATATAATATATGTTATATAATTTTGATAATTACAAAACATGTTTAATTGAAAAACTATAAATATTGTAACAACATAATTAATTTATGCTTTAATAAGTAGTTTACCACTGCTTGTGTATAATTCGATCTCTTTTTCATGAAGAACAAGAGCATTCAAAGTATAGTTAGTTGCATTTGCTCCGTTGAGTTCATATCGGAAAGTTAATGATACAACAGAATCTTTTGTGTCTTCCTCTTGATTTCTTAGGTCGAAATAAATCATTCCAAACAAATTTCTGAAATTACTTCTATCAATTAATGACCCACTAAGAAAGTCATTGTAAGCAGAACTATAGCTCATAAGTGTTCTGTATAATCTACTCTCTTCATTAGCTGACAATTCAAGTTGAGGATAATATATGCTATTATTCATTTCAAGCTGAGCTTTACTGAAAACTCTGTTATTTGCACCTATACTGAATGTCTTGAATGTAAATATATTAGCTTCTTGATTATTATATGAAGCTGTTGGATTCACCCATAGAAAAACATGTCTTGGTCTTCTTATACCTGTACTAATTCTGAAAAATGAACTCACAGCCGCAGTTTGATTTATTTCATAATGCTCTCTCAAGTATATCCAAGTTTTTGGTTTCAGATAGTTTTCCAGATATTGACGCATACCACTACCATTGAAAATAAGTTTAGGGCACCATAATCTGAATTTAGTCATCAAAACTTTTGAATCAGGAGCAGCATTGCTACGAAATATAATATTGTTATCATTTTCCAATCGGATTAAAATGTTCATTTTTATATTTGGATGAAGATTCTTTTTGAATGCAGCAAAATACGAATATATATTCAATGGGATAGATATTTTGTTCTCACTGCCTGCGTCTGTAAGAATTTTTCGCGTCGCGAATCCTTGGTTGTACAATGCTTGAACTGTTCTAGGCTCAGCTGTTCCAGTCGAAGTATCTAAATAAAAGAAATTGTCTTTAGCAACTGTATTGGCATATTCTTTAGTGTATTTTAAAAGTGATAGAACATTCGATGATTCATTGGCTTTTGTGTTGTTATATACACTTATACCATTACATTCAACTTGTATTTCTCTGATGAAGGTGTTACCGTTTGTTGTTGTACAAAATAAATTTCCATTTCCCACTCCGGCGCCGATACCAGCTCCATCTTGATCTTGATCTAACTGAAGAAGCTTGAAATTGACTTCAATATATGCATTATACCAGTCTATTGGGTTAGCCTCTGAGCTATTATCTATTACAAACATGTAATTATCTTTTGTTTGTCGATTATTTGCCCCAATATTAGCATTCAAAGGTGTTTGTAAATCATAATATGCATATTCATATCTTTTAACAAATTCTGGACTTCGAAAATTTCCGTTCATATATATTATTAGTTTAGATAAAAAATCATTATAATAGTAAATCATTATAAACATCTTTAATATATTGATATTTGTCAGTATCTTGAGCCTGTTGCTCATTTTCTTTTTGTAAAAGTTTGATTATTTCATCACCTTTTGTTTCATTCGTTATTTTTGGCTCGTTTGTTTTATCACTAAATTTATTGTAAATTTTGTCACCAATAAGCTGACCTGTTTTTTCACCTATTTTTTCCGACCCCTTTTCTATCAACTTTTCAGCACCCTTTTTAGCAAGTTGTTTAGCTGTTTTGCTTGCAAGTTTTGAAGCTATCTTACTTCCAACATTTTTGAAAACATCAAATATTCCTTCACCTTGAATAATGTAATCTCCAGTATCTGGATCTCTTTCTCTTCGTTCCATCTATATAGTGAGTGTATATAAATTAAGCTTCTTTTATCACAACGGTTAAAGATATATCAATTCCATTTAAGTCAACCTCCCTGTTTTCGTCGTCTGTGATATAAAAAGTAACTTCAGATAGTACTTTTGTATTTATTTTATTCCAAAGATAATTCATTGGTTGTATTTCAAATGGTAGAGATCTTGTTTTTGTATTCGTTGAGAAGGTAAAAAGCACGTCTGATAACCTTCCTGAAACGATTGAATTACTTAGTAGAGAAGTTCTTATGTATAAGTTATCAATACTGTTGCTGATATTAGGAAATTGGGGTCCATAAGAACTCACTTTCAATATCCCTGTTTTATCGAAACCCAGTAAATCTGCAAAGTTTCCGCTATTCTTGAAATCAATCCAATAGTTTTCATCCAACTTTATGAAAACCTTATATGTTGTAAGGTCAAATAATATATCAATTCCATAAGTCTCCTTTTGCATGAGTTTTCCAATTTCATTGTGAATATATTGATCTATATCATCATAGTCATAAATACCTGATGGGAATGTTATTGTTTGCCAAGAAGTGCCTTTGTTTTTTGAGATCTTTAATTGGTTGTTATAATATTCTGGTCGTATGTTATGCCAACTTGCAGTCATACTGAGATGATCTAATGCCATATAGTATTGTTTGTTGTCATCTAAAATTAATTCAGGAATGAACTTTGTAGTGAAATTACCTGGTTTATTATTTTGGTTTTGTTTTTTAGCATCTATTGATTTGAAAACTAAAACTCTATTTACATCCATTATATTATATGCTTATATATTTATTGTATAATTTCTCATGCATTGTTCTGTCAATAGCCCCTATTTTCAATAATTCATCATTGATTTGTGATAAGTCATTTCGCAACACTGGACTATTGTTTCCAGCTGCCATTGAACCAATTATTATTTTCATGCGATCAGCCAATTGCTTTGGATCTTGATAATACATAACACTTGATCCAATCATTCTGGACTTACCAGATGATTTGTGTGGCCCAATATTACTGAGCATATTAAGATCATTAAAAATCTTTACAGCATTCAGACTGTAGTTTGTTTTGGGATTATATCTTTTAGTTAGCATATTTATGAGTGATTTATCAGCATCAGCTTCATAAACCAATTTACCACCATGATATGCATTCAGCTTCATTTCATTCATCAATTTTGAGACATCAATAAGAAGGCCACCATATTGATTACCATTTATTTTGAAAGCATTTCTTTTTGGCTGTTTATATATTCGAATACCCTCACCTTTTTGTCTATACTCAAACGACTTTAATACGTCTGAGATCGTATTCCTATATTTTCGAAGAACGGCCTATTTCATTATCATATTCCGCCTTAACTTCTCTACTCTTGCCCCTTTTATTTCTGCCCAATTCCATTGCTAATTCGGCAGATTTTTTCTTTTCTTCCAATAATTTTTGGGGAGTCAATGATAATAATTGTGAGGGCTTTGTCAAATTGTTTTTGTTTAAAACAATTTTATCATCTTTATTAAATCGGTTATCAATCTTCAAATATGTTGGATCTTCTCTTGATTTTTGTTCTGGTTGGTAATCTATTTGGGGTAGCTCATGTTGTAATGTTATTATGTCTCTATTCGATTCAATTATATCCTGAAATCCCTTTGTTAAAGCTAATTGATTTCCCCGTAGTTGTTCAATTAGTTGATCCTGTTTCTCATCTGTTTTTTTCTGTTTTTCAATCAATGGCTCTCGTAATGTCTTAAAATAATCACTCATTACAATATCACGCCCTCCTTCCTTATTTTTTATTTCATTTTTTGATTCAGTAACTGCTTTGACAATTTTATAGCTATCATATTCTGAATCAGCATATTTTTTAATTCTGTCAATATTCATTATATAAAATATGTTACATAATTTATCTGTCGAAATGACACTTATCTTTAAAAATATGTGTAAAAACAACACTTATATTTATAAATATGTGTGAAAACAACACTTATATTTATTATCTAACATATTTGTATATGAAAATTCCAAATTACGATACAAATAGAAATGGTGAATCAAAAAAAAGATTAAACAATTTTTTAGACGAAGATTTTAGAATGATTATTACAGGACAAAGTCGATGTGGAAAGACAAATGCTCTTATGCATATGTTAAGAACACCACTGATGTATTATGATAAGATATATTTATACACACCAAATCATCATCAGGAAAAAATACAAGATCTACAAACATTGATGAATAAAATATCTGATAAGGTTGGTTATCCTGTATTAGAAATTGGATCATCTGATGATATTAAAGACACTTCAGAATATCCCAACAACAACCGTAAAATTGTCATTTTTGATGATCTAATTAATGAACCTGATAAAACACAAAATAAAATTGCCAACAACTTCACAGATGGACGCCACCATAAGATAAGCCCAATTTATTTAAGCCAGAGTTACTATGATATTCCGCAGAAACTTAGATTAAACTGCAGTCATATGATGTTGTACCCTCCTACTACCAAAAACCATTTGAATCTCATTGCCAAAGAAAACTTAATAGACCCTGGTTTGTTCAATAAATTAGGGCCCTATGAATTTCTGTTTGTGGACAAAGAAAATAAAAGTGTGAAGAAGAATTTTGATGAAGTAATCTAATGTAATATCATAATATAGATGGGCATATTTAATAACCTTAAGAAATTCACAAATATTAACATTTCTGAATATATTAGAATCATTAGCCAAAAAATTCAAGCAAGTAGTGGACTCAAGTTGGATCCAAACAATAACTATGATATGCAGAATAAAAAGCTTGTCAATCTAAAGGAAGGGGGTAATGACAGAGATGCAATTACCAAGCATCAATTAGATGTTGGATTACTAACTAAACCAGGTAAATATGAAGTATTATTGTTGAATGGCGAAAATCACATGACAGGCGATCTTAACCTTAGAGGAAATAAATTAATTCTACCTGGAGAAATTGATATGGATCGAAAACTGATCACAAATATGGATACGGATGAAAACAATGATTTGTCAGCTGTTAATATGATAACTCTTAAAAATCATAATAATAAAAAAGCAAATATTACAGATGCATATATGAAAAATGAAAGAATAGTATTAACCAATCATTTAGATGCTAATTATCATGCTTTATTAAATGTTCAAGCAGCAGGTGATAATGATGCTTTTCCTTTTTATCATGGAAAAACACATTTTTTAAATTTAGAAGGTGAAAATTATGATGCAAAAAATAAAAAAATCGTAAATGTAATAACCGATGAATCCAACGATCTCTCTGTTGTGAACATAGCTGCATTAAAAAAATGGCATCCTAATTCCAATCCTTCACACACACACGAGGTCTTGAAAGATATTGATCTGAAAGAACTTCATAATGTTGTCAAGTCAAAACCACAGACATACTTGGATTTAGCTGCAAGTTACAACAATCTTGTTTCATATAATGATGTTAAAAACATTTTTGTCAGTCGTAAAGAGATGTTGTCAATGGAGACTGGTTTGGATATGAATAATAATACAATTTTCAATATAAAAGATCCAACAGCAGTTGATCATGCTGTGAATAAAGGATATGTAGATGATGAAGCAGACAAAAGGCTTTCTTTATCAGGCGGAACAATGACTGGTACTCTTGATATGGGATCGGAGAAAATCATTGGTCTTCCCGATCCAAAAACATCCAATGAAGCAACATCAAAACAATATGTTGATACACAGCTAAATGAGAAGACAGTAGCTCTGGCAGTGGAACTAATAAAAACAGAAGCTGAACTCAAAAAATATGTCAATGAATCGCATATATCGTCAACCTCCCACTTGAAGGATGAATTCCGGTATTTGATGGAGGATGTGGATGAATCCAGCTCTGAACATAATATAACAGTGACTGGAATAACTGATTTTTCAAGTTCTCCACATCATTTCAATAAGAAGGCGTATGATTTGAAAATAACAAAAGATGTTTTCAATGAATACTCTGGGAGACTTGGTTTCAACATGTTAAAACTTTCAGAAGGAGAATATACGATTTGTATTGAATTCTTTCCCGCTTCCATGACGGGTGTGAGCGTTGATGTGGTTTCGACCAGCCTGAATATCAATCAACAATCAACAAAAAAATTTGTGAAGTATTCAAGGTCAATTATTCACATGCATAAATGGCAGATTTCTCCACCTGAATTCATTTATCTGGATCTGAAATGGCGAGGGACAGCTGACGATGTCGTTCAAGGCCCAGCAAAGCTGATTATTTATGGCGTTAAAGGTTCTCAATCAGATGTTGAAAGTTCTGTTTATGATTCTCCCTTTGTTTATGAAAATAACAAAATGGTGATGGAGACCGATATTGATTTAAATGGATATAAAATATTAAATAGCAAAAGAAAAATATTTTTTTATGGAAAATTAGACAAGTCATTGGCGAAGTGGCATATATATTTTGAAGGACAGCGAAACATCATATGTCCTGCAAATCTCACACTGAAAAAATGTTTGATCTATATATTAGATCAAAATGATCCAAATTTACAACAAGGTATTTTCAAAATAGTTAGAATTCGAGTTATAAATAACAATACCGTCCATCCATCAAATATGGGGACGGGAGGAAAGAATCAAATTATAAATAATATAAATGCAAATATCGATGAAGGCAACATTTTAAACATTAATGCATTTTTAGGCACAGGTGTTGATGCTGCATATCAATTCATAACAACTATATATAATATGTGAAGAAAGAGATTAAAATAATATAATCAATAAATATACATGCTGAATATGGAGCAAGCAATTAATTTTTGTAATAAATTTTTTACAACCCAAAAAAACCTACATCCGAATACTAAAGATGAAATATTAAAATCGGCTTTAATATATCAATTTTTGTATGTAAACTATTTGAATGAGCCAATATCAATGAACCAAATATTAGAAAAACACCCTAACATTGGATTAATAGGACCAGGTTCTTGTACTCTAAATACCAATTACCAATTTTTAATTAAACATGCTATTTTTCATGATGCATTTGGAAGATTTTATAATGACTATGAAATGGGGCCTGGATACACATATTGCTTCCTTTCAATACCGAAGAAATTAAAAAGATCTCCAATAATGGGTCAAATCTCTGGATTATTATATTGCCTCATTTCAAATCCTAAAATTTAATTATTATTATCCAAATATATAATATAAATGACTGAAACAGACATCTTCAATTTTAATCATATTGATAAAAGCATCAGCAAAGAAAAACTATCTGAAATCAAAGCATTATATCGATTTTATCACAAGCGTTTTTGGTGCTATAAGAAGGCTTTCAAATATTTCAAGAGATTGAATTTAGCTATTAATTTATCATCAGTTTCTTTAATATCCATTGGTACAATAGCTGGTTCAATAACATTGAACCCTATTATTTTAGGAGTAATTAGTGGTAGTGGTTTATTGATTAAGACATACAGCGAAATTAAAAACTATAAAAGAAAAATAGAAATGTCTAAATTTGCATACACAACATATGAGAAGGTACTCGTTGATTTACGGTCTTTTTTAAGAGGAATGCAATTTAACCATATCAATTTTATCAATAATATGAGGTTGCTAGACGAAACGATAATTGATCTTTGTACTCTTGATGAAAAATTTGAGAAACAATATGATAAAAAATTCACTTCCGAGTAAACTTTTAGAGTAAATTTTACTAACAAACTTTTCATTCAATAACTCATTCATAGGAAAAACCCCCTTTGCATGACGATATTGGATCATTTATTAATAATTGTTTGTATTTGATCACCTATTAACAATAGGATATTATCCCAATATTGTTTATAGCAAGTTAATGTTCTTTTCGATTTAGATAAAGGTATATCATTTTCAATTGGCGATTTTAACATCTTAAATAATTGTTTTAAAATGTAATCAATATTTATCATACGTTTTCGGTTTCCATTTATCTGTGGCAAAATTTTATCTATCTCCTCAAAAATTTTCATGATTTTAGTTCTATTATTGTTTAATATCTGTAATTTGTGTTGGCTACAGATGTTATTTATTGTGTTTTGGATATGATATTCCCGATGATATACCGATTTTCGCCGTATTTTATACATACTCTCATAAAAATTAACATACTCTTTAACATAATTATATCCATGTACGGAACCACAATTTAGACAAACACTCATGCCATCTATATTATTTATATCTTGTTCACTACAACATGACTCGACCACTCTCACACTACTATCAACTTCTACTAATTTTACGTCACAAAAATCACAAATAAAATTACCCATTGCTTTCAACTCATCGTGAATTATCTCATCACAATTCATTCTATACTATTATATGAGATAATATTTTTAAAACAATAGCTATAAGCGGCACGTGTCTAAATTCCCAGAAAACAAAAATAGCGAACATGTAAAAATCGGCTAACGCGAATTTATTGCTACCGAACGATGTCATTTCCTCACAATAAATATTCCCACGCGTGGGAAACTATCTTTGTTCCATTGCGTAGATGTTATTTTTAATCCAAATGCTAATCATGGAAGCTGTCATAAAAGGTGATGAAACAATAAATATTCCCACGCGTGGGAAACTGAACCAATATAAACAAGAGTGGAAGGCATAATATTTCGCACACCTTTGATATCACTGATGGATAAACAGCGTTTTATTGAGTTTAGAACAGACCGGGCAAAGTTGAGAGATCTTGTAAAGTTAAATCAAACCCCATAATATGTTGAAAATATTTTCTCTCGTGATCTGAAACAATAGCTATAGTGATGACTCATTTCATAGGGGGCTTCCCCTGTTTTTTCCGAGAATGTCACACACCGATAACTCCATCCTGTTTACAATCTGATGACTCATTTCCTCACAATAAATATTCCCACGCGTGGGAAACTATCTTTGTTCCATTGCGTAGATGTTATTTTTAATCCAAATGCTAACTCTTTGATGGTTGTCATAAAAGGTGATGAGACAATAAATATTCCCACGCGTGGGAAACTCAACCAATATAAACAAGAGTGGAAGGCATAATATTTCGCACACTTTTGATATCACTGATGAATAAACAGCGTTTTATTGCGTTTAGAACAGACCTGGCAAAGTTGAGAGATCTTGTAAAGGGAAATCAAAGTCCACAATATGTTGAAAATATTTTCTCTGAGTTAGTGAAAGGTTTACCTAATTTGAAAGTTGGACCTTGTACTGCAAGTTCCCAGAAGAAAAGTGATGCTGATATAAAAGACGAGCTGCTAAGAAGCATCGACATGACAAGATTTTGTTTTGGACAATGAAGAAACATGCCTGGATTCGTTGAGAAGCCTTGAAGTAGCTATTAAAGATTCAAGAAAGAGAATAGTTTATTTCTCTTGTTTACAAGGTCAAGTGCTGAAAAGACTACAAGACATTACAGGAAAAAAGATGACTGCGATATTGAAACTAACTCCATATTCTCAATCTCAAGCATATTTCTTAATTAATTTCTATGAATTAGTTCAAAAGTATAACAAGATCATGTATTCTAACTTACCTCTTCGATTTTTTAAGACGAATTTTAAGATTATTGCTGGCATTTGCGATAGTGAACCAGAATTGTTTATGTAAGATTTTGTACATCGCCCAACTTCCTGTTTTTCCGAGAATCATGTCACGCAAAGGAAATCACGCAATGGAATAAACGCACTTTGTTTTAATTAACATATAGTTTCATTTGATTTTTCTATATTTTTTAATCTGATTTTTCCATGTGATTATTCCATGTGATTGTGCCATCAGATGGGAAGTAGTTATAGAGTTGGCTTGGTATCAGATCAGTTTTGCAAAACTGATCTGGTACCGCCAACTCTATAACTACTCAGCCTAGGGTGCACTTCCCTGTCGGATTGTTACCTGGCCTAACCGATCGATGAAATCAATAATCAATGATAATCGGCATCAATCGATAACAATTGATGAATTTTTATCGATTGATAATGGAAACCGATGACCAATAGATGAGGGAGAATTTTGTGACTTTTTAAGTGATCAATTTTCATTAATTACAGTCGAACCTGTGAATAACGACCCTGTATTTAGCGATCACCCTCTATTAAGCAGCCAGTTTTCATAGTCCTGAATTTTTGCCCATACAAACTTTGTATTTGATACCAGTATTTAATGGTCACCTCCATGAAAGAACACATAAAGCTTTTACTCTAAGTACGGCTTCATGGGGAGATTTAATCCTTGCGGTCATAGAAGGTGGTTTATTCTCATTAGTAATTAATTAGTATTTTTTCTGGTTTCCTTTCAATTTGCTAACAGTTCTTGACACTGAAAGCAGATTTTGATGCCTCAGCTGAAGACACCTAGTGCGGCTTAAATTGAGGAGTGTTTGGAATGCTAGAACTTAAAGGGGCTATGTCGCGAGGTGTCACGCAAGCTACAATCTTGAAAAACGTCCGGTGGCTGTTTTTCAAGTTTATGCCATCATCGTCGAATCCATTCAATCCTGCAGTGCTGTGTTCACCAAATGGTCTCAGATTTTTCACATACGCAAATAATCTATTTGTCTTGATTTTGGACCGGTTATTTTTCCGATTCTGAAATCGTATGGCTAAATATCTCAATATGTATGGGCAGCGATAGAAATCAGTTGACCATGGAATGTCATGGACAAAGGTTCTTCTCCTCTGTTGGCTAAATATAGTACACTTCAGCATATTAACATGGTACCAGAGTCTTCGCTTTGTACTTCTTTACCGCCACAGACAAACCTAACATTTTTCTGATTTTGTTTCGCTTGAGGAAAGAGCGATGAAATTGTTGGACTTAAATCAAAACAAGCAATAACTCTTGTGTACGTGACCACTGGTTCCGTTTCGAGTCATGTTTCGTATCAGCGAACAAAATAACTTTGACAGATAAAAGTGTTAATTAAAGTTACTAAAATTAGGCAAAACCTTGCGACATAGCCCCTTTAATTCTAGGAAATTGTATGGGGTATTTACAGTCGAAGCTTTATGTGTTGTTTCATGTATTAAGTAGCTGTGGCCACCTTTATAAGCAGTCCCATGTTTGTTTGTCTTTGTTATTTTTACCTGTATTAAGCTGCCACACTTGAACTCATTAATCATTTTATGGGGGTGGGAATATGGTTTAAAGACAGTTTTGCGACATCAAACTCTTGAAACTGTAGTAGTAGTGACGAACAATTGCCATCACAGTTAAAGGCAGAGATCACTTGATTGATTCACTTGACTTTTTGGTGGCAACGTTGGTACTCAGAACAATGAAATTTCCATCCTTTGGGAATAAAACTCTATTTTTATGCAAACGATTTCTATTGTTTCAGACCACCAACATGGCCGCCATGAAAACCATATACTATTCTATTCATGAAAGAGGCACCACCATTACACTGGGCATCAATTTTCAACTAGAACGAGCGTGCATAATATGGGATTCCCTGCAAAGCACTCACATCAATAATTTGATTTGTTATTGCAACTATCTCCACAGCTATTCCCAATAAAATAGCGGGTTGTGTTTTATGTTAGGTAACATGAATTTGTTAATAATCATCCTGAGATGAAAGGCACAGGTGGTAAGGAAAAGAATAGCGAGCGCACAAGGAAACAGTGGAAAAGAAGGCCTCACAGCAAAAGAATGCCAGGGTGACAGTTTAAGCCAAAATGGCGACGTCGTAAAAACCTTCTCTGTAATTTTAAATTACTGCTTTAAGGAAAGCTTTTGTTCTGTATGATGAACAGTATCATTTCCATGACAAACTTATTAACAATTTTCTTACCTTCAAAAACAAATCTTTTCAGTTTGTCCTTCAAAACAGCGCTGAAAAATGTCGAGAATTAGAAAATCAAACAAAATCAAAATGTTGTTTTGAAGTAGTACCCAGTCCCCTGCAATTTTGCAGGCATGCGCGTCACGTAGAATAATTAGATTTTATAGGTATGCAGAGCGTACTGAAATCTTTACGATCTTTTTGCGGCAGGGTCTACGGTATTTTGCGTTCGACATTATGAAAAATAACGCTGCCGTTATTTTTGTAGTGGAATTGTTTTTATTCAAAACAGAGGAAACATCGTGCAATTTATACCATCCATAAGTAAGCGGAATTTGTCTTTTCGTTTAATCTGTGTATCGTCACCATGAATTCCCCATGAAAAACAGAAAGTCTCAAACAGGAAAACGACATACTGGTCAAGCCGCGAGGCAAGTAGTAAACATTTACGCCCTGTCCACCAGTTTACCGTTACGATTGTGAACGCCTATTTGTTTATACGTTTCAGCTTTCCTTCTACAGTTAAACGATGAAAACGGTCATCGGCGTTAACGAACAGTTTTGAAAAAATTGTCCAAAAAGACGTTTACCGTATTTCCTCGAAAAATAACCGTTCATCGATTAATCGACCCCCTCGAATAATTGCCCCCCTTTGGTGGAAATATTTGAAATAATCGCCTCCCTAGATAAATCCCCCCAATCCCCTGTCGTTTCTTGCAAATCGTCCCAGTCAAGTTAATTCACTTCTTGTATAGGAAACAATCTTTACAATTACAGAAAAGTTACAAAAGCACAGTTTTCATGTAGTATTTTTACTAGACTTCCAGGAACTCTCAAATTAGCACATTAGCACGTTAGAACTTCCAGCGAGCAATATTTGAAATAATCGTCCCCTCGATTAATCGCCTTCCCTGGAATAATCGCCCCCTTTTGAAGTGAAAAAGGTAATGATCGCCCCCGGCTATTATTCGAGGAAATACGGTATTTGGTCTCGTAGACAGCGTAAACGTTATTCGGCGATCAGGCTTTATTTTCTTTACGCTTAGTTAACCATGACAACGGGAAACGGAAATAGCGAGCGACCACACACGGCGAAATACGAGTACTGCTTAGGGACGGACCATTTAATTTTTGTGGTGGGGGTGGGGGGGGGGGGGGGGGGGGGGGGGGGGGGGACAATTTCTTCTGAGTATGGTTTTTTTTTTCAGCATCACTATTTGCAAGATTTTTTTTTACCAAACTGCTTGAATTTTTTTTACGTGCTTTCTTGGCCTTCTTGTGCACGATTCTTTTTTCTATTAAATTTCTTCAGCAGAAATTTTTTTGGGTAATTGCCCAACCCCCCTCCTCCCCCACAAAAATTAAATGGTCATCATCATCATCATCTTTATTTAAAATAAATTAAGATTGGGCCTGGTCGCAGATTACGTAATGAATTTTTTTACGGTCCTCTCTTTCTAAAATTCCTGGTTCCGCCCTTGCCTCTTTGCCGAAGTGTATCCATTCCACGATCACCAAATATACACGGAAGAAAACGATAATTAATACCGCATTCGTGTCTTGACACAAAGACTCTTTGACAAGTTTGGGAGGAAAAACGGTTAGCGCCCCATGTAGAAAAAAGCTTTAACTTTAAAATGAAAAAAGTATCAGCTAAATTTGTTCAGGGGTTGCCTTGTTGTACATAAAAACGTACGCACAACTTGTCGTTACAACTTTCTTGATTAAAGGCCCACCTTCAACCAAAAAGCTGTGCGTGACGTGATCACTTTCTGTGCTGAATTTCGTGTAACACGAAATTCACGCTTGAATGCGTGCAACCAATCAGATCACGCGTATGAACAATGGAGCATTTCAAAACAAAAACAAACGACCGCAACGTCTTTTGGGTGAAGGTGGGCCTTTAAAGTCATTGACTTTCTCGGACGTGTGAAGTTGCGCGTAAAAACTATGAATTAATTAAAAATGATGGCATTTGGCGATATAACATGGAAATGAAGTAGGAGAAATTTTGCTGTTCCGGCGTGACAGTGTCCCTTAAGGTTGCCGAACACAGTTTCGCGGGCGGTCAGCGGCAATTCGCGTGACGGCGCGGGTTTTTAGAAAGAATGTGACACAGCTCCGTTTTGTAAACATGTACACAAACGACAATTTCTCAAAATCCACTCAATAAAATTTCATGAAATTTGTCAGAATTCTTATTTTTATCGCATTTCAAATAAAGAGAAATTTAAAACAGAAGTCTAACAAAGGAATTCTGTGACACGATCCCGGGCAGCTATGTTCTTGAATATTTAAAAAACAATTTGTTAAAATTTGGTCGAGCCAATTTTAAACAATGAGAATTATTTATTGTAAGGTGTGTGGAAGTTTATGAGCAAATCTAATGACTGGAATTTGCGTAAACCATATAAAAGTGAAATTTAAGGATTGTTTTCAATCATCCACATTTCCAACAGTGCAAAGCGCAAATTTTAGCCGTTTAATTAAAATCTTCTATCACTATATTTTCTTTTTGGCTGCAACGTTTCTCACATAATACCCTAACGAATGACATACCGTATTTATTCGATTAAGCGCCCAACCTCGAATAAGCGCCCACCCTGTAGGTAGGAAAAGTTAATAAGCGCCCAGCCTCGATTAAGCGCCCACCCCCACATCGAGGAGGCAGCACCAGAGAGTTCGCTAATTGACCTTAGTGACGATGAGATTAAAATTGACTAAGTACTACTAAGAGACTTCCTCGAAGACCGAGTTTTCTTAGTATTTTAAAGAAACTTTCAATGAACAGTTAAAATTCTGCTTTGGTACATCTTCACGTTTTGTTATTATTTATTGTTTTGTTGCAAAATAAACTTACTACTTGCTGAAAATGGTGAAAATGTAATAAGCGCCCAGCCTCGATTAAGCGGCCACCTCGAATAATCGCCCACTCTCAGGGTCCAAAAATTTAATAAGCGCCCAGTGCGCTTAATCGAATAAATACGGTATACTCACAACCTATTAAAACTGTGTTCGGCCACCTTAAGAAGACCTGTATGAACCTGTATACTCTGATACTGAATCGAACAATGTAAAGAACCTGACTTTGAATGGAGTCACCTCCTGTCAGTCCAGTGTTGGTGTAGTAATTGCTTTAATCAGCACTAATCATGCAGCCAGCTTGCATTAACTGTTTTTGTCCATCTAAACTGGTCGGTATCACGCCTCATACAGTTTGATGTAACACATAAGTACCGATTATACAGCCAGCTTACACTTCATATTTTGTTCCGGAACTTCCTACGGTGACATCTTTACTTTATTGTTTTCTTGTTCCATCCGCCGTTCTCAAACCCTATAACTGAAGCCTTACTATAACGACCACCTCTCTACAATGGCCAGTGATTTATTGCATGATAAAAAGGGAGAGCATTCAAGGCCGTTTATCTTGTCTGTAAATGTTTATCTCATCGCACAATACCTAGTTATCAGGCACAAAAGTACGCGGGAACACTTGTAACTCTTGCGCGCGCATCCTCGAAATCGCGATCTTTGTACTGCTTGCTCTTCATTGCAAGCTTGAAACAAATTGTAATCACTTGAATATTCTTAGATATCTCCATGTTTATTCGCTCATTCGGCTGCATCATATTAGAGCAAGCGATCACAAAGCTTTTTACATTTTCCGCGTTTATATATTGCTTTTGTGATTTCTGCGATAAGCGCTGGAATATGGTAAGTCTGAAGTGTTAGCAGCTTTCTCACCTAACTCCCTCTCACCGGCGCTCACAGTGGGAGGGCGAGAAAGCGGCTGACACTTTAGACTAGAATATCATAAAATATCACAGGATTTCCGGCAAGTTTGTGGATACTTTGGGTATACCTCAACCTAAAATGGTCTCTTCAACTTGATACGTGTCATAACTGGACTTTTCTACCTGTATTATCCGGTGTACGTATTGCCAGCGACGGCAACTGCAGAACTTTCACATCCGTTCCTTGGCCGTGTGTGTCAAACTTTGTCATTCAGATATTTGGATATTTGTGATTTTTTTACGCAAGTGGTTTATCTCTAAAGTTTTAAAACTGACTGGCTGTCGAATCTTGAAATACAATCTTCTCGTTAAGGAAATCCATTTTTTTTATAGGGTGGATACAAGTCGAAAGATCAAGGATGAAATCAAAATGAAGGAAGACAAGCCCCCCCCCCCCCCCCCCCCCCCCCCCTTGTAAATCAACAATGCGTTGTGTATCATTTAAAGTGGGACCTGTGTGATGCATGCTATGTCGGCTAAACATGCCGACACCTTTACCAACGCATTGATGAACACAACGGATCAGCAGTTGGAAACCACCTTAGAGAGCAGCATGATATGGACACAGATGACATCGGGCAAAGCTTTAAGATTTTAAGAAAGTGCCAGAACAAATTTGACTGTCTTATTTTTGAAATGCTTTTTATCAAAGAACTGAAGCCAACGCTAAACAAACAGTGCGATTCAATTCGCGCCAAATTATTTGTTTAGTATATATTTTCTTATTTATTGTTGTTTTCATTGTTTTATTGTTTTATGCCCTTTTTAACTTTAAAAATTTTTTAGCGAAGCTCTCGCGGGCCGAAGGCCCGCTTGCGTAGCCCATACTCATAGAACCTATGCCCGTCATTTTTCATGGTCATGGCTAGCGGAATGTTCCGCGGGCGCGCGTCCGTAACATGTGTGTCGGTGCGTGCGTCGGAGCGTCGCGCAAGGTTAGCTCACGGGCGCGTATGACGTCGCAAAACATGCGCGTATGGCGCCACACAACATCCGGGATCTTAGCATTTTGAAACCAAAGCGAGGCTTTTTGAGCGGCTACACGACCGAATGTCACGTCAGCTGAAAAAACACTTTTGATGTTTTCCTGTGTTTAGCGGAGAAAACCGTTTCAAATTAAAGTCGTTATTTACCTGCATTTTTTCGCGGTTTGCTACTCAAGGCAGGGATACTAATTAAGGGATACTCAGAAGCCGCTAAAGTAGAAAAAAAGAGCTTTCAGGGATAAAATCTTGCTTCGAGGAACTTCATACGTTTTTATCAATGCGGGAGTAATGCGGGGAGATGTTTCAGACCGAGTGAAGAAGCGGAGATGTAAAGAATTTCCAGCAGTCGAGGGACTTAAAGGTAAAACAAATTACATTTTTCGCTGGAATTTTAGATGATATCAATCTGTGATTGACTTTTTCTTTGTGTTCTCGTTAGTTTTGGAGAATTGTTTACAAAATGTGCTTAAATTCAGTCGTATTGATTTCTTGAATTTCATCGAAGACAGCTCGGCCTCGATTCGCTATAAATGGTTCGCGTTTTGCTTTAAAACATAAACTTATGGAGATTTGAATAAAATTTTTCGAAAGAAGATTGTGTTGTCCATGTTTATGTGTTTGTTTATTCATTACATAGGTTGAAAAGCGATTTTATGTAAACAAAACAAGACTTGGATTTTATAGTTCTATCTTCACTCGCGTCGCCTCGTGCAAATATGTTTCTGTATTTTTTTCAATTTTGGTTTCCAAATCAGTTTCTCGGGCAATTTTTGATACGCAACAGGTGTATTTTATTCGGAAATTAGTCAAACTAGTTATTCTAGACCGAGAAAAAGTTGTTTTTGTGAACTTTTGTACGGTGTTAATGTACTGTACAGACGGTCGCGTAATATTGTTTTTGAGAATTGCTAAAATTGAAAAATAGCCCGGTCGTCAATCTTAATTCTTGTGCTTGCGACCTTTCACGTTAGTTTAGCTTATCATGGGCTTTCTGTTCAGAGTGCTACGCTGTTAGGCTCAGCCTATCTATATATATTATCACTTATTGTTGGCATATTTTATCACATTTAGCGTAATGCTAATTTTGTATTTTACTATCACTTGAAAATGACAACAGAGAGGTCGAAACGTCGCGAAATGTGCCAGAGTTACTCCATTGTTTAAGCAAGGTGAGCCATCTGATCTAAATAATTATCGGCCTATTTCAGTCATTTCAGTAATAGCTAAAGTGTTTGAAAGGATTGTTTATGACCAATTGTATAATTTTTTGACCACTAAAATATCCTTTCTAAACAGCAATCGGGTTTTCGCTCATTACACTCAACTGTAACTGCTCTTCTGGAAGCTACTGATAACTGGGCGTTTAATATCGACTGTGGAAATCTTAATGCTGTGTTTTTTCTTGATTTAAAAAAGGCATTCGATACTGTCGACCATGATATCCTTTTATCCAAAATGAATCTTTACGGAATACAAGGAATAGCTCTTGATTGGTTTACGTCATATTTAACTAATCGCACACAACGATGTCTCGTTAATGGTTTTCTTTCTGAAACATGTTCACTTAAATGTGGGGTACCGCAGGGAACAATCCTAGGCCCCCTTTTGTTTCTCATATACATTAACGACTTACCAAACTGCCTAACATTATGCCAGCCTAGAATGTATGCTGATGACACTCACATCACTTATGCGGACGCTGATGTGAATTCAATACAGTTAAACCTGAACCACGATTTGGATAATCTAAACAAGTGGCTTATCTCTAACAAACTTACTTTGAACACTGCTAAAACTGAATTCATGCTAATTGGTTCTAGACAAAAATTAAGTACTTTGCCAAACCCACCTGAGCTCTTGATTGATAATATTCCAATAGAACAAGTTTCCTCTGTCAAATCGCTTGGAGTATTTATTGACGAAAATTTACGGTGGCAAATACACATTGATAAATTATCTAAAAAGCTCGCTTCCGGGATAGGAGCCATAAAAAGAATTAGACCTTTTGTTCCTCCATCTACTCTTCATTATATATACAACGCGCTAATTCAATCTCACTTCAATTACTGCAATCTTGTTTGGGGTAATTGTAGTAAAACTTTATTTGACAGGCTACAGAAGCTTCAGAACCGTGCCGCTCGTGTTTTAACGTTTTCTAGCTATGATGCGGACGCCAACTGCCTAATTAGACAACTCGATTGGAAAGATTTGAGCACCGTGACAGTTTCAAATACAGCCGAAAATCTTAATGGTTTACAAGTGTTTAAATGGTCTTGTTCCTGAATACCTTTCTTCTAAATTTGTTAAACGAAATGAAATGCGCTATTCCCTGAGGAAATCTGATAACAAACTAGTCGTCCCGTTCCCACGAACTAATTACATAAAAAACAGCTTTAGTTATAGCGGAGCAGTTCTCTGAAACAGCCTACCCTGTCATATGAGAGAAATGGAATCTCTAGGTCAATTTAAACGATCAGCTTATCTGAACTTTTAATGTAAACTACACGGTATATACTTCATGCTAACACACCATATAGGGATCCTATCATATAGGGATCCTAAAAACTCATTTTAAAATGGTTAGCTTTTATTTACTGTTATGGGTAGTGATATCCATAACAGTAAATAAAAGCTAACCATTTTAAAATGAGTTTTTAGCCCTAAATAAGTGCCGGATTCTTTGATGTGCATAAATTAAAACCCACCATGAAGTATATCCCAACTACACACGGCATTCATGAAAAACAGGTTTATTTAGATTAGTTGTAGTTAGCTTTGTAATTTGTTTAGGCTAGTTAGGTTAGCTACAATCAAGGACAATAGTGTTGGGACAAATTTGCATTTACGCTGTTTTCCAATGCGCGCGACAGAAAAACGGTATGCGCAAACGATAAGTGTCCATTTCCCCACCCCTACCCCCTTACAATGTTGAGCCCGTGTAATAAAAATGATTTGTGGATTTCAACATTGTCTCGGGGGGAGGGGTGGGGTTGCTGAGATGGACTTGAAACGAAAAACATGGATTCATTGGTCCGTCATACTAAATTAGTAATTGATAGGAGCACTTTGTTACATTTGTCCCAAGCACTTTTGTCCTTGATTGTAGGTTAGGTTTCCTGATGATTTTACCGTGTTTAAATAAAGATTTACAGTTTTTTTACAGTTAATTAT
The DNA here is from genome assembly GCA_024195265.1 of Dendrophyllia cribrosa. Taxonomy (NCBI): domain Eukaryota; kingdom Metazoa; phylum Cnidaria; class Anthozoa; order Scleractinia; family Dendrophylliidae; genus Dendrophyllia; species Dendrophyllia cribrosa. Next base: position 25,664,084 of record JAJLRJ010000010.1, read on the forward strand.
TACTTTTAAGGGTGTTTTTTTTTAAAATTTCTGACGAGCACCTCCGTCATTTATATATGGGAGTTCCCTCGGGGGATCTAATGTTGCTGGATTTCAAACAATACAGCCAAGTCTCATCGCTTGTTCTAGTTCGTGCATCAGTTGAAAAATTAAAATTGTATTGATTTCAACATGATTATGACTCAGGTCTCCAAAACAACAAACGGTTCTAAAACCGGCTGCGTAGGAGATTATACGATGACAATTATAAGTTGGCCCTTACATCTGCGCTGTCCTTGTTCACTTTCAAGACAACAACATTTCTATCAGTAGGGCAAAGAGATTATGACGCCTTACTGAAAATATAGCTAAATAAAACCTGGCGCGCTACTAAATACTAAAGATAAACCTCTCACAAATCCTAAAAAAAGTTTTCTAAGGATTTGTGAGAGGCACTAGGACGTATTTAAAGAGCGCAAAGTTTCTGCCTGCCCATGGCGAAAACCCTAGCGGCCTTGTTATGATGATGAAGGCAATAGAGCGGTTTTCAATTGAGTGTGGAAAATAAATTCGCAATTGTTTTGGTTTTGCATTGCAACGCTTTGAGATTGGTGAGAGGCACCAGGACGTATTTAAAGAGCGCAAAGTTTCTGCCTGCTCATGGCGAAACCCCTAGCGGCCTTGTTATGATGATGATGAAAGCAATAGAGCGGTTTTCAATTGAGTATGGAAAGTAAATTCGCGATTGCTTTGGTTTTGCATTGCTACGCTTTGTGATTGGCTAAAAACTCTCGCGCCACTTTCTCCACCAATCAGAAGTAAAACCAAAACTAATCGTGACTTGCTCGCACGCATTTTCCCGCGCTTGGCTCCGGCGACATGCATTTCCTTTGAGCTCTGATTGGTTCAGTGGATTGTCTGCGTCTGTTTTGATTGGTCAAAATAATTACTTTGGTTTTGGTTTTATGACACTCAACTGAAAACCTCTTTAAGAAGAAACATGCAAGTAGTATGGCAACTCTCTTGATTTGGTAACCCTAGCAGTAAGGTTCTTTCTCATTGTAAACAGACCTTAAGGTCGCGAGGGATACCTGGCCATGAATATATATTGATAAGGCAAAATTTTGGCGGGGGTGTCACTTTTAAAAGCTTTATATTTTGGGCCTTTAGAAGCCAATTACGCTAAAACGTGACAGATATATTGGGGAATAATGGGTGTTCACCAGTATTATTTTTTATTGAATGTTTCGCGCTTTACGGAAATGCTGTAATGTACGTTAGTTAAAATGTGTCCAAGTTTGCTCCTCGAGAAGAACATATAGAAAGTTGATTTCACCACCCACTGATTCGTCAAAACCTATATTGTGTCATATCTGAAGCCGATTTTTTTATTTCAACTTTAATTAAAAGTTGTAAGCTTTTTAAGGAGTAAAATTGTCCATGTTAGAATTTGAAGCCTCATATCTTCCCTTAAAAACCTATTTAAAAATTTTACGTCAGATATGACAATCTACAATACACCTAGTTTACCTCCCTACCGTGTCATCTCATGAAATTCTATATCTGAGCTGAATTCTTCGACACAAAATTGCTTGCTTTTACGCTTCCGAAGGCTTCCCGAGCAAACACGAATGCAAATATATATCTTTATGGTAATTTTGCTAATTTTAATCCACGGGCTATTATCAACACTATTTTATAAAGGTGCGGCACTTTTTAATTCTTAAATTCTGATCCGTAGCAAGTGTTTTTATAGACTAAGATTTATAAATTTTTATCCGTAATTGTATATATAAATATTCTGTAAATTTCTTATTTTAGTTTTATTTTACAGGGCCCACACTGATAACAGTTGTATAACTGGACCGCAAAACAGTCGGTTTTTTTCCGCTGTCTCGCTCGCAAAGGCGCGAAGCGCCAAAAGCGGTGATACTCGCGCGCGAGCCTCTCACGCACGCAGGGTGTGTGAGGCAAGAAAATAACTGACTGTCACCTTTCCATACAACGAATTCGTTCTGACCAGGGGGTTCAAAATTATCGCTCAGATGTCAAAAATTGCTTGACAGCTCCACCCACATTGCAAATTTGATACTGGCTCGATGTCTTATTTTCGCGGGAAAATACATGGTAGCGTGTCATTGTTGATTTCAACGAGGGCTTTACAGTTTTAGAGTTTTGGTTCTCCAAAATGTAAGCGCGTTCGGCTGAACCTAAATGTATGTTTGAAGTTCACTAAAGAACCGAAATTCGAATCTTGCTTAAAGAGTTTACAAAAGTAACCACTTGCATCAGTAAGAATTACAAAACAACTAATATGCTGGAGATTCAAATATTTCAAACCGGATGCAATGACGCCATACGTCTGACAATGGAGGTACTGCCTAGCTCCGAGAAACACGTCAACTTAAACGCTGAATAACCTTTGAGTAGTTAAAAACAATTGCAAGATGCCACTCTTCCAATATAGACCGTGACTATCGCAAAAGACTTGGTAGCCTGCATAACAGGCGTTATTGGGGCGCTCAAGCGGGTTTTAGGTCGCGAGCGCGAAGCGCAAGACACGCACGGGGAGGGAACCCTCCCTGTGCTTGTCTCGCGCTTCGCGCTCGTGTCTCGCGCTACGCGCTCGCGCCCCAAAACCCGCTTGAGCGCCCCAATAACGCCTGTTATGCAGGCTAGGTTCTTAGACTCTTTTAGCTGTTATTAAGAAACACTATCTCGCGAGTTATTCTAAACGCAGATCACGGACTGAGGAATGAACTGCAGCGAATAATTCCTATTTAAGCGGGTACTACTGATCTTGCAACTCTTTCAAAGTGAGCCAAAAAACTTCATTGTTATGCCAAGAGCTAGCAAACAAACGACGCATAACTAAATATTCTAAACGGCTCCGGAAAGCGTAAATTTCTCCTGTCAGTATCACAGCTAGAGATTTTTTCCTATTTTGAACAACAGGCCTGTTATATCTTTATTTTGATCCAAAAGGAAAAATCTCTCAGGCACGTACTTGGACTTAATATTCTAAAGCTGGGCTAAAATGCTTCAAGCGACGAGCAGGATTTGTGCTAGGCCTGTCACCTTTTATAATAAGTGACAACGAGCGACGAAAAGGACAGTCTTCATTCTTGATCCCTTCAACATTTCGAAACATTGATGTAAACTTCTCGTTTAATACTTGTTCGCAGCAGCATAAACGACCTGAATTTCCCAATTCGGAACAGCATTAAACGTCTCTCCTTCAAACTTCATTTCGGCAGCAGGAAGGTTGAATTCTTTCGACGTTATCTGCTCATCAATGATGCTCTTTAGTGGGCAGATGACAATAATTGTCGGCCGTTCGACCGGTAACGAAGAAGCTGCAGCATTCGGTGAGACCGAATTCTTTGCCAAAACAAACAATTGATAAATTAGGCTTTTTCCAAAGTCGGTTGATAGCACACCAAAAACATCTTTTCCACTGAGAAGCGAACGAACTGCCCCGTTTTGCTCTTAACAAATTATCCCAAATCTCTGGCAAGCGCATCCAGATCCACGTCTTTCATTTTCCCGCGAAAAGGTCGTTTTACTATGAAATTGACACGGCTTCGAATATCTTCTGATGAGGTGTGATGACATCTTTATTGACAGGTAGCATCATTATTCAACCAATGGGAATTTCCCTTTTCTGGAGAAAAGGGAAATTTGAACGAATTTGTTGTATGGAAAGGCGACAGTCGTATTTTTTAGCGTCTCTCCCCAGTCCCACTCTTCATATTCACCGTCGCTCAGACCTTTCCTTCAAAGACCGCGCACATTCGTATGACGCAAAAAATACTGTTTTGCAGTCTATTGTATAACTGAAGTGACTACCCTGTTTAAATATTTGTTATTATTATTATTATTATTATTACTATTATTATTATTAACACTTCATGCAGAAAGAACAATGCGTAGCAAAATAGTGTATTTTACCAGAGAGCGCTTTGCACGTATCCGTCACGAGTAAACAGCAACAAACAATTAAACCCAAATTTGATTCGCTTTTGCTTGCAAATCGACGTCGATTTCACCAAATCCCAAGTATCGTGGGCTCACAATTTTCTCGCAGTGCATGCGTGCGTATTCTCGTACCCAGATCTAACGCGGTGCACAAAAGTAGATACGAAAACATGGAGGAAAACAAAAACAAAAACGAAGGGCAAACCTTAACTCCTTGCCCTACCGGCACAAGTAATAAATCTACAATCGATATGGTACAAAGCACTGTTCTATTTTAGCCCACGTGGCGGTTTCGCGCGTGTTTACAAGCAGAGCGACAAATAGAGGCGGAGTTGTCTTTTATAAAGTTGACAAGATTAGTGTATTTTAATGAGTTCTCACACTTGGTGGGCGGAGTTATCCGAACGCGTTTGTTACAGAAGAGACTGCAGTTCCTCCCTCCTTTGCCGCTTCTTCCCCAGAGCCCCCACGGTTCGAATTACTTTCGCTCGCTGGCCACTCGGATCGCCGATCGCGTATTTGCTCTCCCGTTCGACTACCTAGAGAGGGAATGCTAGCAGTCTATACGGAATCTGTTCGTGAATATTTCGCTGACTTTCAGTATCAGCGGTCGCACTTCGTGCATACCCTTTTCATAAATGCATACAGATGAGCGGAACCTGTTCCCCGCGACCCTAAGCCCCCGTCGATATCGCAAAAACACCACTCACGTTACGTTTACTGGGGAGGAGCAGTGTTCGAGACTCCATGTATAGGGGGGAGGGGGTGAGGGGGGCAAGGGGGAGAACTGAATAAGGAAGGGGAGCGGAGTGAAAATGTTAAAGACCGAAAATAACCGTATTTTAGGGCTAAAAACACCGTAGATACAAGGAAATCTCAGACCCTGGCCGGCTGTCTTGTCTATTTGTTTGTAAATGTTGTAAATATTCCTGATATACTGTTGGTCTTATTTTAAGGTCCGTTAGGCTAAAACATATCCTGCCTGCTATTTTAAACGCAGCACGCAGGAAGCAAAACTCTAGCGGCTTTGTGATTATCATAAAGGCAATAAGAAGAAACATGCAAGTGGTGGGGTAAAGCTCACCGGCGACATAAGCACAAGTTTACGGGGAAGCACAAGATTTTGCGTCAAGTGAAAATGAACATTGGCATAAGTATAAGCATAGAGTAAACATACAAGACACCTTATCGTTCGTCGCAGACCCTAGTGTCTTCAATGGAAATTATCTAGTGCTCTTTCTCGTCGTTTAAATGTTTTTGTCTATGAACACGTGTATACAATTAAAACTGGCTCTGATGTTTAGGACTTTGCAATAATTATTAGGAGGGTGGTTGGAAAATGGGCTTCAAGTAGGAAAATATTAGGTAATACCCCTCTAAAGGAGCGAATTTAGTTATTGCCCCCCCGATCAGTCAGAAATTTGGCATGAACCCCCCCCCCCCCCCCCGCCCTTCACATACCTTTTATATACAAATATAGCATTTTCTTAATATACACCCACCTGTTATTGCTACGAGGTAATGTTTGTTCCAGACGTGGATATACAGCAATAAAACATGTTTACTTGTTGGACATCCGTATCTGGAACAAACATGACCTCGAAGCTGTGTTCAACAAAGCCATCCGATTCCACTTCTGAATCACTTGATTGCGAATCCGAGTTGCTTACACTGGAACTCATTTCCTCGTTAACGTTCTCTTGCGTTTCTCGTGGGATGCAAGAATGATCACCCCGAGCGTAGTGGAGAACTCGTACAACCAGTGCCACTTTACCTCCACTAATATCAAGACCATGCTGGTTGAGGTACATCTTCAATCTGTTGCAATATGATTATCTATGTTGTAGTGAAATTATGATTTTGGTGCAATTTTGTCTGTACTGGTTCAAATTTATTTTGAACCAGTGCAAAATATTTGAACTGGAGCAAAATATTTTTACCAGGGCAAAATATTTGTACTGGTGTATAACTATATTCTACTGTTCAAATGTTGTTGACAATTCAAATTTAAAAAGCCAGAAACGCTTTATCACAATAGTCGTCTCTATATTATAGAGATAGAAAAAAAAATAGATAATCGTATTGCAACAGAATGAAATTGCAGTTCAGCCACAGAACAGATTATCAAGCCTTTCAGTGAGAACTATAAACACTTGAAATAAAATTTTAAGGCCCCTGCTCTTGAGTGACTTATTTTACGTTGAACCCCCCTATCCTTGCTTTGATTTTACTTTATGCCCCCCCCCCCCCCCCTCTGGTTTTACAACCCCCCTCCTGATAATTATTGCACAGTCCCTTTTTACAGTTTTTGTTTGTATTTTCTTTGTTCAAAACATGTAAATTAATGATGGCTGTCAGACAAAAGAAAATACAAATAATGCTTAATTGTTATCAATATTGTGTACGGTTTTTTTATAATCTAATTGATATTCTTTTCCCGCCGTGGAGAATCAAAATTTAAATTTCCGACATACCGCGCAAATACAGGAGGGACCAAGAACGCGTCGTTGTCACCAGCATAAGGCGAAGCATAAGAAAAAGGACAAAATGATGCTTATGCTTATTACGGACCTGTTTTTACTTACCATAAGCGCTGTTATGCTTCCGCTTATGCTTATATCGCTAGTAAAACCAGGCTTAACTCTCTTGCTATTGTAACCCAAGCAGTAGGGTTCTTTCTCCTTGTCAACAGACCCTTAGTCGTCCCCTCCGATATTGACATGGTGATTTTCTTGAAATACTTTTTTGAATCCATTCTAGAAATCTTCCCAAACTTCTATGGACCACATGCGAAGGATCACCCGCGTTATGTCGCCGTAGTCATTTTTACACCTGGATAGAGAGACAATGTGGAGTTCATTTTCTTGTCCAAGGATACAGTACGACGACAGAGACTACGCCTCGAACCATCGACCTTCATGAAGTTCGACGCCTATTAAAACATTACATCACCGCGCTTCCACTTCTTTTAATATGCACCCAACCTAAATGAGCTCAAGGTGGGATAGAAGTCACATTTTATTGCATATACCTTCATTGAATCAACCGTACAAAACAAACACCAAAACAAGAACCAAACTCGCATCTTTTGAAATACGACTATCAATAACCAAACCAAATTCAACAAAACGTAAGGCCAGATAAACACAGTTTCATGCTATTTAAGAAATGGCAAACGTTTCCTGGTTGTGATAAACTTGAGATAACACAAAGAGAGTTTGTGAGAAAGTGAAAAGCACCTTTGGAAACAAACACTGAGGGCAAGGTTTTGCACAAATGCGTTGAGTTCTCCCAAATTCTTTCACACTACTTCAAAGCTATAGATCAAACTCACTCTCTACTTCCATCGAGTTATAGTAAACGGTTTTAAACCGAACATGGTGGGGCAGAGGTAGTATCTTGACTATTTCATTAAGTAATGAAAACACATTTGTTATAATCTCTATAGTGTTCAATGATTATGGAGTCAGCTTGAAGCTCCTTTTGGCAAGTCCAATTATGGCAAATCATATTCAATTCAATAACAATTAACAACAGTAATTACTTTTAAACATAAACAACTGGTAACGATCAAATATACTATCCATTTGTAGCTAAGCCAAATGTAACACAACAAAAAAAAGACAAATGGGTTTAAAGAATGCATCTCATGTGATCTTCATAGTGTTGGAGAAGCAAGGATTTCCTTGCAAGTTCCTTTTGGCAAATCCAGCAGCTGAAGGTTTTAACAAGCTTGGGCTTGATTTCCTCAAAGTGAGACTTTCTATGCATGCTCAAATTTCTACATGAACTAAAACGCTTGCCACAACTTTTGCATTTGTAAGGCTTTTCTCCAAAATGGGTTCTTTCATGTGTCTTCAATGTCCTCCCTTCTTTAAAACACTTGTTACAGGTTTTGCATTTGTAAGACCTCTCTCCCGAGTGGGTTCTTTCATGGGTCTTCAGGTGTCTTGACATGCTAAAACATTTGTCACAGAATTTGCATTTGTAAGGCTTTTCTCCAGAGTGGATTCTTTCATGCTTCTTTAAATCTCCTGATGTCCTACAACACTTGTCACAGAATTTGCATTTGTAAGGTTTTTCTCCAGAGTGGATTCTTTCATGGGTCTTCAGAGTTCCTGTTCGGCCAAAACACTTGTCACAGAATTTGCATTTGTAAGGCTTTTCTCCAGAGTGGATTCTTTCATGCTTCTTTAAATCTCCTGATGTCCTACAACACTTGTCACAGAATTTGCATTTGTAAGACTTTTCTCCAGAGTGGATTCTTTCATGGGTCTTCAGATTTCCTGACATGCTAAAACACTTGTCACAGAATTTGCATTTGTAAGGCTTTTCTCCAGAGTGGATTCTTTCATGGGTCTTCAGAGTTCCTGCTTGGCCAAAACACTTGTCACAGAATTTGCATTTGTAAGGCTTTTCTCCAGAGTGGATTCTTTCATGGGTCTTCAGATTTCCTGACTTGCTAAAACACTTGTCACAGAATTTGCATTTGTAAGGCTTTTCTCCAGAGTGGATTCTTTCATGGGTCTTCAGAGTTCCTGCTTGGCCAAAACACTTGTCACAGAATTTGCATTTGTAAGGCTTTTCTCCAGAGTGGATTCTTTCATGGGTATTCAGATTTCCTGACATGCTAAAACACTTGTCACAGAATTTGCATTTGTAAGGTTTTTCTCCAAAGTGGATTCTTTCATGGGTCTTCAAATCTCTTGATGTCCTACAACACTTGTCAAAACATTGGCATTTGTAAGGCTTTTCTCCGGAGTGGATTCTTTCATGCTTCTTTAAATCTCCTGATGTCCTACAACACTTGTCACAGAATTTGCATTTGTAAGGCTTTTCTCCAGAGTGGATTCTTTCATGGGTCTTCAGATTTCCTGACATGCTAAAACACTTGTCACAGAATTTGCATTTGTAAGGCTTGTCTCCAGAGTGGATTCTTTCATGGGTCTTCAGAGTATCTGCTCGGCCAAAACACTTGTCACAGAATTTGCATTTGTTAGGCTTTTCTCCAGAGTGCAGACAGGCTTTTTGTGATGTGTCTTCACATGTTCTTAAATGCTACAACACTTGCCACAGGTTTGGTGCTCTCATCTGGAGAACTTTCTGGATTCTAACCAAGAAAGATATATCCATTTACAAGGGGCTTTTTGATACCCACTACATAATAAAATTTATTAAATGTAAACAACCATACAAATAATATAAAAATACTACCAGTCCTTAAATAAGAATTTAATAATTTGTTAAGTGTGCACATTTTATTAGATTTTTTTTGAAATTGTTAAGTAATTGACTGCTTAAAACATTGTGAAGGATCCGAGGTGGCTGGTAGGTATAATTATTATTTCTATAGTGCTGCTTCCAGAAATGTCCACACTATTTCTTCAAATCGTTTAAGAAACTAAGCATTTTATAATGAAGTCAATACCACTTTACAGACACTGACTATATAGACACTGTACTGCCTTATTATAGACAGTTTTATCCATCCTGACTAAGATCACCTGTTCTAAGGATAGTTCTATAGTTGGATATGGATAGTTAATGAGACCCTCCTGTAATTTAAAGGATTATCACCATACCAAAAGGGGGAAGGAACAAAGCTTTACAGTACTCACAACTATAATTTAGCTCTCTTGCCTGGACTCGAGGGGAACCAATGTTGGTCCCCACTCCACGCCCCACCTCTTTACTGGGTAGAAACAAGATATAATAGCTGGTTATAGTAGCACACCCTGGGTGGTATAGGTTAGGGTGCAATGTAGGATGTACTAGAAGAGTGTTGCCCTTCTAGGAGGACAGTAGGTCAGACAGAAAGCTCGACCTATTTCCAAGGGTGGCTATAGAACTCACTGGAGAACAAAGTGCAGCCTAGGGTGCACTTCCCTGTCGGATTGTTACCTGGCCTAACCGATCGATGAAATCAATAATCAATGATAATCGGCATCAATCGATAACAATTGATGAATTTTTATCGATTGATAATGGAAATCGATGACCAATCAATGAGGGAAAATTTTGTGACTTTTTAAGTGATCAATTTTCATTAATTACAGTCGAACCTGTGAATAAGGACCCTGTATTTAGCGATCACCCTCTATTAAGCAGCCAGTTTTCATAGTGTTGAATTTTTGCCCATACAAACTTTGTATTTGCTACAAGTATTTAATGGTCACCTCCATGAAAGAACACATAAAGCTTTTACTGTAAGTACGGCTTCATGGGGAGATTTAATCCTTGCGGTCATAGGAGGTGGTTTAATCCCATTAGTAATTAATTAGTATTTTTTCTGGTTTCCTTTCAATTTGCTAACAGTTCTTGACACTGAAAGCAGATTATGATGCCTCAGCTGAAGACACCTAGTGCGGCTTAAATTGAGGAGTGTTTGGAATGCTAGAACTTAATTCTAGGAATTGTATGGGGTATTTACAGTTGAAGCTTTATGTGTCGTTTCATGTATTAAGCAGCTGTGGCCACGTTTAAGCAGTCCCATGTTTGTTTATCTTTGTTATTTTTACCTGTATTAAGCTGCCACACTTGAACTCATTAATCATTTTATGGGGGTGGGAATTTGGTTTAGAGACAGTTTTGCGACATCAAACTCTTGAAACTGCAGTAGTAGTGACGAACAATTGCCATCACAGTTAAAGGCAGAGATCACTTGATTGATTCACTTGATTTTTTGGTGGCAACGTTGGTGATCAGAACAATGAAATTTCCATCCTTTGGGAATAAAACTCTATTTTTATGCAAACGATTTCTATTGTTTCAGACCACCAACATGGCCGCCATGAAAACCATATACTATTCTATTCATGAAAGAGGCACCACCATTACACTGGGCATCAATTTTCAACTAGAACGAGCCTGCATAATATGGGATTCTCTGCAAAGCACTCACATCAATAATTTGATTTGTTATTGCAACTATCTCCACAGCTATTCCCAATAAAATGGCGGGTTGTGTTTCATGTTAGGGAACATGAATTTGTTAATAATCATCCTAAGATGAAAGGCACAGGTGGTAAGGAACAGAATAGCGAGCGCACAAGGAAACAGTGGAAACGAAGGCCTGGCAGAAAAAGAGTGCCAGGGTGACAGTTTAAGCCAAAATGGCGACGTCGTAAAAACCCTCTCTGTAATGTTAAATTACTGCTTTAAGGAAACCTTTTGTTCGTGTATGATGAACAGTATCAATTCCATGACAAACTTGTTAACAATTTTCTTACCTTCAAAAACAAATATTTTCAGTTTGTCCTTCAAAACAGCGCTGAAAAATGTCGAGAATTAGAATTGAAGTAGTACCCAGTCCCCTGCAATTTTGCAGGCATGCGCGTCACGTAGAATAATTAGATTTTATAGGTATGCAGCGCGTACTGAAATCTTTACGATCTTTTTGCGGCAGGGTCAACGGTATTTTGCGTTCGACATTATGCAAAATAACGCTGCCGTTATTTTTGTAGTGGAATTGTTTTTATCTAAAACAGAGGAAACATCGTGCATGTTATACCACCCATAAGTAAAATCTTTTCGTTTTATCTGTGTATCGTCACCATGAATTCCCCATGAAAAACAGAAAGTCTCAAACAGGAAAACAACACACTGGTCAAGCCGCGAGGCAAGTAGTAAACATTTACGCCCTGTCCACCAGTTTACCGTTACGATTGTGAACGCCTATTTGTTTATACGTTTCAGCTTACCTTCTACAGTTAAACGATGAAAACGGTCATCGGCGTTAACGAACAGTTTTGAAAAAAATTGTCCAAAGAGACGTTTACCGTATTTCCTCGAAAAATAACGGTTCCTCGATTAATCGACCCCCTTGAATTATTGCCCCCGTTTGGTGGAAATATTTGAAATAATCGCCCCCCTAGATAAATCCCCCCCCCCCAAATCCCCTGTCCTTTCTTGCAAATCGTTCCAGTCAAGTTAAAACTTCACTTCTTGTATCGGAAACAATCTTTACAATTACAGAAATGTTACAAAAGCACCTGCTTTCATGTAGTATTTTTATAGTGACGTTCGTGTATGTGACTCTTTACTAGATTTCCAGGAGCTCTCAAATTAGTACATTAGCACGTTAGAACTTCCAGCGAGCAATATTTGAAATAATCGCCCCCTCGATTAATCGCCTTCCCTCAATAATCGCCCCCTTTTGAAGTGAAAAAGGTAATAATCGCCCCCGGCTATTATTCGAGGAAATACGGTATTTGGTCTCGTAGACAGAGTAAACGTTATTCGACGATCAGGCTTTATTTTCTTTACGCTTAGTTAACCATGACAACGGGAAACGGAAATAGCGAGCGACCACACACGGCGAAATACGAGTACTGCTTAGGGATGAACCATTTAATTTTTTTGGTGGCGGGGGTGGCAATTTCTTCTGAGTATGGTTTTTTTTACAGCATCACTATTTGCAAGATTTTTTTTTACCAAAATGCTTGAATTTTTTTACGTGCTTTCTTGGCCTTCTTGTGCACGATTTTTTTTCTCTTAAATTTCTTCTGCAGGAATTTTTTTTGGTAATTGCCCAACCCCCCCCCCCCCCCCCCCCCCCCACAAAAATTAAATGGTCCGTCGTTTATTGAAATAAATTAAGATTGGGCCTGGTCGCAAATTACGTAATGAATTTTTTTACGGTCCTCTCTTTCTAAAATTCCTGGTTCCGCCCCTTGCCTCTTTGCCGAAGTGTATGCCTTCCACGATCTCCAAATATACACGGAAGAAAACGATAATTAATACCGCATTCGTATCTTGACACAAAGTCTCTTTGACAAGTTTGAGAGGAAAAACGGTTAGCGCCCCATGTAGAAAAAAGCTTTAACTTTAAAATGAAAAAGGTATCAGCTAAATTTGTTCAGGGGTTGCCTTACTGTACATCAAAACGTGCGCACAACTTGCGGCGAGTTTCATTTCGAGAAAAAAGGGAAAATTTAGTTTTTGAGGCGTCTTTCTTGTAACATTGTTGTAATGGGTTATGACCGATTATAATACTCTAAACTTCAAGCAAATTATCTTTTGATCAAAACTATAGAGAGATCAACTTCCTTTTTATATAATAAAACTTTGAACGAAAGGCTCTGCGAGACATCGAAAATTCAGAAGTTCTATCCATGCAAAGCAAAGTATGGTAAGACTAGCAGAGTAAGAACTAAGTCGATTTTATAGTGTTCATCAGGAGATCATTATCCGGAGAGTGCAACCCCCATACTAAGCCTAGATCACGGCATTCTTACAGACCAGTTTATTATTGAAACAATTTTATTTTTCCTGCACTATCATCAATAGATTGTATGCATCTCTAAAACATGGTGACAATCGACAGCCTTGTCTAACTTCTTGAGATAACATGACAAGAAATAATCCGTTGCGAAGCCGTTGTTCAAGACCGAACTCTTAGATTTCTTACTTTCGCTAAAACTAAAAAAAACTTGAGTGACTTAATAAACTACCATTCAATTGTATCAAAGTCTTTTTCAAAATCGAGGAAAAGTAAGGTCCCAGGAATAAACAGCCCGTTAGTGAAATCATCAAACTCGTTACAATTTTCTTGATTAAAGGCCCACCTTCAACCAAAAAGCTGTGCGTGACGTGATCACTTTCTGTGCTGAATTTCGTGTAACACGAAATTCACGCTTGAATGCGTGCAACCAATCGGATCACGCGTATGAACAATGGAGCATTTTAAAACAAAAACAAACGACCGCAACGTCTTTTGGGTGAAGGTGGGCCTTTAAAGTCATTGACTTTCTCGGACGTGTAAAGTTGCGCGTAAAAACTATGAATTAATTAACAATGATGGCATTTGGCGATATAACATGGAAATGAAGTAAGACAAATGTTGCTGTTCCGGCGTGACAGTGTCCCTTAAGGTTGCCGAACACAGTTTCGCGGGCCGTCAGCGGCAATTCGCGTGACGGCGCGGGTTTTTAGAAAGAATGCGAGACAGCTCCGTTTTGTAAACAATGTACACAAACGACAATTTCTCAAAATCCACTCATTAAAATTTCATGAAATTTGTCAGAATTCTTATTTTTATCGCATTTCAAATAAAGAGAACTTTAAAACAGAAGTCTAACAAAGGAATTCTGTGACACGATCCCGGGCAGCTATGTTCTTGAATATTTAAAAAACCATTTGTTAAAATTTGGTCGAGCCAATTTTAAACAATAAGAATTATTTATTGTAAAGTGTGTGACTGGAATTTGCGTAAACCATATAAAAGTGAAATTTAAGGATTGTTTTGAATCATCCATATTTCCATGGAAACAGTCCAAAAGCTCAAATTTTAGCCGTTTAATTAAAATCTTCATCACTATATTTTCTTTTTGGCTGCAACGTTTCTCACATAATAACCTAACGAATGACATACCGTATTTATTCGATTAAGCGCCCAACCTCGAATAAGCGCCCACCTCGAATAAACGCCCACCCTGTAGGTAGGAATAGTTAATAAGCGCCCAGCCTCGATTAAGCGCCGACCCCACATCGAGGAGGCAGCACCAGGGAGTTCGCTAATTGACCTTAGTGACAATGAGATTGAATTGACTAAGTATTCCTCGAAGACCGAGTTTTCTTAGTATTTTAAAGAAACTTTCAATGAACAGTTAAAATTCTGCTTTGGTACATCTTCACGTTTTGTTATTATTTATTGTTTTGTTGCAAAATAAACTTACTACTTGCTGAAAATGGTGAAAATGTAATAAGCGCCCCGCCTCGATTAAGCGGCCAACTCGAATAATCGCCCACTCTCAGGGACCAAAAAATTAATAAGCGCCCAGGGCGCTTAATCGAATAAATACGGTATACTCACAACCTATCAAAACTGTGTTCGGCCACCTTAAGAAGACCTGTATGAACCTGTATACTAAATTGAACAATGTAAAGAACCTGACTTTGAATGGAGTCACCTCCTGTCAGTCCGGTGTTGGTGTAGCAATTGCTTTAATCAGCACTAATCATGCAGCCAGCTTGCATTATTAACTATTTTTGTCCATCTGAACTGGTGTAGCACGCCTCATACAGTTTGATGTAACACAAAAGTACTGATTATACAGCCAGCGTGCACTTCATATTTTGTTCTGGAACTTTCTGCGGCGACATCTTTACTTTATTGTTTTCTTGTTCCAAGTAGTGGTTTGCCCTAGTTTTGGGCTTTTTTTCCGAAGATTAATTTATTCATAAAAACAATAGATCGGAAATCCCGAAGAAGAAATGACGGTCTATTGTGTCGAACCGTAAGTCTATTGTCCTAACCCTAGGTCTATTGTGTCTAACCCTAAGTCATTAACATGTCAACCCTAAGGATTACAACTGTGCTCTTTCAAATCATGTGTGTTCATACATATCCTCCTGGGGGAATTTGGTTTGGCTCGACGGATTTTTAGCGACAGCGCATGCGCAGTATCATTTCTTAGTGTAATGTTAAGGTTTTTAGCCCAAATTCTTCAAAGTCTCACACATGTTTGTAACAAATTCAACTATACGTTTAATAAAAATAAGATCTAAGATTCATGCCATTGTTTTAAACCAGTACGCAATTACAAAGATTTCTGTTTTGTTACAAAGAGTATTATGTTTATGTTTTACAAGCCATCTGCAATTAATTGTCCAAGATCTCTTTGACATTTTGATTTATCTATTATACTAAATTGTCTCTGAAGTGTAGGTCGAGTTGAGCGCGCTGACTTACTTAGCGGGGTTTTTTCTTTGACCAAGCGCGATAAAAATTTACTTACGAGTCAAAACGAATGGCGATTTTGAATATAACTCACAACCCAACTGCATTACAGATACAATGTAAGAAATACTTTACTCTTTAGTTAAACAAGAAGGGATACTAATAGAGAAACGTAGCGCACTGCAATACGTCGCGCGGGTTTCTTTGACCAGTAAATAGTCTTAAACATCATCAAAACAAACGTCCAAAACTCAACTGGACAAGGCGGCAGCACTGCTTTAACCGACTATTTTAGTTGCTCGATACTTCGATTTTCATTAACGAACATTTCTTTCGAGCATTTGCATTCAAGTGTGTTCTTGAATATAAATGACTTATTGCTTTTGAAGAAACACTCTTAAGAAACAATAAATGTAATTACCTTTTGTTAACACTCACTCAACCAAGAGCGTAGCGTAATTCAAACTTGAACGTACTGTAATATAAATTAAGGAAACTTATCACATGAAAAGAAAAATACGGTGAAATTGTTTTTCAACAACTGACATTTTAAAATATGTTTGCTTTTCAAACGCGAAAATACGCTTGTCTAAAAAGCAAAAAGCCGCATAAACCGCTGCGTTGTTTAGCAATTTGTTTTAGTACTTCGAACAATGGTGAGTGTTAAAGACTTTAACATTTAAGTCAGAACGAATAGAGATTTTAAATTTAACTCACAACCTGTTGATACACAGAAATACCTCACGCTTAAGTCAAACAACGAGCGAAGCTATTCGAATTTAGCGCGCGACAATAATTTACTTTCAAGTCAAAACGAATAGAGATTTTAAATTTAACTCGCAATCTACGGATACACAGAAATACCTTACGCTTAAGTCAAACAATGAGCAAAGCTATCCCATCGAATTTAGTGCGCGTATAGTGCTAAAGTGCTCCGACGATATCGCTTTTAATATTAATTCACAAGATCTAACGAAACATTTCTGTCATTTTAATTTAAGCGGTCATTTATAAAGTCTATAAAAATACAATGAACTAAAACAACTTTTGTTTGAGGAAAGCGTATACGTATGCGTCGCTTCAAAACATAGAGAAAGCATGTTCGCATGTAACCTAGTAATATTTTACGTAGCGAAACCCAGCGAGCGCTCTGTTTATCTCTATTTGACAACGACCGATACGGCGATTTTCAGTTCTCAGCACAAATGAAAATAAAGAATCCATTCAGACCATTCATCATACGAAAAGTCTACTTTCGAACTAAAAGCCTTTTCTGTGCTATGATTAGAAAATCAAAAAATTCCAAAACAAAGTTGCATGTCCAAACGAATAACAACAAACAGTGTACTTGCTTTATAATTTTCCAATATACACTGATCACAAGTTTACTTTACGAGAAAGAAAAGTAACTGGGCAGCTGTGATTCTTTTAAACGGTATAACGAATTAAGGGTCAATTAATTAGATAACAGTTTAGGAAACGAAGTAACAATACTTTTCTTAAAGTCAAAGATTGTTTGGATGCGCAGCGCTAATTCGCATACTCAAGAGAGAAACGATACGAGATAAAATACTCTTTTTAATTACAATTAAGTTGTCTCAAGGGTAATTGAACTAAAATCATTTGTATTTATTTGCATACTGTCGAAAAACATGAGATTGTAATAAGACATCGTACGAACAGAATGGACTACGGAAAAAATAAAAACCTCTTTGTTTTCGCAATCGTGACAAGCGTTCTTTATTTAAAAGTTACTGAAACAAACAATAGATTGGAGTCATTCACTGCTGGTCCAAGAACAGCTAAGACCGACCCCTTGGAGTAGCTCATTGTAACTCAGAGCAACTCAGAGCATTTGAAGTGAGTGAGAAACTCGTAGCACTTGGGCGAGCAACTAAGAACATTTGCCGGAGTGAGCAACTCAGAGCAACACAGAGCAACTCAGAGCAACACAGAGCAACTCAGAGCAACACAGAGCAACTCAGAGCAACACAGAGCAACTCGGAGCAACACAGAGTAACTCAGAGCAACTCAGAGCAACTCAGAGCAACTCAGAGCAACTCACGCGATCATGTTATAGGGTCGATAACAGATGCTCTTTGTCGATCAGTGTCTAGTCAATTTGACATAAGACCAATCACAACAGAGGTCAAAAACTACAATTCTTAATATTTCAAGAATGACATTTATTATTGACAATCGCAAAATAATACATTAAAGAAAATCCACTCGCATTCTAATTCATTTTTCAAGGAATTGATCACGTTGTATTAAAACTATCGTAATATTTTCTTTTTCTTGCTGTGTAAGTCAAGTCTTCATCTTCATTCAACGTTTCTTTAGGCAGGTCCTCTTGGTCAAACAGTCTGTTCAGTAAATATTTTCGTGTATTGACTGCTGCTTCAGCGGCCTCCGCATAATCCATGTCATCATCCTGCATAAAGCTATGTAATGTTTTCATGACCTTTTCATGCAGTGGGTCAGTTCTAAGATCACGATACCACTTTAGATAGTGCAGATACAACCTTCGTAGCCTCTTTCTGTAAACAGGGAGTAAAAGATTGGATGCTTGAACCTCCGCAACGTCTTGTGGCAAACCCTGCATCGTGTTCTCTTTCACCTGCTCTTCCCAGGTTGAGCTAAGATCATTAATAACTTCATTTTGGGCGTCACTGGCTATGCTTTTCTGGTCTTCGTCTTCGTCTTCGTCATCATCACCATTGCCATCATCATCATCATCATCATCACCATCATCACCATCATCATCATTACCATCATTACCATCATCATCATCAGAATCATCACCATCTTTCTCTTCTTCTTCTTTCTCCATCCGACGCATTGCCTTTTCATATTCCTCAAATGGGTTTTCATCATTACAAGTATCTGGAGAATTCTCTCCCATTCTATACTGGCTGGTCATCTCTTCTTGTTGCTCTGAACGTTTATTACAACCTTGCTTCTCGTGCCTATCTCTGTTGTATTTTCGGCAAAATACTCTTTCACAGAATTGACAAGAATGCATATTGATCCAGGATGGTTAATCGATGATGACTTGTTAATAAATGAGCACAGACACATCACCTTGCTTATTTATATAGCTGAGTCACTCAAAAGGGTTTTGATGATTGAGCATGCCCTTTTGTTTCAAAAAGAGGTTTTACTTGACCTGAAGCCTAATAAAACAAGTAAAAACTATACAACGTGTTCCAAAATAATAAATAAATAAATAAAAATTAACAATTATCACCCGGGATGAAAGGCATGTCAAGCATCGGGTTTACCTCGGTGTAAGAACCTGTGACTTTTTCCTTTGTTTTTTAGCTTTGTAGTATTGTATTCCCAGTTGACTCTATTGTTTTATGCCTTTTGTTTTCTTTGTTTTACGTCACTCGTGAGTTTCACAGGTTCTTACACCGAGGATGAGCCCAAGCATCAGGGTCAGTAGTAGTAGAAGACCAACATTTTTCAAGCCTTGCTACTGTCTTCCCAGTCTTCCCTTCATTAACAATACTTAATCATGGCTTTCAATTTGGTCTTCCTGCATTTATATTTCGATTTCCTCCTCTTTTTAAAACAATAAAAAAGAATGAGCTTGCCCAGTGTCAGAATGCTCACACTGACTAGTTTTTCTTGAGCTTCAAAACAAAACACAGTTATTAAGAAGAAAACAATAATTGTCATAATTATGCCTTGACCAGGATTCGAACCTGGGTTACTACGGCCACAACGCAGTGTCTTAACCACTAGACCATCAAAGCAGTGGATACTACAGCTGGATAATTTAAAAAATTAACAATGATGCGGGAATTTTCTTTAATGTATTATTTTGCAATTGTCAATAATAAATGTCATTCTTGAAATATTAAGAATTGTAGTTTTTGACCTTTGTTGTGATTGGTCTTATGTCAAATTGACTAGACACTGATCGACAAAGAGCATCTGTTATCGACCCTATAACATGATCGCGTGAGTTGCTCTGAGCTGCTCTGAGTTGCTCTGAGCTGCTCTGAGTTGCTCTGAGTTACTCTGTGTTGCTCCGAGTTGCTCTGTGTTGCTCCGAGTTGCTCTGTGTTGCTCTGAGTTGCTCTGAGTTGCTCTGAGTTGCTCCGAGTTGCTCTGTGTTGCTCTGAGTTGCTCTGAGTTACTCTGTGTTGCTCCGAGTTGCTCTGTGTTGCTCTGAGTTGCTCTGAGTTGCTCTGAGTTGCTCCGAGTTGCTCTGAGTTGCTCTGAGTTACTCTGTGTTGCTCCGAGTTGCTCTGTGTTGCTCTGAGTTGCTCTGTGTTGCTCTGAGTTGCTCACTCCGGCAAATGTTCTTAGTTGCTCGCCCAAGTGCTGCGAGTTTCTCACTCACTTCAAATGCTCTGAGTTGCTCTGAGTTACAATGAGCTACTCCAAGGGGTCGGTCTTAGCTGTTCTTGGACCAGCAGTGAATGACTCCAATCTATTGTTTGTTTCAGTAACTTTTAAATAAAGAACGCTTGTCACGATTGCGAAAACAAAGAGGTTTTTATTTTTTCCGTAGTCCATTCTGTTCGTACGATGTCTTATTACAATCTCATGTTTTTCGACAGTATGCAAATAAATACAAATGAATTTAGTTCAATTACCCTTGAGACAACTTAATTGTAATTAAAAAGAGTATTTTATCTCGTATCGTTTCTCTCTTGAGTATGCGAATTAGCGCTGCGCATCCAAACAATCTTTGACTTTAAGAAAAGTATTGTTACTTCGTTTCCTAAACTGTTATCTAATTAATTGACCCTTAATTCGTTATACCGTTTAAAAGAATCACAGCTGCCCAGTTACTTTTCTTTCTCGTAAAGTAAACTTGTGATCAGTGTATATTGGAAAATTATAAAGCAAGTACACTGTTTGTTGTTATTCGTTTGGACATGCAACTTTGTTTTGGAATTTTTTGATTTTCTAATCATAGCACAGAAAAGGCTTTTAGTTCGAAAGTAGACTTTTCGTATGATGAATGGTCTGAATGGATTCTTTATTTTCATTTGTATCCTATTTACACCGGTCTTACCTGTACTCCTTTGAGATGTGGACACGAAGTCCTGCCCCATTCCGAAACACGCCTATAACTGGGGTAGGGGACGTTTTGGGGGAGAGGACGCTAGAGGAGCCGTGAAGGACTTTTTTAAGGAAAGCTGGAGAAATATGCTTGTTGCAGGGCTCTGTCATTCCCTGAGTCACGTCTAAAGGCATACCCCTATAATCAACCCAACGCAGGTGGGGAGCAGAATGGCTAATAGGGTTGAAATCATCCGACATCTCCCAGTATGGAATGGAAAAAATGACCGACTAGAAGGCGCTTAATGGGAGGCTACAAGGGAAAGACAAAAGAAAAGGCCTGTGAGAGGGTAAAAGGGGCAAGCGCGACGGGACTCAGGGAATGACAGCTTGGAGCCCCGGTAATCCGAGAGGGAATAAGATTCCCGTTCCAAACAGTCATTCCAAGAGTAAGGGAATAAAGGAAGGCGAAACATAAACACGCGCAAAGGAAAATAGGCTTGAAGCAAAGGGAACAAGGATATATGCAAATACAGAATAAAGGAGGTGCAAAAGGATGTGCGCATGCATAAAACAAATTCTAACGA
The DNA here is from genome assembly GCA_024195265.1 of Dendrophyllia cribrosa. Taxonomy (NCBI): domain Eukaryota; kingdom Metazoa; phylum Cnidaria; class Anthozoa; order Scleractinia; family Dendrophylliidae; genus Dendrophyllia; species Dendrophyllia cribrosa. The sequence goes on from JAJLRJ010000010.1 coordinate 25,685,330, forward strand.
GCAGCGGTGAAAAAAGGGGCTAAAAACAAGGGGCAAAGAACAATAGAGGCTGAATAGAATAAGCCAAAACGTGATAATTAAAACCTTAAACAAGGCCAGGAAACAAAAACGGCCATACAACAAATAAATCCATAGACGCAGCATGACACAATAAAACAAAACGAGAAGCAAAACGGAGAAGAAATAAAATCGAGACAAAACAAAATACGCATAGGCAAAAATATAGTGAAAATTATAACCTATAATAAAAAACAACTTTAACTGCATTAACACAAAATATACTTGCACAACCAGGATACTGCCTGACAACGAAATAACACCCAGAAATAGGATTGAGATAGAAAATTCCCGCAAAACAAACTTAAGCCATGGGGCTAGAGGCGCCAAACATTGAACAAAACAGAAAGCAATTAAATAAATAGCCGAAAACAAGTAGGCAGCAGGAAACGAACAAATATAGCGGAAAACAGATAAATAATTTACCAGTAAGCAAGATAAAACAGATACGAGTATATGTAACCAACAAACCGTAATAAACACTTCTGCTCTGGAGCCACAAACAAAACAATATCAGGGATTGCGTCCCTGTAACTAACATGCAAAACGCTCAACAGAGTCAGGAAACAAAAGACTTTTTAAAAACTTCTGCATTGGAGCCACAAACAATACATGCAATACCAGGGAACAAGTAATTAGGCAAATTGCGTCGCTGTAACTAAGAAAAAACGCTCGACAGAGTCAGGAAAATACCAAAAAGGAAAAATTTCCGTATAACCCCATACATTTATTATGCATGCATACTTCATTACTTATGTATGCGGGCTATTGTTTTCTTAAACAATGGCAATTCCCGCGAGTATTGAATATATACATCACTAATCGCTACTTACTTCAACAATAAAAATGGATTTAGTTGCGGCGTCTCGTTTTTTTCTTTTCTCCCGCTTTCTCCTCCTTCTCATCTCCGTTTCTCTTTCCCCAGTCTTTTCTCTCCTCAGTTTCTCGTCCCAGTCTTCTTCTAGGTTTCCTTTTTACCTTTTTATTGCGGCGACACCGTATCTCGAACCGTGACCCCTTGATCGCATCTGGATTACTAGTCCATGTGCTATACCACTATACCACAAGAGCTCGTTGAAAGTTACCGACCAATAATTACATTTTATTCATGTGTTCTATGTTAATTACTAAAAATCTACATAACAATTTAACCCCAACTCCCATGGCAGTTTACACGTAGGAATCCTTGTCACGTCTTTGCTATTGGTTAACTGTGAGAATAAAAAGGAACGTATTTCCATGCAAATTGCTTCACTGAGTCATCCTTCAGTTTCCTTTCGACTTTCTGGCGTGTTGTTATTATTATTATCATAACGTTATGACAACAGTACCTAAGTACCTCCGTCTTCATCTCCGTCTACGTCTTCGTCTGTCCCTTCGTGTGCATCCTCTCGTCCTCTTGTCAAGTTGAATTGGTTTTCGTTGTGTTCTCTATTACAAGATCACGAACAGTGCATTGATTGGTGCAAGGAACAGAACCTCCTCGCGTCGGCCGCAAAGTGTCCTAGACCTGAGTGCTGCAAAGCGCTAAGCTGGACGAAACGCGCGAAATCGCGAGACGGGTTTGAGTGGCGATGCTCGAAGAGACATTGTAATGGCATGGCATCACTGCGCCAAAACTCATGGTTTTCTACAGAAGGTTTTGTGGCGTAAACATTATGGAGAGGATCCCTTTGGAAACATCATCAAGCATATCGCTGAACTTTGCCAGGTTTACAAAGACCCGTGAAGTGTTCCGCGTAGCAATCTTATGTACCGTTCGTGATCTTCATTTGTGAAATCAATAATACACCAAGTAAAGATTCAACGCATCGCATCACAAGGTGGAAAACGGGGTAAAAACACCACAACAACATCAACGGTGAGTTTCAATTTATTTCTCTCTGGTCTATTAATCGACGCAGTTTCCCTAACCCTCATTTAAAAGCTAACCTATCGCGCCAAACGCTACGTTTTTAATTTTTCATTCGCACTACAACTCGAAAAACACGGAAAACGGCCCATTTTCTTCGACAAATTCTGATGAAAATGCTCTTTTTAGACCTAATTTGAAAAAGACTTAAAAAAAAATGAAAAAAAAAAAACCTGTATAATGTATGCTATTCCCAAAGGCAGTCTATTGTTTTCTCTATTGTTCTCTTTTATAATAGCGTGTATGCATAATTAATGTATGGGGTTATACGGAAATCTTGCCAAATACCAAAATGCCGTAATTAACTTCTGCTCTGGAGCCACAAACAATACAATACCAGGGAACGAGTAATTTAGCAATTTGCGTCCCTGCAACTTAAGAAAACGCTGGACAGAGTCAGGAAAACGCCAAAATGCCGTAAACAATTTCTGCTCTGGAGCCACAAACAATACAATACCAGGGAACGAGTAATTTAGCAATTTGCGTCCCTGTAACTAAGAAAACGCTCGACAGAGTCAAGAAAATGCTAAAATGCCGTAAACAATTTCTGCTCTGGAGCCACAAACAATACAATACCAGGGGAACGAGCAATTTAGCAATTTTCGTCCCTGGAACTAACAAAACGCTCGACAGAGTCAGGAAAATACCAAAATGCCGTAAACAACTTCTGCTCTGGAGCCATAAACAATACAATAAGCCAGAGACGGATGACGATGAAATAAATGACACGCGGGCGAAGGAAGAAACCACAGGAACGGGAATAAAGAAAAGGCAAGAAAATTACCTCTTGGGGGGCGCCAGGAGCAGCAGGCGGGTTAACGTTCTCTTAAGCAACGGGAGCAGGCTGCTGCGCTTGAGGAACTTGAAGTTGTGGAACTTGGGGAACTTGATTTTGCTGTGCTTGTTCAGCCATGGCTAGTTGCACCGGACAACTTCTTTCTCGAAGTGATAATTTATTCCTTGTGGCGACTCCTTTATACCGCTTTGGGTAAGACCGCTGTAAATAGTGCTGAGAACTGAAAATCGCCGTATCGGTCGTTGTCAAATAGAGATAAACAGAGCGCTCGCTAGGTTTCGCTACGTAAAATATTACTAGGTTACATGCGAACATGCTTTCTCTATGTTTTGAAGCGACGCATACGTATACGCTTTCCTCAAACAAAAGTTGTTTTAGTTCATTGTATTTTTATAGACTTTATAAATGACCGCTTAAATTAAAATGACAGAAATGTTTCGTTAGATCTTGTGAATTAATATTAAAAGCGATATCGTCGGATTACTTTAGCACTATACGCGCACTAAATTCGATGGGATAGCTTTGCTCATTGTTTGACTTAAGCGTAAGGTTTTTATGTGTATCCGTAGATTGCGAGTTAAATTTAAAATCTCTATTCGTTTTGACTTGAAAGTAAATTATTGTCGCGCGCTAAATTCGAATAGCTTCGCTCGTTGTTTGACTTAAGCGTGAGGTATTTCTGTGTATCAACAGGTTGTGAGTTAAATTTAAAATCTCTATTCGTTCTGACTTAAATGTTAAAGTCTTTAACACTCACCATTGTTCGAAGTACTAAAACAAATTGCTAAACAACGCAGCGGTTTATGCGGCTTTTTGCTTTTTAGACAAGCGTATTTTCGCGTTTGAAAAGCAAACATATTTTAAAATGTCAGTTGTTGAAAAACAATTTCACCGTATTTTTCTTTTCATGTGATAAGTTTCCTTAATTTATATTACAGTACGTTCAAGTTTGAATTACGCTACGCTCTTGGTTGAGTGAGTGTTAACAAAAGGTAATTACATTTATTGTTTCTTAAAAGTGTTTCTTCAAAAGCAATAAGTCATTTATATTCAAGAACACACTTGAATGCAAATGCTCGAAAGAAATGTTCGTTAATGAAAATCGAAGTATCGAGCAACTAAAATAGTCGGTTAAAGCAGTGCTGCCGCCTTGTCCAGTTGAGTTTTGGACGTTTGTTTTGATGATGTTTAAGACTATTTACTGGTCAAAGAAACCCGCGCGACGTATTGCAGTGCGCTACGTTTCTCTATTAGTATCCCTTCTTGTTTAACTAAAGAGTAAAGTATTTCTTACATTGTATCTGTAATGCAGTTGGGTTGTGAGTTATATTCAAAATCGCCATTCGTTTTGACTCGTAAGTAAATTTTTATCGCGCTTGTTCAAAGAAAAAACCCCGCTAAGTAAGTCAGCGCGCTCAACTCGACCTACACTTCAGAGACAATTTAGTATAATAGATAAATCAAAATGTCAAAGAGATCTTGGACAATTAATTGCAGATGGCTTGTAAAACATAAACATAACACTCTTTGTAACAAAACAGAAATCTTTGTAATTGCGTACTGGTTTAAAACAATGGCATGAATCTTAGATCTTATTTTTATTAAACGTATAGTTGAATTTGTTACAAACATGTGTGAGACTTTGAAGAATTTGGGCTAAAAACCTTAACATTACACTAAGAAATGATACTGCGCATGCGCTGTCGCTAAAAATCCGTCGAGCCAAACCAAATTCCCCCAGGAGGATATGTATGAACACACATGATTTGAAAGAGCACAGTTGTAATCCTTAGGGTTAACATGTTAATGACTTAGGGTTAGACACAATAGACCTAGGGTTAGGACAATAGACTTAGGGTTCGACACAATAGACCGTCATTTCTTCTTCGGGATTTCCGATCTATTGTTTTTATGAATAAATTAATCTTCGGAAAAAAAGCCCAAAACTAGGGCAAACCACTACTGTTCCATCCGCCGTTCTCAAACCCTATAACTGAAGCCTTACTATAACGACCACCTCTCTACAATGGCCAGTGATTTATTGCATGGTAAAAAGGGAAACCATTCAAGGCCGTTTATCTTGTTTGTAAGTGTTTATCTCATCGTACAATACCTGGTTATCAGGCACAAAAGTACGCGGGAACACTTGTAACTCTTGCGCGCGCATCCTCGAAATCGCGATCTTTGTACTGCTTGCTCTTCATTGCAAGCTTGAAACAAATTGTGATCACTTGAATATTCTTAGATATCTCCATGTTCATTCGCTTATTCGGCAGCATTATATTAGAGCAAGCGATCACAAAGCTTTTTTCATTTTCCGCGTTATATTGCTTTTGTGATTTCTGCGATAAGTGCTGGAATATCGTAAGTCTAAAGTGTCAGCAGCTTTCTCGCCCAACCTACCTCTCACCAGCGCTCACAGTGGGAGGGCGAGAAAGCGGCTGACACTTTAGACTAGAATATCATAAAATATCACAGGATTTTCGGCAAGTTTGTGGATACTTTGGGTATACCTCAACCTTAAATGGTCTCTTCAACTTGATACGTGTCATAACTGGACTTTTCTACCTGTATTATCCGGTGTACGTATTGCCAGCGACGGCAACTGCAGAACTTTCACATCCGTTCCCTGGCCGCGTGTGTCAAACTTTGTTATTCAGGTATTTGGATATTTGTGATTTTTTTTACGCAAGTGGTTTATCTCTAAAGTTTTAAAACTGACTGGATGTCGAATCTTGAAATACAATCTTCTCGTTAAGGAAACCCATTTTTTTATGCGGTGGATACAAGTCGAAAGATCAAGGATGAAATCAAAATGAAGGAAGACAAGCCCCCCCCCCCCCCCCCCCCCTTTGTAAATCAACAATGCGTTGTGTATCATTTAAAGTGTGACCTGTGTGATGCATGCTATGTCGGCTAAACATGCCGACACCTTTACCAACGTATTGATGAACACAACGGATCAGCAGTTGGAAACCACCTCAGAGAGCAGCATGATATGGACACAGATGACATCGCGCGAAGCTTTAAGATTTTAAGAAAGTGCCAGAACAAATTTGACTGTCTTATTTTTGAAATGCTTTTTATCAAAAAACTGAAGCCAACGCTTAACAAACAGTGCGATTCAATTCGCGCCATATTATTTGTTTAGACTATGTATATATTTTTTCTTATTTATTGTTGTTTTCATTGTTTTATTGTTTTATGCCCTTTTTAACTTAAAAAATTTGTTAGCGGAGCTCTCGTGGGCCGAAGGCCCGCTCGCGTAGCCCCATACTCATAGAACCTATGCCCATCATTTTTCATGGTCACGGCAAGCGGAATGTTCCGCGGGCGCGCGTCCGTAACATGTGGGTCGGTGCGTGCGTCGGAGGCGTCGCGCAACGGCGCAAGGTTAGCTCGCGGCGCGTATGACTTCGCAAAACATGCGCGTATGGCGCCACACAACATCCGGGATCTTAGCATTTTGAAACCAAAGCGAGGCTTTGTTTTTCGAGCGGCTACACGTTAGCTGGGAAAACACTTTTGATGTCTTCCTGTGTTTAGCGGAGAAAACTGTTTCAAATTAAAGTCGTTATTTTCCTGCATTTTTTTCGCCATTTGCTATTCAAGACAGGGATACTAAATAAGGGATACTCAGAAGCCGCTATAGTAGAAAAATAAGAGCTTTCAGGGATAAAATCTAGCTTCGAGGAACTTCATACGTTTTTATCAATGCGGGAGCAATGCGGGGAGATGTTTCTCACTTCGGATTTCAGACCGAGTGAAGAAGCGGAGATGTAAAGAATTTCCAGCAGTCGAGGGACTTAAAGGTAAAACAAATTACATTTTTCGTTGGAACTTTCAGATGATATCAGTCTGTGATTGACTTTTTCTTTGTGTTCTCATTTTTATAGTTCTATCTTCACTCGCGTCGCCTCATGCAAATATGTTTCTGTATTTTTTTCAATTTTGATTTCCAAATCAGTTTCTCGGGCAATATTTGATACGCAACAGGTGTATTTTATTCGGAAATTAGTCAAACTAGTTATTCTAGACCGAGAAAAAGTTGTTTTTGTGAACTTTTGTACGGTGTTAATGTACTGTGCAGACGGTCGCGTAATACTGTTTTTGAGAATTGCTAAAATTGAAAAATAGCCCGGTCGTCAATCTTAATTCTTGTTCTTGCGACCTTTCACCTTAGTTGAGCTTATCATCGGCTTTCTGTTCAGAGAGCTACGCTGTTAGGCTCAGCCTATCCATATATATTATCACTTATTGTTGGCATATTTTATTTTATTTAGCGTCCGTGACATTCTTAACTGTTAATAATATAGCTATGCTAATTTTGTATTTTACTATCACTTGAAAATGACAACAGAGAGGTCGAAACGTCGCGACTTTTTATCGTTAATTATTACTTTTTAGGGTGTTTTTTAAAAATTTCTGACGAGCACCTCTGTCATTTATATATGGGAGTTCCCTCGGGGGTCTAATGTTGCGGGATTTCAAACAATTGAGCTGTAGTCTGAAAATACAGCCAACTCTCATCGCTTGTTCTAGTTCGTGCATCAGTTGAAAAATTGAAATTGTATTACAACAACAACAACATACACTTTATTTTACAACGCTAGCCACTACAACTATATACAATAGCTGATTTCCAAGCGGGGCGTTTAACAAATATGTATATTACAAAATAAAATAAAAACAATTTACAATTAAGAGAAAGTATTGATTTCAACATGATTATGACTCAGGTCTCCAAAACAACAAACGGTTCTAAAACCGGCTGCGTAGGAGATTATACGATGACAATTATAAGTTGGCCCTTACATCTGCGCTGTCCTTGTTCACTTTTAAGACAACAACATTTCTGTCAGTAGGGCAAAGAGATTATGACGCCTTACTGGAAATATAGCTAAATAAAACCTGGCGCGCTACTAAATACAAAAGGTAAACCTCTCACAAATCCTAAAAAAAGTTTTCTAAGGATTTGTGAGAGGCACTAGGACGCATTTAAAGAGCGCAAAGTTTCTGCCTGCTCATGGCGAAAACCCTAGCGGCTTTGTTATGATGATGAAGGCAATAGAGCGGTTTTCAATTGTGTGGAAAGTAAATTCGCGATTGGTTTGGTTTTGCATTACTACGCTTTGTGATTGGCTAAAAACTCTCGCGCCACTTTCTCCACCAATCAGAAGCAAAACCAAAACTAATCGTGACTTGCTCGCGCGCATTTTCCCGCGCTTGGCTCCGGCGACATGCATTTCCTTTGAGCTCTGATTGGTTCATTGGATTGTCTGCGTCTGTTTTGATTGGTCAGAGTAATTACTGGTTTTGGTTTTACGACACTCAACTGAAACCTCTCTAAGAAGAAACATGCAAGTAGTATGGCAACTCTCTTGATTTGGTAACCCTAGCAGTAAGGTTCTTTCTCATTGTAAACAGACCTTAAGGTCGCGGGGGATACCTGGCAAAATTTTGGCGGGGGTGTCACTTTTAAAAGCTTTATATTTTGGGCCTTTAGAAGCCAATTACGCTAAAACGTGACAGATATATTGGGGAATAATGGGTGTTCACCAATATTATTTTTTATTGAATGAATCGCGCTTTACGGAAATGCTGTAATGTACGTAAGTTAAAATGTGTCCAAGTTTGCTCCTCGAGAAGAACATATAGAAAGTTGATTTCACCACTCGCTGATTCGTCAAAACCTATATTGTGTGATATCTGAAGCCGATTTTTTTTATTTCAACTTTAATTAGTACTTAGTTCAAAATGTGTGTAGTACTTAGTTCAAAATGTGTGTAGGTATTTTTTTAAAATATAGTTGTAAAAAATGAGTAAATAAAAAAAGTTTGAGGTTTGAAGTTTGTTAGCTTTTTAAGGAGTAAAATTGTCCATGTTAGAATTTGAAGCCTCATATCTTCCCTTTAAAAACCTATTTAAAAATTTTGCGTCAGATATGACAATCTACAATACACCTAGTTTACCTCCCTACCGTGTCATCTCATGAAATTCTATATCTGCGCTGAATTCTTGGACACGAAATTGCTTGCTTTTACGCTTCCGAAGGCTTCCCGAGCAAACACGAATGCAAATATATATCTTTATGGTAATTTTGCAAATTTTAATCGACGGGCTATTATCAACACTATTTTATAAGGGTGTGGCACTTTTTAATTCTTAAATTCTTATCCGTAGCAAGTGTTTTTATAGACTAAGATTTATAAATTTTTATCCGTAATTGTATATGTAAATTTTCTGTAAATTTCTTATTTTAGTTTTATTTTACAGGGCCCATACTGATAACAGTTGTATAACTGAAGTGGCTACCCTGTTTAAATATTTGTTGTTATTATTATTATTAACACTTCAAGCAGAAAGAACAATGCGTAGCAAAATAGTGTATTTTACCAGACAGCGCTTTGCACGTATCCGTCACGTCAAATCGGCGTCGATTACACCGAATCCCAAGTATCGTGGGCTCACAATTTTCTCGCAGTGCATGCGTGCGTATTCTCGTACCCAGATCTAACGCAATGCACAAAAGTAGATACGAAAACACGGAGGAAAACAAAAAGAAAAACGGAGGGCAAACCTTAACTCCTTGCCATATCGGCACGAGTAATAAATCTACAATCGATATGGTACAAAGCACTGTTCTATTTTAGCCCACGTGGCGGTTTCGCGCGTGTTTACAAGCAGAGCGACAAATAGAGGCGGAGTTGTCTTTTATAAAGTTGACAAGATTAGTGTATTTTTAATGAGTTCTCACACTTGGTGGGCGGAGTTATCTGAACGCGTTTGTTACAGACAAGACTGCAGTTCCTCCCTCCTTTGCTGCTTCTTCCCCAGAGCCCCCACGGTTCGAATTACTTTCGCTCGCTCGCCACTCGGATCGCCGATCGCGTATTTGCTCTCCCGCTCGACTACCTAGAGAGGGAATGCTAGCAGTCTATACGGAACCTGTTCGTGAATATTTCGCGCATTTTCGGTATCAGCCGTCGCACTTCGTGCATACCCTTTTCATAAATGCATACAGATGAGCGGAACCTGTTTCCCGCGACCCTAAGCCCCCGTCGATATCGCAAAAACACCACTCATGTTAAGTTTACTGGGGAGGAGCGGTGGTCGAGACTCCATGTAAGGGGGGGTGGGGGGGGGGGGGGAGGGGGGGGGGGGGGGGCGAGGGGGAGAACTGAATAAGGAAGGGGAGCGGAGTGAAAATGATAGAGACCGAAAATAACCGTATTTTAGGGCTAAAAACACCGTAGATACAAGAAAATCTCAGACCCTGGCCGGCTGTCTTGTCTATTTGTTTGTAAATGTTGTAAATATTCCTAATGTACTGTTGGTCGTATTTTAAGCTCCGTTAGGCTAAAACATATCCTGCCTGCTATTTTAAACGCAGCACGCAGGAAGCAAAACTCTAGCGGCTTTGTGATTATCATAAAGGCAATAAGAAGAAACATGCAAGTGGTGGGGTAAAGCTCACCGGCGACATAAGCACAAGTTAACGTGGAAGCACAAGATTTTGCGTCAAGTGAAAATGAACATTGGCATTAAGTATAAGCATAGAGTAAACATACAAGACACCTTATCGTTCGTCGCAGACCCTAGTGTCTTCAATGGAAATTATCTAGTGGTCTTTCTCGTCGTTTAAATGTTTTTGTCTATGAACACGTGTATACAATTAAAACTGGCTCTGATGTTTGGGACTGTGCAATAATTATCAGGAAGGGGGGTTGGAAAATGGGCTTCAAGTAGGAAAATATTAGGTAATACCCCCTCTAAAGGAGTGAATTTAGTTATTGCCCCCCCCCCCCCCCCCCCCTGATCAGTCAGAAATTTGGCATGAACTCCCTGCCCCCCGCCCTTCAAATACCTTTTATATACAAATATAGCATTTTCTTAATATACACCCACCTGTTATTGCTACGAGGTAATGTTTGTTACAGACATGGATATACAGCAATAAAACATGTTTACTTGTTGGACATCCGTATCTGGAACAAACATGACCTCGAAGCAGTGTTCAACAAAGCCATCCGATTCCACTTCTGAATCACTTGATTGGGAATTCGAGTTGCTTAAGCTGGAACTCATTTCCTCGTTAACGTTCTCTTGAGTTTCTCGTGGGATGCAAGAATGATCACCCCGAGCGTTGTGGAGAACTCGTACAACCAGTGCCACTTTACCTCCACTGATGTTAAAGTGCCCATGAAATGTATTTTTTTATTCGTTTTTATTAGTTTATTATGTCCAAAGAACGAAAACAATAATCATTTCCCGAGGAAAAGAAAGAAAATCGTTTTTTTAGCCCCTCGAAGATGCGTCACTTCGGTTGAAAAGTGGCTCCAATTTTTGGAGAGCCTGGGGCGATTGGGAGTGCGTGATGACGTAAATTACGTAAATAGTATGACACATTGGTTTGTTTACGCTATAATTCCCTTGGAATCCTTTAGCGTGATGGTCATTTTGCCAACGTGTTTGGCTGTACAAATGTCAGACAGCGCCTAATATGTTTCTTTACAGTCCTCTGAAGGTGAAGAGGATCAGTTTCGGATCACTCTTGATCAAATGAAATGATCGTGTCCACTGTAGTTTTGCCGTAGCGAGGCGAACCGACTGTGCCGCTTGAGCGAAGGAAGTGAACATGAAGAAGACGGACTTTGATTTAGATTATTGAACGTGAAAGGTATACATTTCAGTAGCACAGCCTCTCAGTGGTTCGCCAGTTGAGTTGTAAGCTTATTGAACGCAGAGGCGTTGTTGTTATTTCTTTTTAGTGGCTCGTTGACTAGCGTTTATCGAACGCGAACGATATATTTGTAGTACAAACAATGTACAGCTGTATATTACATGATATTAGCGCATTAGCGACTCGGCCGGTCTTCTCTGAAGTTCATTGATCGCGCGTGGTGGTTATGAGCTTATTTTATCGGCTTGGCAGTTCGCCCGTCTACATAAAGTTCTTTTTTCAATGCGAAGGATATATGTCTTAGCTTCTTGGCGGTTTGCTAGTTGAAAGTTTCTAAATTATACTGATATGTTAGGCATATCCGAGGTGGTGTTTTTCAGGCGGCTTGCTGAATTGAATGTGAATGGTGTATTTTTAGCGGCAAGGCGCCTTGTAGGGTATTTATTTATTTATTCAAAATGTTTGAACTCAAGTATATACGTAATAATTAAGTTTCTTTGTTCAGTGTCTTGCCAGCGATTGAACGTTTCTGGAAATTTTAACCACTTGGCGGCTTGTAAGTATCGTGTTTACATTTATATGTCTGATTTATATTTCATTGTATAAAAATTGATCTGATCGAACACGCAATGGTTCAGCGATGTATTTTGTTACGAATAGTCTTACGCATTTGTACATGTAGATTTTTGATAGATGTTCCGTAGAATAGAAGCCTGCTAGTGAACACTTGCGTCGCTGCACTTTGAATTTTATAATTCGGAATACCGTATAAACATTTATATTACTCGCCAGTCAGTGCCGATCAAGTCAGTATATTTTTGTAGGCCTCACTGACTTCGACGGCTCTCCAGTCGAGCTGAGGCTCGAAGGAACTTCTAAACAGGATATGGATTGGAAAATTATGCTTGATTAAACGGCCTCACCGGCCGGAATGTTATTTTGTTTTTGTAAAATAATATTAATCTTAACAATAACCGCTTTCATTGAAAACAACATCCCTTGACGTACCCTGTCCGATGTCGGCGAACAAATTTCGTGTATTTCGCCGGCCTATTTTCCTCTGGAGCAAAATAAAGCTTTGTTACACCCTCTGTTATAGAAGAATTCTAATATCTCGTTTGTTTGAGGCCGCTCGCCACATAATATTGTCCACCTCTAGCGACGTCTCTTGTCAGCTCTCTTGTTCTCTATATTCCCGCAGCAGTTTGTACAACTATTTACGTCACAGTGTAATATGACACTGGTTTTGGCCGCGCACAAATTGGAGCCACTTTTTAGCGCCAACAACCTAACTTTGAGACCATAAAAAAAGCTTTTCGCATCGTCCCTAACACTTTAAACCTTTTATTCCAAGGTCTAAAAAGGTGAAACTTTCGATACATCAAAAAATAAATTTCATTTCATAGGCACTTTAAGACCATGCTGGTTGAGGTACATCTTCAATCTGTTGCAATATGATGATCTATGTTGTAGTGAAATTATGATTTTGGTGCAATTTTGTCTGCATTGGTTCAAATTTATTTTGAACCAGTGCAAAATATTTGAACTGGAGCAAATATTTTTACCAGGGCAAAATATTTGCACTGGTGTATAACTATATTCTACTGTTCAAATGTTGTTGACAATTCAAATTTAAAAAGCCAGAAACGCTTTATCACAATATTCGTCTCTATATTATAGATAGAAAAAATAGATAATCGTATTGCAACAGATTGAAATTGCAGTTCAGCCACAGAACAGATTATCAAGCCTTTCAGTGAGAATTATAAACACTTGAAATAAAATGTTAAGCCCCCCTCCTCTTGAGTGACTTAATTTACTTTGAACTCCCCCGCCCCATCCTTGCTTTGATTTTACTTTATGCCCCCCCTCTGGTTTTTCAACCCCCTCCTGATAATTATTGCACAGTCCCTTTTAACAGTTTTCGTTTGTATTTTCTTTGTTCAAAACATGTAAATTAATGATGGCTGTCAGACAAAAGAAAATACAAATAATGCTTCATTGTTATCAATATTGTGTACGGTTTTTTTATAATCTAATTGATACTCTTTTCCCGCCGTGGAGAATCAAAATTTAAATTTCCGACATACCGCGCATATACACGAGGGACCTAGAACGAGTCGCTGTCACCAGCATAAGGCGAAGCATAAGAAAAAGGACAGTATGATGCTTATGCTTATTACGGACCCGTTTTTACTTAACATAAGCGCTGTTATGCTTCCGCTTATGCTTATATCGCTAGTAAAACCAGGCTTAACTCTCTTGTTATTGTAACCCAAGCAGTAAGGTTCTTTCTCCTTGTAAACAGACCCTTAGTCCCCTCCGATATTGACATGGTGATTTTCTTGAAATACTATTTTGAATCCATTCTAGAAATCTTCCCAAACTTCTATAAACCACATGCGAAGGGTCACCCGCGTTATGTCGCCGTAGTCATTTTTACACCTCGATAGAGAGACAATGTGGAGTTAATTTTCTTGTCCAAGGAAACAGTACGACGACAGAGACTACGCCTCGAACCATCGACCTTCATGAAGTTCAACGCCTACTAAACCATTACATCACCGCGCTTCCACTTCTTTTAATATGCACCCAACCTAAATGAGCTCAAGGTGGGATGGAAGTCACATTTTATTGCATATACCTTCATTGAATCAACCTTACAAAACAAACACTAAAACAAGAACCAAACTCGCATCTCTTGAAATACGACTATCAATAACCAAACCAAATTCAACAAAACGAAAGGCCAGACTAACACAGTTTCATGCTGTTTAAGAAATGGCAAACGTTTCCTGGTTGTGATAAACTTGAGATAACACAAAGAGAGTTTGGGAGAAACTGAAAAGCACCTTTGGAAACAAACATTGACGGCAAGGTTTTGCACAAATGCGTTGAGTTCTCGCAAATTCTTTCACACTATTTCAAAGCTATAGATAAAACTCACTCTCTACTTCCATCGAGTTATAGTAAACGGTTTTAAACCGAACAGGGTGGGGTAGAGGTAGTATCTTGACTATTTCATTAAGTAATGAAAACACATTTGTTATAATCACTATAGTGTTCAATGATTATGGAGTCGGCTTGAAGCTCCTTTTGGCAAGTCCAATTATGGCAAATCATATTCAATTCAATAACAATTAACAACAGTAATTACTTTTAAACATAAACAACTGGTAACGATCAAATATACTATCCATTTGTAGCTAAGCCAAATGTAACACAACAAAAAAAGACAAATGGGTTTAAAGAATGCATCTCATGTGATCCTCATAGTGTTGGAGAAGCAAGGATTTCCTTGCAAGTTCCTTTTGGCAAATCCAGCAGCTGAAGGTTTTAACAAGCTTGGGCTTGATTTTCTCAGAGTGAGACTTTCTATGCGTGTTCAAATTTCTACATGAACTAAAACGCTTGCCACAACTTTTGCATTTGTAAGGCTTTTCTCCAAAATGGGTTCTTTCATGTGTCTTCAATGTCCCCCCTTCTTTATAACACTTGTTACAGGTTTTGCATTTATAAGACCTCTCTCCCGAGTGGGTTCTTTCATGGGTCTTCAGATGTCCTGACCTGCTAAAACATTTCTCACATAATTTGCATTTGTAAGGCTTTTCTCCAGAGTGGATTCTTTCATGGGTCTTCAGATTTCCTGACATGCTAAAACACTTGTCACAGAATTTGCATTTGTAAGGCTTTTCTCCAGAGTGGATTCTTTCATGCTTCTTCAAATCTCCTGATGCCCTACAACATTTGTCACAATATTTGCATTTGTAAGGCTTTTCTCCAGAGTGGATTCTTTCATGGGTCTTCAGAGTTCCTGACATGCTAAAACACTTGTCACAGAATTTGCATTTGTAAGGCTTTTCTCTAGAGTGGATTCTTTCATGGGTCTTCAGAGTTCCTGTTTGGCTAAAACACTTGTCACAAAATTTGCATTTGTAAGGCTTTTCTCCAGAGTGGATTCTTTCATGGATCTTCAGAGTTCCTGATGTCCTATAACACTTGTCACATAATTTGCATTTGTAAGGCTTTTCTCCAGAGTGGATTCTTTCATGGATCTTCAGAGTGCCTGATGTCCTATAACATTTGTCACATAATTTGCATTTGTAAGGCTTTTCTCCAGAGTGGATTCTTTCATGGGTCTTTAAAGCGCTTGATGTCCTACAACACTTGTCACAGAATTTGCATTTGTAAGGCTTTTCTCCAGAATGGATTCTTTCATGGGTCTTCAAATGTACTGCTTGTCCAAAACATTTGTCACAGAATTTGCATTTGTAAGGCTTTTCTCCAGAATGGATTCTTTCATGGGTCTTCAAATGTACTGCTTGTCCAAAACATTTGTCACATAATTTGCATTTGTAAGGCTTTTCTCCAGAGTGGATTCTTTCATGGGTCTTTAAAGCGCTTGATGTCCTACAACACTTGTCACAGAATTTGCATTTGTAAGGCTTTTCTCCAGAATGGATTCTTTCATGGGTCTTCAAATGTACTGCTTGTCCAAAACATTTGTCACAGAATTTGCATTTGTAAGGCTTTTCTCCAGAATGGATTCTTTCATGGGTCTTCAAATGTACTGCTTGTCCAAAACATTTGTCACATAATTTGCATTTGTAAGGCTTTTCTCCAGAGTGGATTCTTTCATGGGTCTTTAAAGCGCTTGATGTCCTACAACACTTGTCACAGAATTTGCATTTGTAAGGCTTTTCTCCAGAATGGATTCTTTCATGGGTCTTCAAATGTACTGCTTGTCCAAAACATTTGTCACAGAATTTGCATTTGTAAGGCTTTTCTCCAGAATGGATTCTTTCATGGGTCTTCAAATGTACTGCTTGTCCAAAACATTTGTCACATAATTTGCATTTGTAAGGCTTTTCTCCAGAGTGGATTCTTTCATGGGTCTTTAAAGCGCTTGATGTCCTACAACACTTGTCACAGAATTTGCATTTGTAAGGCTTTTCTCCAGAATGGATTCTTTCATGGGTCTTCAAATGTACTGCTTGTCCAAAACATTTGTCACAGAATTTGCATTTGTAAGGCTTTTCTCCAGAATGGATTCTTTCATGGGTCTTCAAATGTACTGCTTGTCCAAAACATTTGTCACAGAATTTGCATTTGTAAGGCTTTTCTCCAGAGTGAATTCTTTCATGGGTCTTCAGATTTCCTGAAATGCTAAAACACTTGTCACAGAATTTGCATTTGTAAGGCTTTTCTCCAGAATGGATTCTTTCATGCTTCTTCAAATCTTCTGATATCCTACAACACTTGCCACAGAGTTTGCATTTGTAAGGCTTTTCTCGAGAGTGCATTCTCTCATCTGATGTCAATTGTCTTGATGTCCTAAAACAGATGTCACAGGTTTTGCATTTGTATTGTTTTATTTTTTCACACTGGATTTTTGACATGTGTCTTCTTGTGTTCTGAAATGCTACAACACTTGCCACAGGTTTGTTGCTCTCATCTGGAGAACTTTCTGGATTGTAACCAAGAAAGTTAAGAAGATATTAATATTACTTTTAGCAATCATATATCCATTCACAAGGGGCTAAAAAATAATATAATATTAAATAATAATGTGAGAGTATACGCTAAACACTTAATACAAAGTAACTGATGAATTGCATTAAATGTAAACAACCATAGAATTAAATAAGAATTTAACAATTTGTTAAGTGTGCACATTTTATTAGAATTTTCTTGAAATGGTTAAGTAATTGACCGTTTAAAACATTGTGAAGGATCCGAGGTGGCTGGTAGGTGTAATTATTATTTGTATAGCACTGCTTCTACAAATGTCTACACTATTTCTTCAAATTGTTTAAGAAACTAAGCATTTTATAATTGAGTCAAAACCACTTTACAGACACTGACTATATTATAGACAGTTTTATCTATAGACAGAAAGCTATAGACTTTCTCATATAACAATTGCCTAATATGGACAATGTACACATCATTTTATATCCAGACCATGGTCACCTGTTCTTAGGATAGTTCTATAGTTTGATATGGATAGTTAATGAGACCCTCCTGTATTTTACGAGATAATTACCATACCCATAGGGGAAAAGAGGAAAGCTTTGAATTCACAGTACTCACAACTATAATTTAGCTTTCTTGCCTGTACTCAAGGGAAACCAATGTTGGTCCCCACCCACCCTCCACCCCTTTACTGGGTAGAAACAAGATATAATAGCTGGTTATAGTAGTACACCTTGGGTAGTAAAAAGACAGAGCATATCTTCCCTAGAGTAGTGGCATTACTAGAGGAATCTATGTTAGGGTGCAATGCAGGATGTACTAGAAGAGTGGTGCCCTTCTGGGAGGACAATAGGTCAGAGGGAAAGCTGGACCTATTTCCAAGGGTAGTGATAGTACTCACTGGAAAACAAGGTGCAACCTAGGGTGCACTTCCCTGTCGTGATTGTGACCTGACCTAACCCATCGATGAAATCGATAATCAATGATAATCGTCATCAATCTTTAACAATCGATGTTGATTTAACAAATGATGGGGGACAATTTTGTGACTTTTCAAACATGTATATAACAGCCCTGTATTAAGTGGGCACCCTCTATTAAGCGGCCAGTTTTCTCAGTCCCAAATTTTCGCCCGTACAAACTTGAACTTGTTTGTCATTTATTAGGGTGGGAATATAGTTTAGAGGCAGTTTTGCAACATCCAACTCGTGATATTGTAGTTCCCTAAATGAGGCTTGTGGCAAACAATTACCACAGCAGTTACAAGGCAGAGATCACTTGATTGTGTTATTGTTAGCTTGAAAGAGTTGCTAGTATGTATAGTAATACTGTACATTAATCAAATTGACATTTGACAATACCCACAAAGTATTTTTAACAAACCTGTAAAAGTACCGAGGGTGGCCACTTAATACAGGTTTGACTGTATTTACTAATAGCAAACTGATACCTCCAAGGAAACCCTATTGGTTTGAAATGCATGTGTGCTCATGCACATGCAAATAACACAAGATATTATGCGGGGTCCACTTAATACAGGTTTCACTGTTATTCATTTATGCAGTATTCATGTTTCTTCCATGCATGGTCAGAACAATGAGATTTGCATCCTTTGGAAATTAAACTCTTTTTTTACATTCTATTAATGAAAGAGGCATCACCATTACACTGGGCATCAATTTTCAACTAGACTGAGCCTGCATAATAAGGGATTTCATGCAAAGCACTTACATCGATAATCTAAGTTGTTATTGTAACTGTTTCCACTCCTATTCCCGATAAAAAATGAAGGGTTGTGTTTCATGTTTGGGAGCATGAATTCGTAAATAATCATCCTACGTAGAAAAGAACACTTGGTAAGGAATAGAGGGCACTGAAGAATAGCGAGCGCATTCCCTATTAAACAGAAAAAGAGTGGGTGACAGTTTAAGCCAAAATGGAGACGTCATGAAAACCTTCTCTGTATTTTGAAATTACTGTTTTATGGAAAGCTATCATTTCCATGACATGACAAACTTATTAACAATTTTCATTAACAAACTTATAAACAATTTTCTTACCTTCAAAAACAAATCTTTTCAGTTTGTCCTTCAAACAGCGCTAAAAAGGTCGAGAATATACAAAACCAAACACAAATCAAAATGCAATCTCCTTCCCAGAGTCCGCGTTACCCTTGTCCAGTGGAACGGGAGACTCGTATCCAGAGTCCCCTGGCCTCTTGGTCAGCGGGGCCGTCGCCTGAGGCAAAACGGAAGAAGAAATGGAAACCTGAGATGGACGTCGTTCGGCGACAGACCTCTTCATCTCTAAATTTTGAACTAGGCAACCCTTTTCTTCACAACTACATTTACAAATGTCGAAGAACTTCTCACGATACTCTTCACAAGTGAATAACAAGTTCGACATATTTTAGTAGAAACAACTCCAATGTCTTCTTCTACAACGTTTATGTTTTCGTACTTACGCACAGATCCAAGAAGACCTTCGTTTGCGTCTTTCTCTCCAAACAGACAAACACAATGATTCTTTTCTTGAATCGGTTTTTTACAACAGCAACAGTTATCTTTGGAAAATGCTTGCATATTGACCGTGTTTCAGCGTCGCATGGCGAATGATAACTTTCCGCGCAAAAACGGCTGAGCTGACTGACTTTGAATGTCTCGACCGTTTTTGCGCGAGCTTTTCTTTAAGCAACATACATTTTTAAAAATACATCGTTTGAAAATAAGTTGTTTTTAATGTAATTGCTGGTGCGTTTCAAGATAAAACGGAAAAGGAAGAAAAATCAAAGGCTCCTAAGAGCCAACCCGTGATAAGGAATGCTAACGAGTAACGCAATATTGCGGTAAGCTTATGTTTTCACATTGACACGGTTCAATATTTTTTTTTTAATTAAACGTAAGGATTTTTGACAAACGCAAAAAGGAAAATACAGTACATCACTTTCATAATGTTCAGTCCGAAAAAGAAAGAAAAAAAAAGGAGATCTCGAGCGATTATTGATAGCCGTATTGTAATGAACAGGCATATAAGTTTGGTTCTCGTTTTGCAGTTTAACAGGATACACTACACGTCACGATTACATTGAATACAGTTTATTTTTATCACACCTGAAGTATATTTTGTGGGATGCATATTGAGAAATTTAGTGAAGTAACTAGAAAGCAAGCCACTCTTTCGCCAAAAAAGACTCATGACAGTTTCATGCCATTTAAATAAAAAATCCTCCTGGTTTTCATAAAGTCATAGGTACCACAAGTGGGAGAAGGTAAAACAACTTTGAAAACAATTTAAAGTTGAGAGTTCCACGACTCTTCCGAGTTCTCCCAAATTATATGATAACTATAGGTAACGAGATAAAAGAATTGTTTACTTTTTTGCTAAATGAGTGCTTGACATCATCTTCTATATGTCCATAGAAACATGGCAAATGGTTTAAAACCAAACAGAGTAGAGGAAGTATCTCGCTTATTTCATTAAGATGCAAACGTGTTTGCAAATGTCACCACATCAATTCATAAACAACTTTGAAATTTAACGTCAACTTTCAAAACATACATCGGCGTACGGGAAAAATTTTGTCGGGGGGGGGGGGGGGGGGGGGGGTGAGGCTGAACATAATTTGCCCGAATGAAACTCGTGACGTCATGTTTATTCGTCATTATGACTTTTCTACCGCTGTGAACGATCCGAAAATGAGCTTTTACATCTCGCATTCTTCGCACTTCACACGGTAACGATAAGACCTTTTACCAGACTTCGACGAAGACATACTTTAATCGACCAGATACCAACCACACATTGTCCAAATAAGCAAGATGGTCGCCAAATGTTATACTTAGTTTCAGTCCATGCGCGGTCTGCATTGTCATTCCCAGTCCCTGGTGGACTACAACGCAAATTTGTCGTTCCACACGTGCTCACGCAGCCATACCTGCTCAGGCAGCCCTTCCCCCTCGTACGCCTATGAAAACATACACAAACAGTCTATCTGAAGTTTAGCCATCAGTAAAAGGTTCACAGAATTTAATTATCGAAACAGACAAATGGGTTTAAACAATGTTTGTCATATCATATGCACAGTGTTGAAGGGGGAATTTATTGCGAACTTCTTTTTGGCAAATCCAACAGCGGAATTTCTTACAGAGTTTGACTTAATTTTCCTAGCGTGAGATTTTAAATGCAACCTCATATGTCTGCATGAGCCAAAACTCTTGTCAAAATTTGCATTTGTAAGGCTTTCCTCCAGAATGGGTTCTTTTGTGTTTCTTCAAATGCCCTGATTGACTAAAACACTTGTCACAGAATTTGCACTTGAAAGGCTTTTCAACAGAGTGAATTCTTTCTTGGCTCTTCAAGTTTCCTGCTTGGCTGAAACACTTGTCACAGAATTTGCATTTGAAAGGTTTTTCTCCAGGGTGGACTCTTTAGTTATTCAAATTTCCTGCTGTGTAATGGCTTTTGCACTTGTAAGGCTTTTGATCTGAGAGGGTTCTTTAATGTTTCTTCAATGTTCCTCCTTATTTAAAACACTTGTCACAGGTTTTGCATTTGTAAGACTCACTCCTCTGTGGGTTCTTTCATGTGCATTCAATTTCCCTAATGTCCTAAAAGACTTGTCACATAATTTGCATTTGTAAGGCTTTTCTCCGGAGTGGGTTCTTTCATGTGTATTCAGTTGTCCTAATGTTGCAAAAGACTTGTCACAGAATTTGCATTTGTAAGGTTTTTCTCCAGAGTGGGTTCTTTCATGTGCATTCAATTGTCCTAATGTCCTCAAAGACTTGTCACAGAATTTGCATTTGTAAGGTTTTTCTCCAGAGTGGATTCTTTCATGGGTCTTTAGAGTACCTGTTCGGCCAAAACGCTTGTCACAAAATTTGCATTTATATGGCCTTTCTCCAGAGTGGGCTCTTTCGTGATCTTTCAAATTTCCTGATATGCTAAAACATTTTTCACAGAATTTGCATTTATAAGGCTTTACCCCGGAGTGGATTCTTTCATGGCTCTTCAAATTTCCTGATGTCCTACAACACTTGTCACAAAATTTGCATTTGTAAGGCTTTTCTCCAAAGTGGATTCTTTCATGGGTTTTCAGAGTTCCTGCTCGGCCAAAACACTTGTCACAGAATTTGCATTTGTAAGGCTTTTCTCCAGAGTGTATTCTTTCATGTAACTTCAAATTTCCTGACATGCTAAAACACTTGTCACAAATTTTGCATCTATAAGGTTCTTGTCCAGAGTGCATTTTTTCATGTGACGTCAATTGTCCTGATGTCGTAAAACAGATGCCACAGGTTTTGCATATGTTTGGTTTTTCTTCAAATTGCATTTTTTTCTCGTGTCTTCAAGTGTTCTAAAATGCTACAATTCCAACAGGTTTGGTGCTTTCATCTGGAGAACTTTCTGGGTTCTAATAAGAAACTTAAAAAGGATATTAACATTACTATTAGCCTGCGTAGCAGGCGTCGGGGAGAGGGGGAAAGGACGCCTGCACTAAAGACCCCCTTTTGTTCATTTCTGTGGATGCTGGCGGCCGCAAAATTCTAATTGGCTTATTCGCGCTGGGCGGTAAACAGTAAATTCCCATGTGAAGTCAGCCATGCATAAAAGCGTAAGCCCGTTTCTGATTGGTTAAAGTAATGACAGTTGACACAATTCGATTCCCAGGAAATGGATGGGCGTAATGCGAATACCCTGGTGATTATAGCAGGCGTTCCTTCCCTTCTCCACCTCTCCTTTTTCACGCCCCCTTCCTCCTCCCCGTCTATGCCTGCCACACAAGCTACATTACTATCAGCGATATATATACATCCATTCACGAGCGGCTTTTTAATACCCATTACATAATAATGTGAGTATAAGCTACAAGAATGATAATATGGTACTGAGAAGAATCAAAAGGTTACCAATGAAATATATTAAATGCATTAAAATTTCACATTTGTGTTAAAGGTTGAACTAGTAAGCAGTATGTCTGTGAACTTTTTGATTATTTTCTGCACGTTTTTTTTTTTAAATGTGCTGAAAGGTTTTTTTGCTATTTTTCTAGCTAGGTAACAAGGAATTCCACTCATATTGTAGCTGCATGGGGTTTGCAATTGAAATTATTTGCTCAATAGATCCTCTTACTGTATTTTCCTTTGATTAAACACCAGGGGTGTTTATTTAAAACTTGGCCTCACATACCCAGTGTTTATTTGAACCAACTTTTATTTGAGGCCAGCGTTTATCAAACGGGTCATTTTTCATCATTTTTCATGATCACATTTTATGTTTTTTATTTCTGAATTTTTTATTCAAAAGCTAAATTGAACAAAATGTTGCTCAGTAATATCTTGATAAAAACAAGAACGAGAAGTCTCAAAGAGAATACATATATATCAGTCAATAAACTGTAACAAAATTTTAACCAGAAATTTAGATGATAAAAAATTATTTCCTGACCTTAAGACTTTTGCCTGTCTTTTCATATAAACCATCACCTCAAATAAAGAAACGATGGAGCAACCTCCAGAATAATAAGGATGACAAGCTCTATATCTCGATAAAGAACCATGATCTGCTTGACAAAAAATCCAGCAATAGAGACTGCACAGTGACTATTGTTACGCAGTTGAACGAGGCTGTAACCATTACTGTCAAAATACTCAGCACGTTCTGCTTTTCACTTGGGAATGACTTTTATTAATCAGGAACGGATTGCATTATTGAAATCAAAATTCAGGTTTAAAATTGATTATTGGAATCTTCCAACAGTAGTCTTATTCGAAATAACGAATGCTGATTGGTTTGTTATTGTCATCAGGAGAATGTTCACATGCAAAGCAGGCGACAGTTGGCAGTTTGACACATCTGACCTATTTCTGTTCACTAAACAAAAATTCATCACTGAGTATTTTTTTGACCTAAAGAAGCTCTGCATTTATAAAACTCCAAAGAAGAATTCTTAAAATACTAGTGTACAGGCTCTAAAAGAGAAATTTTCACGGAAAGTGAAGAAAATTTTCTATGAAGTCCAGGCGATTGAATTCACTGAAACCAACAGCAGCCAACCGTGGTGTATTTTGCCTGTGAACTTTTGTCTGATGTCAGTTGCCACTGCAGTTTATTTCACATAATTAACTACTTTACATGTATTTTATGGTAACAATCAGTTATACAATACCAAATTCAAATAAATGCCGGACCTCAAATAAATGCAGGTACCTGGAATAAATGCCGGGGGCATTTACTTAAAACTCGACCTTGTCAACCTGGTCCCGGTTGTTCGAAAGCAGGGTTAAACTAACCTCCGGTTAGGCCTAACCAGAGGTTAAATTTCTTAACCGCAAGTCGGTGAGAGGACCTGTTAGTTATTCTCGGGTTAACTGTGGCTAACCCATGGTTAGTATCCCATTTTTAGAAGTTGTTTTGAAAGAGTTTGAGGCCGCCTCACCTGATCCAAAATGTTTCCAGTATAAAATAGTGAAATATTGTTGAATTTAAAATTAACTCTATTTGTAGCTGAATAATAGCTCTTCTGAGAAGAATTTTTTTGAGGAGTTCAAGGTCAAGCATCACAGGCAAGAAAGAAAAATGACTCACATTTACTGCTTTGTATTCTCACAGCTACTGAAGCTGAACTTGTACATTTATCTTCTTATTTTCAAACAACTTCAAAACATTAACTAGTGTTGTGGAGGTCATCTGCAAGGTGAAAAATAAAAAGGTAAGTGGAAAAGTACATTGTACTAGAATTAGTTTGATCTTGAGTTTATCATTACAACAAGCCACTTATCTGTTTATTTCTCAAACTTACATGAGACAGTTTTCTTGGATTCTTGGACATTATCTGAAAACTTTGGAAACATGCAGTAGACTTGTATCATTTCAAAGAAAGGTGGATTAATAAAACATTCATAGAAAATTGGAACAAAAGGACACAATTTTTTTGTAGTTTAATATTGCAGTGCTGACACGATGGGATCAGTGCAGAGGCATAAAATAGAGAATAAAGCAAATATTAATTTTTGCGAAAGGGTGTTTACAATAAAATTACATGTACTTTCAGTTTAACATGCTGGTACATAGGGCAAAAAAATAACAGTTTTGGAGCGCCGGTGTCCATTTTGAGTTTTTTGACCCGGGCATCAGCGACCATCAATGATAATCCAAAAGGCCTAATCCGACCAGAAAATGCGTTCGTTCTGTTAATGAATATTAATGTGGTGAGATCCAGCTGAACAATACCTCCATAACACACCTCTCCATTACAGACAGTTTGCTTGGACTGTACTTTTTTTATGATATCCATTCAACACCTTGAAATTATTTAGTAGAACTCCTTTGAAATATGAATCTGGTGTTCCCTTTTTTAAAAAACTGCGCTTTCTTGCATTTGTTTCTTTCTATTGATATTAGAATAAAACACACTCCGACATTAAAGTGGTAAGTGGCAACAAGTTCTTGATGGCGCTTTTGAGAAACAGGCCTGGATAAAGATTTTACTAAGATTTGAGGAAAAAAACGTAAAGATATTTTTGCGAAAAATTCTCGGCAGAGGTTTGTTTTTGTTTGCCGGTATAAGCAAGTGCTATGTGTTTACTGCAAAAATTCTAAACTAATTCTGTTCTGCTGATGTGGTCAGTTCATTGTTATGAAGGAAGTAATAATAATAATAATAATAATAATAATAATAGTTCATTTATATAGCGCACACATCCACTATTTGCTCGAGGTGCATTGGTCGATATGAAAAGACAGATGACAGTCTCAAGGTCAGGGAACATCAGTTGAATTTGAGGTTAAAATTTTGTTACAGTTTATTGACTATATATTCTCTTTGAGACTTCTAATTTTTTTATTTTTATCAAGAGTATTAGGAACATTTTAACCAATTAAGCTTTTCAATCAGGAATTGAATAAAAAAACGAAAATTGTGATCATAAAAAAGTTATGAAAAGTTACCCCTATTTTATAAATGCCGGGTTTAAATAAACACTGGGTCTGTGAGGCTGGTTTTTAAATAAACGCCCCTTGCACTTAATCAAGAAAATATGGTACATTGCAGAAATGCTGAGGAGCCTCGGCACTAGACATAAGGTACATCGGAAGTCAGTGTACGAGTTGGACTCCAAATCAGCCATCTCTAAACATAATTATAAAAGATGCCAAGCATTCCATTGATTGGAACAAATAACGATCAGTATGTTATGTAATGCTGCTCCCATTCGCTACGCTTACTCTGCAGAAATGAACAGCAGACATCTCAAACAGTTCTAAATAGCTTACATTCTGCACATAAAATAATTATTTAAATGCCTAACCATAAATTAAGCAACTACCTTATAAAATGTAGTCAAGATACACGCTTTAAAACTTTATCATGCTTTGAAATTTAAAGTGAATAATCTATTTCTATTGTTAATCGGCAATCTGCCAAGCCTGCCCGAGTTATAAATTCACTTTTATTCTCTGTCACTTTTTGACACCTGTTCTAGAAAGTTCTAGAAAATTTTGTTTCAAGTGTTTTTGAGATAAGAGTTTCAAAGGTTAAGACCATTGTTAATACTTTGTATGTGATGTCAAACAACAAATGATTACCAAGAGGAAGATAAATTATGAAGTGATGTTTCAAAGGGAAATCCAACCATAATCAGTATTTAGCGACACAAGCTGGAAAACTTCAATTATGAATAATTATAAAATCCAAGACTTCAAATGCTCAACAAAGATCCTTCAAGCTCCCACAGGAACCTAAAAGATAGACAGGAAACTGCTCTCAAGTGTTTGTACTTAGATAGGTTTGACCTTTAGTCAGTTTATTGAAAAGCTACATAATAATTGCTATATCTAGTCTGTTTTTACTGCTACCCTAAAACAGTTATGTAACAAAATAGTAGGATCATTTCTTGATCATTCTACAATAGTTCTTCACCATAGTGAACCTACAAAATCAATTTTATAAGGAATTGAAAAAGGGCATGTTCTCATTTCTTAGCATAATCAATGTGACGGGTAAACTAAATGATGACACAACATAACGAAAGGTCATAGCTTTTAATTTATAATTTATTAAAAATACATGTCTCACAAAACCTCATAAGGGCTTAGGAAAAGATGTACTGTAAAATTTTAGCAATGTGGAAGAGAAAGATGAAATTTCTGGCTTAACTGGAGAGATTAGGTTGCATGGCCACAATTTCCCCAAATAGAAACTTAATTTATAAGGATCATGATGACACACAAGTACTATTACGACGGGTCTAAAATAGGGTCTCCCAATCCCGCTTGCCACCACTATTTTTTCTTTCATCCCGCCATTCTGCTTGCTTCAGACATGTCATCCCAATCCCACTTTCAAAATACTTTTTTTGTATGACAAGTCGCAGTTTCTGCGGGCTAATGTATCACAACCTCAGTCCTTGTTTACGGTATACAGCAGTCAGTCAGTTTAGTTTGGTAAATTTATCTGCTTGTGAGTAAGTGTTGAGGAGCCAAATAAAAGTTTTCTTTATTGGACAACAGCGCATGGACCATGACGACGGCCCTCTGTTACACCAAACTGAAAAGCAGGCAGTGGGTCGAAAAGATAGATAAAGACAGGCCTGCACGGACTCCCCACGTGGTTTTGTGGTTGAGTTGCATTACAACCTTCAGATTTTTGCTCTTACGAGCGTGTCTTTCAGGATTTACCCCTCCTGTATGATATGATCAGAGGTTTTTTCTAAATATTGTGTTCAGCAAGGGCTGATTTTGTATTAAACTCCAAATTTCCATCACTATTTGTTTACGGTTTTTCACTGCAGGATGGTGTGTAGCGATAAACGGCAATATCCTCTCTTTGTCTTTATCTTTTGTTGAAGTGCCGACTGTCTTAAGGCAAATGTGACCCCTGTCAGTGACCTTTCTATCATTGCTTTTGGATTACCTCATGTTTTGAGGCATAGTTTGAAGTTAGAAAGGCACTCTTCCAATGTTGTATTTGAAGAGTTTGTTCTAAGTAGTTGAATTGTGTCACCTTTTATGAAACTTCTTTTCACACCTGGTGGGTGACAGGAAGTGAAATTTGTATATTGAAAGGTTTTGGATGGCTTAAAGTAAGTTTTGATATCCAGGATGGATTCTTTTGTGAATCTTTCCCCCCTTAAGGCGGGACTCAACCTCAATTTGAATGAAATTTTAAGAGGTTTAAAGAAGGGGTAGAAGAAAGAAAATGGCTGATTTTTGGAACACCAATAGACAGTTGATACCCATGCAAGAGCACCTCAGGTTGCTAGTGGACTAACTTGGTGTCCATCTATTAAGTATTAACTACAAATTCTAATTTTAAAACTTGACTAAATCTTCAATATTTCTTATTTCTCTAAATTTTACAATTCCTTTGAGAAAAACTATTTCCTCCCAAAAATCACCCAAAAATTTACAAAACATCCCATAACATAGATTCATAAGATGAGCATAGAGTTTACATGAATGAGATACTTCTATTAAAGCCATGTTAAGTGGCGGGAAAATGGCATTCAGGTTTAGTCCTGCCTTAAGACGAACTTTTCAAGGAAATCCTTAATGTAATTGACATCAAGCTAATAGATGTCAAGAAATCCACAAGTTAAAGACGTCTGCCAGAGTTATGAATGAAAACAGTAATTTTGTGACATTATAGGATGAAAACAAGCTTCGCTCCAAGAAAATGTGTCTCACATGCGAGGAAAAGATGCTTTCAAGTTTTCAGCATCATTAGCTTATTAAGAGCTTCCTCGTAAGGGTGGACTGGTGAGGGTGAGAATCTGCAGAGACTCAATGCCCTGTACCTCTACCCCAATGAGGCGCGTAGGGGGGAGCAGAGAAGGGGGACTAACTTGGTGTCTGTCTATTAATTATTAACTACAAATTCTAATTTTAAAAGTTCACTAAATCTTCAATATTTCTTATTTCTCTAAATTTTACAAATCCTTTGAGAAAAACTATTAATTTTCTTCCCAAAAATATACCCAGAAATCACCCAAAAAAATTTACAAAACATCCCATAACATAGATTCATGAGATGAGCATAGAGTTTTTGGATTGCTTGAAATGTGAATGAGATATTTCTATTAAAGCCATGTTAAGTGGTGGAAAATTGACGTTTAGGTTAAGTCCCGCCTTAAACACAACTGTGAGAAGGAAATGAATTTCGTTCTCTGATTGATAAAGATCAGGACTTCTGAAACAATTTCAGAGGATAGACAGGATAGAAAAAAAAAACAGTTGAAAAATCACCTATGTTTAGTCTTCCTTCATGCAATCGTGAAATATCCGAGTGCATTGTCGTCATCCATCCCGTTTCCCACCTGGAAAAATAAAAAAATTCCCACATCCTGCCATGAAAATGAAGAACTTCCCGCTTCCCGCCCACCTCTAACCATCCTGCATCCCATCTTCAAATTTTCTTTCATCCCACATCCCGGCAGTGAAAAAAGACTTATCCCGCATCCCGCCAACCTTATGTTAGGCCCTCTATTACTTGGGCACTATAAATACCTGGGTAAAAGACTCTATTGCTTGATCGGGTTAACAATATAAGCTTATTAAGTCTTATATGTTACGAGAACTATGTTTGCGTGTCTTAGAGAACTTATGTGTGACAGTTTCAAACTTAAAATAAATGTCGGACATGATATAGATAGGTCACACCACGCGCGGATAATAGGCTACACACTCCACTCACTTTCTTCAACAGGATAGATAGTGAGTAGTGTAGCCAATAAGAGAACAGCATTCGTGATAGAATGCTAGAAAAAATAGAAATGGATAGAAATTGATAGAAATGGAACTCTTAGAGTTATTAGAAAAATCGATCAAAATCGATAAACAAAAACACTTTGGATATCGATTTTTATCAATTTTCGATTTTAATTGACTGTTTAGTTTCTATTACAATCGATTTTTTCGAGTATCGAAATTATTTATTTGTATTCGTCCCGCTTTTATATTTGGGCTGGTTGAGCAATTATAGGTGGTTTGCAATCAATCTCTAGAGACATAGATAACAATAGCGAAACGAACAAATGCTGGTGGACGAACAAAAGGAGCTAATGTATCAATCAATTCCGGCTGTTACCATCCCCCCATCTGGGCATACCCCGGGGATTTGTAAGGCCCTATGTCCCTAGGGCGGGGATTTTGTACAACAACGTGTTGCCCGGGGGTTGGGGGCGGGAACAACTTGACTGATCGCCAGATCCATGCAGTCGCCGTGTCAGTAAACAATGGAAGAATTCGCCGGGAAACCGACTACTTTTGTGGGCGATTGGCTTGAAAACCAAGGTATTGCAAAGTTAAAGAATTTGTTTGAAGGTAAGAAACACTTCTTGATGTGTATTTCAACGTAGGCTTTGAGGCGAGGAGCTGAAAAAGCAAACTTGACAAGAGCACGAAAAAACAAAGCACAGCATCAGGCTGCTGACGCATAAACAGAAATTTCCAATAGTCCAAAGTCGTGCATCCGATCAAAGAAGCAACGTTAAATATGTCTTTATACATTCTGATTCATAGACGTTTTGTTAGAACTTTCACAGAGCCAGCAACTTTCTTTTCGGTGATCTGATGTTACGTTATTAATGATGTTACATTATTAAACCTGCTTTTAATATATGTTTCTTTAACTTTTGTAATTTTTGTTGCCTTTCTGTTGCCCAGGGGCGGGGAATTTGTAGCTTCTGGTAGCTTGAGGGCGGGGAATTTGTAGTTCCACGAAAAAAAAACACAAATCCCCGGGGGTTGGGCCGGGGGGGGGGGGGGGGGGGGATGGTAACAGCCGGAATTGATTGGTGCATAATGAGAGAACTATTGTTTATGTCCACCAGCATGGCGGCGATGACGTAACATGAAAACCACCTATACTCACATCAACAAGGCTGGATATTCTTTCACAACTCTATTCGTTCGCTCTGCACATGGTCGCACTTAACGTACTTCAATGTCACAAAGATTTATTATCTTGGTTAGGTTGGATTTTTCCCACCAGTTTCACTTACAAACCCACGCAATTTGAGTTGTTAGCTTATCAAATTTAAGCTTAATGGCGGCGCCGTGAGACACTCTATAATTTTGGAAATTACATGTATGCAAGACTGCTGTTTGTGTATGAGGGATAGTACGAATTCCTTATCAAGCATATTGATAATTTTTCTTACCTTCAAGAAGAAATCTTTTCTGTTTGTCCTTCAAACACCTCGATTTAAATCAAGATTGATGAGATTGATGTGTAGTGAAGTAGTATCCAGTCTCTCGCAGTGCCGCACGGAGTATCACGCCGAACACGCCGAATGGTTTCGCGCCATTTTGCTGCTATTTTGTGCAATCCTGGATAAACATCCAATGTTAGATCACGTGACGCTGTTTTGACGCTGCACTTTCTGCATGAAAACAAAGATGGTGTCTTGCATGCACTTTATCCGGGCGGATCGCTGCGAGTTTACTTAATTTAATTTCTTAATAGCAGGCCATAAAAATCGGATGTGTAAGGGAATCCAATGAACTCATGCACCAAGACTCTAAAGTCAGGCTTCTGTTTTCAATGATATTTGCACCATGACATATTCGATGCACACGAGCATTTTTCCTCAACATTTGGATTACGAGGGGAGAGCTGCAGAAAAAGCGAAAAATCTATGAAGAGGACGATATAAAATACCGCAGAATGCATTCGTAGTGGGGAAGTTTGACACCGGTAAAACGTAAGGTAAATGTGACTATCTGTCTTTTGTATTAAGTTAGGTAAAATTTTGAAATCTGACTCCTCTCGTGCATCAGTTGTAAAACGTGTGTAGGCAAAATGCATAGTACATCGGGCGGCGGGGGAGGGGGAGGGGGAGGGAGGTAGACCATGTTCAGCTTATTTTGCAACTCTATTCTAAACTAGACACCAAAAATCCCTACCCTATATTTCGCAGACCCACCCCCACCCCCTCCTGGGACTACTGTTAGTAGAAGGAAGGATATTGTCATCAAGTGTTTTCTGTTGATATAATAAATTATTTAAGAGTGATGATGACACTAAATAACAATAGAACATTGTTTACAATAAAATGTTTTTTGTTGTCTTGTTTTTATCTGTATATTGTCAAGGTTAAAGGATGTCAAAGGATTCTAAAAAGAGCAACATACCCATGCTGGAAAGATGGGCAAAAGTTTTTGACAAAAGGTTTGAGTTTAAATTCACTATGTATAGTGGTCACATTATTAATCTTGATAAATTATCTAAGATGGTGAATTTTTGAGCTTGGAAAGAAATGATGGGTCCTTCTGTGAGTACCGGAACACAATGTATTTCCATTGTTTTTGAGGTTTTGTATTTTAGTCTTGTTTTGGAGTAATGTTGTTTTCTGACGTTTGTTTCTTTTGTTTTACGTCATTTGTTCACTGGTACTCACGTATCAAAATGGCACGATGAAAGTGGTCATACACTGTATGTCACAAGCAAAAAAAGTCCTTGAATAAAAACTCCACATATGAATCATGTTTTGTGAAACTGTCACATGACACACTCATGATCAAACGGCTTGTAAACCATTGTTAATAAAAAACTTTGTTGTTGAAGTGATGTGAATATCAACTATTGTTCACTATTAGCGCAGTGTGATCAGTGACTTCTGAGCATGGACAAAACATAAACATGACAACTTGAGGCAATAACTGAGAGTCTAAGTGTTTGATACGCCATGGTCCAGTGGTTGAGTTTTTGATACACACAGTGTCTGAGTTTTCAAGGTCTGAGCTTTCGAAACACCACCTTCTATTTCATAATTTTTAAATATAGCCCGAGCCCTATTTCCTGCCCTGTATAAAAGAGGTGTCTGTCGTAGAAAAATAAAATGTATATTAAAGAGTTGACTAATAATACAATAATAGACTATCTATCCCAAACAGCTGTGAGCTATCACGAACCTTAATCCTTTAAGCCTGAAATATAGTGATTAAACTGCCAAATTTCTCCCTGTAATATCAATGTTTAATCAATCCGAGAGGTCATGAGAATTAATGATATGATCACCCAAGATATATTCTCTTGATATTTTAGCCACACTACTGCTGTAATAAAATGTATGGTCACAAGAAAGGACAAGAAAGAAAGGAGAATTTGTATTTTAATGTTGGGGTTTAAAGGGTTAAGTGTTAATTCAAACACATTGGTTCCCCTTTGCCACTGGCTATCTCAGGTTTTCCTTGAAAATGGATGCAACATTGTGTTGTCCTTCTGGTTATAATTTATTGTATCATTTAGGCACTCTGTTAAACCTTTTATCCCCAAATATTTCAAAATGCAAATTCTCCTTTCCAATCACTGTCAGTGAGAATTTCTTAGCGCACCGATCATGTCTCCAAAAAACTGTACTAAGCCACCTTAATTTAAGTACATTTGACAGAGCTACTTTGTTTGTAAACCCTTCATTGCAGCTTTCAGTTTTCATACACATACTTAGGTGATTTTTAGTGCTTTTGTATTTTATTTAAATTTACATACAGTAAATCCTCTATTAAGGCCCCCCTCTCCAATAAGCCCTCCCTTTTGGGAGCAAGAAATTTATTAAGCTGCCCTTCTCTTTTAAACCCTCCTCCCCTTTTCTTCACAACCTAGACAATCAAAAATATAATGGCTGACTGTATAACCAGTACATTTGTACCATTCCAATCCCGGCACAAATTCATATACACAGTACTCACGAGCTTTGGGGGAAATATAACTGGTAGTTGTGCTAAAAATGATCATTAATATGGTAATCAATGAGAGGTGAACTGCTTGTGTTTCGCTAAATTGTAATACCCCCCTCCCCCCTCTCAATAATCCCCTCCCTCAAAAGCACTTGAAATCAATAAGCCCCCCCGGGGGACTTAATAGAGGATTTTCAGTATGCCAACTGGGCATGAAGAGCACCTAATGGTGATGTGGGCCAGCTGTAAAAGGAATTTTCGTTAGAGCAAGTCACTCAGTCTCTGACAGAGGGTTAGCACTTAAAATTTTAATAATAAAGCCAAAATTTTATGGCGTATAATAATAAAATATAATAATAATAATAAAAATAATATTTTAGAGGAGGCCTCCAATCACCTAAAGGTGGTTTTCAGGTCCTCTAAATGAAGGTCTAAAATACATAAAACTAAATGCGGCTAAAAACTAATACCCCATTCACACCAACGCTTAAACATGTTTAAATGTTGTTTAGTTTAAAACAGGTTTAGAAAAATACCTCCTAACCACCTGTAATATTTGGAGTGAAATCTTTACTAAAAGAAACTTTATTGACTTTATTACCATTCCAGGTAGTTTGAGTCATATAAATTTCAAAATGTTCAAGATAGAGGCTAAAAACGTAGTTAAACTAAACAACATTTAAACATGTTTAACCGTTGGTGTGAATGGGGCATAAGACTAACTATGGTTAAAACTAAAACTAAGATTAAAATACTAAATCACAATTCAAAATGATTTATTATTAATTTGGTGGTAGGTGCCATATGCAATAATAAACTTAAAGTTTATTATTGCATATGGCATTGACGACCAATTTAATCATTTAATAGAGCTGAATGTCGATAACAGCTGGGGAACAGTCAATAAAACCAAATTTTGGTGGTCTATAATAAACTAGACGCTTTATGAGCATAAACTGGGCTACCTGTATATATTTATGTACTTTTTTTTTTTTTTTTTTTTTTTTTTTAACTTGAACAGCCAATTTTTATTTACAATAAAGTGCGACTACTTACAATACAGTACAGCTAATTACATACTCAAGATACTTACACTATTTACAATAACAATCACGACAGATACTTACAATACTAAAGCTACTTACACTATTTACAATACTAATAAAACTACTTACAATACTAACCCAGTTACTTGCTATTAGTTTCGATACTTAAAATAAAATAAAGATTACATCCACACCATTCAAACTCATTACTAGGATCTATTTACACGGGTGCAAAGCCCATGCACGGAGCCCACTTTTTATTGAATTTATCCATGCTATTAGTTTTAACACATATAAACTTTTCTGTTTCATACTTAGTTTTAACCTTTAGTTTAAAGGCAGTTAAGCTAGGAAGTGTCTGATTTCTTCTGCAATCCCATATATACAATTTAGCATTCAGTAACAGATAGTTTAGTAAAGGGCACTTTGCGTATATTATTCCAATTATAACGTCTTGCAGGGTGAGATGGAAGAATTCTCTTGTCAAAAAGTAGAAATAGTATTCAAAATCTTTCCAAAAGCGTTGTACATGGCGACAATCAAAAAGAACGTGGTGGAGGGTTTCCAGTTCCGATTTACAGAATGAACATTTATCATCTATGATGTATCCTATCTTACACAACTTTGTATTGGTAAATAATATTGAATTAAGGACTTTGTATTGAAATGCTTTTAAGTATGGTTCAAAGGACACCTTATGAGGCAACCAAAAAACACTTTTCCAGTCGTCTTCTGATAAATTAAAAGTTTGTCTCAAATGTTGAAAATAATTTGGGAACTGGGCTTTTGTCCTTTTGATTAATGTATAGTAATCCTTAGATTTCTTTTTTAACACGTCAAAGTCATTGTTATCTATCGTCAAAGATAGTGAAATTTCCGAAGGGGCACTGGCCCCATTGTTTGTTTTTAAGTGTGGTGGTACAGAATGACGAAGTCCTGCCCAAATTAAAAAATTAATTTTACTGATTTTACTCGAAATAATCTTAAGCGAGGTTGAAGTATCTGTGTCAAATAAAAGATCCTTTACATAAATAATGCCGTTTTCAAAAAAATTCCGATAAAAGATAGGCCTGTTGTTTATACGTATTTCTTTGTTGTTCCACACTACCAGTTGCCATTCTTTTCCAGTGTCAAAACCGTCACGGAATTCTGACCACCACTGAAGGAGCTCGGAATAAAATTGGGAAGGAATAGCGAGATCTTTGATATCATAATTGCAATAAAATAAAAAAAGCCCTCCGAAACGCTCCAATGTCACGCGTAAATAGTTTTTCCAAGGACCCTCATTGTTCCCAAAGATTCTTTTCAGCCAGGCTAGCCGTAATGATTTGATCATACTTTCAAGGTCAATCATTTTTAATCCACCGTTCTCATATTCATTTATCGTGGACAGTCTTGTTACTTTATCCGTTCCTTTCCATAAAAATTTAAATAATAATCGGTTTAACTCTTGAACGATTTCCTTAGGGGCAGGCAGAAGTGACAGAATATAAACAAATTTAGGAATAAGTAATGACTTGATAATTGTCACTTTGCCATAAACAGAAAGACCTCTGGAAGACCAGATATTTATAAGTTTTTTAACACTATCTAACCTCTCGATGAAATTTTTCTCGTGTAGCAATTTAATATCATACGAATAATAAACTCCGAGGGCTTTGATAGGTTCGTCAGGCCACTTAATACCGAAGGGTTTTGACTTGTTACTTCTGGAAGATCCTACCCACATACCCTCAGTTTTGGATGTATTGATCCTGAGTCCTGACAATTTTCTGAAAACATCTAAAAGTTTGAAAAGAACGCGTGCCGATTCTGTGTCTGACAAAACTGCTGTTGTATCGTCAAATATCAATCAAGTCAAGATCATCACATAAACAATCAATGGTTGATATGACCGATTTCCTCGGTAAAAGTATGCCTCCTTTCTTGTCTAGCACCAGATTAATTGGGCAATTAAAGTCCCCTCCAAGAATTATATTTTCTTCCTCGTCCAAATTCTCCTTTTGTAGAATAGTTTGTAAATTATTTAAGAAATCAATAATATATGTATCCTTATTTGGTGCATAAATATTGATCAATACATACATTTTATCTTTAATCTCCGCCTTCAGGATAACATAGCGTCCTAAAGGGTCTAAGATTTTTGAATGGATAACACAGTCAACACCCTTCCTAAAAAGAATGGCAACTCCGCGTGAATTTGGACTACCGTGTGACATAATTATCTCACCTCCCCATTCATTTTTCCACTGTCTTTCGGTATCTTTTTTTGAATGAGTTTCCTGCAAAAATATGAAATCTGCCTTTTGTTTTCGACACCAAGTATAAATCATTCTCCTTTTTCGAAAGTTGTTAATGCCCCTCACATTCAAGGAGACCAATTTACATGTATCCAATATCATCTAAATCCCAGTAGACCTCAAATAACCGAGATTGCAGAAGTTTTATCAGAAAGGTGGACAAAAGTAAACAATACATCTCTACAAATTGGGCCGTGATTTGGGCTTTGCTCCTGAAATCGAAGACAAAAGAGATATAAATAACATTACACGTACTAGTTTGAAAGTATAACAAGTCAAAGTTAGTAAATAGTAGCTTAATTAGATAACAATGAGCCAAAAAACCTTTAAACACCTTAAAAGACGGAAAACGAATACTAATCCACAATAAAAACACTAAACAAAAAAGTGGGAGATACATAATTGAAACCCTTACCTTGTGCTCCAAAACGAAATATAATCGATCCTTCATCCAGAAAAAAAAAATACCCTCCGTAACTTCCAACTTATCACTCAGCCCTCAGCTCCTACACCGTAATTTATGAATACAGCGTTCAAAATGGAAGGAAAAGTGACAATGGACTGGTAAATATATTTATATACTTGTTCCATATTGGAAGTGAAGTGCTGTAAACAATGGTTTACTGTGCGAATCCAAAAACCGTAAACACTTTGATTTGATTTTGACATTTCCCATTATGCAGCAACCAATCAGAAGCGACTCAAAACCGCAAGAAACCCAAACAAACGGTTAATCACGAAACCATGCTTCTCTGTTTCCTTGCAAAAGAATCGTCGCTGCCTCACTGTAGTTTTTTTATTGCTAGTTTAACTTTCGTGTTTCTTTGAAAATGAAGTAGAAATCTGAGTGATTTTACTGTAACGGCTAAAAACCAGACAGACATTCAGCTAAAGTCGCTTATGATTGGTTGCTGCACAATGGGAATGTCAAAATCAAATCAAAGTGTTCACAGTTTTTGGATTCGCACAGTAATGAAAATCAAAGAAGGAGTATTAAATCAAATATTACAAAAAATGGGAAAAAAAAGTTGAAATGGAAAATATATTAAAGGGACACTGTCCCGCCATAATAACAAAATTTCGCTTAGCTTATTTCCATGTTATATCACCAAATCCCACCAAATACAGTGCTGGAAATAACAGTCGGTCATCGAACATTGTCTGACCAAAATCCAAAAATGTCTGACCAATTTTAAATTATGCTCGGACATGGTGACCAAGCACAAAAATTACTTTAGCTTTTGCCTTGAAAGTCTTGTTAACTTGTCACGTTTGATTCCAAAAACATTACAATAAGAATTGATGCTGTTTGTACAATTTATTTTGCTGTAAATGGCTCTCTTGATTCGAGAAAATTCAGAAAAGGCTGTGTCATTTGAAATTGCCCTACAATGCATTGCAAAACTTCTTATAGCACATCGTGTACGCTTACCGATTGTAAAATGTCCAATCAAAAGGGAGGTTTGAAAGGACACATGTCCTTCTAAACAAGAAAAATTATTTCCAGCCCTGAAATATGCAAGGATGGAAGTGGATTACAGTTCATCAAATTTGATTTCATGAAAGGAGGTCAAGAAATTAAAATAATTATTGATAGATATCCCTGGTGAAAATCCTCACAGGATCTTCGGGGATCTTTGAAGATCTTCAAAGACCTGTCAAAGATCCTTAAAGATAAAGATCTTTAAAGGATCCTCACAGGATCTTTGAAAGATCCTCAAAGATTCTTCATCTGCAATTTCTTGTAGAATGTTTTACAAAGATCCTCAAGGAATTGACGAAGATCTTGAAAGGATCTTACGAGACACTTAGCAAAATATCCTTGTGAAGGGGTGGCGCATGGTAAATCCGAGACTCGCCGAGATGCCAAGACCCTTGTTTCCAAATCCGAGACCGCGACCGCAGCTACATTATAAAATCCGAGCCCCAATGTGGGAAACAACAAACAAGGACGAAGAATGAGAATGCTTGACAAAAGTATCCGAGACTCCGAGACCTTGAGGAAAAAAATCCGAGACTCCGAGACAGAAAATGCACCTGCCAAACGAGACTTTGAGACTTAAAACAAAAACTGCCGAGATTTCGAGACCGGACCAAAATTTTCCGAGACCCACGATTTTGAAGGTACCATTCGCCACCCCTTTGTGAGGATCTTTGCAAGGATCCTTTAAGATCCTCAAGAATTTATAAGGATCTTTCAAGGATCTTAATAAGATCCTTTGAAGGATCTTGCCAAGATCTTTGAAGATCTTGAAAGATCCTTGAAGATCTTTGCCAAGAATTTAAAGGATCTTTGATGATCTTGGCAAGATTATTGAGGATCTTGCAGGAATTTAAAAGATCCTCAAAGATCTTTATTAAGATCCTCATTAAAGTGCCCCTGCGATCAAATTTTTGATTTTCATTTTTTTTTACATTTTCGTGTACAATTAGACTTTCTTACTCATCTTGCCAAATTTCAATTCATTACGAACATCAGAAGTCATTTTATTTTAGCATTTATTTCCGAGAATTTACGTCCGCCATTAATCAACCTTGTTCCAAGGCTTGGTTGCAAATGGGAGAAAGTGACGTCAAAGACTCAAACATACCTCACGGGTTGAAATTATAATAACAATAAGTATTGAAAATCACGCGAAAAGCAACAAAAACTTTGGACTTGTTCTTCGTGCAATTTTCTATGCTGATTGTTATTATAATTTCAACCCGTGAGGTATGTTTGAGTCTTTGACGTCACTTTCTCCCATTCGCAACCAAGCCTTGGAACAAGGTTGATTAATGGCGGCCGTAAATTCTCGGAAATAAATGTTAAAATAAAATGACTTCTGATGTTTGTAATGGATTGAAATTTGGCAAGATGAGTAGGAAAGTCTAATTAAGTAGACGAAAATGTAAAAAAATGAAAATAAAAAATTTGATCATAGGGGCACTTTAAGATCCTCGCAGATCCTCATGCAGTTCTTTAAGGATCCTTAAAGATCCTTCAAAGTCTCTCACCAGGGATAAATAGATACTTTATTAGGCACAGAATTCATAAAGCTGATCGACACTTATTTACAATGAAGCTGTGCATCTAAAGTTAATCCATACAAATTAATAATAGGAGAAATTAAGAACAATAATACTAATTACAAACAGGTGTAAAGTAAACCTATAAAATTAAAAACACTAAAATTAAAAGGAATACTAATTACGAACTAGTAGTAATCATAGATTATAGTGCGTCTCCATATCCCGTGGCACCTCGTCTTGACCTAGTACCTCAGTTTCATGAATTAATTTAGCCACTGTTTAAAAGGGCTATGTCGCGAGATATGTCACGCAGGCAAAAACTTGGGGCCGACATCAAACAAATCATTCATGCTATCGCCGTGGGATCGGGCAAAATCCTGCCGTGCTGTGTACTCCGAAAGGTCTCAGATTTTTCCGACGTATAAATAGTATATTTGTCTTGATTTCATTTCGGTTATTTCTCCGATTCTGAAATCATACTCCTCAGTACATGTACTAATACCGGAACCGGAAATGAGAAATTTCCGAGAAAGCCTGAAAAGTGCTCCCGTGATAAACTTCTTGGACACCGCGCATGAAATCGACGTTTAAGTCACACAACATTCAACGTCAATTTCGCAGGATTTTTCGGATAAAATTACAACTACCAGTTGCAAGTAAGACACAAGACTATTGAATATAATTCCTTTATTAGCTAGACAAATTTTAGTCACAGAACTGCGAAATCTTTAGTCGCAAATGCGCCCGATACAGGCGCAATTTCGAGCACTGCAAAGTTATTAAATCTGCGTTCGCCCTGGCGCGGACGGTCAGTGAATTATTGCTACAAGACATACAGCGAATTGCACCGTACCGTAGAACATCGCGAAGAACGACGTCGGTATTTAGGTGAAAGCTTCCCCAATCAGGCAGAGAACCACAGCAAAATCAAGATATAACATTCAAAACATACCAGAACAGTAGCGAGGAAAATCGGATAACTTCATGCTTGATTCCAAAGAGACCCAACAACTTACTTGGTCCGGAGAAGAACCTTCGTCCAATTTTTCCACTGCGTACTTTTAGTAGGCATTGAAATATTGAGCCGTACGATTCCAAAATCGGGAAAATATCCGAAACTAAGTCAAGACAAATAGACTATTCACATGTGACATTTCGGAACCCCAGCTCCCCAGGATGATGCCTGATTTCCACGCGCTGGGAATGCTGGATACTATTGTGACGTTTCAACATGGCGCAGATTTGGTACCGACACTTTTCTCGATTCGTTCCGCTTAGACGACGCGCTAAGCATGCTGGATACTATTGTGACGTTTCAACATGGCACAGATTTGGTACCGACACTTTTCTCGATTCGTTCCGCCTAGCCGACAAGATTAGGAAGCGTCTCCTTCGTCGACGCAATAAGTTAGAGCGGTTTTCAATTGAGTAATGTGGTGATTGCTTTGGTTTTGCATTGCTACGCTTTGTGATTGGCTAAAAAATCTCGTGCCACTTTATTAACCAATCAGAGGTAAAACCAAAACCAATCGTGACTTGTCACACATGTTTTCCCATGCTTGGCGCTGGCTACATGTATTTGCTACAGTTCTGATTGGTTAATTGGATTGTCTGCGTCTGTTGTGATTAACCAGAGTAATTACTGAGTGATTACTTTGGTTTTGGTTTTATGACACTCAATTGAAAACTGCTCTATAATACGTAAGTATTACTGAAATCAAAATGTGTCTGACCAATAGTATGGTATAAAATGACCTCACTGAACTAGATCAGCATTTTGTAATAACATTTAGTCTATTATACAGTTTAGCAGCTGAATAGGTAAAAGACCTGTTGCCATTTTGTGTAGAATTTTGACATTTTAGCCATTATTCTGTTAACTTAGTTAACATTTCTTTGTTTTCATCACTTTTGGAGATTTTTTTCTTCATATTTCAAGACAATTAAGCAAGCTTAAAGCAAGCTCCTGGCCATGAAAAAGTGAAAAGACAATGTATATCAGCCAGGACAGTGTCTGTTTAAGCAAACTCGGTTATTTTATTGAAATCTCTCTGAAAGTACTTTTGCATGGTACCATTTGTTTTCCAATATTTTACAAAATGAAATTTGGGATTTTTCTTGAATATATATATATTTTTTTGCACTCTTGGGAGTTTGTTTGATGGTCGATCACTATGACTTGTTTTATTAGGTAAATTCATGTGACATGCATGACACTGCATATTTAAAGTGCGTCGCACCATGCCATGAGCACCCAACAAACTTTTTTTTACAAGTTTCCATGATATCACCAGGTAATTCTTATAATGATTTTTGTAACTGCGGATACGTGTGAAGCAATAAAGTGAATAAAATCTTTGTATTTGTAACTAACTAACGCCAAAGGATAGCATTCCATCATGCTCAACCTTGTGAGGGGGTGTGCCTGTCAATTGAATTTACGCTCTCTGATTGGTGAACTTGCAAAAAAGTTTGTTAGGTGTATTACACTGTAAATACACTGTTGGTTTTATGACACTCACTTGAAAACTGCTCTAAAATATATAAGTATTACTGAAATCTAGATGTGTCTGACCAATAGTTGGTATAAAAT
The DNA here is from genome assembly GCA_024195265.1 of Dendrophyllia cribrosa. Lineage (NCBI taxonomy): Eukaryota > Metazoa > Cnidaria > Anthozoa > Scleractinia > Dendrophylliidae > Dendrophyllia > Dendrophyllia cribrosa. The sequence continues at coordinate 25,727,881 of JAJLRJ010000010.1, forward strand.
GACCTCACTGAAGCAGAGCATTTTGTAATAACATTTAGTATATATTATACAGTTTAGCAGCTGAATAGGTAAAAGACCTGTTGCCATTTTGTGTAGAATTTTGACATTTTAGCCATTATTCTGTTAACTTAGTTAACATTTCTTTGTTTTCATCACTTTTGAAGATTTTTTTCTTCATATTTCAAGACAATTAAGCAAGCTTAAGGCAAGTTCCTGGCCATGAAAAAGTGAAAAAGACAATGTATATGTTGTGGTTCAATTTTATCCTTGGTTCAAATTTTATTTTCCTTCGTCTAAAACTCACCATCATACATTACCATAGCCAAAAACAAAGGAAAATAAAATTTGAACCAAGGATAAAATTGAACCACAACATATACAAGCCAGGACAGTGTCCATTTAAGCAAACTCTGTAATTTTATTGAAACCTCTTTGAAAGTACTTTTGCATGGTACCATTTGTTTTCCAATATTTTACAAAATGAAATTTGGGATTTTTCTTGAATATTTTTGTTTTTTTTTTGCACTCTTGGGAGTTAGTTTGATGGTTGATCATTATGACTTGTTTTGTAAGGTAAATTCATGTGAATGCATGACACTGCATATTTAAAGTATGACGCACTTTACCATGAGCACCCAACAAAATTTTTTTACAAGTTTCCACGATATCACCAGCTAATTCTTATAATGATTTTTGTAACTGCGGATACGCCTGAAGCAATAAAGTGAATAAAATCGTTGTATTTGTAACTAACTAAAGCAGGAGCCCATAATCCCGGAGCGTGCAACTTCCATACTGCCTCTGTGAAACGGCGTTTTTACAAGTAGGTGTATTTTTAGACAAGTCTTTTCTGCAAATTGGTTTCAAAAAGCCAATCACAAGCAATTGTGTAATTAATAACTATTTACATATTCACATAGCGACTGGAAATCAGACATTCACCACACAGGAATGTGAACATGTGAATAGTTATTAATTATGCAATTTCTTGTGATTGGCTTTCCGAAACCAATTCGCGGGAAAGGCTTATCTAACAATAAACCTACTTGTAAAAACGCCATTGCACGCATTTATGGTAGTTGCACGCTCCGGGTAATGGGCTCCTGACTAAAGCCAAAGGATAGCATTCCACCATGCTCAACTTTGTGAGGGGGTGTGCCTGTCAATTGAATTCACGCTCTCTGATTGGTGAACTTGCAAAACAGTTTGTTGGGTGCGTCACACTGTAAATACATTGTACGGTATATAAATCAAGTATTGATTTAAACTTTTTTTCTATTTCTAGCCTTGCAACACCTGTTCCAACAAATGTAAGTATATGCATATATGTTGTAGTTAACTTTTTATCTCAGGTAATTTTAATTTTTCCATTGTTTTTGGGTATGGTAATATATGCTAATGAATTTGAAACAAAGGAAAAACAAAAAATACCTGAAATAAAAAATTAACTACAACATATACACAGGCATCCCAAGCTCAAGATGAGTGCAGCACTTACAATAAAACCTATATTAAGCGGACACCCTTGGGACCCTCGCTAGTGTCCACATAATACAGGGTGTCCGCTTGATGCAGGTTTTGATACATTGCTCAATAATATAGTTAATATTTATTGACCCTCTCATATCTCCATGTTATTAATACCTACATGTACATGTACTGATTTCATTACATTTTAATTCATAAACCTAATTCCAACTGTTTGTATTGCACAGCACTGAATTACTTTTTACTGGAAAACACACTTTTAGAAGTGTCAGTTTGTCAGTCAGTCAGACAGTCTGTTAGTCAGTGATGCATTTTCTATCATTGGGCTCTTTTCCAATTAGCATTATTAATTAACTTAAATAAGTTACAATGGAAAACCAACCATTATCAGTAAGTTATGAAAAATTCTGACGCTTGGTTTAAATACATTTTTAGTGTTAGTGACAAGGATTCCTTTTTGATTTTCAGCTGACCCTAAAAAGATCAAACACATTGGAGTTGGAAGATGTTCAGGAGGATGTTAGTGAAGAAGTCGATATGGGTAAGAACAATGTTGTCTTTGTAAATGGTTTGAACCCAGGAGTATCATTAGTCTGTCAAGTGAGATCGTCTGGGTTAGTGTACAATGTAGCTCTGGAAAGAACTGTTGTTGTTGACAATAAGTGACGTTTTGACAACCTGAGGGAAAGTTATCTTCAACTAACCATGATGGTTTACAAGGAACACAACAGTTTTGCTTCTTATGGTATAAGGTGCGGGGGGGGGGGGGGGGGGGGGGGGGGGGGGGGTATTATAATTAAGCAAAATGTTCCTACACATGGATTAATGTCCATAAACCATACTCTGATTGATCAATGAAGTGTTATACATTCATGTTTACCCATAACTATGATTACTTTTTTTGTATGTACATTGTAAGTACTTGTTATATGCCCCCAAAGCTTGTGAGTACTGTACGTGAATTTGTGCCCAGATAAAAATCTGAAAAATGCACCATTACTGCGCCTTTCAATAACATGGGCAATTTGAAATTCAAATTTCCACCAAATTTTTGGTTGCGTTTTACACTGCCGTCAATCATCTTAGCTTACCCAGGGTTTTTGTTAAGGTTTGCGACAGCAGGTACCAAATTGTGAATAATTGGGACCACTGAATGGCGGTGTAGCCATGGCAGTGTAGCCGCCATTTATTGGCATGCAGTGGAAAATCAGGCATTTTAGGCGATTTCTGACAAATTTGGGTCTTTGCCTTAACTGCTATGAAAGAGACAACGTGTTTATACATTTATTTGTGCTGCTTCATAAAGCCTAAGTTTAGCATGATCATGAACTCGAAATGAGCTACACAATACAAAATATGGCATGCATAAATAAATAGCCAATAGGAACAAAATAAATCGCGATTCAGTTTTATTTCACTCGTAATAAAGATCAAATAGCCCATCAACTTTTATTAGTATATTTATTCAAATATTTTAGCACATTTTCCTAAAAAAAAATAGCCGGGACAAGAATAATTGAAATAGCCGAGTAAAGGTCCCGGTGTCCCGGCTCTAACAAAAACCCTGTTACCTCTCAGGAAACAGATCTTCACTTCAATGAGTTCAAAAGGTCACGTCCGTGCATTATTTTGTAAAGGTCGCATTACACAATGATAACAGATTTTTCCACTTGCTGTTGGCTTAAAGGCCCACCTTTACCCAAAAGACGTTGCGGTCGTTTGTTTTTGTTTTGAAATGCTCCATTGTTCATACGCGTGATCTGATTGGTTGCACGCATTCAAGCATGAATTTCGTGTTACAGGAAATTCAGCACAGAAAGTGATCACGGTGCGCACAGCATTTCGGGTGAAGGCGGGCCTTTAAATAGTGAAATAATTTAAGAGTACATGTAGATCTGAAATGGGTAGAAAAAAAAATCACATTTATTGATCTCAAAATGGGGCGAGGGCTTTGATAAGCAAAAGGTACATAAGACCAAAGGTTTTGAGAAGGTTTGGAGCCACATCCTCTCCCTTTCCCGGCATTTAAAAATAGAAAAATATCTAAATTAGTATAACCTACATGTGGCGTAACCCAGCTGACTCAGCCCTGGCATGACCAACCTTTATTTTATTTCAGATATTGGTCACATGCTCACACCTCCCGCGCCTCCGAGTTGCAAGTCTGCTGCGCATGTGTGCGCACGTCATGGAAGAGAACGTAGGAAAGTCCTGGAGGATAAACCGGTCAAGCCGGTTAGATCCATCCACCCCAAACTAGTCAAACCAGTCCGACAAGCCAGAGAAAAGCTTGAAGCTGTAGAGAGCAAAGATTTTCAACCACAGCCTGGAAGAAAATCGGAAATATTGGTAAGTGGAAGCGTTAAAATATCGCGATTTAAAAGAAAAAAAAACGCATTACTAGGGACAAAATTAATTGTTCTTCAGTTGTGTTCCAGTTGTCACAGACAACCAAAATAATGCTCGGGCAACCAACTCACACTGAGTGGTTTCCATGTGCAACTTGATCTGGCATGGCACTAATTAACAACTATTCACCGAAGTGGAGGTTCGCGGCGAGGTAAATTTCCACCATTGGCCACTGACACTGAGTATATACTAAAACAGTGAGATAATATAGCATGAAAATGATGATTTTCAACTCATTTATTCCTGTCAACAATTACAATTTTCGCGCGCAAATTGCTTGGAGGTAAATAGCACTTGCTATCCCGAGTTTCGGTAGCTAATCGGAGCGCACCAACAACGCTATCCACTGTTTTAATATATACTAATCCCAGTTATCACAAGGTTTGTTTAAGAGCAGTTTTTAATTTAGTGTACATTTGTATAAAACCAAAACCAAAGTAATTGCTCTAGCCAATCACAACAGACGCAGACAATCCAATGAACCAATCAGAACTCGGGAAAACGCGTGCGATTAGGTCATGATTGATCTTGATGTTACTTCTCATAGCTTGATAAAGTGGCGCGAGATTGTATAATCAATCACAAAGCGTAGCAACGCAAAACCGAAGCAACTCAATTGAAACCCGCTCTAATGAGGGATTGTATACTAAAGGAATAAAAATTAGACTGCTAGCAGTCTCTCTCTGGATGGTCTAGCGGGCGTGCAAAATACGCGATCGGCGATCAACCAAGCGAGCGAAAGTATTGCGAGCCGAGGGGCGCTGGGGAAAAGGCGGGAAAGAGGGACGTCCCTTTTTCTCCCGCGTCTTCCCCAGCTTCCTCTCGGCTCGTTCGCTCGCTCCAGTCTCGCCGACTCGCCGAGCTTGTTTTCGTGATCAGCTCGCCCGCTTGACTGACTGAAAATGAACAGCTAGCAGTCTAAAAGATACAGTATAGTCAGGTTTTCATCACTGAATACACTGATGTTTCCTGGCTTTATCAGGGACAAGGGGCTGGGCAATCAGTACGTTCTCGGGGTAACCACACCAACAAATGGGTCAAGGACAACCAGACACGCTTTTCAATCGAATCAAAAGCACGTGCTGGAGAAGGCGTATACTCTCGCAGGCTTTCAAATCGACGCGCTTGGGTATCCTGTTCCAAACGTTAAGATTGTGGAGCGGGGGAAACGAGAGAAGATTGGGGAGGGGGGGTGAGGCGTTTACACGGTCTTCTTTTGATAGCAACGTTATTAAAACCGCATCGAAAGCGATACAGGTATGAATGAAACCGTGTAAACGCCATCTACAAAGACCAAAGACGACAGAATCTGATGGAAAAATCCATCCCACTGATAATCTTCTCACATGAAAATTAAGACGGCAGGACGGTAGAACTTACTTAAAATCATGAATAAACTTTGCGTGCGTGCGTGCAGACGTCTCCTATCCCCTTCTCGGGTCAGTCCGATGAAGGAAGCAGAAGTCTGCTTTCAAGCTAGAGAAAAACTACATTGAATTTGCATTTTCATTTAGACACGAGAATATGTATGGATAGATTTGATAAGAGAAATTCGTCCATCACCGAATTCATATATGGCGAGTTTTTTTTCTCTTGAAACGAATTTCCTCGCCTGCTGGAACGAAATACATGAATTTGGGACTTATGTACTGAACTTCAACATCCACTTCCCGGGCAGTCCTCAGACAGTTCCCAGGCAATACCTGGGCAATCCCCGGGTATTTGAACTTTTGACATTTTGATTCAAATTCCCTTCCCCCTGGCCGAAAATATTATTCAAATATCTATCCTACTCTTTTAGCGACGTCTAGTAAAAGCATCCCTTCTTTAAGGAGACACGGAAAGAAAGTTGCCACGAAATTTATCGTAGCATTGAGTGTTCCTCTGCACACTCAGTTTTTAACCTATTCAAGGGTCATATTATATGAAGCGATCAAATGCCGCTTACCCAAGGAAATAGTCAGTAGTTTCGTCACTTTGTTCAAGATTTTTCAGTGCGACTTCTTTGTTGATCAGCAGCCAGTTCGTTGAAAAAGGAAAAGGATTGAGACGAATCGTTGGTTAAATAGTTTTTTATTCCCTGACTTTCATGAAACTGTTAGCTAATACGTTTATTTAGCTGCCCTTTAAAGGAGACGGGAAGCATATCGGGGTCAAATTGCGCGTTAATTTCCTTCAAGGAAACCAAGAAACACTAAAAATGAAATTAAGACAACTTGAATCTCCCCACTAAGGAGAGTGACCGCTTAGAGAACTTAGGCTGTAATCAAATGTCCTAGGGTTGTCCGGGGTGGGTGGCGAGGGGGGGAGATGTTGAAGTTTCAATTTGATCAGTGACTTAAGGACTTAACTATACTGCATTATTTCCTGTTGTTGCAGCCTGCAGCAGAATCCGCATATTATCAACAAGAAGTTGCCAAGGAAATGACTCATGACCAATCGACAGGTAATTAGTACGGATTCCTTAAGTCGAATAACAATAATTGCCCACTTTTATAGATGTTACACGATTTGGAGAAACAATTATTTATATCAGTATTTAACGAAGAGCGATTCTGTTCAAAGTAAATCGATCGAATTTGAGTTTCACGCTTGGAAAAGGACTCAAACCTGTGTATTCAGCATGAACACGGTTTTGTGGTACGGATCGGGTAAGCAATTTATTTTCTCCAGCTTCAGCTGTCGAACCTCTCGCTATCTGAAAATGAGGTCTGTTACCACTGGATACTCAGAGTATCAATTAGTTACTGGTATTACCGACTATCTCAAACCACTCGCTATTGAACCCTTTTCCTGTTGAACAGCAATCTCTCTTCCTCAAACAAATTGTTTTTTGAGTCTTCGAAATAGCGGAAGTGCTTCTTTGTTTTGTTCAACGTAGGCCTAGCCCTTTACCTCTTCAGAAGGGCTCTTTTTTCTTGAAATTACCGAGGTTTCCGATACGCTTTAAGGTTTACAAAAATTTAACTGCATGAAATTATACTGTAGAATTTCGAAAGTAACGCTCCCCTGAAAGTAACGTTTATTTTGAGACCTTGCTAGCAATTCGATTCCGAAAGTAACGTTCAGTTAATTTTGAGACCTTGCTAGCAATTCGCTCCCGAAAGTAATGTTAATTTTGAAACTTTGCTGGCAATTTGCTTCCGAAAGTAATGTTAATTTTGAGACTTTGCTGGCAATTTGCTTCCGAAAGTAATGTTAATTTTGAGACTTTGCTAGCAATTCGCTCCCGAAAGTAACGTTAATTTTGAGACTTTGCAAGCAACTCCCGAAAGTAATGGACTTGCCGAACGGAAGAGAAAAACTATATTCCCGCAAAAGCAACCCCGATACAACACTGGCTTAGAATTCTAGTGTTGGCTACCGTTGTACGGTACGTTAGAAATTATGCCATATTCAGTCCTTTCTTATTTTGCGGTCCTTTCAATTTTGCGGTCATACTTAACTTGTTCGATAAGTTTCTTGGAATAGATAGTTCGAGTATTTTAGTAGTCCGCCGAATGTAACTGCGACCCGAAAGTAGCTGCTATCTGAAAATTGCTACTGATATCCAAAGGCCGGAACGGGGCCGGTACTTTCGAAATTTTGCGCCTAAAAAGAAATGCAATCATTACTGTTTTGTGATCATCTGTAAATGCAATAGCTAAAGAGAGCCAAAGAAAAAGATTTAACAGTCTCTAATGCCGTTTATACTTTCGGGAATGTCGTTACTAAGCGATTTGCTAGCAAGGTCTCAAAATTGACCTTACTTTCGTAGGGCCTTTCGGAATTCTACGCGCAGAGCGGCGTGTATCGCGTCTCCTCGCGGGAGACGATTTTCGCGCGCACTTGCGTGATTCCCCCCTTGACTATCCCTGAGAGGTATGACTGATGGACCACTAAGACTCGCGCTTACAACGTTTATGCTAACGGTCCCAGCTCTATTCTCCAAGGCACGGTAGTTTAAATATCGGATAGCGTGCCATTGGATAAATCCTGACGAAGACATTGTATCATTTGATTAAAGATCATTAAAGTTAATTACTTTTATTTCAGATATTGGTCCACTGTTAAGCCACGTGACTCCAGGTCGCGCAAAAAGGCAAGATTCTTCACGATCAAGGCAACGTTTAGAAAGAGAGCGCACCATTGAACCGGCTAAACCTGCTGTTCCGGGCGGAGAACCAATCACACTGGATTTGGCCAGGGTAAGGCAAAATCCTCGTTTATTAATTCTCCAAGAAAGCTGATCATTTGCCCCACATTTTCGAGAATAACCTCCCAATGAAGGCATGGATTCAGCCATCCCTTTTGCCTGGTAGTAGGCACCTTAGTATAAAGTAGGGGAAGGGAGGGATTTCTATAAACCGGCGTCACTTTTCGAAGACTAAAGACGTTTTCCACTTACTAATATCCACAGAAATCTCGGGGCAGAGCGTCGGCACAGTGTCCAAAAAAAAAAAAAATAAATAAATAAGAACCCCAAGGCTATAAATCTTTAATTTTCTTTTTAAAACCCTCGCTCGCGACCTTCAGGTCGTTTGTTATTTCAATTCGCCTATCTTCTCCTCTTAGTTCACGGAAGGAAAAAAATCCCCAGACTGTTGGTGTTTGATTTAACCCTATTACTCCCAGAGTCAATAATGGAGACCTGTTGTGTACCGGTAGTTCTAACTTTTAAGTCATTTGACCATTCAAATGAAACCTCTTCAGCAGTACTTTTGCATGGTATAATTTGTTTTTCACTATTTAACAAAATGAAATTTGGGATTTTAGATTAATTTTTATCTTTGGCACTCTTGGGAATTTTAGGGTTAAATATTGTTTTTTCAGGCTCTGCGTATTCTGCTGTTTGGTACACCGTACACATCTTTCAATTCCGACTGGAGAAAACAGCACATCAACTTCTTTACGAACATGTCTTATGCCCTGAGCTTCTACAAGGTAATTAATGCAGTTTCTTGGCGTTGCGGATGTTGCAATCATCAAATGACTTAACACAAAAGATTCCAAATGCACCAAACAATGCACTGCCTATATTCGGGTTTCTGTAGCATGAAGCAACTAGGAGTATTTCTACTCCCAGCTGGATGGGATGCTAGTCCATAGCAAGGTTATCCCCAGCATTTTGTCGCCAGTACCCATTTATACACCTGGGTGGAGAGAGACAATGTGGAGAAAAGTTTCTTTTCTAAGGAAACAACACGATGGCCGAGACCAGGCCGAGAACCACGGTCAAGCCCCAATCATACCGTTCAGAAGGACGTCGGATACCTTATTGAGACTTATATAACGGAGTAACTGGTTAGCTTTCAGTTGAGGTTAGGGGTAGCAGTTTATATAGTTAAATTTAGGACTAAGCAACCCGAGAAGTTAGGTGGTACAGTGGTACGGTGGGCTATGTAAGCCTAAGCCTAGCTGAGGTCACAGGTTCAATCCTGAGTGGGGATTTTAGATTTTCTTTTTTACACTTGAAAATGAAAATAAAATTCTAAGTGTCGACATTACGTTATATAAGTCTCAATAAGGTGTGCGACGTCCTTCTGGACGGTATGATTTAGGCACAACCGAGAACCACCGACCTTTGGATCTAAAGGCCAACACACTTAACACCACGCCACCGCGCCTCCGCACGTGTCAGTATGGAATTCAGGACTATTGCGCCGGCGTCTCTTCGCTCAAAATCATTTGTTTGTAATGACTTTTCATTGATTGTCTGCCTTGTTACTGTTCCTTAGGCGGGTCCTGACGGGGTAATGGCGTGTTTGCAGGGATTCCTCTTGAGGCATTTATTGTACGACCAGCCGACCTTGGATCATGTGAAAAGGTAATCAGGTCGGCGATTATTTTCGTTCGGTCACCTCATTTATTACGGTCAGTTCACGCGTTAAAATGATGGAAATTATACCGTCAACGTATAGTTGAGTTAATTACGGCGATATGCAGACGATCGGATACCCTGGGTACCAGAGGTTCTCTCACGGCACGCTTTCGTGAGACGTCGGGGCCGGCCGAAGACCGACCGACCGACCTACCTACCGGTCGAAGGCGACCAAAATTATAAGAGGCATGAGAGGCCTGTTATATGAGAGATTACAGCGCGAGAAAAGCCTCTGGCACCCAGGGTAGCGATCGGCTATCTCTCGCATTTTCTTTTATCGCTGTTTTTGACGGGTTCCTTCCATTACAAGGGCGAGGAAAACATTGCGTATTTGTTCCCGTATAAACACTTTGTAGGCAGTTTACTAAAGCTAGACCACTAGTTGTAAACAGAGTGTACATGTGCATATGAATAAGCAGTCGTTGCCGTTTTTCTTTGCAGTATGCTGTCGCCCATGTCGTCAGACCGACAGAAAGCTTTGATTACAGCTGTGACAAAAATGCTGTGGCAGGCTGGAGGTCAAAAGCAAGCTACAGTGGCACTGTGAGTTCGCATGCAAACACATCGTTTTTTTCTGATTCGGTCTTGGCATGTGCACACGACGCGAAAGCGTGATCTGATTACTTAGAACGGCTTTCAGTTGAGTCTTATAACAAAAACCAAAGTAATCATTTTGGCTAACCACAAAGGACGCAGACAATCTAACAAACCAGTCGGAACGTACGCGTTTGCCCGAGCTTGGCGCCAGCTACATGTATTATCTTCGATGTCTGATTGGTTCATTGGATTGTCCGCTTCTGTTGTGATTGGCCAGAGTAATTACTTTAGTTTTGGTTTTACGACACTCAAGTGAAAATGGTCTAAGCGTAAAAAGAGTAAGTTACAGGTGACTGGTAAGTAAACATCGGCGCTAATGTGCTGAACTTCGATTGTAGGCCTTGTGGCGAGTGTAACTGGATAACAATGGAGAATTACAGAGAGGACCAGCTGACAGAAAAGGTAAATTAACAAGAATATTTGTTACGCTCTTTTGCCGCATCTAAATATTGATTCTTTCCTTCGAGAAACAGTCACAGCAGTCGTACTTTTAATATAAACGGTGCCCGATAGACTGTTAAATATAATTATGTTTGTGATTTAGTCAGCTCAAGAGCTGGTACAACTGCATGCTCTAACGAATCAAGGCTCACATGACGTACAGCCGGCCATATTGGAGTGCTGAACAATAGGAAATGTTTGAATAAGAAAAGAGCTAAAGTCCCATAGGATTCGTTTAGGACACCAATATGGCCGCCATTTCATTGTTTTGGGACACCAATATGGCCGCCGTGACGTCACGTGCAAACGCTCCATAGACTGGCTTTTTAAAACCGATCTACAGCAAAGCCAAACTGGATCAATCGTGGCTACCCCCCTCTCATGCACTTTCCCGCGCCTTTAACCGGTTGCACATTTTTCTTCCCGCTCTGATTGGTTCCTTGCGTTGTTTTGTGATTGGCCAAATATGACTTCTTTGGTTTTGGTTTTACGACAACACACTGCACAGAACTTGAAAGCCACCGATATCAGTAATGGACTATAATACAGTAGACACCCTCGGGAAACAGCCGACTGAACGTGTCCGCAACTGCAGCTGCTTGCTCACGGAAATGATTCTCATAAGAATAGAATTCAAACGAGGTTTTGTCAAGGCGGCCATAAGTAGAGCTGTCCGCTCACGAGAGTGTCCGCTAAGAGCTTTGACTGTACTGACAATTAGACGACTGTTTTGCTTGTTTTTCCTCGTAGCTTTACCTGTTTCGATTCACTGATTTAGCCGACCTCGAAAGATTTATCAAGAAGCAGTTATCTTTTGTAAGTACAAATATTAAATATACCTGATGACTAGAAATATTGTAAGGTGACAACAAACTGGTAGCATTGAGTATTATCAGAAACCCATAAGTGGGTTGAAACTTGTAACGCGCATTTACTGCTTCCGAATATTCATTTTTTTGCTTAGTACCATATTTGAAAACCCCTCGGTCCCTCGAGATTAGAAGCAAGTTGTTCTAGCGAATTGATTGGTTAATATTTTTATCTTGATTTTCCAAATATGGCTGTAACAACTTCTTAGCAAATTGAATAATCGGAAGCTTGTTTTGAAGCGTACAAGAGACAGCTGCACGTTTCAACTCACTGTATGGGTTTCTGTTATTATGAAGAGCACGCCTTCGAATTCTAAGATTTATTCAAGATTAATTCTAGTATAAAATACAGTATGCTTACTGGCGTCACAAGGCCGTTATTATTTCCCGCTATTTAAGCGTATTTTTCTTTCGCCCAGGTTTTTAAATCGTGAATGGACGAAGCGTTAAAACGAGTTGTAGCATTTAGGGTGAAATTTCATTCGGTCTGTCGATCAGCTGTTTACAGTTGAGCCCGCGATATGTTATGGTCACCTGCCTTACCCATGGAGACGACATTGGTGGCAGGGGAGGGTGGGGAGTTGGACGCAGGGGGTTGGGGGTCGGTGAACCAAAACGTCTATGAGAGGGGAGGGTCTGAAGGTGTGCAAAATCACTTATTTAGAGCGTTTCGTATTCACGAGCTGGCTCATATATAGGAGCCTTTATTTCTTAATTCCATTCGCTTTGTGAAATGAAAAAGTGAACGGCTATGGTTATTGGGAATAGTTATTTTGACTTCGAAACTAATGACGTCTGTAGATCTTGTTTGTATGACCAGTTTCTTTTGATAATCATAGTCTTATTCCTGATTCAATGTTTCTTTTTTACGATTATTTTTTAGTTTGAAAGCACAAACGGGAATGGTTGCATTTTGCTTTTATATTCAGTAATTTTGTCAAGAACAGTAGAAAGGTAAGCGTCTAAATAATGCTCATATTATTATGAATGTTTTTAGTGTTTATTTGGCCCTGTTTACTTATTCGTATTCCTTGATCAATTTCTTCCTTAAACTGAAAAACAATATCAACCTAGGGCCAAACATAAGTGTTAGACTTACACATCTCATGTTGTCTTCATGTGAGGTATTACCGAGCATTATCTATGTTACAGCTGTATTCTGTATCACAGAGTATTATCTATGTTACAGCTGTCCACGGCTGTTAACACTTTGGCCCACTCCCCCCTTGCAAGCATACCTACCTATATATGTGCTGGTATTTATGCCAGAGACAATCCCGATTGATTGGTGTGTAAGATAGAAAAAACCACAGCAACAAACCGATGGGGAGTGCCGGATATTTTGCAGACCTGGATCAGTAAATCAGTATTTCAGAAACATTAAAATACACCGACTGATCCAAAGGCAACGCGAAGAAACAGCCCCCGAAAACGGATTGTCTTGCAAACTGAAATATCGGGCAAATTTGTAACATATATTCAAGTTCATTGTCTTCCCTTTGTTGGGATCAGTCTGCCGTTTATTTTAATTATTGTATCTCAAAAAATCGAAACTTGGCTACTGACGTTCTCTTAGAATGCGTAGAAATACACTAAACGTATTTTTGTTGTACTTTTTACAGAGTGATAGAGGATCTTGGTGACCCTCACGCTACTCTGATGGGGCTTCATGACTCGTGCACACAGGTAGGAAAGTTCAGCCTTCTAGTAGAAATTCGCCTGTCATTCAACGTCCGCCGTACTTAGAGGGTTTGAAGTCCCCGCGAAGGTTACAGAGAATTCTGCTATAACACAGCCTAGTATTGGCCTAGTATTGCCCTAGTATTGGCCTGGTATTGGCTTGGTATTGGCACGGTATTGGCCATTACATAAATCAGCCTATTGCCGTAGTCCTAGCCTTGCGTCCAGTTTCGTTTTGTTACATCATCTCTACATTAGAGATCTCAGTGGCAAAACCGAACCAGTTTGTTTTATTTACACGTTGTGTGGACCTCTGAGTTTTCCCGCGCTTGGCGCCAGCTACGTGTATTTGCTTTGAGTTCTGATTAATTCATTGGATTGTCAGCCTCTGTAGTGATTGGCCAGGGTGATTACGTTTGTTTTAGTTTCACGCAATTTATTGAAAACCGCTCTATTGCTTTTCAATACTCAATTAAAGTGCACATAAAGTGAGATTTCACTACCATTTTTTTTCGGTAATCTGAAAATAGGTGTTTTAAGAATTATTTTGATGGGTAAATAAGTCACTTGAAGTGGCGAGAACATATTTTAACAAGCAACGCAAGTTGGGCGTATTAGACAAGGACCTGGGTTCTAGTAACGTCATAAGTGTGTTTACAACTGAGCGTGTCACTCGTTTTACAGTGGAGTTTTGGCAACTTGTGGAAGAATTATTTCGATTAAATATGGCTTAAAGCAACGCGTATTTTAGCCCCGAGTTCGTCCCCTTCTCCGTTATGTTTTGTTGTGATCGAACACACGAAAGACATCACAAATACCTTTTTGGCCTTGAGAAAAACGAGAAAAAGAGAAAAACGATTGAAAATGAGATAAAGGTAATGTAAACAACATAAAACCCTAAAACAAAACGTAGTGAAATTTCACTTCATGTGCACTTTAAAAATCATTATTGTACTATTTGTTAACGCAGGCGATGGTTAACCTGCTGCTCACTGGTAGAGCTGCCGCGAACGTATTCAACGGTGATATCAAGTACAACAAAAATGGACGAAAGATGGTAAGAGAAGAAAGTCTGTTTTATTTGTAAAATGGTTAAAGGCTCAACGTTTGCGATGAGTGGCTCACACTTTCGGCTTTTAGCTCCGGGTTTAATGGCGAATTTAGGGGAGTGGCCTGGAGCCTACCACCCCCTGCCCCGTCCCCCATTATTCACTCCCTCTCCCCCACCCCCCTTACGATGGAGTCTAGATACACCAGTTGGGTTGTCAGTAAGCTACACCCTGGATGAAAGATGGGATGGTGGTCCATTGAAAGATTACCTTTATCTTATTGATGGTGCGTTTTCCTAACAATTCGATGGTCGGCTATAACTTTATGCGTCGAACTCAAGGTTTAGACTTGACAGTTGAAGCTGCAATTGGCGTCCTAAGTAGTTCAGGCACTTTTCATTAGGACATTGCACCGATATTCAATTTGTCAGTCATATAAATGGGTGTAAATTGCATGAATTTTTGGTACAGCTGGGACTAATATGCAAGCAGATGATCAGTAACCGTATTTTTACCATCCACAGTCTCGTCCGTTGAATGGTATCAAAGATCGTAGTGAAGTTGGATTCTTATCCCTTGAAGAACACCGCGATCCCAAATCGTTTCAGGTAATAAGAAAACTTTAAACATTTAAATCTTGCACGACGCTCTTTCGTTTGTATGTGGTAACCATTGAGACACTGTACCGGTGCATACATAACGTAACATGCTCTTCTCTTTATTACCCGCTGACCAGGTTGGCAGCATGCTCAAGACACCTAAGTTTCCAGTCTGGGTTGTGAAAACAGGCGAACGTTTCGGAGTGATGTTCTCACTTAACAAGGACCTCGTCAATGATTGGTTGGTTGTGTTTACGTGTCATTTCTAAATTACAATACAATACAATACAATACAGTACATTATCATATGACCCGTACGGCCCTGCGAACCTTTTCTTTGCAAAACCATTGATGAAAGTCCCGTATGAGGGCCGTACGCATTTGCGCGAGCGGGGCCGGAAAAAGCCGTACGGCCCTACTACAAAAGCGGACGGCCTCGCGCGTTAAGATTTCAAGTAATTTTGCCTCCAATTTGGTCATATGATAAAATACTTATTGACTAAGTTAGGTCGGGCCTGATGGGAAAATATTTGGCTCTCGGTCATGGCGCACGGACCTCGCTGCGCTCGGTCCGTACGCCATGACCTCGAGCCAAATATTTTTTCCATCCGGCCCGACCTAACTTAGTCAATAAGTATTTTATCATATGACCAAATGAACCACTGTAAAAAGCATCATCAGGCAAGAAAAATCATTAATAAATTACCAACTAATGCTAATATCAAACTTATACAAAATCTAGTTAAAACAATGCTAATAAAAATCTAGTTCTTAGTCTTGAGGCCCTAAAGGTCTTGAACCACGGAATGCTAAAGTGTGACGTCGCAAATTTGTGAAATTATGGGATATGACGCGACATTCAGAAAGAGCATCATGAAAAATGGTCGTGACTAGAATGGATACTCCAAAATCAGGTTGGACAACCTCGGCACTTATGAGAATTATATAACGTAATGTCGACACTTAGAATTTATTTTCAATAAATTTTTAAGTGTAAAAAAGAAAATCTAAAATCCCCACTCAGGATTGAACCTGTGACCTCAGCTAGGATTAGGATTACATAGAGACTTTTGTTCTGGGGCCATCGTAGCTTGATAAGAAATAGAACACAAACCGCGGTGATAAACATATTGAACTTATTCATTTTTTATAAAACTTGACGTTTCGTATGCTACTACATACATTTTCAAAAGTGACCGTTACAGTGTTGAAAACTATACTTATATAGTATTGAAAAGAGACTGGGACCGAGATTAAGTACAAAACTTAACAGTTGATCTATAAAAAGAAACAGCTAATTAATAAAGCATCAGCTTCTCGCTACTGACGTTTGCATTAAAAGCTGGCTTCAGTTCTTGTATAAACAATGTTTCTTTGATTTTACAGTGGAAATCAGTTTTGCCCGACGCTAAGATATCAAAATGATCCCACTTGATGTTATGTCCAGTGGTGTTGACATGGTCAGCAATGGCTGATGTGTGGTCATGCTTAGCGAGGGCCTTAAAATGCTCAGTTTTTCTATCATGAAGCCGTCGTTTAGTTTTACTAATGTAAAAGGTCCCAGTCCCTTTTCAATACTATATAAGTATAGTTTTCAACACTGTAACGGTCACTTTTGAAAATGTATGTAGTAGCATACGAAACGTCAAGTTTTATAAAAAATGAATAAGTTCAATATGTTTATCACCGCGGTTTGTGTTCTATTTCTTATCAAGCTAGGATTACATAGCCTACCGTACCAGAGTACCACCTAGCTTCTTGGGTTGTTTAGGCCTAAATTTAACTGTATAAACTGCCAACCCCAACCTCAACTGAAAGCTAACCAGTTACTCCGTTATATAAGTCTAAATAAGGCGTCCGAGGTGGTCCAACCTGATTTTGGAGTATCCATTCTAGTCACCACCCATGAAAAATATCGCTTCCTAAAAATCAGCATCCTATTGCAATTTAAGGGTGAGATATATGCACTTCTACGCTCTGATGACTCCATACAAACTCTTCTAATTTTGCCTCAGTTTCAAACGTTTGGAACTGAGGCAAAATTACAATTCCAAATATCTCATCAAATCCCATAATTTCACACATTTAGTTTTTTTTACGTCATTACTTTAGGACTCACTGAGTAGCGATACGGTTTCTTTTTTCTTTCCTTTGGCAGGAGGCTGGAGAGAAGATTTGAATTATTTTATTGCACTGGATCAGTTAAGCGAAACACTACGGCGGACGAGTGTATATTTATTGTTGGTAGGACAACTCGTTTATTCTTTGTCTAAATAGCACAAACTGGCATTCGTCTTACATTGCTGTGCCGTGCCGTTACTACTTGACAAAGTGTTGCATAGGATTTTAACCCTGTTTAATCCCCAATAGTGCACAAAGTCAAATCAAGAAAAAATACCGAAGTTCATTTTGTAAAAAACTAAAAAACCAATAGTACCAGAGGCAAGAACTGCTCAGTAGCTTTTATTCGAATGGTCACACTGTCTGATTTTATCTACAGACCCAAAAGTTAGAACACCCTTGCACAGCATAATAACTAGAACCACAGGAAGGTACTGCTCAATAGCTTTCATTTGAATGGTCACACTTTAGGATTTCATCCACAAACTCAAACTTAGGATCACCTTGTACAGCATAATAAACAGTACCACAGGAAAGTACTGCTCAACAGGTTTCATATGGTCACAATTTAGGATTTCATCCACAAACTCAAACTTAAAATCACCTTGTACAACATAATAAACAGTACCACAGGAAAGTACTGCTCAGTAGCTTTCATTTGAATGGTCACACTTTAGGATTTCATCCACAGACTCAAAAGTTAGAACCACCTTGTACAACATAATAAACAGTACCACAGGAAAGTACTGCTCAGTAGCTTTCATTTGCATGGTCACACTTTATGAGGATTTCATCCACAGCCTCAAAAGTTTGAACCACCTTGTACAACATAATAAACAGTACCACAGGAAAGTACTGCTCATAGTAGCTTTCATTTGCATGGTTACACTTTAGGATTTCATCCACAGACTCAAAACTTAGAACCACCTTGTACAGCATAATAAACAGCACCACAGGAAAGTACTGCTCAGTAGCTTTCATTTGCATGGTCACACTTTATGAGGATTTCATCCACAGACTCAAAAGTTAGAACCACCTTGTACAGCATAATAAACAGTACCACAGGAAAGTACTGCTCAGTAGTGTTCATTTGAACGGTCAAACTTTAGGATTTAATCCACAAACTGACTCTGTTTAATTCTGGTAGTGAAAGGGTTTTTAAAAAATTTGTATTGGTATGTGGACTTTACCTTTAAGTTATTTCTTTCCGTGGGTTACGCTAACCTTTGCATTCTTTCCCCTTAGACACAAGAGACGTATTCAACCCTTATGACGTGTTTGGCGAGGAACCAACTGATGCGGAAAACTGTATAAGAACGAAGTGAGTTCAAAAGTTTATTTTTGACCATTTTAAATTAATTGAAAGCTATTTTAAGGGTAAAAATTAAACACTTCTAACGCCCTGCTATTTCTCTGCTCACAGTCATTTGTCGTATAAGATTGTGGAGCGATTACGTGACTGGCAAAGCGACGGCGCGAGCACAATGCGGTTTAACCCAAGAATGCCAAATATCAGAGTTCAAGAAAAATCCCAAATTTAATTTTGTAAAATGTTGAAAAACAAATGGTACCATGCAAAAGTACTGGCGAAAAGGTTTCATTTGAATGGTCACACCATAAGATTTCGTCCACAGACTCAAAAGTTAGAACAAACGGTACCATGCAAAAGTACTGCCGAAGAGGTTTCATTTGAATGGTCACACCATAGGATTTCATCAACAGACTCAAAAGTTAGAACAAATGGTACCATGCCAAAGTACTGCCGAAGAGGTTTCATTTGAATGGTCACACCATAGGATTTCATCCACAGACCCAAAAGTTAGAACAAATGGTACCATGCAAAAGTACTGCCGAAGAGGTTTCATTTGAATGGTCACACCATGGGATTTCATCCACAGACTCAAAAGTTAGAACTACACTACATGTCTCCATAATTGTCTCTGGGAGTGAAAGGGTTAATTAACATGTCATAAATTGTAGTGAATGAAACAATATTATAACATAGCTAGCAGAGCCGCGCAATCAAATTCAGTATACGTAAGAGTGCTCAAAATCCCGATAGTGCACGCTGATAGCGTCACGCTGATAGCGTGAGCAAATCGCTTCGCCAGAATTCGCGTCGGATTTGATACACAATTCCACCGGCTATGTATAAAACAATTGGTTCATGCTTTTAGCTGTGCACTATCGAGTTATGGAGCACGTGGGAAGTTTGGAGAGCACTCAAGAAGCTAGAGTTGCCCTCGGCTATCGCCTCGGGCAACTCTTACGCTTCTTTCGTGCTCTGCAAACTTCCCACGTGCTCCATAACTCGATAGTGCACGCTAAAGCATGAAACAATTGTTAAACAGAGCGTTTTCCATGTCATTCTTTCTCTTCATAGGTGGCCAGGAGCAGTGATTGAGCTAAAAGAAGGAAAGAGCTGACAAACAGAGATAGTCTGGGAACGAATTTTTTTTTCGAGATTTTTCGAAGTACGCGTGCTACTTTACGATTAGACAGAGTTAGACAATTTGGAAAAGCACTGTCAACAAAAGACTGCAGGTACCAGCTGCTTGGCGTGACTTCACATGAACTGGTTTTCAGTACTTAGTTAATTTGATAACTGAAAGGAAATCCGTGATCAATTTTCGGAGTTTTCCATTGTAGCCTAGCTATAGTAATGGCCAACAAAAAAACTAACAAGGTAGTTATTGTAGCTCAGTAGACCATCAAGCAGACGACTTATCCGGGGTACCCTTGGGAGGGGTACCCCCCTGGGGCATATCAGCCTGTTGGCAAATATAAATTTGAAACAAGTCAGTTTGAATCAGTTGTGCGAAAAACTGCTTGAATATCTTCTCTCTTTTACTCCGTGCAGTTGTGCGGCTATAACGTTTAAGCCTGTGTTTTAAAAGTGTGACCACGGCCTGGTGCTGCTCAGCGGTGCTTTCCAGTGCTACTGTTTATTATACTGTACAAGGTGTTTCTAAATTTGAGTCTTCGAACGAAAATCCTGACTCTTATGAGCAATACTTTCTTGTGCTGCTGTTTATTATGCTGTAACAAGGTGGTTCTAAAATTTGAGTCTTTGGATGAAATCCTACAGTGTGACCATTCAAATGAAAGCTGTTGAGCGGTACGTTCCTGTGGTGCTGTTTATTCTGCTGTACAAGGTGGCTCTAACTTCTGAGTTATGCAAAGTGTGACATTTAAATCAAAGCTGAGAAGCAGTACTTTCCTGTGGTGCTTGATATCTCGCAAAATCAAATTTGGTTTTTGCTATTGAGTGCTCGTACATCTCTCAAATATTCCATTCCTTTAGAATGGAATATTGCAACCGGGTGGGGCAGTACGCAGCTCTTACAAGATCTTCTCTGATTTGCTGAGAAAACAAAAGAACAAACAACACAACAATGGACCCTGAAAACAATAGAGCTGCGTGATACCCAGGTCCAATGAAATTAGAGGTTCTAAAGAGCTGCGTGGTATCTGTTTCCTCAGATGTCGATTTGTCTGGGACGTAGCACTGAGGTGGCGACAAAAGTCGTTTCTTTATAGTATAGCGGTTATAAAATAACGTTAGAATAGACACATGATTTTCACATGTGGCGGCACGTAAAACCCACGAGGTTGAAATTGGTGAATTGAGTGTGATTATTTTATTTATGGTGTTCGAGTAAACATATCAAGGACACCGGTAAAGGAAGACAGAAAAAGAAGTTTTCAGTCACTTAACTGATTAATGTTTGACAACATGTTGACATCTTTATGGTGGTTTAACGTAACTCAACTAAGCCAATTAAGGCTTTTATTACACGTTTTTGTTAGCCTTTTCAGCGCTAACAGTTGAAACAGCTGACGAGTAGAAACTTGTATAAACGTTAAACAAAATTATGTGGACAAGGACAGATGCGGGCTTCTAATATAAAATGAGGCACCTGTGGAATCGTCTTTGAAGTCTGCAAGGTCTCTTCTCTCAACTGACAAAGCCAATCAAGGCTTTAGTTATGTTTTTGGTTATGCATCAATCAATTCCGACTGTGCCCGTCCCTCCCTGGTCATTAGTTGGCCATTTGCTCACGTTCGAATCTCGGGGGTCGTGCATTAGCTTACCCCCAGTGTACCCCAAGGCATTTGGCATTCTCGTGTTTTCGAGCTGTAAGATCCTAGCTCCATTTTTACGGAAAATTTGTTGCAGTCTTGCTTTAATGGGTCCCTAGAGAAAAACGGAGGGAAAACACTTCTCTGTTGAATTAGTTTGCCTTAAAATAACTTTTGGATGAGTCTAGATTCGAAGAATTTCCCTCCTTTTTTACTATTCCCCGAAGCATTTGCCCAGCTTTTTTGTTCCCGGGGGTTGTTCCGGGGTGTACATGGACACTGCTGGAATTGACCGATGCATTATCCTTTATGCCCTGACCGTGCACAACAAGTTTTTGTACTGCGCTAAAATATTTAATGAACAGAAACATCTTCAAAATTATCAACCGTACACATAACAGCTGTTATGTGCACGATTATGGAGATTTCAACGTGAATTGTGGCACTGTGGAATCGCCATTGAAATTTGAAAGGTTTCATCTCTTAATTCACAAAGCTAATAATTACCAAGCTGTAGTATAAAAGCCCGACCAAACGAACGCAACATCTTGCAACATTGTTGCGCTCAACGTGTTAAGATGCGTTTGGCCACCCTGTTGCAACATGTTGGATTGTTGTTGGATGAAATTTGAAAATGGTCAAATTTGATCCAACAAACTTGATCCAACATCATCCAACATGTTGTAACAGGGTGGCCAAACGCGTGTAACACGCTTAATTTTCAGTTTTTGAATCCTTGAAAAGTTTGGAAAACCACCAGAAATGTGTCAACTGGTTGTCAATGGTTTAAGCCCCAGTAGTGATCAGTATCAAATTTCTCCTTGTAGAATCAATGCGTTATACGTAGAGGGGTGATAAGAATTGAGATAGTGATCACCTAAGGTTAATTCTTCTGATCCTTTCCCAATTTCTCCTAACGTGTGTTATAAGAAATGTGTTGGGAACAGTAAGGAGAATTTGTGTTTGACTTTGAGGTTTGAAGGGTTAATGGTTTAACAAAAAAATCAAGCTTGTGACAATGGCTTGACTGAATAAATCTGTAAAACGTATTTTCACAACAAGCAATTTTTTACGGTACGGATTTATATTTCTATGTGGAATTTCTTAAATATTTTTTCTAAATTAAGCCGAAATATTGCTGTCATTTTATAACAAGCATAGCTTGAAATCTAAATTTTGTTCAATATGAATCAAATAATCAATAAAAGTTTATTTTTAATCATGTGCAAATTAATCGTCTTTGCTGTTTATTACCACTGACTTATCATTTGAGAGAAACGTTATCCAAAAAAAAAAAGAACCTTGTCACATTTCGACCCGTTTCACTTTTTTTCATCCCTTTATTCTCTAGTGTTGCCATCCTGAAGATGGAATATCTTCAGGTCACGTGGTTCAGAAAAATAATAACAGCGCAACGGAACATTGCATGCGTTCCTTTTAAACCCGGTTTTAACTAGCGACAAAAGCATAAGAATTTGCGTCAAGTGAAATCGAACATGGATATAAGCTTTTGCTTATGCTTGCGCCGCGTCCGTTTTCACTGGACATAAGCGATGTTATGCTTCCTCTTATGCTAATGTCGCGGGCATAGCAAATCTAAGTTTTTGAATTAGGCAAAATGGTAAATGTAGATAATTTGCATTTTTATGTTTTTATGTTACGATCCATGCCGCTATACTTTTTTGTTCGCCCTGATCGCGTGTCCATGCTCGTTAAAAACAAAAATCCCAAACAAGATTATGATCCCGATCTGAACGATCCACCTCCGGACTTGGATTGTTGGGATTGCAAAGCTGGTTAGTACTTCGTCTTTAGAATAGAATATTTGCAACCGTTCGTCAGACGTCAAATTGTGGAATAGCGACAATTAACCCTGGAGGTGCTTGTCGTACCTTTTAGGGGTCAAAATTTCTAGATTGGTACCACTCTAAGGTTGCTAAAATCTAAAATGACCACCTTTAGGGTATTGAGCCAAAAACAAATATGACAGAATATGACATGTGTTGTTTTAGAATTGATATCTTTTAGGGGTAAAAATCCATTTGAACCACGCCCATCACTCAAACGAGATTCTGGTACCTTTTAAGGCGTTTTTCGAAAATTTCCGACTAGCACCCCCTTATTTTTATATGACAATTCCCCCGGGCAATTAATGTAACAATTAAAGGAACGTAGTAGCGACGACTGAAAACGCCTTTTTCCGTAGTTTACGAAGTTAAATTAGGATTAACATATGATTTTCAAATTGGGCCACGCGTTAAACCCACGAGGTTTAAAATGGATATTTGACTGTCAATATATTATTTATGGTTCTTAAGTAAACCTACATCCTCGGCGAGTCAGTAACAGACAATCGTGGGGAGAGAAAAATAAAATAGGCTAAATCGTAGCCAGCGAACGGACGATCAGTAAACTTTCAATCGCATCGATTTGATTTCGTCCGTTTTATCTCTCTTTCAATACCGATTATCTTCTTCTAGGTCTCCGAGTATGGTAAACAGCAGAGAGAATTTTTTAGACACAAAAGTAATTAATTTTTTATTATGTTTCAGTGACATGTTTCTGTTGGTTTTATGTTGCTTGGCACCGAAAGTTAAAGGGAAAGCCCTCCGGGGGGAGGGGGTACTCCTTATAATGGGCTATACGGGGATGCTCCGCCCGAGGGGTACATTTTCTAGGCTGGCGGTATATTAAAGGGTAGAGATTTCACGAGTTGAAGTACGTGAAAGGGTAGGGATTTTACGAAGTATAGGAAAGGGTAGGGAAAACACCGGTTGAAGTATAAAAAAGGGTAGGGAAAACTGCCATTTAAGTATTATAAAAAGCGCCTTTCAAAATATATCAAACAGACGCACGTAAAGGCTATATGAAAGGGGTGCCATATTCAATGAAAGGTATATGAAAGCGGTATCTTTTCTGTCAAAAACGGTATATGAAAGGGTAAGGGTTTGGACCTTGGGGCGGAGCATCCCCGTACAAAACTTTGTTGGGTACCCCCCCCCCCCCCCCCCCCCCCGGGAGGGAAAGTGACCCAACTGTTATTTCTTGTTTTCCAGCATGAGTTTGGCCAGGAGCTTTCCTTGTATCTTGAAATAAGAAGAAAATATAACCTAAAGAGATAAAAACAAAGAAATGTAGAGTAAAGGGACAAAATATCGGCTAAAAATCTCAAAATTTCACCTCGGGGGGGGGGGGGGGGGGGGGCGGAGGGTTACTCGGGTATATTTTGGGTGGGTATGTGCCGCCCTGGTCTCCAAATCTGGACCCCGTTTTAGAAAGAATTTGCACTCAAAATGATAACCTGTTCTAGAAATAGGTCAATTTTTAATACCCCGTTCTAGAAAAAATGGCTGCTGAAAACCTGTAAGACCCTGAAGAAGAAAGGCTGTGCCTTTCGAAATATTGGATTGAAATACAATTTCCGTACCGTTTAATCAGCCTTGCTTTTGTATCATACTGTTTCATTTTTACGCTGATTAGATCCTTTACCACAGGATCCGGTGCTTCTATTTTGTTACGGTGGTCCTTGCAAACACAGTTACGTCTTGCTGATAATATGAAGCTTTCGTGCGTTCGAAATATTATACCCCGTTCTAGGAAACGTCTCTAAAATGGATACCCCGTTCTAGATCAGGAGTCCCAAAATCACGACCCCGTTGGGCGGCACATACCCGTATAGGTATTTGGGGGGAGTATCCCCCCGGGAAATTTCACCAAAATGGCAATTTTGATTTCTTGACCGCCTGTCACGAAATCAAATTTGATGAACTGTAATCCACTTCCGTCCCCGCAATCCTGCACTTTATCCCCAAACCTCTTGTTCTGTTTTGCTTTATAGAATCTTTTTATCCAGTTTAGTTGTATACCGTGAAATCCCGGTTATAAGCCCTCCTGCTTATAAGCCCCCCCCCCCCCCCCCCGGTTATAGGCCCATCAGTTTGGTAACAATCATTGTTACGGTTGTACCCCCTCCTATATATAAGTACGCCACAGTTCCTTAGGGACGGACCATATAATTTTTGTGGGGGGGGGGGGGGGAGGGGGGGGGGGGGGTGTTGGGCAATTTCTTCTGAGTATGCATTTTTTTTTAAGCATCACCATTTGCAATAATATTTTTTTACCAAAATGCTTGAAATTTGTTTCACGTGCTTTCTTGTGCACGATTTTTTTTCTCTTAAATTTCTTCTGCAGGAATTTTATTTGCTAACTTGCCATGTCAATACATGTCAATACATTGGGGAAACTAAACGACATATTCACGAACGCTTTGGTGAACATCGCCGCTCCATCCTAAATCACCACCAACTCGCTAATCTGACCCCTGTCTCACAGCACTTCAACCTGCCTGAACATTCAATCAATGACATCCAGCTAATTCCTTTGAAACTTATACATAATAGCCTGTGACTCTGTTCGGAAGGCTCGTGAGGCACACCTTATTGACAAGGCAAATACCGTGCTGGAGCCATACGGGATAAACAGACGCGATGAGCTTCATTCATGACACTTATAATCTGACACGCTCTTGACCTATCATAATCATGGATTTCATATTTTTAAACTTTTATATTTAACGGCCTTGTAACGTATTTACTCATTTTTTGTCTTTCTGCCCCCGAAGAAGGTTTGTTTGTCAAACCGAAATATCGGGCAATTATATATATGTATATCTTTTTCTGTTTCTTATCGTTTTCTTCTTGCCGTTAGGATCAATCTTGCCGTCTCTATTTTGTCACATGAAAATTAATCCCCGTAACCAGGTAACCCAAACTAATTATGTAAACTAATTATGTAAACTAATTATGTTAACTGATTATGTAAACTAGTTATGTAAACTAATTATGTAAGCGAAATTTTGATATGTCGGCGAGACACTGTCCTATAATAAAACACAATGGTTTTGAAGCTCTACGAATTCTTTATTACATGTTTTTGTTAACGTTTTTGGCTTCGACCGTACGCAATTCCCAATAGGAACTGAGGTGGTTTGCAGCAACTGACCAAACGAAATTTTAGTTATTCAACCAGTTTGGTAACGTTAAACAAAAAAACGATCAGGTTATGCAGGTTCCCGCAGCATTAATTGCGGCACCTGTAGAATCATCTTTGAAGTTTTAAGGTCTCGTCTCTCAACTAAGGGAATAAAGAACTAATAAACTATTGTATTGTATTGCCTGGACAGGCTAGACCAATTGTTATCGATAACTATTTAGTTGTCGATCATAAAAAGTTGTGGATAAAAAAAGCCAGTCTGTGAAGCAAATTATCAATAACAAACCTTTAAAAAATAGTTATCGACAACCAAATCGTTTTCCTTTTCAAAAGGAAAATTACTTTAGTTGTCGATAACAAACGCGGCAGTTTTATCATCGATAACTCGTTGTTCTCTAGTCTGTGAGACAGTTGTCGACAACTGAGCCATAAGCAGGGGCGGTAGGGGGACTGTAGCCACCCCCCGCCCCCAATTCAAAATTTGGGGGGCACAGCACCCCACGTTTCGGTTCCGAAAAGGTTGTATTTTACTTTACCTGTGACATTACCTCCGAGAACTCAAGAACTACCTAAGAAGCACCATGAAGACCCATATCAAGCAGGATCAAGAATGGGTGATACTGGGCCTTTAAGATTGCAAAGAGGTTTGCTTGTGCCAACGAACTACGCAAAAAACATTCTGGGAAATTTGAGTAGGGGTATGCGCTTAGCTTAGCGTACGATGAGCCCCCACTCCCCCCCCCCCCCCTCCCCTGTCACGTTTCAAAACGGTCTGCCGCCTCTGAACAATAACATTGGTCGACTCATTTTAGTTGTGGAATACACATAGTTGTTGATAACTATCCCTGTAGTCTGTCGAGGCACTAAAACAATCATAGCCCAGCTAGAATGAGAGACGGAAAAAATCGAAGTAGCCACATGGTGATAAATTGCACGCTTAGTTACCAGTTTTTTGATTCAGAAATGTGTCAATAAGCTGTCAACAGTTAAACAAATACCCAAGCTTGTGACAAACACGGTTCTGTGAATAAAATTACGGTAAACAACCTAACAACAACCTAATTTCACAATAAGGAATTTTTCGAAGCAGAATTGGTCTATTTTTGTACAAAATTTATATGAAGTTTGTTTACTTCATTTTTTTAAACTGAAATACACGGGTGCTCATGTTTTCGTACATTTTCGCGCGCGAAATGGATGCCATTGTTTTGGAAGCCTTGGACAAAAAAAAAAAATGAGAATCGTTGCCTATTTTTGTTCTGGTTTTTCGTATAATGACTCAAGCCAATGTCCCTGGAACAAAATGGCGGGAGGGCAATCTCGTGCCCAGGGTACTCTCCGCTTTTAAAATAGCGGGGCGGGTGTGGAAGCCTCTGGACGAGGCTGCCAAAATGACACAAGACGATGGACGACGGAGGTTCTTTTCAGCGATTTCCAGCCGTGCTTGATTGCTGGAAATCTGAAGCCGTTGTTCAAACAAAACGAAGACATTTCATCGTGATTTACGCAACAAAACGCTCCTGGATTTGTCGAGTATTTTGGCAGCCATTTCAGGGGCTTCTTCGCCCGTCCCGCCGCCCGTCCTGCCGCCCGTCCCGCCGCCCGAGGTTGACACCAAGAAACTTGTTGCTGGGGCAGTCAGATTTGGTTTTTGATAGACCTTTTCGGAATCCGATGTCAAATAATTTCCCGGCTCAAATTCGATATCTGAAAAATTTGTGGATGGTAAATTTGTGAATGGTAAACTTGATAATACTAGGTAAAATGTTTTTCTGTTCAATAAAATTTGACAGCTATGACACGTGGGCTATCAAGTAGCCTACACACAGACGCCTCCTATTTCTCCTATTTCTTTCGCTTCACGCGTGAGCAACACTTATGTCCAGAAATGCAGGCAAGAATTGTTTAACAAGTACTTCATATTTGACAGAGTTGTCTGTCGTTTTCATATTACTTCATATGTGGCACAATTTCGTGTGTTTTGGTGAACTTTTATAGATGAGGACACTATGTGATGCTACTCATGGAGTAACGTGCCCCCCGTCTTCCTGCATTGGAGACATAAGCGCGTAGGATAGCTATCACTGTGCAATTGCATTTTACTTTTTGCCATACACTTGCCTGTAAAACCTGTCATCAAAGTCCGCGGGAAATTTTTAAAGACAAATCTATGGAAAAGTTAAAAGGCGATTACACGGTTTGTAATCCAGGTACATCGCTCAAAGTTTAACTCAAAAATCTTTTACCAATCCAGTATCTCACGTTAACCATTCATAAATTTTTGAGATACGAAATTTGAGGAAAATTGTCATTGGACACCGTTTTTCCCCCCACACATACACATTGTATTTCATGACCGTTTGACCAATTTTTAAATTGGAGAGTTATACTCCGTAAAGATCTATTAATTTATTCTTTTATTTGGTCGCACGAATGTCTGCGGGAACATGTCTCCGCCACCTGTCCCTTCAATTTTGTTACTAGATTTCTTTTAGGAAAATGGATAGTTCACATGAACGGATTTGTCCCCACAACTAGCCCCCTCGTGTTGGCGGACTTTAAAAAGGCCTTCACGTGACAGACTTCAGTTGGCAAACTTGTGTTGACAAACACAAAGTTTGCGTGTGAACGTGACAAACTTGTTGGCAACAGTTGGCGACAAACATAATTTGTTTCTATTCTCACTAAATATTTCGCTAACGTTTGTGAGTTGAAAAAAAAATCGCATTTAACTCGTGAACGTTTCTCAAACACACGTTGTTCACTTACCAATAATCAAAACTCGCGCACTTATTACGGAGACTCGGCGTCTCGGCTTGAGAATGGGGTTGAGGTTTCTGGAAGTTTGTCGTATGAAAACACGAGTTTGCCAACTTTTTTAGGTTTACCTCTCAAACTCAGTAATTATTTATTAACTTGAACAAAGAAAATCATAAACGTGACCGTGCTTTGGAACCCCGATTTTAATAAACATAGATTTCGCGAATTTTATTCCTTCGTTTTATATGCATTTAATGATCAGTTTGAAAAGCAAAATTAACACTCGAAGTGGGTTAAAAAAAACTCCGCTGGGCCTTGTTTTTTCAACCCACCTTTCGGTGTTTAGAACTCCAGATTAAAAAAACACTCTTCTGTTTGATATATAACAGCACGAGGTTTGCCTGGTTAAGTTTGTCGTGTGAAGGAGTCTTTAAAACAGGACAATGTCAGAGAAAGACACTGATAATGTAAAGCATTTCGCACCACAAACATGTCTTTTTCACCGCGTGTCCATTTACTTTACCGGTAGAGTTTAATGATGTTTTAAACTTAATCTGAGAGAAAGGAAAAAAATACACCGAAAACCGGGGAGATAATAAAACGCTATTTATGGCTAGACTAACAGAAGCTTAAATATTTATGTTTCATTTTTCACGAGGAGCAGTTTCTTTTGAAAGCATAAAACGAATTAAGCCGATATTGATAGCAGAAGCTTGTTACGTGATAAGCTTCTGTGATAGTTTGTTTACCCACTGGTACCGGTTCGAAATTGAATTCTTGACACATTTTATCAATGTCTCAAATTTATTGTTGGAATAAAAGAAATATAAAACCCAAATTTGGCACAGTAAATGAAATCACAAATGCGAGAGATGGGAACCATTAGTTTATGTTAATCAAATTAAAACAAAATTATTTGGAATGGATTCATATAAAAACATGAAGACTGCAAAATATTCATTTTTCCCGCCAAGGAAAACGCGAGGAGAGACGCGAAGAATTTTTGGCGTCTCTTCCTAGTTTCACTCTCCATATTCAGGCTTCAGATCTGTTGCAGTGCCTCAGTTTTCGCCGCTTTTTCGGATTGTTTTGCAGTCTAAAAAAACATCAATTAATTAATTAATTAATTACTTTCGTTAACTCTTTCACACGTACAGTCAGCCTTGAGTAGTGAACTGCGTTTCAACATTGTCTGGGATGAAATCCTTATTGAGTGCGATCTTTTAAATGAGTAGTATTTTCTTACTTAAAGCTGGCACACTTGACTATTCAGAAAGGGGCTGAAATGGTGCTATCAGTTTTTAATGTTGCAAAACGGCGTTGTTCTGAACTAGATGAGTTTGTATGTTACATACTTTGAAATCCTTCTTTGTTGATTTTCATATCAACTATTGTTG
Organism: Dendrophyllia cribrosa; assembly: GCA_024195265.1. NCBI lineage: Eukaryota > Metazoa > Cnidaria > Anthozoa > Scleractinia > Dendrophylliidae > Dendrophyllia > Dendrophyllia cribrosa. The sequence goes on from JAJLRJ010000010.1 coordinate 25,758,226, forward strand.
CTGTCCCTAGCTTATCATGGAATAAATATATCTTAACATAAATTTTGGAAGAGTATGAGTGTAATTCCCACTTCTCTCCTAGCGTCAAACTTGGCACATGTACACGTATTGCGGTTATAATGTTTGAGTGTCTGGGGAATATTCTGGCTTGTAAGAAGCATTAATATACAAGCTTTTAATAAGTACACAGTAGCTTTGGTGCCCTGTTTACTATGCTGTGCAGTGTGGTTCCAATCGCTGTGTCTGTAGATGAATGTATTGATCATTCAAATGTTGACAAGTATTTTCCAGCCAGTAGTGTTTACTATGCTGTACAAAGTGGTTCTCCTCTATTTGCGTCTGTAAAAGAAATGCTTAAGTGTGACCAACTGAGCAATACTTTCCTGTGGTATTGTATATTATGCTGTATAAGGTGAGCTGTTGAACAGTACTTTTCTGTGGTATTGTTTATTATGCTGTACAAGGTGGTTCAAACTTTTGAGACTGTGGATGAAATCTAATAAATTGTGACCATTCAAATGAAAGCTATTGAGAAGTACTTTCTTTATTATGCTGTACAAAGTGAGCTGTTGAGCAGTACTTTCCTATGGTATTGTTTTTTATGCCGTACAAGGTGGTTCTACCTTTTGAATCTGTGGATGAAATTCTAAATTGTGACCATGAAAATGAAAGCTACTGAGCAGTTATTTCATGTGGCGCTGTTTATGCTGTATAAGGTGAGATGCTGAGCAGTACTTTCATGTGGTACTGTTTATTATGCTGTACAAGGTGGTTCTAAATTTTGAGACTGTGGATGAAATCCAGGAAAATTGTGACCGTTCAAATGAAAGCTATTGAGAAGTACTTTCATGTGGTGCTGTTTATTATACTGTACAAGGTGGTTCTAACTTCTGAGACTGTGGATGAAATCCAGTAAATTGTGACCATTCAAATGAAAGCTACTGAGCAGTACTTTTCTGTGGTGCTGTTTATTATGCTGTACAAAGTAGTTCATACTTTTGAGTCTGTGAATGAAATCCTAGCAGTACTTTTATGTGGTACTGTTTATTATGCTGTACAAGATGCCCCCCCCCCCCCCCCCCCCCCCTTCCCTTTGCGTCTGAATGGAATGCTTAATGACCACTCAAAGAGAAGTTTGCTATCCTGTCGATCTATTGGAGGTTAAAATGTGATAATGAGTTAATATGGTTGTTATGAGGTATAATGTGTAAAGATCTAGAGCCAGTTATTTAAACGAAGTTAAGACTACTAACACCGAGGTCTAAATAAACCATTTTCAATCTGGCCAACCTTAATAATTAAAAGCTGTATACTGTAAACAGTGTCCAAAAGGAATAAAGCACAGACTAGAAAAACATTTATCTCCTTAACCCTTTCACTCCCAAAAGTGCTTAATATCAAAATTCAAGAAGCATCCCGAATTTCATTTTGTAAAATATTGAAAAACAAATGGTACCATGCAAAAGTACTGCCAAAGAGGTTTCATTTGAATGGTCACACCATAGGATTTCATTAACAAACTCAAAAGTTAAAACTGCAATACATGTCTTCATAATTGACTCTGGGAGTGAAAGGGTTAAAATGACCCACTTATAAACAGATGTGGAAGTCCATTAATTGTCTAATTCTAGTAGACTTCGTTAATAATCGACCCTTAACCCTTTAAGCCCTAAGAGTGATCAGCATCAAATTTCTCCTTGTAATATTAATGCCTTATCAATCAAAAAGGTCATGAGAATTAAGGACATGATCACACAAGATGAGTTCTCTTGATATCCAAACAATTTCTCCCCACTACTTCTATGGGAAATGTATAGGACTAGAAATGAGAATTTAAATTTTGATATTAGGGCTTGAAGGGTTAACCTTTTAACTCCCAATAGTGTAAAAACTCACAATTCAAAAACAATTTCAAATTTCATTTTGAAAAATATGGTAGTTTCTTGGTATTGCGGATGGTGTGATCACCAAATGACGTAAAACAAAAGATTCAAAATACACTGAACAATACCCACACCACAACACAAAAGCTAACCAGCAATGGCTTCGATTCCGCAACACCAAGAAACACCCAAACATATTGAAAAACCAATGGTACCATGCAAAAGTACTGCCGAAGAGGTTTCATTTGAATGGTCACACCATAGGATTTCGTCCACAGAATCGAAAGTTAGAAATACATTGCATGTCTTCATAATTGACTCTGAGAGTAAATGGTTAATTTTTAAAATGTAATTACTTGTGAAAGACTATTGTTCGTCTTCATCCAAGAAGGTTTCTCTACTTCCGGGTGAGCATTTGCCATGTGATTCATGAATTCTGATTGGTTGTCTTTAAACGTGACGCCACATTTCTCGCACACGAACATTTTGGAGCGCCTCTCACGGAACCCAAACTTGTGCACAATGCTGTGGACGCGTGACTGGTGTGCTTCCAGTGAGCAGCGTTGCGTGAATGACTTGTCACATCGGTCACACTTGAATGGCTTGATGCCCGTGTGTGTTCTTACATGACGCTTCAAGTCAAAAGTGTCGTTAAACCCTTTCTCACAATAGGAACAAGAGTACCGCTTGTAGAACGAATGCGTTTTAAGATGTCTGTTAAGAAGACGCCGAAGCGGGAAGGTGCTATTGCAGATCTCGCATCTGTGATGGTGCGCTGAGTTCTTCGAGGTTTCTTTTCCCTTTGACGAGCCTTCGACAGTCTTGCTCGCTATGAGTCTGAGTTGACTTGGAACAGCAAAGTCATTGGTCACCGTCCAGAATGGTGGACTTGTGGTTACAGCGGGACGTTTGGGATGAGCATTAACGTTCGAAGTCTTAGTTTCTTTGTTGACTAGCCAAAGAGTTGAGTGATCTGAAAATGCTTTTCTGTTTGGTTTTTCAACGGTATGCTCTTTTTCATCTTGGTGAAGTCGAAACGATCCAAGGTGTTCACGTTTCTTCTCATTTATCACTGCTACATTTGTCCAGTTCTGCTCTGGAGATCTAACTAGACTAACTGGTCTGTCAGAATCTCTTTTTACCAGTGGGCTGAAGTTGTCAGGGGCAGGCACATTCTGAAAATCAAATGTCTTAAACGCCTTATTTTTGTTGGCGCCACTGGAACTCTTAGACGTGTTGTTGATGCTCAAAGATTCAAATTGTTCCCGTTTCGCCTCCTGATCTGTCTTTACTGCGTTTGTTCGGCTTTCTTGTGGACCAATGGTTCTACAAGTCTCTACACTCCCTAGAGGGCTGAAATTGCTATGGATAGGCAGGTCCTGATGTTCAAATGTCTTTTCTTTCTTGTTATTGCTTGAGTTCTTAGCTGTGTTGAAGATGCTCTGATCTGGTGAACAACTCCTGCAACTTCTTCTTGATTCTTCATTACAAGCTGCATTAGCTGTATGCTCTCTTAACTTCTCTGAAAGATCGCCAAAGCGGTCTACACAATCCGTAGGAGTCTTCTCGCTGGATAAAAACTCCTTGGCACGATTTGGGCTCAGTGAGCCATCTGCTAACCATTCCTTAGAGTTTTTAGGAGTCCATTTTGTTTCTGTGGTTTTTGTGCCTTCCGCATTCGAGATGAATATCTCCTTTTCTTCGGCATCGCGCAAAAGGCCATTAAACCTTTTCAGTTCAGACTTCCAGACTTGTTTTCTGTAGGAACCTTTCGTGACTCCATTCAGCTCTTCGGTCGGCGTCAATTGATATGGAAACCATACAGAACTTAATTCATTCTTACTCTTAGCTCTCAATGAATGTTCATGATAGCTATGAAATCCATTTCTCTCCGCTGCTCTTATTGAGTTAAATAACCGCGGCACGGGATCAAACCAATCATGATGATGGCAGCGCTGGTAGTAATTGTTCTTGGAAAGATCCGTTACCAAATCGTTTTGTGATGCACGTGTGTTGCTTTGTTTCCATTCATGCTTGTCGGTTGCCTCGCTTGAAGCGCCTATTTCTGGAGTTCTTCTGTTTTCTTCAGATTTCCGACGCTTTGCTTCCCAGAGATCATATCGGCGCTGTTCATCATTCCAATGATCCATTGCATCGTAAAAACGCGGTTCTGCACTCACGCTCGTCCTCCTCCTTGGTTCTGAAATTTGCGAGTTTTCAAGAAAAAGAATACCCTCTTTAGCAACAGAGGGTCTAAGTTCTTCATTGCCCCAGTACCCTACAGAATTGCGAAAACGTTTTGGACTTAAACTTTCGCTTTCGCTTCTCCTCTTCTTTGCTTCTGGTATGAGTGAACTGTCAAGAACATGGACAGCTTTAGCAGCAGCCCGCAGCACTTTTTCTCTTTCAAATTCAAAAACGTCTTCCGAAGAGCGACGATTTAACGGATAAATCCCACAGCGCTCTCCTTTCTCATCTCCACGGACAGATTTTAGACTGGGAATAGCGTGGTATTCTTTTGGTGGCACACAATTTGGACGCTGAGAAATCACGTGTTGTTTATTGTTAAGTGTCGCAGGTTGTGTTCCGAGGAAGACACGCTCCCTCACTTTTCCATCTTCTGACATCTTCCGCTCAGGGCTTAATCTCAACACACTTTGTCTCCGTTGCCGTTCATTCATTAAAAGTGGTATCACATAGTTGCCTTCTGTCGATGTCTGTGCGTGAAACTTGGAAGTGGGTACACACAATTTAGCATAAGAATCACCTTCTTGTATAAGTAACGGTGGAAAGAACCACATGTGGCGCGGAATAACTTCTCCATTATGTGTAATCTGTTTAGTTACTGTATCATTGCGGTCTGCCTGAAACATTTGTTCGCTTCTCTCACTGACCGCGGTTTTGTCATGTGTTACAAGCGTGTTTTCACCAGAAAGGTTATGTAAGCGTCTTGATGTGTCGTCTTCGCATTTGTCGTTCAACATGGCGTCTCGCGAGGCAGAGGAACTTTCATTGTTTGAACCTGAAGAAGGAAAGATAATAACTTCTATTGAGGAAAAGACAATAACAGACTAGAGTATAGATCAGGAAAGCTTAATGGCCTATTGTGTACATATGGATCAATCACGCTAAACCAGAGAGTCACTTCAGACTGCCAATAAAAGAACAAATTTGTGTCAAATTTTTGTTGGGTAAAATCGAAAAGCAAATGGCACCACATAAAAGTGCTACCCCACAGCATTCTTTTGAATGGTAACACTTTAGAAATCCACTGATCTACTGACTAAAATAATTACAACCACATTTCATGACTTTGGATTTAACACTTGAGGGAGTTATTTATTGTTTGAAGGTCTCATACCTGTGTAGTCAGTTTGTTAAATTCCAAAAATTTTAATTCCACAAGTTTATAATAAACCTCAAACTTCGATAGCCTTGTGTTAACATATTTCAAAACTGAATAAACCTGACCAAAACATTTTTAACGAGAATGAATATTGATAGCTTTCTACTAAGCAAATTCTGTAGCTGCAGTAGTTTATTTGTCTTCTCAAGTATTCCAGCATTTTGTTGTTGTTGCTTATCTTGTGTTCAGGCTAATGAACAGCAATTAAAAGCACTGAGATTCTGATTAAACATGACGCGGCACGTCTTAGTATAACGGGACGCCGAGATTAGCTATAGTTACAAAAACATCCATCTCAATGAATAGCGCATTTAGGCTTTTGCGAGTGATACCAGTAAAGTCTCATTTCCTCGTTCGAATCTTGGAGGCGGAATTTAATATCACACGTTTATCGTGCTGAGGCTCGTGTTCTTGAAAGTCCGCGAATTAATAAAGCTATTTACTAAGTTTATCGAGGAAAACATGTCAATTTCTCTCTTTTTATTGTCACTCAAATCATTCCAAAAAACTTCGGACAAAACAATTTCAACCTTAACCCGATTACACTGTGATTTTCGCCTGAAAATATGTGGTGTTTTGACGATTTGTGTACCCGGCCCATTGAAAACCGGTTTCAAGGTAAGGTTTGAATCGAAACGGTCTGAAGTTATTAATACGTGCATGAAAGGCAAACTGAATTACGAAACGCCGTTTATATTTTTGAGATTGCTTAATGCGCTTTTCCCAGCTAAACAAAGCGGTGTTGTTGCTAGAACCAGCTGTGGATCTCCAGCAAAATTTTCGTGTCCACTGTACCAATTTTCGTGACAACTTTAGTAGTTTTCAATGATAGGTTGCCCTTTTTGACCTCAAATTAACTAAAATCTTGTATGTTCCTGATAACACCTTGGAAAACAAGGTCGCAGAAAGGGATTAACTACGACCGCCCGTTTTTCTTTGTTCAGAAAACACGCGAATGTCTAGCGCTTCAAAAATTCTTTCGCCAGAGAAAAGGAAACATTTTTCCGTCTCAAAATGTCGCTAAAAATTCGGTGGCGCGTCATCATATTTTTACCGCAAAGTTTATTGGTTTGAAATTACCGATAGATTTTAAACACTTTAATCAATTGTTTTTAATTGCAGTTCAAAATTGTATTTCAATGGAGAGTCCAATACCGTGGCAAGTTCCGGTTTGGGTCTTAGCAGCGAAAACGAAAATTACTCCGCTGCTGTAGTGTAAATTACAGTTTTCGATTAAAACAAAGACAACGCAGTTTCCGCTTCGCTCTTTCTAGTTTTTGAAGTCTTTGAAGACGCGTGTTATATCCGTAAGCAAACAGACCAAGCTTCAAGATGTCAATAGCAATTTCCATTAGCTTTTTTATGTAACTAACTTTATTTCACATTTGAATATGAAAGCCCATTGAAAAGAACTATTAAGTTTCGTTTGTCAATTAACCTGAAGAATGGCTTCCCAATTTTCACTTTTGTTCGTCTCATTTACAAAGGAGTTTCAAAACGTCGCCGGGGCCGATCGAAACGCAACATTTCTACTGGCACAGGTTCATTAAATATCCCTCGAAACTTCCTCGCGTGTTTTAAAGCTCGCATCAAAACAAAAAAATTCCGTGACGATGGATTGTGATCCACCAGGAAAAATTATTAAAAAGCCCCCGGGGAGGCTTCACAGTTGTGTTCTTTGGCAAGCGCTAGTCTTTTGTTTAATGGTCACAGAACAAAAAAGTCTCGTGTTAGCACAACCTGTTAATAAATATTGGTACCGCATTATTGCTGATTTTAATTTGTTTCTACACTGTCCCTTGAAACAAATACAAAATAAGATACATCTTTATGATTGTAGAGTGGTTTGAGCGATTCCTGTCGGAAGGAGCTTCGAATATTTGCAAGAGAAAATCTATGTATACATTAAAACGAGACGGAGAAGAAAAAAATATACGATGCGCCATTGTTCGCCTTCAATTCTTCGTGACCTCTATGCCCTGAAGCAAAAATATGAAACTCAGCATGAATATTTTTTTGAAAACATCTTGTTAAGTAAAAGGATCGCGAAATGAATGTTTTGACGATTAAATAATCGCTTGCGCAAATATACCTCGTTTTGAGTGCAGAAAGTCGGTCGGCTGCCTCGCACTTATAACGGTACGTACACCAAAAATTACCAGTGTTTAAATATACATTTGCAAGCAAAGGGCAGTCGATTAAACGAAATACCACCTTACAAAATTAAACCTTCACGTTACAGAACTCGACAACACAGTGCATATCGATCTATATCTCTTATACATACCAGAATTGGCGATGCTCGCTTCCTCGCTTTGGTCTTCTCGATGCTTCGCCTTTTTCACGAGAAAGGATTTAGGCATGTTGTTTTCACAAATTAGATTAAAAATCGACAAGACGAAAGAACTAAGGTTCGATCCCGACTCGTTTAGCCGTGGAAAATTTAAAAACGATGAAATTTTAGTGCGTTTACCACGCGCGCGCTTCAGGCACGTGCTTAACAGATCAACTGGTCTTAACCATTGGAGACCGTTAGAGGTGCGAAGCGAATTTATAGCTGATTCGCTTTGGCTAGCGGTCACTGGATCATGTGATACGGATTACGGCAATTACCCTGATATCATGGCAGCGTTTGATTACGTCTTTGTCCGCTCTCAACGCGAACAATAGGACAAGAAGTCAACAAACACAATACACAATGGACGTCTCTCAGAGGGTCTTTTATATTGGTGTTGTCATTTAATTTGGCAGTTCAATTGAGCACTTGTTACACGCCAAAATAGAAGTTTTATTTTGGGGAAAAGTTTGCGCTTACGCTCATGATATGGGCGATGAAGCGAGGAAGGCTTCAGCGCCGGTGTAAATTGGCTCTTTATGTTAGGAAAAGTATTTTGGCGCGCCAAGAACAATTGACCTACCTGTTTAATAAATTCGTTTCCATAAAAAGGGCAGTTAGACAGGCAAAGAATGAATTTTTCTTGCCATAAACAACGGGCAGGTTTATCGCAAAACTATGTTTTTTTTATCATCCGAATGACGATTTTCCGCAAATACGATGTTTAACTTGCGTCAAATCGCCCACTCATTCGACCGAGTAAAAGATTGTTCCATTTAAAAATACTTTTGATATAGGACCTGCAGGTATATTTAGTTTCAGCAGATCGTTCATCAATAATACGGCATCGCGCCAACTTTTACTGACTTTCAGACGTTGTTCGAGGGACAAAGAATATTGTAATTATTATTGGTCTGTTATCGAAACAGTTCGAAACCTATTTGAAATGGTTGCTACAACAAAATGGTTTGTCAGTAGTGAGTTTCAAATATCGATTACAATACGAGGGAAAGCCATTAGCGAAAAGAGAAATTCTTTTAAAGAAATCGTTAAAAAGTACGGCAAACCAATATTTGACGGCGTCAAAAATCAACCAAATACAAATTGAACTTCTCGTGGGGCTTTAAGTAAATAAATAACGAAAGAAAGTGTTATTGAAAAAGTTACGAGATAAAATTAGAAACCATCGTTCGTTTAATTATTCACGATCACATTATATTTCAAAGTGATATGTATACAATTAACAAAAGTGCTCGAGCAAGGCAACAAAATCTAACCTCTTAATAATTTTATATTTTTACTCGGGGATGACATATTGCATAAAAGCATTTCAACACCCCGGTAAAGACTCAAGGAAAGCTGGGTAATCGTATTTAAATGACAAGAACTTGAATCTTCATAAAGAAGCTAAAAGGGCCGCGCCGTGCCCGAGGAGAAACAAAATGCTTATGGAAAAGCCAATACTTATTTCAATCTGTAATATAGCAACCCACAATCTTTATTAACTTTCGTATTCATGCGACTTTTACATTTATCTCATAGGAAATGGTAATGTGAACAGTAGTTTATCAAACATTTAACCGGAAATAATGCCCAACGCCGCTTAATGTTATCGGAAGTAAACATTTCTAAGCGTTTTTATTTATTATTATTTTCCTTTTTATTACTGTATTATAAACACAAACATACATCTGCTATAAAATAAATTATAAACTTTTTCAGATTACGACGCCTTAAATTCTATCTGGAAGTTACCGAAGAACAAGTGCATAAGCGGACGGCATTTCAAGTGGATAAGTCATCGGTGTGAATCATCAAGTCTTATAATGAGAGAAGTTTCTCCAAATCAAATTGCAAACTGAAAATAATAGCTCCGTTTTTACGGTCGAATAACGCTTAAGGGGCGATAATAACTCTCACAGGAGCAAAGTTACTGTATAATTTTCACATCGACCCGGCGGCGAGACTCCAACGCAAACGCTGGATTGGAATGGACTGCGTATAAACGATCTCTATGCGCGCCGCGTCGGAATCAAATTAAGGCGGCTGAAACTCCATGCGCGACCACCTCTCCTAAGCGACCACTTTGCCAAAATACCAATTTTTTTCCAGTAAAATCATTGTAGTTTAAACCTCTCGTAAATGACAACCTAACCTCTCGTAAGCGACCGTGACCACTTTCAACACTAGTTATTTTAACCTCTCGTAAGCGACTGCTCGCCCATATTTCGATGTCACTAATTTGCAAATTAAAAAATTGTGTTACAGCACAACTCCAGTAAAACCAAACTTTTATTCCCTTGCATCAAAGCATCTTTATGATACAATATTTTGCACTGATAAGTGATTTCTGTCATTTCTCATTAAAATTACTACAGGCCCATATGATTCAAAGTTATAAGACCTTTGTGGTTTGATCTCTCGTAAGAAGCGACCTTGGGTTTTCATTTTGGGTAGTCGCTTATAATTGTTACAACGTAACGGAGGAACAGGGAAGAGCAAAAAGTGCAGTGATTATTTAAGGCAAACCGCCTCATGTTTCAGTATCGCAAGAGCTTGAAGAGCTGTGTTTAAGGCGTATTTTGACTGACTGTACTATATTCCGGAATAAGAATAAAAGCGGAAAATTCTCTGCAAGTCATTTGCTAAGGCACACTTGCATTACAATATCTGCCGAACCTTGCTTATAATACCATAATAGGATAAATGTACAATAGTTTTTCAGTTACTTCAAACTCTACGTATTAGGTTTTTTGTGACCATTTTGGGTGTTAAACTGACTCTCTGTATACTACAATGCATTGCGCGCATCGATAGAGGTTTCGTCCGATACGAAACCTCAATTTTTGACGGCGTCTTCGTCTCCTGTTAGAATCCTTTTCAATCCGCGCTATCAATCCTGGTTTTTAAACGTTTATTGCTTTAAATCGAAAGTTTGGTTATCGATTTTCTCTCACACGACGATATTTGGTTACAAAACTTTCATTTACGTTGTTTTGATCACATGAACGATGGCCGATATGAGGAGTACGTCTTCTCTGTAAATCTCGCGCGACAAGCCGCTGCCCGACACCGATTTACAGAAAGCGGCACGAAAAGCTTTTACGAATTCCTATCACTTACTGAGATAATAGAAATATCGACGCGGTTAATGAGTTGTACTTTATTACATCGGTTTCAATCATTGAAAAAAAGCACAAAACTTGGTTGTATCTGTTGAAAAAGATTACACATTTTACCTTCCGAACAAAATTATTGTATTTCATGGCAGCCAAAGGGTGCGATTTCATCCGCTTTTTACAACGAGTTACATTTCAGAATATTCAAAACATAAACAAACGACCACAAAGCATTGTGGTAGACAGAGTCTTTAATATTAATTATAATACTTATTTATACGGCGCTTACTCCACTAACTGTACATAGCGTTTTACAATTCTAAAAAGCACTAAATCAAAATAAATATGTACGATTTATTAGCAAACTTTATAATACTCACAGAGGATAAAACAAGAGAAATTGTTAAGAAATAATAAAAAAAACTATTCATTCCTGTGATGAAAATTGATTCATTTAACCCTTTCACTCCCAAGAGTGCCAAACATCAAAATTCAAGAAAATTCCCAAATTTCATTTTGTGAAATATTGAAAACCAAATGGTACGATGCAAAAGTACTGCCAAAGAGGTTTCATTTGAATGGTAACACCATAGGATTTCCTCAACAGACTCAAAAGTTAGAACTACATGACATGTCTCCATAATTGACTCTGGGAGTGATAGGGTTAATTGATAGAAATTCGTTTGGAAGAAATATCTACCGAAAAGTCATGTATGCGAAAGAATACCTCTGCGAATATCATTAAGGTAATTAATTCCTATTTGGTAATAGGACTGAGAGGAGTCTAATTCGGTCTGTAATCATACGAGGGATTAACAAAATCGGACGACCGCGAAGCGGGAGTCCGATTTGTTTAATCACGAGTATGATTACAGACAGAATTGGACGACACGAAGTCCTGTTACCAATTTATCATAACTATAACAAAATTTGAGGATAAAATTAAATGGTTACACGTTTTGGTGATTAATAACATAATAATTGAGTGCGTTTTTGACCGAGATGCACGTACGGAAAAAGGATAGCACGCGCAAATGACGGGTCCAATTACAAGCATGACGCGTAAACTGTGTGTCGGGCCTGCTGATAACCAATCAGACTCGAGAATTTTGTTATAGTTTTGATTAACATGGGAATAACTAGAGTTCATAAAGAGTTTTTAGAGACGAAATGCTAAAAAATAAATCCTATTAATAATTATATGAGATGATAGTAAAAACTATATACAGGAATTAAAACCGTGAATGGTTAGTAGAATAGTACACACTCTTAGACTATAATTCCATTGTTTTTTTTTTTCTTCGAATTTGGATTATCACACACTAATTGTTAGATAGTGTTTTCACGGGTTAAGAAAAACCACTCTTATTTATGAATTTAAATGTATACGAATTATATATACTGAAAATGACTATACAAATATACTAGATCTTAGTAAAGAATTCTAACTTAATTATATACATTAATTATATCCGGCTGAAAGTTTCTAAATTTGCAGCAGTGAAGGCTAATTTGTGATGGTATTTGTTAGCTCACAAGGATACGCAACAACATTGAAATTACGAAAATAACCCACTATATACGCAAATGAATGTTTAAATGAAGAGTTTTAAAAATAATGTGAGGTACAAAGTATTGTCGGAAGAAGATTGGACATGTGACCACTCCAAGCTGTCAGTCACACATCACTTGTACTGATGTAGACACAAACGGCACATGATTGGAAAATAAAGTCATGGTTTGTCATGTAAGTATCGTGAATAATATCCAAGTAAGTTAGAACAATGCATCTTACACAAGATAATAATCAGCATCTCGGGAAAGTACAGCTTAAAAGCTTTTATTTGATAAGTAGAATTTCGTCCATAAACTATAAGGTAAGAACTATCTTACGGCATAATAAAACCGGACGAATGTACTGCTCATTGGTTAACTTTAATTAGGATTCACTCACAGCCTCAAGAGTTAGAGCTATATTGTTCCGCCAGTATAAACAGTACTACTGATCATAGAAAGTACACAATAGCTTTTAATTGAATGGTCACACTTAAGAATTTCATTTTCAGACTCCAAAGTTAGAACTACCTTGTACAGCATAAACAACAGTACCACAGGAAAGTACTGCTCAATAGCTTTCATTTGAATGGTCACACTTTAGGCCGGATTTCACCCACAAACTCAAAAGTTAGAACCACCTTGTACAGCATAATAAATCGTACCACAGAAAAGTACTGCTCAAAAGCTTTCATCAGATTTGAATGGTTACACTTTCGGATTTCATCCACAAACAAACTTAAAGTTAGAACCACAGCATAATAAACAGTATCACAGGAAAGTAATGCTCAAAAGCTTTCATTTAATTTGAATAGTCACATTTAAGAATTTCATTTACAGACTCAGAAGTTAAAAATGTCATCTTGCACAGCACAATAAACAGCGCCACAGGAAAGTACTGCTCAACAGCTTTCCTTTGAAATTGAATGATCACACTTAGAATTTCATTTACAGACTCAAAAGTTAGAAAAGTTAGAACAGATTTGTACAGCATAATAAATAGCACCACGGGAAAGTACTGCTCAATAGCTTTCGTTTGAATGGACAAACTTGAAAGGATTTCCTTAACAAGGACTAACAAACTCAAAAGTTTGAACCACCTTGTACAACATAATAAACAGTATCACAGGAAAGTCCTGCTAAATAACTTTCATTTGAATGGTTACACCAGTTTGAATTTCATCCACAGACTCAAACGTTAGATCCACCTTGAATGGCATAATAAACAGCACCACAGGAAATTACTGCTCAAAAACTTTCATTTGAATGGTTACACTTTGGAATTTCATCCACAGACCAAAAGTTAGAACCACCTTGTACAGCATAATAAACAGTACCACAGGAAAGTCCTGCTAAATAACTTTCATTTGAATGGTTACACTTTGGAATTTCATCCACAGACTCGAAAGTTAGAACCACCTTGTACAGCATAATAAACAGTACCACAGGAAAGTCCTGCTAAATAACTTTCATTTGAATGGTTACACTTTGGAATTTCATCCACAGACTCAAAAGTTAGAACCACCTTGTACAGCATAACAAACAGTACCACAGAAAAGTACTTCTCAGTAGCTTCAGATCCACCTTGAATGGCATAGTAAAAACAGTACTACAGGAAATTACTGCTCAATAGCTTTCATTTACATGTACCGAACTTAAGAATTTCAGTGATTCACAGACTCAAAAGTAAGAGCCACCTTGTGCAGCATAATAAACAGTACCACAGGAAAGTACTACTTAGTAGCTTTTATTTCAATGGTTAGACTTTAGTATTTCATCCACAGACTCAAAAGTTAGAACCATCTTGTACAGCATAATAAACAGTACCAAAGTAAAGTACTGCTCAATAGCTTTCGTTTTAATGGACACACTTTAGTATTTCATCCACAGACTCAAAAGTTAGAACCACCTTGTACAGCATAACAAACAGTACCACAGAAAAGTACTTCTCAGTAGCTTTCATTGGAATGGTCACACTTTAGAATTTCATTCACATACTCAAACTTTAGAACCAGAAAATTTAAAATTTAGTACAGCATATATAAGCATATTCTGAATAAGTACCAAAGTAAAGTTCTGCTTAATACCTTTCATTCGAATGGTCACACGGACTTTAGGACTTCATCGACAGACTCAAAAGTTAGAACCACTTGTAATTCTTCCTTTCTCTATTTATTCACTAACTCAAACTTCAAGTTCGTAAAACCGCTCTCACAAGCTTTAAATCAACAATCTGTTTAAAAAGCTATTAATATTCAGTGCATTTAGGAAGGCTCAATTTATAACCCACGCAGCCATTTAAAACTTAAAAACACAAACAGAGGATGGTTAACCTGTGGAATGATCGCAAACAGATCAATTCAAGATCTGTTCTGGAGAACTTCGAAAACAATAACATCAACAAAACTCACTTTAGTAGGGTGAACGTGACTTTCATAAATCGCACAAGAGTTGCTGGCGTCATTATTTGAAATTCATTATCAGTTAAAAATATTTTCCGATATTCGTTAGTCGCTGATAAGAGTTAAAGGGGCTCTGTCATCATTTTCAGTGTTACTTTAAAAAGCTCAAAAGACATATTTTTATCAGTGAAAATTCAAAAATAATGGATCATTTTTGTTTGATATTACTCTACCAGTGCTCCAAGGGTAAAGATAAGTGTCTTGGGCTGCAGATAGCCAATGTGGAAATGGATTGCAACTTGAAAAAAAAAAATTGATCCAATTTTTTGGTGTCTTGGAGAACTTGCTAAACATTTGATTATAGTTTATTCTTTCTTCCGAAAACTCACTTGGTATCTTCCTGTTGGTTTTCTATAATCATCGGCTTGTATCACAAACGTACGTCAAAACTCCTTTAAAAGGCCCTCTCGGAAGTAGGATTATGTTAGTTGCGCGTCATGGTTTGTTGTATTACATAACAAGCCATCAAAACAAGGAACCGAAACGTGACTGTGAAAATACGAGCCAAAACGTGACTGTGAAAACACGAGTATCAACACGTGCTGAGTAGGACTGGAAAAGAGATAGAGCGATTTTCGTATGACCTTAAAAAACGGTTTCTCTGAGTGTTCGCGATGTATTCTGTTTATGGTTGTAAGGATCAAAACAAGCTTTGCTCGTTTCCCCCGCTAAACATATCCCTAGTATGCGTGTTCGATTGACCAATCAGAATGCTGAAAACCAAGTGACGTCAGAGAGAATGGCTACTGTTTAGCTACAATTAGCTGCACAATTGTTGAGACACTCACAAAAAACACTCACTTTTATAAAAAATGATGCCTCGAAAAACAAAAGAACAATATATTTCCCTCGCAACCCCCCCTCCCCCGTTCAATGTTGTTAGCCATAGTTTTGGACATGGCGCAGGTCACAAAACAACATTGATAAGGGGTAAGGGGTAAGGAAAGGTAGCAATGGTGCACTTTTTCCAAAAAAGCACTTGTGAATGAAAGTGTCTCAACTACTTTTGCAGCTAATTGTAGCTCGCAATCCGTTCGCTTGCTTTGCATGTTCGCTAAACCAACAAAGAGCCGCGCGCGTTTACCTCCGTTCGCTAAACCAATCAAATTCCTTCCTTCCAGTTCGTTTGTTGTTTTGGTTTGTTCACGAGTAATCATTTCAAGGTGGTCATGCGAAAATCGCTCTAAACGCAATAGTGGCCAAGATCATATATTCTACAATATCTTCTTGGAAGAAACGAACGTCACCGTACAAAAATGCCGAAAAGTATTCAGGCTTCATTGATTTCAAAGCAATGATTAAAATGTTGTTTTCATCCATATACTCGGAACAGATTACGTAACTACAAATTACGTAACTTCAAAGCGGCTAAAAAAGAGTCACAATATTTTTTGCTGTCAACTTTGTTTGTCTCGCGTGTCGGTCGCTGTAAGACTTAATATAGGATATTGGTTGACAAGGCTGAATTTCCACTGTCGCGTAATTTTTACGTGCGTAAATATCATAAGAGACGATGTATGAACAGCTTGCGTAAAAGTTTACGCGAGCTGTTCATACATCGTCTCTGATATTTATTTACATACGTTAAAATTACGCGACAGTGGAAATCCACTATAAGTGCGAGTTTGTCACGCTGACGTATGTAAAGAAAAACTAAGTCGATGAGTAAGTCGAAAAGCAGTTCAGTTATTGTCGCTTGATTGTTTACGATGTTGTTTTGTTTTCCTTTTCATCGTGGAAGCTGTCTTTCCGGCACACTTTCAGTGAATGTATTTGTGCCCTTCATGATCTCACTTGGTACTTACTTGATGTTAATGACGAAACGTGTAGTGATACTGGCTCTCAGCTATTACTATATCCTATGCTCACATGCTGGAGAACTTTTAGGTTTGCAAAATTTCAAAAGGAATGCAAGCTAAACACCTACAAAACTTGAACTAAAAATTTGAACGTCACGTTTTCAAGGTCGCTTATATTGCAGCTCAGTGTTTAAATTCCATCTTCATTCACACTTATTAATGGCAGTCTCTGAAGTGTTCTTTGAACGAGTTAACTACACTGCAGACGTAAACACGGAACAAATACAAAACTGTCCATTTCCAATCACCTGTTCCTTGATGTTTTAGATCGCCATGCGCCCGTGAAGACGGTGAAAACTCAAAATCATGCAGTCATGTTTGTTAATGATGAAATAAAGGAAGCTATGAAAGAGAGTAATGACCTCAAAACGCGTTTCAGTTGTACAATTAAAAATCAGTCAGTTTTGAGATGCTAGTGATTGAGGTTTGATAAGCAGACAAATGACAAGATTAACCCTTTTACTCCCAGAATCCATTCATTATGAAGACATAAAAGGTGGTTCTAACTTTTGAGTTTGTGGACTAAATCTTATGTGTAACCATTCAAATGAAATATCTTGCGAAGTACTTTTGCATGGTACCATTTGTTTTTCAATATTATACAAAATGAAATTTAGGATTTTCTTGAATTTTGATTTTTGGCACTCTTGCGAGTTAAAGGGTTAAAGAGTTTCACTGACACATTTCTGCCAAAAAAGAGTCAATATGGAATTATCATTACAAGAAGATGACAATACAAGCAAATTAACACTTTTACCAGGGTCACGTAAAACACGCGTAATCACGGTGGGTTTAACTTTTGAGTCTGTAGATGAAATCTTGAATGTGGTGATGCTGTACACGGTGGTTCCTGATCCTTTAAGCCTGTGGATTAAATTCTTATAAAATGCATCCCAGTGATGCGTGTTTTTATTGTATATATATTCTTTTTCAACTTGCTCAGTCTTGCATCGGCGAAACAACTAGCCAAGTAGCAATTTTGTCTTCTGTAAAATCCAATTCGTGTAATAAATTGCACTGATTTTGGACTGACATCCGAATTCGAGAATACTTCAATTTCCGGCGCAATGTTCCGGCACGAAAAAGATCAATTTAAAATCTGTTACTGGAAACTTTGTTTCAAAACCAACAAAACTCAATGATCTGAAAATCGTGAAGTGATACTAACATTATCGCTTTATATTGATTAGGAAAAACCCTTGTTTGCATATACTTTCAACACACATTTACATATGCGACTACACAAAACTAGTTTCGTCCAAAGACCTCGTCAGTTGGTAGTCAGATTTGTTTTATCGCTTTTTCAGTATTATCGCTTTATATTTGTTATTTTCTAAATTTGTTAAATCAGTACGTGTTTGTACACAGCCAGTATCATTTCCGTATTCGCTAGGTCATTAGCGCTTAGCAAATCACAAAAATAGACACATGTTTAAAAACAGTTCAAAAATAAGTCTATATTATAAGTGCGGTATAAATCAATCTATATTTTAAAATAAATTGACCCACTGAGTAAAAGACATGGGAGTGTTTTGATATGAATAATGGTGACAACATGTCATGTTACGTCATAACAACGAGATGACGTCATATCATGTATATGGGTAACAAGCTATGAACATGAGCGTTGTTGCTGAACCCTTGTTTGTGTGGAGTATGAATACAGGGCCAATATAACGCACTGGATCGAGTAATAACTTCGTTACTAGCAAAACAGACCGACTATATTTTTGCCGATAAAACTTTTGTGAAATCTATTTCAAATTTAATCATTTTCCTTTTAAAATAAACAAAAACAAACAAAAACTGAGGAAGATACAGAACCGGAGGCAAGGGGTAACACAACAGACGACATCCATATTCGTAAAGGTAGAACTCCACTCATATTTTTAACGACAAATGTTAAAGAGACAACGTCCCGGCTGAAATATCGTGTTTTCATGATGATGGCTAGGAGCTTGCTTTAAGGTTGCTTTATAATCTTGAAATATGAAGAAAAAAAATCGCCAAAAGCGATGAACGCAAAGAAATATTAACTAAATAAAGAAAATAACGGCTGAAAGAGTCAAAATTCCACAAGAATGGCAATTTTGATTTCTTGACCGCCTGTCACGAAATCAAATTGGATGAACTGTAATCCACTTCCATCCTTGCAATCCTGCACTTTATCTCCAAACTACTGCTTCTGTTTTGCCCTATAGAATCTTTTTATCCAATTTAGTTGTATTGACCCTATTCATAAATGGTGGCCGATTTATTATCCTTTTATATTCATGCTGATCAGCCCAACTAACGTCGTTAGCATCTGCAAAATTCAAAAGAATTTTTGCTCTAAAATGAGGCTACAGTTGGGCTGATTAGCATGAATATGAAAGAATAAATAAATCGGCCGCCATTTGTGAATAGGGTCTTTGGTGGCATTTGGCGATTTAACATGGAGATAAGCTAAGCGAAATTTTTCTATTTCCGCGGGACAGTGTCCCTTTAACACCACGAAGTTTTTGTGGACAGTAATGCAATAAGACATGAATAAGAGCTACAGACACACTTCAAAACATGGGATAAATTAGCTCATATATTAAACGATATACTGCCCTAATAGCTTAAGTAAACTAAATTTGTGTTAGCGCCGCGTAGTTAATATTCGTGTATTTTTTTTGTTTTGAGTTGTTATTTTCAGCTTAGTGTACATTAGCCGCGGTTACGCGAAGCACTTTTACCTAGGTAAATTCAAATTTAAGAATGTCGTGTAACAATGTCGCTACTGTTTTCCAGAACGTGCAAAGGAGGTTAATTTTACACTATACCTAGGTAAAATCGGTTACACGAAGAAAACAACTTTACCTAAGCAAATGCAAATTTCAGCAGGTTAGCGTAATATCCCATCCGCCTAAACCCCCTTGGACACCTTATTGAGACTTATGTAACGGAGTAACTGGTCAGCTTTCAGTTGAGGTTGGGGTTAGCACTTTATATAGTTAAATTTAGGACTAAGCAACCCGAGAAGCCAGGTGGTACAGTGGTACGGTAGGCTATGTAAGCCTAAGCCTAGCTGAGGTCAGAGGTTCAATCCTGAGTGGGGATTTTAGATTTTCTTTTTTACACTTAAAAATTTATTGAAAATAAAATTCTAAGTGTCGACATTACGTTATATAATTTCCAATAAGTGTCCGAGGTGGTTTAGGCGGATGGGATCTAATGCTGACCATTTCAGCATGCCGCGGCTATTGTTATTTCGAATTTACCTTGGTAAAAGTTGTATCGTACAACCGCGACTATTATATTGCTCATTGTTATCGTCGGTGTAATTATTTTCATTTAGTTCCTTTTTTGTTTCTCTCTTCGCGTACTTGTATATGTAATGTAAAATATTCATGTATATAATGGTTGAGAAAGCAGCAAATAAATCGTAATTTTTAAAAAGATCACTATATTTTTAATTTGTAATACATGTTTCGATGTGACTTACATGTACATCTTCGTCAGTTACAAAGGGTGTTTCAGAAAAACCGTTTGAACTTATAACAACCTAAAGAAGCATGCATAATTAACTATGATTACATAGACAAAAATAACAAAGAAAGAAGGCGTAAATAATAACAATGCCTAAAGCGTAAGTGTTTAATTGACGTGTTTGACTTGTTGATTTAAATTGGGCTTTTCCCTGTTGATGTGCATAGCCTCCTTGAGTTTGAGTTGAAATTTCTTGGAGGCAGAATCGAGGGTTTCAAAGCAGTCCGTAGAACTAGATTTGCGCAAGGTTCCGAGCTTTGTAGATGTTGAAAGATGTGAGGACTTATCAGAAGAGAGAGACTTATCATGTATATAAACAATAAAAAAATCAAGTTTTTCCTTTAGTTACAATATCAATCAGAAAGGTAATGAGGATTTAGGATATGATAACCCAAGATGAATTTTCAAGTTCTCCCAACTGGGGAATAAATGGTCAACAAGAGCGGCCAGCTTGATTAACCTTTTCATTCCCAAAACCGAGCCTACATCCATGGAGCATGGTTCTAAGTATGGAGTCTGTAGATGAAATCCTAAAGTGTGACCATTCAAATGAAAGCTATTGAGTACTTTCCTGTGGTACTGTTTATTATGCTGTACAAGGTGGTTCTAACGTTTGAGTCTGTAGATGAAATCCTAAAGTGTGACCATTCAAATGAAAGCTTTTGATCAGTACTTTCCTGTGGTACTGTTTATTATGCTGTACAAGGTGGTTCTAACTTTTGAGTCTGTGGATGAAATCCTAAAGTGTGACCATTCAAATGAAAGCTACTGAGCAGTACTTTCCTGTAGTGCTATTTATTTATTTATTTTTATTTTATTTACTCCATTTTTTATTATTACATACATTTTTTGAAATTAACGAGATAAGAAAAAAAATGGAGAATGGCAAGATATAGGTAAACTAATTATATGCCCTATAACTAAATTACATTTTACTATAACTAAATTACATTTTTTGTTATTTATTATGCTGTACAAGGTGGTTTTAAGTATGGAGTCTATGGATGAAAACCTAAAGTGTGACCATTCAGATGAAAGCTATTAAGTACTTTCCTGTGGTGCTGTTTATTATGCTATACAAGGTGGTTCTAACTTTTGAGTCTGTGGATGAAATCCTAAAAAGTGACCATTCAAATGAAAGCTATTGAGAAGTACTTTCCTGTGGTGCTGCTTGTTTTGCTGAACAAGGTGGTTTTAACTTTTGCTTCTGGACATAAAAGCTATTCAACAGTTCTTTTTCTGAGGTACTGTTTGTTTTTTTGCAAAGAATCTTTCAAAATGAAATTTGGTATTTTTTTGTAAAAAGTTAAACAGCTGAAACTACACGATAAAACTCTTTTGTAAAGAGCCGTCAGTTTTGTTTAAGCAAATGCGAAATAAAAAGTCATAACCAAACGCCCGCTGAGTTTTCTGATTCGTTCTTGGACAATTATTACACGCCAAAAAATATTAGTTGATATTAATAATAATAATAATAATAAATGCTTTATTTATCCTGAAAAACCGATCAGCGAATTTAAAATAAAAACGCTGGTATAAACCGGTGATCAGTGTATATACAAGTCTAAAATAATAATGGAATAAAAAAACTAACAAAAATATTTACAGTGATAAAAACCTATAATCTACATAAAAATTTCATTATCAGTCCCGCTTGTGGCGTTTACAGTTTCTTCCCAAATCACAGGGCAACAAGTTATGGTCAAAAACCAGGATACTAAAATTAGTATACGAGTTGCTATTTGAGTGTTTAACCTATTCACCTATTCGTTACTAGTTAACAATTATGAGCTCGAGATTTCTTTTAGCAATAACTGTGCGAATTCTCGCGCGTTGATTGGCTAATTTTTATTATTAATAAAAGTACAATGTGATGACGAAATTTATCATCAATAAGAGGACAGACGCATAAAAAACTGACGTCAATTTGTTAAATCGCGTGATAAGCGTTAGAAATCAAGAGCGAATAATCCAATTGTTTTACAGTGCTGCTACTGTCACCGGGGCCACCTCGACAAAGTTAACCAATTACACGGCAGAACGGGAACAATAGATTCCAACATTTTAAAGTTAAAATTTCATTGTTCTGCACTCGACATTTCATTATTCAAGTCGCAAATTTTGGTATCTATTGTTCCCGTTCTGTTTTGTGATTGGTTAACTTTGTCTAGGTGGCCCCGGTAACAGTAACCTCAGCCGCCATTAGGCTACTCGCTCTACTCGCTTTTTACAACAGAATAGATAGCGAGTAGCGTAGCCAATAAGCCCGGCGTAGTCAATCGAACGAATCCGAACCAAAAACCAATCGAACCCAATCGTTCGATTGGAGTTCGATTGGTTCGGCAATCGAACATAATCGAACTGGAACTTTTCGGTGAGTTCGATTAAGTTCGATTATCGAACCCAATCGAACTCAATCGACGCGATTGGTTCGATTTTGTTCGGTGGAAAAACAAAACGGTAACCAAAAATTGATAAGCATTCAGTCTCAGTAGAATTGGAAGGATTTCACTCTTTAACTGATTTTCTACTAGAGGAGCAATTGTGAGTGATATTAACACATTTCAATTAACTAAAATCTTTATTGTTGCGGTGATTCGAAATTGATTAATTCACAATATAACATGAACAGCTCAGTACTTTATATCGCTCGGAATAACACCGCTTGACAACAAATTTATCTCCGACACGGACGTCGAAAGAGCACTCGTGGTAGCCCTTTACCACCGCTTCCAGAATGGTAAGTTTGACCTCTTTTGCCCTTTCCGACATCTTGCCTATTGTACTCGTGTTTGAAATAGAAGCCAATAAATAACTTATTTGACCGCAACGCTTTGTTTCAGACCAGATGAAACTACTAGTTTATTTCCGATTGTTGAAGTGTTCGATTACGTTCGATTGATTGAGTTCGATTATGTTCGATTGTTGAATCGTTCGATTACCGAACGTTCGATTGCGTTCGATTGGCAAAATTTTTCGGTGAGTTCGATTAAGTTCGATTACCGAACCCAATCGAGCGATTGGGTTCGATTGGGTTCGATTACCGAACGTTCGATTGACTACGCCGGGAATAAGAGAACAGCATTCGTGATAGAACGCTAGTACATTTATACTAAATTCAAATTGTCCTTTCTTGTCCCCATGTTTCTTTTAGAAGTAGTGGGGAGAATTCATCTTGGGTGTTCATGTCCTTAATTCTTTTGACCTCTCTGATTGCCAAGCTAGCATTGATATTACAAGGAGAAATTGGTTATGATCACGTCTTGGAGCTTAAAGGGCTAAGGTCCTTTCTTTCTAAAAATCTATCTACGTGATCTCATTAGAACAGATCTCCATACGTGATCTCATCAATGAACATTTACATTTTAATATAATCAATTGGCATTTCTTACAGGAAATCTGTTCACAAACAAATACTCTTTGAATTGTATTTACATTAGAGCGGTTTTCAATTGAGTGTCGTAAAACCAAAACCAAAGTAATTACTCTGACCAATCACAGCAGTCGTAAACAATCCAATAAACCAATCAGAGCTCGAAGCAATTACATGTCGCGGGCGCCAAGCGCGGGAAAACGCGTGCGAGCAAGTCACGATTGGTTTTGGTTTTACTTCTGATTGGTCGAAAAAGTGGCGCGAGATTTTTTAGCCAATCACAAAGCGTAGCAATGCAAAACCAAAGCAATTGTGTAATTACTTTCGACAGTCAATTGAAAACTGCTCTATAATGCAATTTGTAATTTACTATTTTGATCGTATTTTGTTTGAGGGTCACGGGGTTAATACAATGAAATATTAAGTGTCACCCAACATAAATGAAGTTGGATTGATTGATTGAAAGTTCATTTCCGCCCGGGAGTTCATCTAGATTATCAGGGTTTTTATTTCATCATCCGTCCCCCAAACTTCCCATATAAAAATGATAAAGACCCTGAGATCGAGAATAACGTCAGTTGGCAAAGTTGGCAAAGTGTCATGTTGGGATCAACCCAACCAGTTTGTAGGTTGGATTGGTTTCGCTCCAAAGAACACTTTCTTGACCATTTTCAACGGAAAAAGTTGATAAAACAAACCAAACGGAAACGGGTATCCTTTGAATCCCCCCCCGGCCCTCTGGGGGAGAGAGAATTTGAAAATTGTGGTCTGGAAATGGGTACAGCTTGGCTTTTAGTCCTTTTTTTTTTGGCTCGCATGACGGGAGAAAGTTTAACCCTTTCACTCCCAGAGTCAATTATGGAGACATGTAGTGCAGTTCTAACTTTTGAGTTTGTTAATGAAATCCTATGGTGTGACCATTCAAATGAAACCTCTTCAGCAGTACTTTTTCATGGTACCATTTGTTCTAACTTTTGAGTCTGTTAACGAAATCCTATGGTGTGACCATTCAAATGAAACCTCTTCAGCAGTACTTTTGCATGGTACCATTTGTTCTAACTTTTGAGTCTGTTAACGAAATCCTATGGTGTGACCATTCAAATGAAACCTCTTCAGTAGTACTTTTGCATGGTACCATTTGTTCTAACTTTTGAGTCTGTTAACGAAATCCTATGGTGTGACCATTCAAATGAAACCTCTTCAGCAGTACTTTTGCATGGTACCATTTGTTCTAACTTTTGAGTCTGTTAACGAAATCCTATGGTATGACCATTCAAATAAAACCTCTTCAGCAGTACTTTTGCATGGTACCATTTGTTTTTCAATATTTTTTGTTTTGCAATATTTTATTTTTACAAAATGAAATTTAGGATGTTTTCTTGAATTTTGATGTTTGGCACTCTTGGGAGTTGAAGGGTTGAGTATAAAAAAATCACATATTTTGGTCTCTAAATGGGCGAGGATCACAAGAAGCAGGTCGCACACATAAAAAAGTTTGAGGAGTACTCCCTTCTCCCCCCCCCCCCCCCCCCCCCCCCCCCCCTCTTCCCGTCCCTTCCCCGTCCCCTCCCGGGGTATGGAAAACAAGTGAAAAGTGAAACTATACGTTTAGTTGCTTTGTACCTTTGATACAACAGATCTTTACAGATCCTATCAGTGAAAATATGGTTGATTCATTCCTTACAGTCCAGTTTCGCATAGAAAACATCTTAAGTCAACACCACCAAACACCAAAAATGTAAACTGATATTTTTCTTTATTATTATTTCACTGCTTTTCAGTAATACATTAGAGTGGAGAACAACAAACTTCTACAATGTGTATTATTTATTTTCATAACTAAAACTACATTTTTAACAAGCTTTGAGGTTTTGAAAAGATGTGCCGCTCAGTCCTTAGATTAAATTTAACATCCATTAGGAATAGTCTTGTCTTAGTCACGTTGATAAAGACAATACCACCTACATGATGATTTTTGTAATTCTCTTTACCTCTCCGTTGACAGTGTATTGATGTTGGAAGGAGAAATTAGATGTTGATGTCAATCTTGAGAACGTACTGTGTAATTTGCAGAAAATGCCAAGCCACAATCAAGGTTTAAACACACCTACAAAATATTGTGAAGCTAGAGGGAAAGACAGATGATTAACACTTTAAACCCAAATAGTGATCATCATCCAATTTCTCCTTGCATTTTCACTACATGCTCAAATATACAGGTAATGGGAATAAAGGAAATGATCGCCACAGATAAATGGTCTTCATTAGTAAAGAACTGGACTCTTTCACTTCCCAACAAGTACCATAAGAAATAGAGCGGTTTTCACTCGAGTGTCATAAAATCAAAACCAAAGTAATTACTCTGGCCAATCACAACAGACGCAGACAATCTAATGAACGAATCAGACCTCGAAGCAAATACATGTAGCCGCCGCCAAGCGCGGGAAAACACGTGCGAGCAAGTAACAATTGGTTTTACTTAATATGATTGGTTGAGAAAGTGGCGCAAGATTTTTTAGCCAATCACAAGGCGAAGCAATCAGGCAAAAAGTCCTTTCGACACTCAACTGAAAACGGCTCAACATGGAGACCAGTTAGAATAATTTGCAGGTTGATTTTTGGGCTTAAATTGTTAACCCCAACTGCCGAGACTGAAAAAACCCAGGAGTAATTTTGCAAAATATCGATGAAAGACGGCACCGCAGCTGTCATTGTACATATAACGATGAACGCTTTACAACAAGACAAACAGCGAAACTCAGTATTGTTTAGCTTTTAATCCAAGATTATCATTTATCGCCTTTCGATAACCGAGGCCAGAAGATTAACTCCCATGCTTATAAATGAAATTCTTTAATTAGTATACAAAATATATGGCTACGATATCTATGTGGTAAATAAATGTCACGAAACAAGCAAAAAGCTTTTGAATATGCTGAATAACAGCTAAGCAGTGTTATAACATTACTTAATAACTGTATCTCTGGGCTTTATGTAACAATAATATAACGCCAAGTTCATTAAATATGATAAATAGTTCTGCGATAAAATATTCTTATGTAAAGTAAGAGGATTTAGTCTTGTCTGTTACGAAAAAAAGACAAAACAATTAAAGACTGGATGAATGCGAGTATCGCATTCCACGTCTTCACCATAAATAGTGAAGGGAAATTTGTTCAATGTCAAAGACATTGTATTAAGTTTTACGAAAGTTTACTTTGCATGGAACTTAAGAATTTAAATACTTCATGCATTGGAAACCAACAGTGCCAAAATGCACCTATTTCAATCAGGCCGGTTATATTTTGTTAAGATTGCTCAAAACGGCAACGATTTCATCCTTTACCTACAAACGGCGCCCAACTAGAAATTGGACGATTGTCTGGCAATTTCCACTCGAGACTGAAAAATAAATTGAAAAACAAGCCGCACCACAGGAAAGCACTGGTTAACAGCTTTCAATTCAAAGTCTATAATTTAGGATTTCTTCCACAAGGCCAAAAGCTTACGGTAGAGCACAGAACTCGGACAAGAGGTTTGTATTCAAAAGGAAAAAAAAAATGTTCCCTTGGTTGATAGATTAGAAAAACTTTAAGAAGTCAGATTTAATGATAGAAGTGAATTTCTCAAAGATACACAATTTGAAAAATTTAAAAGACGAGCTTGTCTATATTGTCTCTCCACTCTCCAATCGTACGATATTTTCACTTTCCAGTGCTTTTCTATCCCTTGTTAATACTGTTCCACGAAAATTAATTCATTATTGTGTTTGCTGCGATCTGGATACGTTTCTTCAGCTTCTCGCAATCACGATAACCCTTTCACTCCCAAAGGCAAGATCAAAACAAAGAAGAAATTTTGGAAAATATCAAGAAACAAAAAGAACCACAGGAAAGTACTGCTCAATAGCTTTTATTTGAATGGTCACACTTTAGGATTTCATCCACAGACTCAAAAGTTAGAACCACCTTGTACAGCATAATAAACAGTGCCACAGAATAGTACTGCTCAGTAGCTTTTATTTGAATGGTCACACTTTAGGATTTCATCCACAAACTAAAAAGTTAGCGGCATACTACATGAGTGGGGGTCGATTCTGGGAGTAAAAGGGTAAAGTCGATGATAAAAAGAGTTACACAAGCTTGCGCGAAAAGCGAGCGTGTCTCCACGCGAGTTGTTCTTGTATATCGCGAGAAAGAAAAAATTGCACTTAACTTCGATTCTAGTTAACATGAAGTTTTAGCCAAATTATAAATTATCTTTTCGAAATCGCAATATAACTCTTCAACAAGGGATTAGGAACAGTTTATGGTGAAATCATTGTTAAAAACCCGGTTACCTATAATACGTCTTATCTAACTACCAGCTTTCATTTTTGGAGGAAATCCTCCGTTTCTCCTCGCTCTCATAATTTTCTCAGTCTCAGGGTGAAATTCGTGAAGGTGCTTCATGAAATCCGAGTTTTCCGTGAAAGTGGTTCCACAGTCTTCGCAGACAAACATTTTCGAACGTCTTTCACGGAAACCAAACTTGTGTACCACACCATGAACACGCGTGAGGTGCGCTTCCAGCGAGCAGCGCTGTGTGAATGACTTGTCACATCGACTGCATTTGAATGGCTTTATTCCCGTGTGTGTTCTTATATGTCGCTTCAGATCAAACGTGTCATTGAAGCCTTTGGTACAGAACTGGCAGTGATAGCGCTTGTAGAAAGAATGCGTCTTCATGTGACGATTCAGCAAGCGCTGCAGTGTAAATGAACTATTGCAAATTTCGCATTTGTATTTTGTCTCTTCACTCTCGCTTCCTTTCCTGTCCTGTTCTTTGTTTTGTAGATTTGAAAGGCAGTCCTGCTGTTGGTGAGGCGTTAAAAACGGATGACTGTGAATAAAAAAATGATTGCCATTGAACTGCGGAGCGGGCGATGGCTGCGGAATGCTCGGGCACAGCGAGGACTCTCGATGACCTTCCGAAGCATGCCGAAGGTTCAACGAAACTTCACGAAGACCGTCCAGAGATGCACGAATAGGTATCGAATCAGCAATGGCGGAAACTCGGTGATCATGAAAGTTCACAACGCCAAAATTGTTCGTTGTCAATGGAAAATGGTGTCTTTGATTCATGGTTATAACTGAGTGATGTTCGGGTGAGCGGGAATGGTGTATCTTTGATAAACCATTTCTGGGAACGGAGCTGATGAGTTTGGGAGGTGGCGGAAGGTTTTGTAATTCGTATCTTGCACTGATACCTCTCCACCAACATAAATCGTTAAAACCTTTTGAAGGTTCAATTGTTTCTTCTCGTTTCTCTTCTCGTTCTTCTCTCAAGAAGCCTTCGCTTTCACTCTGCAATCTCGGAACAGAAATCATCTCCTGGTCCAAGTCCTTACTCTGTAATTTCTCGTCGTCATCAACGTCTCTGTCCTTTTCCTCATCGGTACTCGAGTTTTCCTCGTTCAATTTGTCTGGCGAAGTACACTGTTCTTCTAGAAAAAGCAACGGAGAGTTCACTGTGAGGTATTTGCTATTTGTGAAATCAAAACTAATATAAACAGCAGTTGAAAGTGAACTAAGCGAAGGCTTCTATCATTTTTCTTAAAGTTTATGAATCATGAATAACCTGGCAAAGGCAGTTATTTAATAGATTAGTTTTCCACATTACGTCAAGCTAGGTTTGGTTTTTGTATTCAAGAAATAATACTCGATAAACGAAACCGGTTTTTCAAAGAAAAGCACATAAAGTACACCAAGACAAACAAGAAACATTGCCTTTATAAAGCCTGAAAAGCATTACGAGTTTATGGATAAAACGCATGAATTTCAGTGAAAGAGGAAAATGAAAATTGTGCTCTTAAAAAATTCACAGGACAAGTCGTTGAGCAAATAAGAGTTGTAGGGTGTTGCCCACGGAAAGAATAAAACTCGACAAAATTCATGGAAGCATGGTACCCTCGTTGACAAATTGACCGTGTGTTTTTGTCTCCAAACTTTTAATAAGCTCACAGTTCAAATTAGCCACAAACTGATGTCGACGGGTAGGTTTTTCAACACCTTTGGTTTTTCAGATCTTTCTGGGCAATTTAGCAGCGTCGTGAAATAAATAATGAACGTTGACCATCTGCGGTTTATGAGAAAAAGTCTCGAGGAAAGAAGACGAGAACGAATAAAACACACTCTCTGTGTCTTATCGTTTCGTTTCCTTGATTTGTTGAATGCTGAAAAGGAATACCAGAAAACCTGTACAAGGAGGAGGAGGAACAAGTATTTTATATAATTTCAGTTTGCAATCAAATACAATCCCCACGTGTTCTGCTAATAAAAGAACACAATGAAGTAACCAGAAAATCTGAAACTGTATGTCGCGTTTGGGTCACATCGCGTTATTGCTTTACGCGATGTACCTGTGTAACACTTTACACTTTTGAAATTCTTGACACCACGAAAAACTAATTTTAAAACTTGGTCATGAGAATGAAACCTCGAAGAAGAAGAAGACAAAAACGCTTGCTGAGCGGTATCACGTTTCAATGCCACGTTTTTACAATATCACATTTTGCGGTTAGAAAGAAATCGGTCGTTTTGAAAAGTACGAACCCTCGCATTAATGTCAAAATATAAAGTGGCTGATTCCTCTAAGTGTTTCAACCCTGTTTCGTAATTTCCAATCATCTATTATCTGATCAAAGATGCTTTTCGAAACTACTCGTTTTATCGCAAGAGAGGATGTCTGGTTCTTTTACGCGGATCAAACCACAAAACCTTCCAAATCTAGTTTCGCATTTTATATCACTTTAAACCCCGTTTAAACAAAATGGAACATCTTCAACGGAATTGAA
Organism: Dendrophyllia cribrosa; assembly: GCA_024195265.1. NCBI lineage: Eukaryota > Metazoa > Cnidaria > Anthozoa > Scleractinia > Dendrophylliidae > Dendrophyllia > Dendrophyllia cribrosa. The sequence goes on from JAJLRJ010000010.1 coordinate 25,788,565, forward strand.
AATAAATGTTTTCTCTTTTGGCAATAAAAATTCAATGTCAAGGGGAAAATTGAACGTCCATGACAAGTTTTAAAAGGCGGGCTTCGGGTATTTTAATACAAGATGCCATTGTGTTGAGTAAAAGGAACTTTGTACTCCAATCCTCAAATGTAACAGCGGAAGAGAAAGTATTGCGGTACGTTGTTTTAAAAAGTTCAAGCGCAAGTCAGTACAGAGTTGTTTTTAAAACTGGCAAAACATTTCGCCAACAAAATCTTCGTTTCTTTGAAGCACTTATTCTTGCCACTTCTAATAACTATTACAGGTGCGAAACTAAAATTGTCATTTTGTTTCGTCTCCTTATGCAATTTTCGCTTTTGAAGTAACTCGAGAAATGTTATCTACAGTGAAAAGTTCGATCCAAACAAAACCATTTTGAAAATCGATACAATTCTTGTGCGTTTTACAAAACAAAGTCGGATGTTTCAAACTCCATTTTAAAGGTAAAACAACATATCTCCCCCCTTCAACCTAAAGAAGCAAAACAAATAAATATAAAGTACGTGTATTTATTTCCGATGTAATATTCACTCTATGGTTTTACTTTCTAAGATCAATTTTCACGGAAAGGTTTTTGATTCTGTGCTATATTTCAGGTGGCAAAGATTACATCTTCTATCTCGCAAATTAACTTTTCGCCTTAGATAAACTCGATACTCTTAAAAATTCTCACCCTTTATCGACTGTTCAAAGAGTAAGTTAAAAGGAAATATATCATTATAGACAAACGAAAAGTATACAAAATGGTAATAAACAAAATCTTGGTGAGGAAACTGCCAAAATAACGTGTGGTTCTTAAGAGGCATACGAGACAGGTTTTCACGTAATGCAAACAACCGGGAGAAAAATATGAAATGTCGAGTTTTCTAACATCAAAGACAAAGATTTTTATTTTATGGAGTACACGAGTTTTGCTCACACAATAAAGCCATAAAATCATATTGTGTTCACTTCTTTATCTCATTGACAGTGATTATGTTGGTTTGTGACAACACAGGAAGAGAATTTTCCGCTCGATTCACAGTAATTTTGTAATCTTGCATTTCGTTGAACAAACTTGTCGAGTGATAGCCCGGCTCTTTCAAACTCGCTTTCAATTCTGTTCTACTCAATTAAAGCTGACCCGGATCGCTGTAATTTCATTAATTTAGGCACCTCGCAGAAAAAGAAATTTATTGAATTAAAAAGCCCAGCAATGTTCTCAATCACAAAGTGGTTTATTAACAGCAATTTCTTGCCAAGCGCGAATCTTTACAAACACACTGGCGAAAATTAAATTTCTATTAGCCTAGAGCCTCAAAGTAAACGCGAGTCAAAACGCTCTAAAATCTGCAAATGCACGCGTGAAATTTTCGCTGTATTTGATCTGTTTCTACGAAACCAAAACTTGCACTTTCGATTGAATCGAAGATGAAACACATCTAGTCGAGCTGGGTCTTAAAGTCACCGATATTTCAACGCGGAATCGTTGAGCGCACTTAAGTGCTTCACGTTCAAGAAAAGCTTTGATCGAAAGGTATTTAGTCTAAGGGGTTAAGTAGCGTTTCTGTCAAAATCGCGACCAAAAAAAGTAAGAATTAAAAACTTGAACATCTGCTCGGTTCTCGCACCTCAAATGCACTTCGCTCCCGACGTCGACGGCGGCACTTTTTGGATCTAAAAATTGTCGTTTCTCTAAGTGTTTTTGGGTCTTGTCTTGAAGACACTGGAAAGCTGCTTAAAAAGGCGTGGAAAGTGTACTAGGAAAACAAAAGTGCCGACGAAGTTTTTGTTTTCGAAAATAATGCGTCTAAACATGGGCGAAATTGACAAGTGGAGAATCGGTTTACACGTCATTTGGCAAACCACGAAAAATGGACAGCATTTGAAAGGTCTCGCATTTTAAGTGATGGGAATTTACATAAATTTAAATTAACCATAATTGTTACGACTGGATTGATTGATTTCCAGCGCTCAATTTTCTCGCTAGGGCGAGGAAAATGTTAGCGAAGGGATCGAGGCAGACAAGCGTTGAAACATCTCTCTCGGGAAAGAATCATTCTGGGCGAATAATTTTGTTTAACGGAAAGCCTCGCGATGCCTCCTAAACGCTATACAAAATCTTTATTGTATATCAATTGATGTATCCATTAGTCCTTTTGTGAGATGGCGTTTATCACTACACAGCGCAAAATTTGAATATGAATGAATCAATGATATACATTGTTGAATTCCTTTTCGTTGATTATCTTTGCAACTAGACCAAAACACTTATCTGCAATTCAGGGGCCATATTTAGCCACCTAAGCGGTAAAAATCAATTCGGCGCGTGTTGTCAGTGTCTTTGTATTTTGGCCTTCAAAGTACACAATGTAATGACTGAAAGCTTTCGAATTACTTTTCGTGACTAGGCAGCGTGTGTTTTTACGTGCACACAGACTACAAACATTACCGTGTAATAGCTTGCGGCCTAACAAGTCCCCTATCGAATATCCGTTTCATTTAACCCCAATTCTAAAGCCCGTGAAAGCGGAATAGATTATACGCGCGCCACCATATATACACTGAATGTTGTTGCTCGACCTCAAAAATCAAACCAAATTCGTATAAACACGCATTTTTGCCTGCGATCGTAAAAAGCTCTTAAACGGAAAACAATTGGCAAAACCGTGATTTTGAGCGATAAGCATCGGTTTACTATTTGTCGTAACATATACCTATTGTTCTTACAGTTGCTTTCAGTACACCCCGCGAGGAAAGCTCTTCGTCGCGTTCCTTTAAAAACTCCCCGAGGCTCTAGCCGCTGGTTCGAAACGCGAAACTTTTTAGCGCGAGCGAAGAAAAAAGTTATATTCCGTTATATATAGCACCGTTTATATTTGTCCGCCAACATCTGCGCTCATAATACTGTCACACTATAACGGTGAACAACGCACAGGAAATGTTACGAAGAATAAGACGGAGAACAAAATCGTTTGTCAAAGGGTCAAGTAGACTTGGGAACTGAAAATATTTTACCCTGAAGGAAAATTTCGAAACTTTCTCTCACCTGGGGTCTCCTGTTCGCACTCAGCGAGTTTCGTGTCACCCTGAACTCCTTCCTCAACGCGGCGTGCTTTCTTGTTCTTCACCAAAAATGATTTCGGCATCTTCAACACTGCGCGGGGTTCACCAGTAGCCACGCACCGCGTTCAACTTCCAACCACGGAAAACACGTCTTTTATGTTTTGACAAAGCTGCCCCAAATATACCTAGCAGAAATTGGTGAAGCGAATCGCCAAGAAGAGAAAAACACACTTGCAACGCCGCCGCGTGTTTAGGAAACGGTTTGCCAAAACCCGTTTAACCGCACCGCGCTCTGCCAGCTCTGTCGCTAGTTGCCCGTCGTTGGCCGCGAGAGAACCGTTACGTTGTTTGCAAGCTTATTCTTTTTCCCAAGCGCGGGTGCGATCATCTGATATATTGTTACGCTCCAAACAATGTTAATTAATTTATAATGTACAGCACCTATCAATCATCCGATGGCTCAACGTTGAGTCAGAAACACAGTTTAACAATGGAAAAATCAAAAAACAACAAACATTAACAAAGGCAAGAATCACGTTTAATTTACGTCGAACTCCCCAATTAAAATTTTCCATCACCGTGCTGATTCGAGAAAAGTCAGTTGCGTGTGGAAACCGCGTTGAAACAAAACACTTTTTCCCGTTGTATATGCTAGGATATCCCACGCGGAATAATTTCTGCCACTTTCGATGTTTCGGACTCGCAAGTTGTACTGGAGGAGGAGCCAAAAAGCAAAAGCCAATTATTTTGGTCAGCAAACAAAACGTAGTAGTATTTTTTCAGATAATGGAATTGTAATTCGCAAACGACAGAGAGCCCTGTTAGATCTTTTGTTCCTACGAACCTAGGTGTCCAACCGATCATTATAATTACATCTGCAATAAAAAATTGCCGGGAGTTTTTTTCTCTTTCGTTCCACGAGCAAAATGGGGAATTTTTTATTTCGCTTCGCGCGGACGGCGGAACAAAAGAAAACAAAAAAAGATGAAATTTGACTTGCCAGTCGGGTTTCGTTTACTGTTTGTGTTTCGTGTTTGTTAGGTTTAATTTTTAAAAGGGAACATGAATAGTGTTTTTAATTCGCGTAAGGCGATTGTCCTGCCCAATTCAATATGCCTTCATTCGAGAGAAAAGGCGCAACTAAAAAGCGATTTATCTTCCTTAATTTATTTCTGTCTTTGATATCTCCACTACACGTAGTAACGGTAGTTGCTTCAACAATGCTAACGTAACGGCTAATTTCTATTGGGTTGATTTCTTGCGAGCCAGAGCTTCATTAAAATGTAAGCGAGAACAAGACGGTTTTATGCAAATCAATCACGTCGGGCCTCCTGTTGCTAGCAATATTCATCAGATTTTGCGATAAAAGAGCCAAACCACGTTCACAAAATTTATTTCACTGGCCGCTGAAGTTAATTTAATTTTCTGTAAGCATATTACACGATTAAAAACTGATTACTGCTACCTTCCACAGGGTATTACACATTTGTAGAAGATGATTGACTTTCACGCTTTCTGCGAGAATAAATTACTATGCGGTTTCTGCGTTGTGGAAAATATTCACAATAATAGACGACAAAAAAGCAATTTCATTATATTTCGCGACAAGAAAATGGACGCGCTTTGACAAATTTCAATTTCTTTTTAAATAACACAACTGAAAAATTATACGGTCTGCTTTGAAGGTATAAAAATGACAAGGAAAGTTATTTTGATTTATATATGGGCGATTATTTTTTTTTACAAATTTATTTGTTGGGGTATATTTGAAGGCATTCTTTATTTTCTGAGAGTAATATGAAATAACAGGAAGCAATTCAAGGCTTGGTAAATTCTTATTGCGAACGAACTTGTATCTAGGCAAGTCGTGAAGCGATATAGTAAAAATCTCCCGTGGCGCAAAAACAACCACACATCTCGAGACAAAGAAGACGAGGAAACAATCAAAATAACAAAATATAGCATGCTCATTTTAGTACAATAAACGGAGGGAAATTCAGTGACATTTTAAAGACTAAATGTTTCTCTATTCTTATACAATCGCGTCATGCCGTGATTGTTGTCAATACCAAGAAAGGCCTGAAAGCCTGCTAAGTGAATGTTTTCCTTAGAGTAACCGGTCCAACCGTTTTATAACAAACAATAGCTTTGGGTTTGAATGCGACCCAGCATTAATTTTAGAAACACCAAATGTTATGCGATAAAAAATTCAATGGCTTAATTTCCAGGGGCGTGGTGAGAAATTTGAAGCAATCCAAATATTTATGGTTTTTCCCAAAACACATAGGGTTCCGTCTCACTCGCCTAGATTTATTAACGACAAATTATTTTGTCTCCACGATGTCATTACACCCATTGCATCCAGCTGTACTGAAAAGATCGTATGGCGTCTTTTAATTTTGCGGCTTGGTTTATTTCAATTATTTTAAGACTCGTGCCAAATTTGCCTCGGCACGCTTTCTATAAAGCGAGTGAATATTTTATTCAATGGTTTATGAATAAAAGCTCTTCAAATGTATTCAGCGACGACAGAAAGTGCCAAATGATAAACCAAATAGACTCGGAACGGAGAATAACATAGAGTTTTGTGTTAGCTTTGTATTTCACCAACCAGATAAGCACCACAAGTATAAAATCCACACCAGTGACTAATATCAACAATTTCCCCTGCGAAACTACAAGCAAAACAATACAAAACTAATCACAAGCTATATTACCTATTTAATTTGCTCAGCGCGATGCAAGAAAGACCGCCGACATGCGAAAATAACTTCACATGTTAACATAGAAATGAGTTAATCAGGAAATATGTTGAATTTTCTCACAGGCGAAATATATTGGCGCGCTCGCGGTTTTAAGGACTTTTAAGATAAATTTGTATTTTCGGCGAGCTGGCACACGCAAAGCAAATACAACAGCCAATAACACAGTGTTAGTTGATACAGGTTTTCCTTTTAACTAAACCGGGATGTCGCTTGATGTATATGCTTAGATGGCAGCTGCAAATATTAGCTACTTACTTCACGGAAAGCAGCTTGATTTAATGGGCGCATTGAATCGATGTAAACAATCTTTAGATATCCGCTCGCGTGTTAAAGCAAGATTATTCGCGTTTTCCTCGCGTGAGCTAAACAAAACGCGTTGACAATCATGATGACGACTGTCAGATTTTTGCGATAACCGATGTTCAGATATTTCGCCGCCTTGTCAACGAGGTAGCGCTTATGCTCTTCACAATGCACGCAACGGATAAAGTGAAATCCAAATTTCCACCCAAAAAATGTTTTTCATACGTGAGAAGGACAGTACAAATTCTACGAAGATCTTGAACAAATTTATTGCCACTTTTCCGGGTAAGGACACAAAATATAATTTGACATGCGTTCAACTTATGCTAGCGTGCATTTTACAAGCTCTGTAACACGAGAATACTTCTTAATACCAAGAGGAGACAGCAGAAAAACTTGACATTGCTAAATGGAAAATTTCAAGTGGGCTATGTTTTGAAAACTAACTATTGGCAAAAGAGGGGTAAAGAGCGATTGACCTTCCCGCAAGACACTAAAATGTCTCTATAAGTCTGGCGCCGTGAAAAGTGATAAACGGCGATTTTTAGGGCCGTAATCTTCGACCTTTAGCGCGCTCGGTTTCGCAAAGCCCTTCTTTTAACGGTTTTAATGCTTTTAACCCGTTAACTATAATCTCTCTTTGGTAATCTCATTTGAGGTCAAGATAGTTCGAGCGCTAAACATTCCGGTTTGATAAGAGTGTCTAGGAAAAACCTCGAACACAACTAGTCGTTGTTGTTGTTGAATATCTGACAAACAAAGTGAAATAGAAAAAAAGATGATTGCAATGATTGTAACGGCAACTCAATTGGATTTTTTTTTAAAAACGGGTTTGATTTTGCATGATTATTATAATGGCATATATAATTCCCATTTGAAAGGCCGCAACTGAAATTGCTATCATCTCCATCAATCAGTGAAGTCATTGCGTAGTGAATAAAACAACTGTTATTGTGTTGAAGAGAACGTGAGAGAAAAAACCCCACCTCGTGTTTACATTAGAAGGGTGTTGCGAGACTTAGACACGTAAAAAAAATATTTCATGGTCTATTAAGCGGCGAAAATCCCTTTTAAATGCGTTTCTTTTATTTCCCACGGCTACACAAAAACAAAGTTCAGAAAAAATGCGAAATTTTATTTTGCAAAATACGGCGAAACGCGGAACATTACCATAGGAAAGAACAGCCGAAGAGCTTTCATATGAATAGTGACACCTTAGAATTTCATCCACAGGCTTAGAGCCACCTTGCACAGCATATTAAACAGCACCACATGAAAGTATTGTTCAGTAGTTTTCATTTGAATGGTCATATAGTTTTTCATCCAGACTTAAAAGTAAGAGCTGCATTATGTAAATGAAATCTCGTTTTTGACAAATAGAAAATGACCCAAAAATAACCCTATGTATTTTCAGATAAAAATATTTTTTTAGTCTCGTGCGCCATATCGGTTTAAAAGCACAAGATGAATGATTATTATCACATAGATCGCTTAGCCAGATATCTTCTTAAATATAAATACCCCATCGCAGACAAAGAGAAATTTTCGCAAATTCACGATGCTTCTAAAAAAATAATAAGTTTCGAATAAGCACGACAATAGAATTCGAGGAGGAAAATATCGTGGTTTTCTGTAATTCGCCTTTTTAACAAGGCATAACAGTTTTTAGTAAACTCGAACTTTATCCCCAATATAAAAATGTTATCCATTTATGAAAATCGGTTTAATTTCGCCGGCAATAGGGCTGAGCTATAGTAAATCAAGTTGATTAACCTTCTCTCTCCAAGAGACAAACCAAGTCATGTAATGTGGTTTTAACTAGTGTGGTTGCGGACGAAATCCAAAAGTGTGGTCACTTAAAAGAAAACCTGACGTACTTAGTTCCTGTGATGGTGTTTGTTATGCTGCTCAAGGTGGTTCTAGCTTTTCATTATGATCCTATTAAAGTGCATGGACTATTAAGATGAAAGCTACTGAGCAGCCCTTTCCGCTGTGGGTGAAATTCTAAACTTGAGTGTGGACATTTTTAAAAAACGCTACTGAGCAGTATTTTCATGTAAGACCATGTAATGCTGGCAGTGTATAACTAACTAAAGCCGAGGTGGTTCTAACCGTTTTGAGTCTGTAGATAAAATTCTTAATTGTGACCATTCGAATCAATGAAAGCTATTCGGAACAGTACTTTCTTGTAGTCTGTTTATTATGGTGTACAAGGTCGGGTTCTAACTTAACTGAGTCTATGGATGAAATTCTTAATTGTGACCATTCAAATGAAAGATACTGATCGAACAGTACTTCAAGTTAGTTCGTGTGGTATTTTTATTATGCTGTACAAGGTGGTTCTAACTTTTGAGCCGGTCTGTGCATGAAATCCTAAAATGTGACCATTCAAATGAAAGCTACTAAGTAGTACTTTCCTGTGGTACTGTTTATTATGCTGTACAAGGTGGTTGTAACTTTTGAGTCTGTGGATGAAATCCTAAAGTGTGACCATTCAAATGAAAGCTTTTGAGCAGTACTTTCCTGTGGTACTGTTTATTATGCTGTACAAGATGGTTCTAACTTCTGAGTCTGTGTATGAAATTATAAAACAAGACCACTCAAATCAAAGCCGTTTTGAGCAGTACTTTCCTGTGGTACTATTTATAAAGCCGTGCAAGGTGGTTCTAGCTTTTGCGTCTGTGCATGAAATCCTAAAGTGTAGCCATTCAAATAAAATATGTTAATATACTGTAGTGCTGTTTATTATCAATGATGCTGTAGAAGGTGGTTCTACAGTTTGAGTCTGAAGGGATCGGTGGATCGGAGTAAATCCTAAATTGTATGTCATTCCAATAATAGCTATCACCGAGCCGCTTTAGCTTTCTGTAGGGCTTTTGGATAACCGTGAAACTTTAGAAACACACACTGCGAAGGCACTGTTAGGGGAAAAATAATTTACAAATCCACCAAAAAAGCCAATTTGTTTTCACTCAGGTCGTTTGAACTTGCAGAACTTGTTCTGACAGGCGAAGAAAACATATTTCAGCGACAAAAAAGTCTACTTAACCAACACTGAAAGGATTAATAGTTTGTCATGAATGGAAGTATTCGATTACCACCACAAACCGGGCTTTATTGAAATTACTTCGTTTCCAACTCTGGACTAATCGTACCTTAAGTTATTTTTAAGATCGAAAAGGGCCAAGATTAGATTAACGTTTGTTTTTCTTTGTAAGAAAATGATAAAAATGATGAATTCCGTTTACACTGAAAAAGGAAAATGAGATAAAAAAAAAATAAAAAAGGGATGTTATTATATGTATGAAAGGCACATTGAATGACCACTATACATTGTGTTTTAATTTGCTCAAAGTTTGAAACATTTTATAATATACAACAATAAATTTCCAAGATTCAAATTTCCCGATTATTTTTCCAGCAACAACAAACTCATAATTAAGAAAATAGCTTTCTTGGTCTCACATCTCCGAGCGGGCAGAAAATACTACAAACTTTTAATTAGAAATACACTAATCGTTTTTTTCTGACATTTACAAATTCCGATTAAATAAAATTCACCGCGGAAGTGGAAATAAAAAGTACAATATTTTAGGAAACTACAAATTAATTGCTACAGATTGCAGCAAATGACAAATGTGAAGCTTTCGTGTCTCTCTTACAGGAAGAAACCCGAGTCGCTAAAGTGATAACGTTGGGCCATTTCGTTAACAATACACCCACACGGCGCCGAGATATTTATATTTATAAGCTGTAGAGAAAGCCTAACAGTGAGATACGGGTAATTATTTCCTGATGAGCGAGGAGATAACACCAGCCAGTTATAAATTTATCGTCAAAAGGTTAGAAAATGGTTAGGCTTGCGCGAGATTTGGGAGCAAAATATTGTAAGAGCGTAAGATTGTTAAGAGCAAAAAGACAAGAAGAAAGATTGAAAATGGAAGTTCTGGTAGAAGGATAAAAGGTTTGCGTGAGTTGTAAGCAGATTGAATGAGATGGTAACCAATACCCAAGCTATTAACACATAGCGGACGGACGGTCGCGCTATTGTGTCGAGCTCGTTTCCAAGGAAGTTGAAATAAAAGTTTAACCCTTTATTAAATTCCCAAGAGCGCCAAAAATCAAAATTCAAGAATAATTTCAAATTTCATTTTAGAAAATACTGAAAAACAAATGGTACCATGCAAAAGTTCTGCCGAAGAGGTTTCATTTGAATGGTCATACAATAGGATTTTGTTGAGAGACTCAAAAGTTAGAATTAAATAATGTCTCCATAATTGAATATGGGAATGAAAGCCGGGGTATACTTAGCTTGCGTGGCAGGCGTTCAGTACGGGGAAGGGGAAGGGGAAGGGGAAGGGGAAGGGGAAGGGGAAGGGGAAGGGGAAGGGGAAGGGGGAGAATTCGGGCGCGCGAGAACGCGAAGGGCGCTTAGAACGCCTGCCACGCAGGCTAGGGTAAACTTGCAATGGCAAGAACATGAAGTAAAGCATCTGCGGACAAAAGAGTTTTGTTTATCGCGAGTAAGGTTACAGACAGTGCAGCTTAAGAGAGTTAAAATCGGATAATTTTGAATATTAATAATGGTCGCCTAAGGAAAGTACTGTTTAAAAGCTTTAAATTTTAAAGGGCCTCAATTTAAGATCCCATCCATGCCATAGTCGCAAAAGATAGAACCACCTTGAACAACATAATAAACATGCAGCGCTACGGGAAAATACTTCGCAGCAGCATTCATTTGAATAGTCACAGTTTAGGATTTCACTCCGGCAAACTCAAAAGCTAGAGACACCCGTTGGAACCACCTTTAACAGCATATTAAGAAGTTAAACCTGAGAAGGAAAGTACTGCTTAATAGCTTGAATTTGAATGATCACACTTACTCATTTAAGGATTTCATCCACAGACCCAAAAGTTAGAACCACCTTTCATTACATTAAAAAAGGAAACTAAAATGCTACTCAATAGAATTGATTTGAATGATCACACTTTAGGGTTTCATCTTGACTGAAAGCTAGAATCGCATGTGCAGAGTAATAAACAGCACCACAGGAAAGTACTGCTCAGTAGCTTTTATTTGAATTTGGATTTCATCCAGAGACGCAAAAGTTAGAACCACCTTGTACAGCATAATAAACAGTGCCACAGAAAAATAATGCTTAATAGCTTTTATTTGAATGGTCACACTGTAGGTAGGATTCCATCCACAGACTCAAAAGTTAGAACCACCTTGTACAGCATAATAAACAGTACCACAGAATAGTACTGCTCAGTAGCTTTTATTTGAATGGTCACACTTTAGGATTTCATCCACAAACTACAGGAAAGTACTGCTCAATAGCTTTCATTTGAGTGGTCACACTTTTGGATTTCATCCACAGACTCAAAAGTTAGAACCGCGGCCTTGCGCAGCGGTATTAAACAGCACCACAGGAAATTACTGCTCAGTAGCTTTTATTTGAATTTTTAACATTTTAGTTATCAACACAAGTTAGAAGAGCATTTGAAAGGTTGCACTTCGTCAGTAAAATGTTAAACCAGAAACGTGAAGAAATTAACAGGCAAGAGGCAAAAATTCCAATATATAATTTTCGTTTATTTTCGGTGCAGATTAAATATGTGATCCTTCTAAAGACAGGATAATCGCTAGGCTATAAATATTTCCCCTTCCCCCACTGTCACGTACGTGCGATGACTGAGATGCAATCTCGTTCCCAGAGTCCACGTTACAGCGTAACATAAATTGTTTTGAAAAACCCCCGCGGGAGAAAAATAAACTTTACTTTTTTTTAATGTTGCCCGTTCCGCTGGACAAGCGTAACACGAACTCTGGGCACGAGATTGTTGTAAATAGTATAATTTTGCGCTTGCGCGTTAGTGCGTTTGGTCACCGCCGACCATCTATCTAAAACGCGCGGGTTCTGGGTGGTGGGTAGTGAAGGTAAAATGGTGCGCAGAGAAAAACAGGCTAACCACAAACGAAGAGATTAGATCATGACAAAGACTTCTGGGCTCGGTTGTTCGAAAGCTGATTAACGCTGATCCAGGATTAAAAGTTACATACATACATAATCTTTATTTAACCACGGTCTCTCCATTCATACATATGCTCTTCCTATAATAATTATAATTATAATAATTATAATATTATAATTATAATTATAATTATTATAATTATTATAATTATAATTATTATAATTATAAATTATAATTTACCTAATTTAATGAAAAATACGAAATAAAATTGATAAATTAACTAAGGTAATAAGAATGTAAAAACTAATTATATTTGTACTAAAAATTTTCTTCTGAAATTAACCTAGGATTTCATTTCTCTTGTTTTCAAACGCTTATTTTTAGTTATAAGTAGAGACAAGTCAAAGTCGAAACTGAAGGGCAGATATTGAGCAGATATTTGAATCGAAATTGATGCTAATCCTGGGTTAGCTTAATCGTGCTTTGAACAACCCGGCCCTGAAGTTCACTACAGGAAAAACCTTAGGCATAATCCAAACTGTTTACTGCCCTTGATGCTACAAATTCATCTTTTCTTGTCGTTCCTTGGTAACCTTTCGGAAATCTTGTCGTTCCTCGGTAACCTTTCGGAAATATTCGTGTTCCTCGGTAACCATTCGGGAAATCCGCGCGTTCCTTGGTCACCTTTCGGGAAATCTTCGCGTTCCTCGGCAACCTTTCGGAAAATCTTCGTGTTCCTCGGTTACCTTTCGAAAATCTTCGCGTTCCTAACCTTAGGAAAATCTTCACGTTCCTCGGTAACTTTCCGGAAAATCTTCGCGTTTCTCGGTAACCTTTCGGAAAATCTTCCAAAAATTTTACCGTTCGCTACGTGATATTACGAATCTTCACTTGGCGGCCCTCGGCTAGTTTTAGGAAAACTTTGACCATAGCATTTTACGGTTTTCGTCGAACAGCCGAGTGGGGTTCGTTCCATTTGTTAATGAATTGATCTAAAGGAAAGACAAAACTATTGCGGCGAAAATAGGCAAAAGTCATCACGTTGAATCAAAGACTCTCACCAGTGAAATGCCGACTAAATCCAAACTCTGTACTGTCCCTAATACGACAAATTATCGATCGTTTTTCGGCGCTCCCTCGGTTAGTGTTTGCACAATCTTTGGGAAATCGGTTGTCAGGAGATAAGGTTCCTGTTATCTTCTGATGATTTGTATAGTGTTGTAATTCTATCCTTTGATAATGAATTAATCATGTGATTTCAATCAAAGACTATGAAGGAACTATGATGTACGGTTGAAATGGAACAAAGGCACCTTTCTCGTGACAGACCATGATCCACTTGGGGCGTACAAAAGCCAAAGAGGCGTTTTCGTTGAGAGCCTGGGAACGAGAAGCAAATTGCACGAAATCATTAATAAAATAAGGATCAATCAATCATGAATCGATCAAAGACAATTAATCGATCTATCGGTACATCAAGTTTAATGAAAACACCATGATTCCGACCGACCTGTTTTTTTTTTTATAACTTTCAGGGTTGGAAATGTTTGTAGGCTTGCACGCCTCCTGATACTTGCAATGTTTTGAATCGGTCTAAAATCGCAAGTAGTTGTCTGTGTGGGTTTTTTTTTTCGCTCCAACTAAATCATATTTCCCGCCAAAATGTTCACTTGATCCCAGTCTCTTCAAAACCGAGTGTGGATGTTGACATTACGCCTATTAAAATGAGTTATACCGTTAAAAGCGATGACCGCGCGGTTGAACTCCATAGAAGCCTTAACGTGACATTGGTCACTTCAAGGTCAACTGAGACGGGACTTTTTTTCAAGTTATTAAAATATTTTAACGTTTCCAGATAGAATAATAACCAAATTACTGGAAACCGAGTGTGGATTTCCGAAAAGTAATTCATAAATCTAAAATGGGAGAAATTGATGTTCCCTTCAAAAAATGGCGTTTTCGCTGTGATTTTGAGGGTCAAATTGGGGGTCTGGGGACGAGTTAAAAAATTAGAGGCAAATGTCGTCCAATTTTTTGCCATGAATTCCGATTAAATAAAATTCACCGTGGAAATGGAAATAAAAAGTACAATATTTTAGGAAACTACAAATTAATAGCTACAGATTGCAGCAAATGACAAATGTGAAGCTTTCGTGTCTCTCGTACAGGAAGAAACCCGAGTCGCTAGTTGCCCGAGTCGCTAGTCGCTAGTTGCCCGTGATCTTCCAGAACGTCTTATCCCGTGTCTTTAAAGAAGCTTTAGATGGTCTTTTTTTTATTATCGCTTTAAAAAGCCAAAGATAAATTTGTATCAATAGAAACTCATAAATACTGACCCAGCAGTGTTTTTACTCTATTGCCTACGGGTGGCCAGGATGGAAATGGATTGCAACTTGAAAAATTGGTCTAATTTTCTCAAGTTCTTCCTTGTGTCTTGGAAAAATGTAGACCGGCTGCTAGCAAATCACGAGCGAAAGGAGGGGGGTCCACCGCGGTCAAACGTCCGAGGCGTTTTTCGTTTTATTTAGTGGGATTTTATTTAATATTAAATGGAAATATGGGCAAGGATGTATAAAAAAATTAGTTGACGTTACTATCTTTTAATTTTTCTCAAAATTATGAGCTTTTTTTCCGTTGAAAACTGACCAAAACTCTTTGCGCCTGATCAAAATTATGTTGGCAAATGGCGCCGACAATTCTGCAGTTCACAGTTTTTAAACGCTTAGAACTTTTTTGGTAAACTTTCAAAACGTTTGGTAAATTGACAGTGTATTGGCAATATATTAAACTATAAACAGTGAAAATGACAACCTTAACTTTTAAGTACTTTGCTTAACGTTTGCAAATTTCTCTCGTTTGACCGCGGTTAAGGAGGGTGGTATGCTTTGGAAGACGCCTCCGTCCCAGTTTCCCCACGGCTTGTTCGCTCGCTCCAGTCTCGCCGAGCTTGTTTTCGTGATCAGCTCGCTCGCTCGATTGACCGAGAAGGGACAGCTAGCAATTTAGGAAAATCGGTGAAACTGAATAAGGTCGATTCTTTCTTTCGTTAGAGCAGTTTTTAATTGACTGTCGAAAGTAATTACACAATTGCTTTGGTTTTGCATTGCTACGCTTTGTGATTGGCTAAAAAATCTCGCGCCACTTTCTTGACCAATCAGAAGTAAAACCAAAACCAATCGTGACTTGCTCGCACGCGTTTTCCCGCGTTTGGCGCCGCCGACATGTAATTGCTTCGAGCTCTGATTGGTTCATTGGATTGTTTACGACTGCTGTGATTGGTCAAAGTAATTACTTTGGTTTTGGTTTCACGACACTCAATTGAAAACTGCTCTAATTCACCAGATATACATTCCTTTTGGTGATGGAAATGAGGAAACTGAAGGTCGAACTTCTCGCCATCACTGTCTCAAGCGCATTCGTAAATTACGGAAAATCTCCCATAACATCTCCACCCACCTCATCAAAATTTCTGTCCCAGTCTTCGTTAGTTATGACAAAGTCCACATTGTCATTCATGTACTCTTCGACGACTCTGAAAAAAAAAAGAACAGCGTTAAAACAAGACAACACTGGTTAGAACACAGGGGCGGATCCAGGATTTTTCTTAGGAGGGGGTGCACTTCTAAGGAATGACGTAACTGAAGGGTGACGTAAACAAATTTTAAAAGCGAACAACGCAGACTAGGCAAGTGGGGGGGGGGGGGGGTGGGGGGGTGGGAGCGCAACCCCTGCATCCCTCCCCTAGATCCGCCCCAGGAACATACCGTAATGATTCGATTTGACGCTTATTGGCCACACCGAAAAATACCATAATAATCTTTTATGTGCAGGCTCAGCCTCACCGGGGTGTAATTATTCAAGTCTCCTTTGTTAGAATGGCACAATGGAATTCAGAGTACATGTAGGAACGCTAGGATGTAGCATTGTGTGTTCGTATACAAATAAGTGGGGGTAGCCTGAAGCAGGCGCCAGTTTATTTATGAGGCAAAATTTTTTACAGAGCGAAATTTCGAGAACGCGCGCCACCTTTCCCTTTCGCGCGTTCCCCTCTCGTCAGCCTTCTTCTAAGGTTGGGGGAGGGGGGGGGGGGGGGGGGGGGGGGGGGGGAGAGAGGCTTATAACCGGCATGTTACGGTACTATTTATTACTTTGATTTACCCATTATATGCTGTGATATATCTGATCAAAAGTCTTCTGGTCTTGCCCTCAATTTCACCATACAGCATGAAGTGTTTGTGAGCGAAGAACTCTGGCAACTCGGGTAGGTCTTCGGGGCCTGAGGTAATGTCGTCAACGGATTCTGCGTCATCTGAGAAATAACAGTCAAACTTACGGTCATAAGCCCGGGCCAAACGAGAAGGAGAGACGATGGATAGTTTGAACTCTCGCTCTTTTTTGGCCTGAATCTCTCAAACACTCTCAGTGACTCTGGTGCGATCTCGAAGAGTTTAAGGGGCACTGTCCCGGCTGATATATCGTGTTTTCATGATTATGGCCAGGAGCTTGCTTTAATCTTACTTTATTATCTTGAAATTGGAAAAGTGATAGAAGTAAAGAAATATTAACTAAACAGACAAAACATCGGCTAGAAAAGTCAAAATTTCACAAGAATGGCAAGTTTGATTTCTTGACCGCCTGTCAATAAATCAAATTTCACGAACTGTAATCCACTTCAATCCTTGCAATCCTGCACCTTTTCTCCAAACTACTGCTTTTGTTTTGCTCTATAGAATCTTTTTATCCAACTAAGTTGTATATTTGGTAGCATTTGGCGATATAACGTGGAAATAACCTAAGCGAAATTTTGCTATTTCGGCGGGACAGTGTCCCTTTAATGCGCTGAAATTTTCATTAGATTCGATGAGAGTTCAAACTTTGCTCCAGTTTGGTTTCTAACTGGCATACACTGTCATTGACTCTCATGCGCTCTGAAAGAGTTTGAACTCTTGTCGACTCTCGCTCCCGTTTGGCCCGAGCTATACAAGAGTTGGGATCAGGGAAAAAATTCCGAATATTTCAGCGAATGCGGTAAAATGGCGACAAAGTGAAATTCAGAATGTGTGAATGTTTAGTTTTGTTTCTGCTTCTTTGCTTTTCCCAAATCTTTAACCCTTTCAATCCCAGAGTCAATGATGGAGACATGTGGTACACGCAGCTCTAACTTTTGAGCCTGTCGACGAAATCCTATAGTGTGACCATTCAAATGAAAGATATTGAGCAGTACTTTTCAACGATACAATCTGTTTTTACATATTTTACAAAACGAAATTTGGAATATTTCTTGAATTTTGATGTTTGGCACTCTTGGGAGGTAAAGGGTTAAAAGACAGAAATGTAATGCTGCTCTCCGTGGTCGATGACGGTCAGAGGGTCAATTAACTTGGCTAAGCAAATAAGAGAATTCATTTTAATGAGAGCAGAGAGAAATGTCACTGACATTAAATCGCTTCTTCAAAAGTACTACCTTTCTTTGTCGTTTCGTCTTGTTCGTCATCAGTTGTTCCGCCGTAAATATCATCTTCTTCGTCTTTTTCTTCCCCTTGAACTCTACATGCAGGAAATAAAATTATCACTATAAATCTTATCTTACTTCCCTATTTACTCGATTAATTGCGTTTTCCATAAACGTCAGTGTGAACACTGCCTGGGTTTATTTGATCACTCTGTGATACCATTTACTTTCTTGTCCTTAATATTCACTTAAGATACAAAGTACTATTTAAAGGCTAAAAGTTAAATGAAAATGGTTCAAAGAAAATGAAACCGAACGTTTCCGACCAATTAAATCATCTTCAGGATGACTTATTAGTCGAAGACGTTCGGTTTTCTTTTCTTTTAACTTTTTGCCTTGTAAATAGTATTTTATTAACTTGTTTGTTCATCAAAGTGAAGTCAGGCAAACTGTGGAGGTCTGTGATGTTATGATCACATTTTTCTGTTGTAAGTTATATGCATCAAACTGTTCTTGTTGCTGCCGGCAGGCAGCTTACTAATCGTATAGATTTGAGATTTTTTCTGTCTGTCTCGGTTTTCCGAAAGTACCGTATTTTCTCAATTAAATGCCCCCGGAGTTTATTTCAAACTTGGCCTAGTGGACCCGGCGTTTCTTTGAATCAGCAGTTTTTTTCTCGCCCGCCATTTTTAAAGAAAGGGTTATTATTCGTTTTTCTTGGCAGCCGTGTACCTTGCCATTAAATCTTAAGTTTATTATACCACAAATAAACGTTTGAGGGGCTTACTTACAACTTCCTCTATTATACCCGGCGTTTATTCAGGGCCCGGCGTTTAATCGAGAAAATACGGTAACAATGAATTGTTTGAGAACCAATCAAGAGCAGAAGAAAATCTACTACGAAACCGTCGGTAGTCTAGCTCGGGAGAGCCTCGGCATCCAATCAAAACAAAGTGATGACAAGCCGATTCGAGCATGCATCTATGCACGACTTTCTCTTCGACGACGCTTTCGGCTGGTTTTCAAGCGATTTATGCTATCCATTCGACTAAGTCTTGGTTATGTCTAAAAGTACGCTGGAAATCAGTTGATCATAGACAAATATTCTTCTCAGGCTCAACGTAGTTGCTGGATCTCTGTGGAACAAGACGCTGTGGTAGCGTATACTTGAGCGTCGTTGTGTTAGGCATATTGAAAAATAAATGTCTTGTGAATCTGCATGCATGTTTTGAAAATATTTCACGGTTTGATGATAAGCAGTATTGGGATAGCGTGAGCAGTCTAAGAAAGAAGCGCGTTAACCTTCTAAAACAAGAAGACACAGCACACTTTGCGGGCGAGATCGCACGCAAATTTTTAAATAGCGTGTCAACTGTGTCAAAAGACTAGAGTACTGAAAAATACAAATCGATGCCTTCTTTGTACTTACCGTTGAAAAAAAAAGGCCGTATATCAGAGTTTCCCGATGGTTGTTATTGGCTTTAGCTAAATCTTGTAACTAGCTGGTCTGTGTTACCGACACTTTTGAAGTGAATGCAAATGTAGCCGCAAAGTGGCCTTTCGAAGACATGAATCTTTCAGTTTATTTTGCCTGGTCCAGATCCGGGGTTAAAACAACTTTTCGAATTGAAAGTCTTGCTGGAAGCATTCCCGCCATTATTATAATAAATTTTGAATGAAACATAAATTTAATCAAAGTTAACGACAGAAGTAATAATTTAGGAGGAGTAAAACAAATTTAGCCCTTTGAAATATATTTTTTCAGTTGCGGTAAAAATGTTGCAATTTGCATATTGTAGAAAGTAATTTGAAACCTTTTCAGTGACGCATAACGTAGCTATTTCATAAAACATAGGCACGCATTGCGTGCATGAGCTATTTTGAAAATTACCTAAATGATATGAAATGGTGAAAGTAACAAAACAGCGGAAGTTAACTCGCACAAATAACCGCTTGCAGATATACGTTTTTCAAATCCTCCGGCCCGCCCACTACCAAAAAAAATACCGAGATAACCAACTGGGTCCCGTTTCTCGTTTCTCGGCTAGCTTTTTTTCACGGGATTTCCGGAGTTATTTTTTGACGAAACTACGGCCCCAGTGAAATGAGCAACTTGTTTCAGTAATGAGTGTATTAAATTAAATGTCAACCAGAAAAGTCCTGCACATAAATTTGATGCATCCAAATTGAAGGCTTATTATTTCCTGGAAATTTGTATCTAGTCTTTTTTTAAAGGTTTCTTTTATTATTCACAAAAGACACGTGGAAAAGGTTCCTTTGGCCTGGAAGACGCAAACTAATTAAATTAAATTGTTTTCAACTCCAAACCACAAGCTAATTAAATTAGTGACACGAAAATTCTTTGAACCACCTGTTTCTGTAATGTCAACCAGAAAAGTCTTTCACAGAAACTAAACGCATGAAAAATGAATATAAGTAGTCTCCTAGTAAATTGGAACTAATATTATTTAAACAACTGTTTTTATTCTCCACAAAAAGTCGTGCAAATAGAAACAGAACTAATTAGATTAAATTGTTTTCGACTCAAAACCACAAGCTAATTGAATTACTTACACGAACATTGTTGAGGTTAACATTTGGAACCAAACACCTTTTCCTGTAATGTCGACCAGCAGAAACTTAGCGCATCCAAAATGAATTTTGCTTGTTTCCTAGTAAATTGCAACTAATATTTTTTAAACAGGCGTTTTTTAACGCACCATATAAATTAATTACATTACGTTTTCTCGAAAACATGTTGAACTTCATCACGTACCAGGACAAAGTTCAATATTTGCACGTGCACACAACGTGACTGCTCATACAAAATACAGTCGCTTCTCGCTTATAGTAATCGCTTGAGGCATACAATTAATAACCTACACATCAGCTCACATTAATTCAAAGAAAGATAAACGTTTTACATACTGTAAATTGTAGATTAATTGCATAACATTATGTCTGTTGAACTCCATGCATCACGGACAAGTTTCTATAAGGACAAAGTTCAACATTTTCACGTGCAGACAGCGTGTCTGACAAAAAAAATCCAATTTTAAATAGTAATCTCTTGAAACCCAGGCTTGAAACATACAATTCATGTTCCGCATCATATTATTTGAAATCGGCTTGCCGTTTTTGCAATAAAACTATACTCATACTTCAGTATAAGCTCACCTATGAACGTAACCGTAGTCCACATTTTTTGGACGTCTCATCCCCCGCAGACCATTCTACCATTCATGCATAGGGCACATTATAGGCGGTATTTCCGAATAAATGTCCTTGATATTGCCAGGTTAGCAAGCCAGTCGGGATTAGAGAACAGTTCCCAAGCAACAAATTTTCAAAACTTTACACTTTTAGTGTTTGCGGCAACAATCGCGGAGATTCAAGATGGCTGATTTTCAATTCATGTCAAGTGCCCTTCTTTGACCTTCAGTAATACCATTTTAGAAGCGAAAATTTGATTGGCTGACATAGTACACGGTGTACATACTAGAGGCAATCTGATTGGTGTGACATAACCCAAGACATACATACAAACAAACAAACAAACAAACAAGCTAACAAACATACTAACATCACAAACCAACCTTTGCGCCTGCTAATGAGCTATTTTTTTCAAAATAGCTCAAAAAAATCGCAATCAGCCAATCAGACACACGAAAATATATCCAGTTTTTATTCCTCTGTATCCGAAACATAAAAAAGAAAATTAAATGAAAAAGTGAACGCTTTAAGGTTATTTTAGGCAAGATTTCCGCCGCTTTCTCGCGTCCGGTGCGCGGGCTCGTTTCCCGAACAGCGGCTGGAAGTCGAGCCAAAGGTTATTTTCGCCCGAATAACATTCATTCACTTGCGCAAACGAAACTCGCAAGAAACGTATCGCAAGACACGTGCATTGTTGCGTTCGACGATAGGAGAACGCTTTCTAATTTCGTCGGGTATCGGTCTGGGCGCAGGGGATTGTGGGAGGAATTGGGCTGGATGCAATGCGATTTCAGGGTTTGGACGCCATCTTGGACTGGCACACGTAGCCTCGATTCCATGTGATAATTTTCTCGGCCGCCGGGAACTGGTATACACGTGGTATTTACACGTGACAAGATGCTCAGGCTATAGAAAATATGCCAATCAGCGAGAATCAAATCATGGCGATGATTCGGCTGACACGAAAGAGACAAACAAACGAGAATTGAGCAAGAATAGAGCGAGACATATGTACCGCCGTGACATTCGGATGGCTTGACTGAGCTAGAATCGGGACATATTCAAGCCATCCCGTTCGAAAATTTATGGCCAGACACGAGCGAGATTCAAGCCAGAAAACGAGCAAGAATCAAGCGACGAATGTTTTTCTCACTTTGATGGAGATTGTGCGGATGGATCGATGGAACGCTCGCGAAACCAAACGCGGCTTATGTTTATTCCCGAAGACACTCCAAACTTTCTGTGCGCGGTGGAAAACTTGGAAATGAAGGCTGAGAGTTTGGAAAAGCTCAATCTTAATTTGGCGAGCGAAACTACAAAGAAAACAGAGTATTTGTAGAAGCGCATAGTCTGTTTATATAAATACTTGCGACTTTTGCTTTTGCCAGCGTGTTTTCAGGTTTCAAATTACCGTTTTGACATATGCAAATTCGGTGCACTTTTCCCACTTTTCCCAAGGGACCGCCAAGCACTTTTCTTTACCGACAACTACAACAAACTTCAAAGGATTTAATTTCTTTTTCTGCCACCAAACTTCCCTACTGTCTTCATACACAGAGTAAATACAGGTTTCACTGTACACAATAACCCTTAATTTGACAATATCGATTATCTACAGTTTGTGAAAAAAGAAAAAAAAATTGTCTTGTAGGTTGATTTTTTTTCATTTTTTCATCTATCCCAATGACCAAAAATTAAAATCCCCCCTTTCAACTGCCGAACGCACTACCCTAATCTCCGATTACTCCTAGTTTACATCTTCTTTTGCACCCGAGG
The DNA here is from genome assembly GCA_024195265.1 of Dendrophyllia cribrosa. Lineage (NCBI taxonomy): Eukaryota > Metazoa > Cnidaria > Anthozoa > Scleractinia > Dendrophylliidae > Dendrophyllia > Dendrophyllia cribrosa. Next base: position 25,811,134 of record JAJLRJ010000010.1, read on the forward strand.
CTGTTTTGTTCCTTCAACTTCACGAAATAAAAATTAATGAAAGGCAAACAACCGAAAGAAGTGAAATTAATTGGGATTCCTACCACGCTTATATTTCTTCCTTCGCTGTCCAGTGTTCACTTTTTATTAAACAAGCGCTATGTATTCGTCCAAATCTGAGGCGTATGATTCCAGAATCGGGAAAATAACCGACACGAAATCAAGACAAATAGATTATTTACACGTGGGAAAAATCTGAGACCTTTCGGAGTGCACAGCACGGCAGAACTGAAAGATTTTGCCCAATTCCACGGCGAAGGCGTAAATTTGATTTGTCAGCCCGACGTTTTCAAGGTTCTTAGCCAGCGTGACACATCTCGCAATGTGGAAGCACTTCACTTCCAATATGGAACTATTAGTTATATTACAAAAAGCGTCTCTCACTTTAACAGAATATGGCCTTTTCAATTCCAAAATTAACACTCAGAAATTAAACGCCTAGTAGGGTTTTCCGATTTAGCGGAAATTTGGCGGAATTGGGAGACATTTTTCCGCTCATTGAAAATGTAATTGAACCGACTTAATTAGTCCATTATTTTTTTAAGGGAATAACCAGCGGGGAATAACTGGGAATACGCGAAATGTTCGTATTATTCCAGAATCATTGCTTTCCTCGTGCTTGTGTTATGTTCCATTTTCACGTGCGACGCAAGCCCAAACTCAAGCACAAAGATCAAATATTTTGATCGTTGTTTTTGTACTTGTGCTTATAAATTTCTTGCGCCGTCTTCACGACGAAATATAAACGTTTCTTGTGCATGCGCCTATAAGCTTGCGTTTGTGCATGCATCGCCAGTGAAAACTAGGGCTAACCAACTTTTAATTTCTTTACCCAAAACTGATTTCAACAAAAGGAAGTTTTACGAATAAAGTGAAGCTTATGGAAATGTAATCTATTCAACACGTCTCTTGAACAGAGCGATTTTCAGTTGAATTTCGAAAGTAATTTTGCAATTACTTTGGTTTTGCAATACTACGATTTGTGATTGGCTGAAAAATCTCGCGCCACTTTCTCAACCAATGAGAAGTAAAACCAAAACCACTCGCACGCGTTTTCCCGCGCTTGGCGCCGGCTACACGTATTAACTTCGAGTTATGATTGAAAAATACCATAATAATCTTTTACGTGCAGGCTCAGCCTCACCGGGATGTGATTATTCAAGTCTCCTTTGTTAGAAATGGCACAATGGAATTCAGAGTACATGTAGGAACGCTAGGAAGTAGCATTGTGTGTTCGTACACAAATGTGCACCGTATGCAAATTGCCAGGAAGTTGAAGCATAGCACGTGCAGCTCGTGCTGAACACAAAAGAAATTGAAAAAATGAGGCTTACATCAAGCAGAACCCAAACCTGCACATTAAAGAGTATTATGGTATTTTTCATAGTTTCTGGAGTGAGGAATAGATGTCGACCTTATGTTCGAGCAACTGACCAATAGAAATGTTGCCATTAAATTATTCAGTCTTAGCATGTGATCGAAAAACAAAAGATGTGCACGGTCAAGTATGGTTCAACATAAATTGTAGCTCCTTTGTTATCGCCATTGAAGTCTGCAAGGTTTCATAACCAGTCCCTCAATTAACTATGTTCGAATGTACTAAGTCAAATTCCCGTGAGAAGATTTTTACAGTCCAACATAAACTGAATGTACTTGGTTTTAGTTATGTTAACTTAAAGCGATTATCAATTGAGTATAAAAAGTGATTTCGCGATTGCTTTGGTTTTGCATTAGTATGTTTTGTGATTGGCTAAAAAAATCTCACGCCACTTTACAAAACAATCAGGGCCGGGTTGTTCAAAGCACGATAAAGCTAACCCAGGATTGACGTCAATTTTGAATCCAGTTAATAACTAATCAGTGAAAGTTGTTCCAAAGTTTTTTTGCCCTTCAGTTTTGAATTAAAATTAGCTTTTAAGAACATTTTTTAAGTAGAGAAATGAAATCCTCGGTTAACTTTTAATCCTTGGTTAGCGTTAATCGGCTTTTGAACAACCGGGCCCAGACGTATAAAACCAGAACTAATCGTGACTTGCTCGCACGCGTTTTCCCGGGCCTGGCGCCGGCTACATGTATTTTGCTTCGAGTTCTGATTGCTTCATCAGATTGTCTGCGTCTGTTGTGATTGGCCAGAGTGATTACTTGGGTTTTGGTTTTACGACGCTCGACTGATCACTCTATAAGATCAACAAGGACCGACTATTTAAACGAAGTTTAGACAGGGTTAACCTAGTGTTCATCGACAAATTTCTCCTTGTAATATCAATGTTTAATTAATTAGAGAGGTCATGAGAATTAAGGACTTGATCACCCAAGATGAATTCTTTTGATATTTTAACAACTTCTCCCCACTGCTTCTATAAGAAAACTATGGGGATAAGGAAGAAGAATTTGAATTTTGATACTGGTGTTAACAGGGTTACGAAAGCCAAGATCTAAGCCACTATTAAACTGGTCAGCATGATCAACCTAAGGCGAATCTTTGCTGACGTCATCGTTTACATTTTGCTTCATTAGCATACTAATTTACGTAGAGAAGGCACCGTGCTAAATACGAATTGACTTCAAAAGTTGAAAGAGCTTGTTAAACTTAGTAATCTAGGCAATTTTCAGCTTTTTTCATGCAATGTTTAGGAAATATCAGCTATCAAAAACTGCAAAATTGTTGGGTAACAAAAGCGCTTATGTAAAATTGTGAGTTTTTAAAACAGCATTGTATGAAGTGTATATAGTATATCGCGCTCAAATTTCCAGAGAAAGCTAATTGTGCTATGCCCTTTCAATATTCAAAGTTGATTTTTTTGTAGGTAGGTTAGAGAACGAGGCGCATATGCTAATGAGGCAATAATGGTAAACAAAGATTCGCGGTCTCTGACCGCTTTTCATTCTTGCTGGTTTGAATATTTTACCTTTTCAATTCGTCTTCCGTGTCACGGTCACTGGAGGAAGAAGTCTCTTTCGGACTCGGCGGTACAATCGTTTCCATTTTTCCACCTTGATTTACTTCCGGCGATTCATCGTCAGTGGACCCGCCATATATGTCGTCTGCGTTATCTGTTTTATTAGCTTCATCAAATCAGAAAACAGATCAGAGAGAGTTAGCGATCAGGGAGGAATGGGCCAAAGTTCAGGTCATGCGACCTGTCCTGTTTTTTCGCGGGAAAAATACGCACTGTTTCATTTCTCTACTAGTAGTAATCAACCATTAAAGAATCTGACCCACCCAGTTTTCATTGCGCGCCTACGTTGGTTCATCCGCCATTTTCAGGGCCCCCGAAAGTCCATACTGTATTGCAGATGAGAAAGTCACTCGTGCAAGAGGTGATATGCTTGCCCAAATATGGAATAGAGCCGTATCATAACAATAAGAGAAGCGCGCAATGCAAACTGGGTGGGTCAGACTCTTTAAGAAAATGCGTTCGCACAAAAGAAGGTATGTGAAAATGTTCGGGGAGATGCCAAAGTAGATACCAGTTCCCGGCCGGTTTGACCCTGAAAAGAACAAAAGAATCTTCGGGGGGAGGGGGGGGGGGGGGGGGGCTAAAGAAGTGGCGTTGAAACCGAGAAACAGAGGAAAGCTGAATTAAATCCGGCTACTACACAGGACACCCAACAAAAGATAAGGATTGCGCGAACGCAATAGGCCATTTCCGAGTTACGTTACGCCTCGTTGTCAAAGCGAGGCTAGGTGCACAACCTTTCATATGAAAATGAGTTTTCATTCACATGCAAATGAAAACTCATTTTCATATGAAAGGTTTCGCACCTAGCCTCGCTTTGATAGAGAGGCTAAAGGCAACTCGGAAATGGCCTATTTCAGTACAGCAAAATACTCGTTACAGGAAACCAGAAAAAAAGCAGATAGACAAACGAAAACAATAAATACACAAAGTATTGTACCCAACGTTAATAAAAAAATATATTCTTTACGGGAGGAAAGATTTACATTTTCATCTCCGTTTCATGCAATAAGTTTTTTTTAGATAATGACGCTACATCAAAGCAAATTATTCTCGAACTGACGACCTTCTTTATTCTTCTCTTCTGCCTGCTCGTCAGTACATACTTTCTATTTATAACGTAATATATCAACCCAGAAACCCAACGTGTAACGCGCATTCATAGCTTCCAAATATTTCATGTTTTGCTTAGTACCATAGTTGGAAACCCCTCGATCCCCCGAGATTGGAAGCAAGTTGTTCTAGCGAATTGATTGCTTAATATTTTTATCTTGATTTTCCAAATATGGCTGTAACAACTTCTTATAAAAGTAAATAATCGAAAGCTTGTTTTGAAGCGTACAAGAGACAGTTGCACGTTTCAACCCACTTATGGGTTTCTGATCAAACACGAGGAACAGTAGTTTTTTAACAGTGTTTCATCAGGATATCCAAACACCGACTTCGAGGGGTTTGGATATTTGAGGAAACACTCTTTCGAGTATTTGATATAACTTCTCAAACTGATCATCAAATACAGAGAAAACGAGGGAATAAAATCGGCAAAGTCTAAGCTAATAGCCCTTAAGGTGGATTTCCACTGTCGCGTTTTTGCCTACGCACGTTAACGTACGTAAAAATTTTTAACGTACGTAAAAATGAAATTTTACGCGCGTAACTACGTGCGTTGACTTTACGTTGTCCAATTTCCAGTGCCGCGTTTTTTTCTAGGTTTTTACGTACGTTATACGCACGTAAAGGCACGTAGCCCTTGCGAGCGTTTTCGGAAAAGTTGAACTGGGTTCAACTTTTTCGCGGATGTCTGCGTTTACGCGGCGATTTAACCAATGGCAATTTCGGATTTTGTCACATGACACCAACTCCATGTAGACGCCATTTTGTTTTATCTGCTTTACATATTCCTGTAGTGCAATCCACAATGCATCGCACACCTCAGGAATTATTCTACTCACGGTTGTATGGCCAAGGCGGTAGCTAAATGATATCGTCTGTAAGGAATCACCAGTAGCTAGAAATCGAAGAGTAACAGCGAGACGTTCACCGGGACTGATTGGCTCACGATACAAGGATTTCTTAGACAGCATCGGTCCCACAAGAGAAAGAAGGTGGTCAAATCTTTCAGGTGTCATCCGGAAGTATTTATAAAATGACTCGTGGTCATTTTCGCGCATTTCTTGCACTAGAGTGTGGTATTCCCCCACTTGAAACCGATTTTGAAATAGCTCTCTGATCCGAAATCTTTTCCGATATTTTTGTCGTCTTTTTCGTCTCTGTCTAAGGTACAACAGGAGAAAGAACCGCTTGTTTATAACGGCGGCCATTACTTTAGCGGCAAATAACCTTTTCGCGCCAAAATTTCAGGATGGCAGGTATTTACGTACGTTTAACGTACGTAAAACGGAAACGTTTTTTATTATTTTTTACGCAACAGTGGAAATTGGTAACGTAAGTTTTTTTAACGCACGTTTTACGTACGTAAATTTTTACGCGACAGTGGAAATCCACCTTTAAGGTGGATTTCCACTGTCGCGTAAAAATTTACGTACGTAAAACGTGCGTTAAAAAAACTTACGTTACCAATTTCCACTGTTGCGTAAAAAATAATAAAAAACGTTTCCGTTTTACGTACGTTAAACGTACGTAAATACCTGCCATCCTGAAATTTTGGCGCGAAAAGGTTATTTGCCGCTAAAGTAATGGCCGCCGTTATAAACAAGCGGTTCTTTCTCCTGTTGTACCTTAGACAGAGACGAAAAAGACGACAAAAATATCGGAAAAGATTTCGGATCAGAGAGCTATTTCAAAATCGGTTTCAAGTGGGGGAATACCACACTCTAGTGCAAGAAATGCGCGAAAATGACCACGAGTCATTTTATAAATACTTCCGGATGACACCTGAAAGATTTGACCACCTTCTTTCTCTTGTGGGACCGATGCTGTCTAAGAAATCCCTGTATCGTGAGCCAATCAGTCCCGGTGAACGTCTCGCTGTTACTCTTCGATTTCTAGCTACTGGTGATTCCTTACAGACGATATCATTTAGCTACCGCCTTGGCCATACAACCGTGAGTAGAATAATTCCTGAGGTGTGCGATGCATTGTGGATTGCACTACAGGAATATGTAAAGCAGATAAAACAAAATGGCGTCTACATGGAGTTGGTGTCATGTGACAAAATCCGAAATTGCCATTGGTTAAATCGCCGCGTAAACGCAGACATCCGCGAAAAAGTTGAGCCCAGTTCAACTTTTCCGAAAACGCTCGCGAGGGCTACGTGCCTTTACGTGCGTATTACGTACGTAAAAACCTAGAAAAAAACGCGGCACTGGAAATTGGACAACGTAAAGTCAACGCACGTAGTTACGCGCGTAAAATTTCATTCTTACGTACGTTAAAAATTTTTACGTACGTTAACGTGCGTAGGCAAAAACGCGACAGTGGAAATCCACCTTTATGCATGTTTACGTCAGACTAGCTAATTTCACCGTCAAGCCTCGCTTTCGAATTGTAAACCTGTGACAATCCCATCAATGTATTCTCAAACGAGCAAAGTTGAAAAGAATACCCACTTAAAAACAACATGAACTTGTCAAAGGTTTGCAAGGAATTTCGTTCAAACGAGGCTTGGTGGTGAATTTTGAGCTGGTGATGTCATCATGCATAAGGCCAATACACAATATTCGTATTCTCGGTATTGAACTGGAACTAGCTTGGAGTCTAAGCTAATGTGAGGGAATATCATTGAAAATATCTGCATGTGAAAAGATTCCACTGCATGAGCCTCGACTGCAAGCTAGTTCCAGTTCAATACCGAGAATACGAATATCGTCTATTAAAGATCGGATTTTCAAACTTGATGAAATATTAATGAGTTTGAGACAACAGAAAATGAGGTCATTTTTTCTGCGCGTGATTCACCTTTCTTTCCAGTGGCGTCTGAAGCTTGACTGGTTTTGCCTATGGGGCGTTTATCGCTGGCTGGAGATGTTTCCTCCTAAATGAAAATAATTGTTAGCAAATCATAACGAAATTGAGTAAAGCAATCCCAGATGACTTCTGTTACTTCATATAGGGACACTGTCCCGGCTGATATATCATGTTTTCATGATTATGGCCAGGAGCTTGCAGCGCGTGATTCGAGTGAGAAATTAGTACATAGTACGGAACCTGATATGGTAAACGGGTCATTGTGAAATCTATTTGCGCTGGTTTCTTGCTGGCGACATTTAGTTCGCTACACCGTGCTGATGAGTTGCAATAACAACGAAACGGCTGTCCACGGTTGCGATCCTACTTTATCGGTTTCTGTCGTGATGGTGTCTCGCAAAGTCTTTTTTTACGTAGCCAGATCAGCCCTGCAGTTTATTGTATGTTTTTTCATTTTTTGGCTGGTTAGGTCTTCCGCAGATCCTACGTATACCGTTAGCAGAATTATTGTTGCGGTCCTTTGCAGATTTCACGCTTGCTTTAAGCAAGTGCTTTACTATCTTAAAATAGGAAAAAAAAAATTGCCAAAGGTGATGAAAGCAAAGAAACAAACTAAATAGATAAATAACGGTAAAAAAGAAAAAAATCTACAAGAATGATAATAACGATTTCTTGACCGCCTGTCACAAAATCGAATTTGTTCAGTGAACTCCAATACACTTCCATCCTTGCAGTCCTGGGCCCCGGTTATTCGAAAGCCGATTAACGCTAATCCCGGATTAAAAGTTAACCGAGGATTTCATTTCTCTGTTTAAAAATGTTTTCAAAAGGTCATTTGTAGCTAGTAGTGAAAACAAGTTTAAGTCGAAACTGAAGGACAGAAAACTTTGGAAAATTTTTTAATTGTTGAGTTGTTTAAATGGATTCATAATTGATGCTTAATCCTGGGTTAGCTTTATCGTGCTTTGAACAACCCGGCCCTTCACTTTATCTCCAAACTACTGCTTCTGTTTTGCTCTATGGAGTCTTTATATCCAATTAAGTTGCATAGGGCGGTTTACAATTGAGTGTAGTAAAACCAAAACCAAAGTTATCACTCAGTAATTACTCTGCCAAACATAACAGACGCAGACAATCCAATTAACCAATCAGAACTCGTAGCAAATACAGGTAGCCAGCGCCAAGCGCGGGAAAACGCGTGCGAGCAAATCACGATTGGTTTTGGTTTTATTTCTGATTGGTTGAGAAAATGGCGCGAGGTTTTTAAGCCAATCACAAAGCGTAGCAATGCAAAACCAAACCAATTACGAAATTACTTTTGACACTCAATTGGAAACTGCTATATTTGGTGGCATTTGGCGATATAACAAGGAAATAAACTAAGCGAAAATTTGTCAGTATTTCGGCGGGACACGCTATTTGGCTGCTTCTCGGTCCAAACTTTACTACAATTACTGATAAGTACTTCCAATCATGCAAAAACGTTTTGTTTGAACCTTAAAAAAGAAGATATAAAATGAATTATAAATGAAAGAACAAACTACAGCAATTTTTATCTATTTTTTCAAAGACACGGGGAAACAAATTAAAAATTTAGCCTTAACTTTTTAAGTTGCAATCCATTTCCATCCTGGCCTTCGGCTGCTACAATCGCACATTAGAGCAGTTTTCAATTGAGTGTGAAAAGTAATTACACAATTGCTTTGGTTTTTCATTGCTACGCTTTGTGATTGGCTAAAAACTCTCGCGCCACTTTCTCGACCAATCAGAAGTAAAACCAAAACCAATCGTGACTTGCTCGCACGCGTTTTCCCGCGCTTGGCGCCGCCGACATGTAATTGCTTCGAGCTCTGATTGGTTCATTGGATTGTTTACGACTGCTGTTATTGGTCAGAGTAATTACTTTGGTTTTGGTTTTACCACACTCATTGAAAACTGCTCTAATTTTTAGTGCAATAATATACTAACTGTTAAAAAACTGGTCCATTAGTTTTACATTTTCTTTGATACAAATATGTCTTTTGGCTTTTCAAAGGCATACTACAGTCTGGTAACATAGCCTCTTTACGCAGCACAAGTGAACAAAGTGATACAAACAGGAAGTCAGATAATTGACTCTGTTGTGAATTTGAGTGCTGAGAACTGAAAAATCATAAACCCTTTTGTCTGTAGGACTACCGCTGCTTATATTTAAAATAGACCATTTTACAGTTGTGTGCTCAGTACCCTGGCCTTTGCGTGAAAGTGAGGCTGGAGTTGACTTTGTTTTGAAACAAACCTTCCTGCTTTTCACATGTAAATCATGTTAGTTAGCATAAGAACAACACGATTTACATATGAAAAGAAGAAAGGTTTCTATCAAAACAAGGTCAACTTCAGCCTCATTTCCACACAAAGACCAGGGGCCAGTTGCATAAAACTTAACGCCAGACGTAACAGCTAACATCGGGCGTTCAGCCCAGTCAAAGTTACTATTTTAACGTCAGACGTTAGCATTTAAGTCCGACGTTAAGTTTTATGCAACTGGCCCCAGGTTACTAAGTAGAAACTGTAAAATGGTCTTTTCAATGTTAAATCGACAATCTATGTTTAGTTTAATGATCAGATATATCTGTTTCTTTTTTTTGTTGTTGTTGTTATACTTACATGTAATACTTGATACGTACTACTTGTATAGGTAATACCATGTATTTATATGGGAATACCGAAATAAATTGTTGTTGTTGTTGTTGTTTGCTCTAGTAAGGAAATGCTTTGAGCTCAGTAGGAAATTTATGGGTTGTTCTTAGCACTGACATTTAGCACAAAGTTATTATTATTTTGGTTTGTCGTTGAAAGCTTGAACGCACTTTACAAAAAATACATACACCTTATTCGATAGTTGAACAGATAATACGCGCGGATATTTTATGAGTAGCGTTGCAATGAGTAAAATCAGAAGCTTATCTGTTATGAGCTTCTGGTAAAATGCAATGTGAGCAATGAGTAAAATGTCCGCACGTATTATCTGTTAAACCATCGAATAAGGAATATATTATTCGACTGAAATTATTGTATTTATAATAGCTTGTGTCTTGTGTAATACGGCGATCTTCTGTGTAATACGCTCGGATATTTTGCGTGTTCTCTTTCCCTTATAAGGTAAAATGACGTCACAGTCGAATAATAAAAGGCGATAAAAACCCAGCACAACGAGGATCGAGTGAGCGAATTTGTGCTCCATTGTCACGTGAAAATCATGTGACCATCACATAAAACAACCATCACATCACACGACAATCACATCACGTGAGCATCACATCACGCGACCATCACATTACGCGACCATCACATCACGTGACCATCACATCACGCGACCACCATGTTACGGGACCATCACATCAAGTAACCGCGAGACTCATATGGATGATCAGAGCTTACCTTGGTTCCAGCGCTCTTGCTATCCCGGCTTTCTGTACCAGTTGTTCTCTTAGCTGGTGATCTTTTAGGCTTAATATCTTCCTCCCCACTACTTTCATCAGATGAACTGCTATCGCCCGGTAAGTGGTAGCTGGGGGAAGGCAGAAAAAGTCAAAATTAAGAATTCATTACAGCCTCACCTGCAGGCAAATTTAAAACTCTGAATATAAAAAGTAAGTACGCAATGCATACGTGAAAATGGTTGCAAAAAGGGTGCTATTTCACATTCCTGCAAAAATGAATGAAAACATTCACGCCCTCCCTTTCTAAAATAGACTGCGAGCAGTCTCTCTTTTTCCGCTAAAGTCAGTGGGGTTAGCGCGATGTGCGAGCCTCGCGGCTCGCGGCTTCGCCGCTCGCCGCTCGCACATCGCGCTAACCCCACTGACTTTAGCGGAAAAAGAGAGACTGCTCGCAGTCTATTTCTAAAAGGAAATGATAGATAGAGATGGATAGAAAGATAGATAGTTTATTCAGTCAATACAGTTACAACCGAAAAGCTGAATTGCGTAAAAACTTTTAAAAATTATTTTAAATTAGTGTCAAAATATCAACATTTAAAAACTATTTAAAACTATATAAAATTTATATCAAAATATCATGGCGAGAATTATAACAATGACTAAAATCTACTTTGCATTACTTTATATAAAGCTGTTCTTTAGTCTGTTTGTCTTGCATGTGGGCACATTAAAACTCCGCTTATTTCTAAGATTAACGTCACATGAAATGACTTTTGTTTGATTTCAGCTTTTGCCATCATATAAATAAAACTGCAGTGGAACTCTGTAAAAAGAGGACCATTAACTATGAAGAGGACTTTGCGCTTGTTGTGGAATCATGGGTAATCAGGAGAAACATGCCGTCAAATACAGTGTTTTTTTGGGAGAATCCAGTGTCAAGTAATTTGGGTAAAATTTAAATTTTCTAATATTTGTGAATTGAAAACTGCCCTGCTGAAACACCCGTAATTTTTATTTTATCTAAATATAACAAAAATAATAGTAATACTTTCCTTATTGTAAGTATTAATTTAGTTAAGGAGGGACTCAACTAATGGATAGAAGACAGAAAATGATTTTTGGAACACCAACAGACAAGAAAACTTTTCCACTTGTAATTTACAAGTGTAGCTATCGTTTTCAACCTCTGAAACAATGGCTACACTTGTAACACTTGCTACACTTGTAAATTACACTTTTTAATTTACACTTGTAATTTACAAGTGTAGCTATTGTTTTCAATCTCTGAAACAATGGCTACACTTGTAAATTACACTTGTAAAAGTTTTATTGAATTGACCCCAGGTTGCTAGTGAATTATTTTGGTGTCCATCTATTAATTATTAACTACAAATTCTAATTTTAAAATTCATTAAATCTTCAATATTTCTTCTTTTAACTAAATTTCACAAATCCCTTGATAAAAACTGTTTCCTCCCAAACATCCCAAAAATCACCCAAAAATTGACAAAACACCCCATAACATAGATTCATGAGATGAGCAGAGAGTTTTTGGATTGCTTGAAACGTGAACGAGATATTTCCATTAAAGCCATGTTAAGCAGCGGAAAAATGACATTCCGGTGGAGTCCCGCCTTAAGGGGCACAGTATTAGTAACATTATATATACCCTCTCCTCTCCAGTTCCAATGAAGATATATTTAATTTTCTATTATTTTGTAATATAATTTATATTCTTTAAAATGTAAAACTAATATTTATGGTTTAGAGAAAACATAAAATGTGAACGTAAATATGAATCTAGCTACGTAAATCTACTTAGAGAATGGGTAAATATCTATGCAAATCCATTTTAACGGTCATGACGTACGTAAATTTCTCGTCAAGAGAGTAACGAGTAATAAAACGATTATCAAATGTTCAAAATTATTTGCATTTACCAACGTTTTCAACGTGCAAATAATACTGAATAGCCCGGGGGGGGGGGGGGGGGGGGGGGGGGGGGGACTCCCATATAAAAATGATGGGGGTGCTCGTCGGAAATTTTCGAAAAACACCCTAAAAGGTACCAGAATCTCGTTTGATGGGCGTGGCTCAAAATAATTTTTACCCCTAAGAGGTACCAATTCTAAAACAACACATGTCATATTCTGTCATATTTTTTTCGGCTCATACCCTAACAGGTACCGCGATAATTCTAACGGCGGTCATTTTAGATTTTAGTACCCTAAGCGGTACCAATCTCCAAATTTTGACCCCTAAAAGGTAAGGTACGACGAGCACCCCGTCATTTTTATATGGTAGACCCCCCCCCTCCCCGGGCTGAATAGTTCTTTACCAAATTGCTCTATTTAGTACAAAGAAAAAAGGAAGATTATAACTTGGAAGAAAATCTCACTTACTTTCGAGTGGGCAAGCGCTTGTTCTTCTTGAAGCAATCAGTTATCCATTTTTTTGTCACTATTTTCCCTTTTCCTGAAAAAAAAGGAGGAGATTTCGTTTCATGTTTCGAACCTTCGACACCTCCCCCACTTATGCACAGGATTGCACGCAGGTATTGTTTAACAAATACTTCATATGTGACAGAATTATGTGTGTTATGGTGACTTTTATAAATGAGGACACTTTGTGATGCCTATCATGGAATAGCATGCCTCCCCTCCGCGTGCAATGCCACAATTCCATCCAAGTAACGACATACTACTAATATGTACACGCAGAAAGCGCGGGAATACCATGAAAATCAAACACGTACGAGGTGCTTAAAACTAAAAGCGATAACACCTGCTGTTTTCTTTTTAAATTCGACGCGCTTTTCTCGAACTACGCACTGGTTGTATGTTTTCCCAGGCTTGGCACCAGTTGTTTTTTTCCCGCGCTTGCCGGCACTGGTTGTAAGTTTTCCCGCGCTTGCCGACACCAGTTACATGTTTTACCGCACTTGGCCCGGTCGCACGTTTTCCCGCGCTTAGCAGTAGCACTTCAACTTTTTGTTTCAAACGGTGTGTTATTTGGCTCTACTTTCAATGCAATTCACGTTGGTTAATATTTCAAGGTATCCATAATTTAAACAAAGTAGCATAAATCTACCTTTCACTTGATTAAACTTGGGAGTGTTAGCGAAGGCACAACTGCAAAGGGAGAAAAAAATATTTAGTTGTTTGCTTTTGTTTGTTTTTTCTATTCCAACTGCTTTATTCAAAGTCTTCAAAGAGTTAGGGCCTGGTCGCACTACAGTCAAAAACAAAAATTAGTCCGTGCAAAAATCGAGGAAAACAAAAGAAACCGCTCCGGTGGGACACTCTTTTTGTGGAATGTTTTTGTTTTTATGTCATTCTGCACGGGCTACTTTTTGTTTTTGACTGTAGTGCAACCAGGCCCTTAGCTTAAAAACTATAAATGTGAGACTTTGATATCATTTTCTTCCCCGCGAGTTTTCAATATCATGGCAATAAAATAAAACCTTTTCTGAAACGTGGGTATTATTAGTATTCCTTATACGAACAAATGAAAAAATTTGGCATTTTAGGCTGGCGGCTCAGCGAGATATTTCTCAGAATTCTTTAACGGTTACAATTTCTTTGAATCGTGTTTTTGTTGTTAAAACGCTGGAACCTGTCTGAGACTGCGGAGAATATTAAGAAAACCCAAGACATTTTAGATTCAGTTATGTGGTAACTGATAACGTAAAATCCCGGTGCGTTTATAAGCGGGGAGGCGGGGAGGCTTATAAGCGGGGGCGGGGCTTATATCCGGGTGGAGGGAGGATCTTATACAACTTCGAAAGGGGTTTCGATGGCCTTATAAGCTGGGGGCCTCATATCTGGGGGCGGGGGGGGGGGGGGGGGGGGGGGGGGCATAAAAACCGTTTCGGAATGAGGTGATAAGAAATTATCTGAGAAAAACAACGTTATCAAACTGATACGTTTTCCATTTACTGGCTTTTATGAATCGATAATTCATTTTAATATTTGGAACACAGAACTGGACTGGACACAACAAAACGGAAGCTCAAGACTTCCCGCTTCGAACTCATCCGCACAATCATTATTCAAACAGTAATAATGTCTAGTTCACAGTGGCCAAGTTTCCCCGTTTGAACTCATTTTCATCGTCCACAACGTCGCTCTAACTGTTGCACAGTTACGTTAATATTTGTGATGGAGTAGCAAAACTTATAACTTATAGTTCTGCGCTCTTCATTCTTCTTGCCTTTCTAATTTTCCATTTGAAGTTGAAAGTATTTATATTAAGGCACCAAGGAAGAGGGGGCCTTCATTGTTTACAGGTTGATGGGCCTATTTATCTCCGTATTTTATTTGTAATGTGATTTCTTATTTATTTATTTATTTCTAAAAGCACCCGCCTCGATTAGCTTGATGCTACCTGTGGGTGCCTATAATTGTGAAAATAATTTATTTATTTAGTAAAAAGATTGAAAGATTGAAACTATAACCGGCATTTTACGGTATTGTTTTGTAAGTACTTTATGTTATGTACACAATAAAGTGTTCAATCGTGTCCGATTTTAGCGAGTACATACTTAAGCGATTTTTTGACAAATTCAAAAGTAGTCCCTAAAAGTAAGGTATCATCTCTAGGCCGAGTGGTGCACTCATTGGTGATTTGAAAATGGCGGACTAAAAGCTCCGCATCTGGATTTCATTATTAAAACACAGAGAATACTTTGAGTACTTGAATACTTTGAATACTTTGAATACTTGTGAGTGATGATCATAGTAATTGGAAAGCTATTCTTCTCCACTACCTCCAGCCAGTTGGTGGTAAATTAATTTTCAATTGCAACTTCGATGTAAAAAAATTTATGAAGAATGTTTATACGATTTCTCGAAACGTTCGGTGGCCAATAAAGCTAGTCCAGACAATGTCAATCCGGTGAATATTTCAAAAATTGTTTTATTGAATAATAGATTTATCTCTATTGATGGTAAATCTGTTTATAACGAAGGACTCGTAGACAAACGAATTATAAGGATTGGGGATCTTATTTCTAAAAACAATGAAATCAAAACGAAGTGTATGCTAGAACTAAATATATCGCACTGGATGCATTTCAGCTTATTTCAGTAATTGATGCTATCCCATATGAATGGCGTTATGCGTTAACGAGGGGCAGGGTCATCGTCCAACCTACCGCTGAAAAGAAATATATCGAACAATTTGAAAATGACAGTTTAAACTGGAAAGAAATTTATAGCTTACCCTACCGAGTGGCTCTCGATACAAAATCGCGTAAGTTTCAATATAAACTGTTTAACAGATTTCTAGCCATTAATACCTTTTTACATAAAATTGGTATAGTTTCGTCACCTTTATGTTCTTTGTGTGATGTGGCAAATCCATCCCTCGAATATCCTTTTGTATCTTGCCAAAAAACCGCGAGATTTTGGGCTGAAGTTATTAATGTGTAGCGATCTGGGTGTAGTCATCAATACCCTATCAGAAAGCACGATTAGGCTAACCCAAATTAGCGGCTATTTTTAATCCAGTTAAATGACTTAAGGTGATTCCCCAGTTTTGTAAAATCGTTACAAAAATTTCAAATTTAAAAAAAAAATCGTTACAAAAATGAATATGAAAAAAAGAAAGAATCTCAAAATGATGAAAAAAAATGAATATCAAATATAGAGCAGAATCAGAGCAGAATTTCGTTGTCCAAGCAGAATTTTGCCGGCAGGCAGGATAAAGTTTAGCAGGAAAAGTACAACTGCAAGCCTGCAAATAATTTTTGTCTATAAGCAGGTCATTTGTCAGGCCAAGGACAAGTTTTGACCTGACAAGAAGCCAGTCTGGTCGGACAAAAATTTTCTTTGTCATTAGAAATTAAAAAAGAGACATTAGAGACATTTCCGTTCTGTATTTCAATATAGATGGCGACCCTTCGTCAGAATGTTGGTTGCAAATTCAAACGGCTTAAAATTAAAGTCAACTAAGTGAAAAATCAATACTAGCACCAGAAAGAGCACCTTTACATTTAATCAGGTATTAATTACTTGTTGATAATCGACAAATTTAAAAATGTTTGTATTATTGGCGGAAAACATATTGGCACCACTCCCCTAGTCACACAAACACCGGTAAATTTTAGGAATTTTGAAATCATGATTTCTCAAAGAACTAAAATTACAAGCCTGCAAATAACAGTCGGTCATCGGACAATTGTCCGGCAAATTTGAGGTTTTGACAGGTAAAAGCTGAGCCTGGTCGGACACTCTGACCGAGCATTTCAGCTTCAATGAAAAATATTTTTTCTTGAAGTTTGTGGCCAAATATGGAACAAGTTTATTTTATTATACTACCGCAATACAACGCAAAAATGCTTTGTTATCACTTTCGTTTTTCTTCCGTTCCGAGAATTAATTTATCACGCGCAATGCGTCGTCTCAAATGTCACGTTGAATTGTAAACACGTTGTAAACACGCCACATCAAGCGCCAGTACCCGGGGGGGGGGGGGGGGGGGTACTCGATATATCCTTGGGTGAGGAGGTGGGGCCCGGCCCCTCATACTCTGACCCTGTTTAAGACAAAAATCGCTGATTTTCCTACCCTGTTTAAGACAGAATTCCGAGTTTTGATACCCTGTTTAAGACATTTAACTCGAAACTATACCCTGTGTAAGACAATAATAAATATCAAAACTCTTTCTTATTTAATCCATTGGCAATCACCCTTTCTATTTCGACTATTTCCTGCTACTAAAAAGATCTTGTAAAAATTTTGCTGTAGTTTAGTTCGTAGAACATACGCGCAGGCTGTTTATCGTCCAAGAAAAGATACCCTGTTTAAGACAACAATTGATAAAATCGATACCCTGATTAAGACAAAAAATGATGAAATCGATACCCTGTTTAAGACAGGACTGGTTTACAAGCTTTTTTTGCTATCCATTCGACTTGGTAATGTCTAAAAGTATGCTGGAAATCAGTTGAACATGGACAAGGGTTCTTCTCAGGGCCAACGTAGTTGCTGGATCTCTGTTGAACAAGAGGCTTAACATAGCCTATACTCATGCGCATGAGACTCTAAGACACGTTGATTGAAGCTACCAATTTTTCTGTAGTCACTTTGAATATTAAATTTATTGATTCTGATCAAACCCACACTAGTGTAATACTTCCCAAATGCTAACCGTGAATTATTTCTATGACACTGGGTTATTCCAGAAAGAATCCCCCCCCCCCCCCCCCCACCGACGGATGGCAAGATTGTTTGACCCCTTTCCCCCCTCTCTCCCGCCTGGATTTCCAAGCCGAGAGACCCCTTCTCCTGCCCGGATTTCTAATAAATTTGTGGAAGCCCTAAATTTACAGGTAATGAAAAAAATACATGTAATCGGTGATGAGTGCTATAAATTGGTGAAACATTTTAATAAAAATAAATATTGCGTGACACATCATGACCCCCCCCCCCCCCCCCCCCCCCGTTTGATTTCAAGTCCAAATCGAAATGAAATTTTTCTATAAAGCTACAATTAGCTGCAAAACTGTTGAGACACTTTTATAAAAAATGATGACTCAAAAAACAAAAGAACAATATATTTCCCTCACAACCCCCCCTCCCCCGTTCAATGTTGTTAGCCAAAGTTTTGGACATGGCGCCGGTCACAAAACAACATTGATGAGGGGGGAGGGGTAAGGAAAGGCAGCAATGGTGCACTTCTTCCAAAAAAGCACTTGTGAATGAAAGTGTCTCAACTACTTTTGCAGCTAATTGTCTGAATATATACTAACTTCTGTAAACGATTGCCGCAAGCTCTCCAGGCCTACAGGTATGCGAGTAGTAGCAATAGATTGAGAAAGGACCGTTTTATTATATTTGTCGCGTGAGGGGGTAAAAATATATTCGAATTTCATTAAAAATGAGAACGCAAAAATGTTCGAAAATCGAAGTTCGTCAGTGACACGACAATAGAAGTTGATATCGACGGTGATTTCAAAGTTACGTTTTTTACCAGCCAAATAGATGCCACTACGAGGGCATATATAAAATGTTTAAAAGAAAACAGTTATCTTACAGTGAAAGAAATCACACAAAAATGCTCCGTGTCTCGCGCGACGGTTTACAGATGCTTGAATGCTGAGAAAAAATCAAAAACAAAAAGGCCAGGGAGACCTCGAAAAATCACACTGGCGTGATTGTTCTTTGTGCCCGCACAAAATACTAATCTATGTTTCTGTTGGTTCAATTTTCTTCTCATGACCAACTCACACGCAACCATCCTTAAACAACATGTGTAACTAATAAACGATCTCAGTTAAATTGTGATATATTGTATTGTTGTAATTTGCTGACGGTATACCCGTGTGAGACGGTCTACCATCGAAAGTATAAAGGATATGTTTTATACTCTATATATTTCTGTTGGTAGACCGTGGTAGTCCGTGGTAGATCGTCATATATCATCATATATTGTCATATAGCTTAGTGTAAAGCTAAAGCCAGAGTACAATATAGAAATGCACAACAAAAATTATTATACCCAGCACTTTGCATTCAAATTAATGCAAGTTCACCTTATAGGCTGCAGTGTACCATATACAAATTTTGCAACCCCAAGAGCAATTCTCGAAAGGGTTTCATTTTTGTCATTAGTGTTAAATATCACTACTAATCGGCAGTAGTAAATTTATAGAGGTGTGCATTCAGGCGTTTGGCATGGTGATATGCAAATTAGCAAATTTTCAGTACCCGATCACTATGTCAGGTATCGCATAATTGAGCACTTTTTCTCTACTTTTCGAGTCCATTCCGCTCAATTGCAACACCTTGAACGCGAATTTACTCTCAAAATATTTCACCTATGTTCCTATAAGGCTACAAAAACATCTAAAACCCATGAACTTGAATGCAACACAAAACGTCAAGCGTATATTGAAGCACATACCATTTCGAATGCATTAACTAGTGCAATTTGTGTCAAATGCAAACACAAAAAAACCCAGTTATTCTCTTGCCATTTTAGAATTCGTAGCATGGTGAATATTAGAGCTGGATTTTTTCAAACACCCTGTAGTCATGCAAAACTTACACAAGTTTCAACATGAATAGCCTTGTTCGTTGTAAGTTATTAAGCGGTGAACGCCTCAGACAATTAGCTGCAAAACTGTTGAGACACTCTGACAAAAAACACTCACTTTTATAAAAAATGATGACTCAAAAAACAAAAGAACAATATATTTCCCTCACAACCCCCCCTCCCCCGTTCAATGTTGTTAGCCAAAGTTTTGGACATGGCGCCGGTCACAAAACAACATTGATGAGGGGGGAGGGGTAAGGAAAGGCAGCAATGGTGCACTTCTTTCAAAAAAGCACTTGTGAATGAAAGTGTCTCAACTACTTTTGCAGCTAATTGTAGTTCTTTAAATAACTGCTTTGATTTTGCCATGTATTAGTTTTTTCCAGGCTTCACAGTTTTTTCAAAGTGTTGTCGCAAATACACTTCTTTCATATATGCAAATTTCGTGTGGAATGTAATTCGATCGTGCGCTGCTTGTACCAAAATATTTGTTCTAAAGGTCAAAACTTTTTAATGAAACTCGTATTTCCTTGAATGAAAATGTCTTTCCCTTGAATAAAAGAGTTAAACGCTTATCAGAATTCAGTGATTTTCTGCTTCCGGAAGGCTTGGCGATTTATTTATCCTCATTGCAGCGCACAGCGCTGGCGTCTGCGAATTATATTATAAACATCACAAAGTAATATTTAAATTCAGCAACCTGCTTTATTATATCTAGTGTTTTCTAAAATTTCCGACTTTTCTTGTGTATATAGAATGGCATTCTTATCCGTAAAGATGATTCGCATAATGTTTTCGCGAATCAAAAAATCTTGAAAGCAAACTTTATTTCAGAAAGCGCTATTTAATTCAATTATATTTACTAGTGTGCCTTACCATGATTATTGGATGGCTTCATGAAGAAAACATTCGAACAAGTTTGCGTCTAATGTTTCCCAAACCGTGACTGCTTTCTGTTACATTTGAAAAGACTACTTTTAAAAGATCCTTAAAATCAGTAAACGACCGGGTTATTTTTCAATTTTAGCAATTCTCAAAAACTGTATTACGCGACAGTCCGTTGACTCTGTGTTTAGAGTGCACAAAAGCTCACAAAAGCAACTTTTTCTCGGTCTAGAATAACAAGTATGACACAAAGAAAAAGTCAATCACAAATTGGTATCAACATAAATTCTCACCGAAAAATGAAATTTCTTTTATGGTAAAGTCCCTCGCCTGCTTGAAAATTCTTTAAAACTCCGCTTCTTCGGATTTGATCGCCCCGCACTGATAAAACTTGAAGCAAGATTTCGTCGCTTACAGCTCTCCTTTTTCTCCACTACAGCGGCTTCTGAGTATTCTTTAAAGCTTTCTCTTTCCATTTTGAGTATTTTATTTCCATTTTGAGTATTCCGACAAGACAAAACCCAAGCACATGCCGAGCGCGGCAGCCATTTTTGTAGAATTTTTATGTGACCTGCGACCCGGTTAGTAATAATATATGCGTGCATAAATTTGCATGCACTAATGTGACAAAAAGACGAAGAAACGCAACCCATTTTCTACCTCATGCGCTTACTGCGCATGAGTAACAAGACGCTGTGGGAGCGTATACTTGGGCGTCGTTGTATGAGGCATCAGGTTAGGCATATTGGAAAATAAGCTTACATCCCGGGCTTACATGTCTTGGGATCTGCATGCACGTTAGTTCACGATTTGATAATAGGGAGTATTGGAATAGTGTAAGCACGCTAACAAAGAAGCGCGTTAACCTTCAAAAACCAGAAGACACAAGCGTGCGAGATCGCACGCAAATTATTAAAATAGCGTGTCCACTGTGTCAGAATCTTTCAGTTTATTTTGTCTGGTCCGAAACCGGGGTTAAATTTTGAATGAAACTTATAAATTTAATCAAAGTTAACGACAGAAGTGATAATTTAGGAGGAGAGAAACAAATTTAGCCCTTTCTATATTTTTTCAGTTGAGGTAAAAATGCTTCAATTTGCATAATGTGAAAAGTAATTTGAAACCTTTCCAGTAACGCAACGCATCTTGCAAAAAAATATATCCAATTTTTATTCCTCCGTATCCGAAACATAGAAAAGAAAAATTAAATGAAAAACGTGATCGCTTTAAGGTTATTTTCGCCCGAGAAACATTCACTAGCGCAAGCGAAACTCGCACTCCAACTTCACGACTATAAAAATTCATGAAAGGCAAACAACCGAAAGAAGTGAAATTAATCAGGATTCCTACCACGCTTATATATTTCTTCCTTCGCTGTCCAGTGCCACTTTTTATTAAACAAACGCTATGTATTCGTCTATAAAATCTGAGGCGGATGATTCGAGAATCAGGAAAATAACCGGCACGAAATCAAGACAAATAGATTATTTACATGTGGGAATGTACAGAACTGAAGGATTTTTGCCCAGTAGACAATATTTTTATTGTTGTACCCAATTCAAACCTTTTGGGATTAGAACTCTTTGTTCGTCATATTTCCATATCAATGAAGCATTGACATGGAAATTATATGGAAATATTGTGAACAAAGAATGTTATTCCCAGAAGTTTTGAATTGGGTACAACAATGCATTAGCCGAATTTGTCTATTCCACGGCGATGGCGTAAAACCCGACGTTTTCAAGATTCTTATAGAGGCAGCCCTTCACTTCCAATATGGAACTACTAGTTATATTTTTTAAAACCTGATGAATTTAGTGTCGGAGACTTAATAGCTTCATATTTCGTGCGTGACAGTGAAAGATAAGTCTAGATATCAAGAGACAATGAACTTTTTAGTGCCAGACAGACTTTGACCTTTTTTGAGCTATTTTGAAAAAAATAGCTCATTAGCAAGCGCAAAGGTTGGTTTGTGATGTTAGTATGTTTGTTAGTTTGTTTGTTTGTTTGTTTGTATGTATGTCTTGGGTTATGTCACACCAATCAGATTGCCTCTAGTATGTACACCGTGTACTATGTCAGCCAATCAAATTTTCGCTTCTAAAATGGTATTACTGAAGGTCAAAGAAGGGCACTTGACATGAATTGAAAATCAGCCATCTTGAATCTCCGCGATTGTTGCCGCAAACACTAAAAGTGTAAAGTTTTGAAAATTTGTTGCTTGGGAACTGTTCTCTAATCCCGACTGGCTTGCTAACCTGGCAATATCAAGGACATTTATTCAGAAATACTGCCTATAATGTGCCCTATGCATGAATGGTAGAATGGTCTGCGGGGGATGAGACGTCCAAAAAATGTGAACTGTTAGTGTCGTATTGCTAGTATTATTAGTTTTACAAGGTTGTCTAAGTATTGTTACTATTATTTGTACTGGTAGCGTTGTATTGCTAGTACTAGTAGTTTTACTAAGTAACGTAAGTTTGTACTGTCAATAACTAACTTTTGTACTGTTAGTTGGTTAGTTGCAGTGTTAGTTAGTTTGTACTGTTTGTATCTATAAGGAGTAAATGTAAATAAACATGCATCTAAAAAAAAAAAAAAAAAAAAAAATTAGCTTGAGGTTTTGAGTCGAAAACAATTTAATCTAATTAGTTCTGTTTCTATTTGCACGACTTTTTTGTGGAGAATAAAAACAGTTGTTTAAATAATATTAGTTCCAATTTACTAGGAGACTACTTATATTCATTTTTCATGCGTTTAGTTTCTGTGAAAGACTTTTCTGGTTGACATTACAGAAACAGGTGGTTCAAAGAATTTTCGTGTCACTAATTTAATTAGCTTGTGGTTTGGAGTTGAAAACAATTTAATTTAATTAGTTTGCTTCTTCCAGGCCAAAGGAACCTTTTCCACGTGTCTTTTGTGAATAATAAAAGAAACCTTTAAAAAAAGACTAGATACAAATTTCCAGGAAATAATAAGCCTTCAATTTGGATGCATCAAATTTATGTGCAGGACTTTTCTGGTTGACATTTAATTTAATACACTCATTACTGAAACAAGTTGCTCATTTCACTGGGACCGTAGTTTCGTCAAAAAATAACTCTGGAAATCTTGTGAAAAAAAGCTAGCCGAGAAACGAGAAACGGGACCCAGTTGGTTATCTCGGTATTTTTTTTGGTAGTGGGCGGGCCGGAGGATTTTAAAAACGTATATCTGCAAGCGGTTATTTGTGCGAGTTAACTTCCGCTGTTTTGTTACTTTCACATTTCATATCATTTAGGTAATTTTCAAAATAGCTCATGCACGCAATGCGTGCCTATGTTTTGATTATCACCTAGCAACGACCAATCATATTATTTAATGTACCAGTATAAGATCAAGCGTCTATTTGTGTGTTTTGAGTAGCTCTTACACGCCTGTTGTAAAAGTAAATACTGAAACGTGAACCACAAAAGATTAAAAAGTATTGTACAATCGACTCTACGGATTGTCTTAGTTATAAGTTCGGGAAGAAACCCTAGAGGACGGGGCTAAGTTCTCCAAATTTAGTGACTGTGGATATATGAAGATCTTTTATTTTGCAGAGCTGTACGTCAACCGTAAAATCATGAAAAAAAAAAATCATTGATTATAACGCTAGACAAAGTCGAATACTTTTCTTAGTGACATGTCAATTCCAACCAATCAGATACGAGATGAAATTAAAAGAAACATAAATTTAACTCATGTTTAATTTCACTCATGTTTCTCCTCATGTTTAGCCGCAGTTCACATATATGATTTTTATACATATTAACATAAACAATCACGTTAGTCACGAAACCCTTCTTGGCTTGGATGCACATAGGCAACCCAGTTGAAAGCCAGTTTTAGCTCCAATTTAAATTCAAACTAGAATATAATTTTCGCAATGTAATCAGGGGAAAAAAGTTTTTTTCTTTCCACTTGTCCATTGGACAAGTGCCACTCAAATTTTGCTTGTCCTAAAGTGAAATTCACTCGTCCAAAAATGAATAAATTAAAAAAATGTAGCGGTAAAACAAATTTACAATGTACCGTAAAAACTGGCGTATAAGCCTCATTTGCCTAACATTTTTGCTCAAAATTGGGGGTGCGGCTTATCTGCGGGAACATCTGCAATATATTGCACTTTCCGGTGATATAAGAGGGGGGTGGGGGGGTGTGGGGGGGGGGGGGGGGGGAGGTAAAGGACCGTTCTACTGAATTAACGATAGGTATTGAAATTGAAGCAAACCCATTTTGATTTGAAAGCTCTAATTGTGTTTGTTTTGTGTGCGAAAAGTCTTTCTATTTCTAGGCATTTTAGGAACATTTTCGAGAACATATTTATATTCGGTAGAGTTTCCTTTATTTTGGACGAGCAGATATGATACCTTGCAATTAATAGTGCGTGGTGTGCAAGTAGGTCTTCATTGTTGTCAACTATCCCCAGGCAAATAGGTAAGGTCAAAAGCACATTTTGTGGTTTCACTAGATGTTGAACCAGCCAAGATGACCGTTCTTCCAAAAAGTTTGAACATGTTCACAGTTCCAAAAAAGGTGCAATAGAGACTCTGAATTTTGTTGACAGAAACTACAGGTATCAGTTAATGACACACCAATTTTATTAAGGTACATATTTGTTGCAATTTATCTATGAAGGAGCTTGAACTGAAAAACTTGTAACCTACTTTCTCTTGTGCAACGGAAGGGAAAAAGATAAGTCAGATTCCAATTAATTGAATTTTCAACGATATTACAGTCAATTATCCATTTATGTTGCCTTTTTTTTTGGTGTAGAAGAAATGTTTTTAATAAGGCATTTGTAAGCTTCGCTGCAAAGGTTCGAGGCTGATAATAACTTTTGACTACGGTTGGGTTGATTGTTTGAGTTTGCACTACCTTGAGTCGGGAAAACGTTTTTCAAATATTTCATTGAGGAGACAACACCGTGATAGGTTTAAAAGGGGGGCCTTGATTTTGTATAAAGTTTTGAACTCATTAAATTTTAGAAAATTAGATTCTTGATCTAATATGTCTTTGACATAATTAACTCCTGCACAAGACCAATTTCTGTAAAAAATTGGTTTGTTTGCGATCCTTATAAGAGAGTTGTACCAAATGGGGATCTTTTCGAAATGTTTTGGACTTTCTTCATAATTTAATCTTGGCCAGATTTCGACTATTTCATTTGTAAAGGTATCCTGAATGGTCAAAGTAGCTACATCAGCTTGCTTAATATTACTAGTCAGAAGTAATTTACCCTCATGACGTCCTAGAAAGTAATCAAAAAACAGCTTCCATTTACCATGATTGTTGTCGTCAAGGTATTTCTGTACCCTCTTAGCTTTTAAAGCGCAGTTGAAAGTTTGGATGTCAAGCATCTTTAATCCACCATTTTCGTAATCATTTATCATTTCGCTTCTTTTAATTTTATCCCCTTTTTTATCCCAAAGAAAATTGTAAAAAGTTTGATTTATATCTTTCAAGTAGGATTGCGAGGAAGGTAGAGGTGACATAATATATACAAGTTGAGCGGCGGCTAAACTTTTGATGACTGTCATTTTTCCTAACAAGGTTAACTCTTCTGAGCTGCCAACCCACAACCCAACGCAAAACCAGATAATTTAGTTATATGTTCCTTAAACGTTAGAGGACTGTCAGACCCAATGAAACGAAGAGACAGACTCTTATTTGGCTTAGGAGCAAAAAATATTCAGTCTATTTCTTGCAAGAAGTTCACAGTTCAAAGGATACGGAAAATCTATGGTCAGCTGAATGGGGCTATAAAGCTATTTTCAGCCGCCTGTCGAGCTCCAGAGCTGGTGTTTGTATCTTATTTAACAACAATTTCGCTTTTGACATACAAAAATATTATTCTAATCCGGAGGGAAGATACATCATCGTTGATATAAAAACAGAAGACAAAATCATAACCTTTCTTAACTTGTATGCACCAAACAACGACGACCATACTTTTTTCCATAATGTTTTTAATAACCTGTACACTTTTAGCCAATGGCATTTTTCTTTTTCAGGAAAAACCTAAATTCTCTTTTTTAGAAAGAAGTCCACACACCCTATTTATTTTTTCTGTCGCCCTAGGGGCTCGTTCTCGCGCTACGCGCTCGCACTCGCACGAGTTCGCTTCACTCACGCTGGGCTAAAAATAAATCGGTCTGTAGACAGACTAGTTCAATAGCCACAAAACAATTTTAATTGCAAACTAACGTGAAACAAAGGGCAGTGTACAAATACTTTGAAATCACTGCTTCACTGAATAGGCCTGTAAAGTTTATTCCGCCCTTTTAGATGATACTATATAAATATGTTCAAACTTTTGCAAACGCTTGGAAAGCACTACTTCAAACACGCAAGCATATGTTATTCGACCTTCACAAACACAGCACGGAAGTTGAAAAGCAGAAGTTGGAAAGCAGAAGTTGCAAGTCGGAAATCAGAAGTCCCGACCTCCTCGGCTTTCGTAGGAAAGTACTACTTAAAACACGCAAGCAAATGTTATTCGACACTCACAAACACAGTTACACCAGAAATGTTCAACAACAAGGTAGCTGAGGGTTACCAGCAAAATTCAAGTTGGCAAAGACAAGGTGGAATACAATTTGTGCAAAGCGAAGTCAAGCCTTGTCCTGGAGAAGACATCTTGGATTTAGGCTGCGGTACTGGAGAGCTGTCTGCTTATCTTGCGGAGCTTGTTGGACCAAACGGTAGAGTTTTAGGCGTTGATCCCGACAAAGAGCGGCTTAAAGTGGCCCAGCAATCTCACAAGGGAATAAAAAATGTCTCGTTTGTCGAAGGAAGCACATCTAACTTCCCAGGCCTGGCTTCGGAGACTTACGACATCATCATTTCCAATCATGTCCTTCATTGGGTTGAGGATAAAGAACAGGCATTCAAGAACATGTTCAACAGCCTGAAACCAGACGGGAAAATTGCCCTGCAGTATAGCGATCGCTTGCCCACTGTGTCTGAACGCGTGTTTCGCGAGCTCAACCCAGAAAATGCAGATCGTCTGTTAAACCTTTTCCATCTTGAAACCAGGCCAGTCATTGAAAAGAGGTGTGTAGCTGCTGGGTTTAAAATTTTGAAGAGTTACGACATTAAAGGCTATGAGTTAGAATTTCAAAAAGGTGAAAGCCTGCTTTCATTTTACTGGGCAAGTACAAACGGTGCGTTTGATCCACATCTTGTCACAGAAGACATGCTCGCAAGTTTTTTCGCTCGGTATTCAAGCGGGGAAGCTGGTCGCATCAAGTTAAGCTTTCCAGAAAACGATTTTCATTCTGCGTTGATCGCAGTAAAACCGGCAAAAGCTTGAGACTCACGGCTTAGTGACAATGATGAATGATTGTACTCATAGACTACAAAGTTGTTTAGAGTTTTCGTTTTAAAGCTTATCAATTAAACATGAAGTAACCAATCGTTTAAGAAGGTCCTTCTAATGGGAGCGGAGTTACTGTTTCTTCTTATGGAAAGACACGCAGACGTTTCCTGTTTCTTTCCTTCGTCAGAAACTTCTGCAACTTTGACGATGGGAGAAAACAGACGTCTACACCCACGCTTACCCAGTTGAAAGCTAGTTTTAGATCCGATATAAACTCAAACTGGTGTTAAATTTTTGCATTCTAGTGTAATTATTTTTTTTAAAACCTGATGAATTTAGTGACTGTTAATACATTAAGATCTTTTATTTTGTATAGCTGTACTTCAACCGTGAAATCATGAAAAAAAATCATTGATTACACCGCTAGACAAAGTCGAATACTTCTCTTAGTGACATGTCAATTCCAACCAATCAGATACGAGATGAAATTAGAATAAACATAAATTTCACTCATGTTTATTCGCAGTTCACATAATTATATGATTTTCATACATATTCACATAAACAATCATGTTAGTCACGAAACACCCTACTTGGCTTTGATGCACACATGCTACCCAGTTGAAAGCCAGTTTTAGCTCCAATTTAAACTCAAACTGGAGTATAATTTTAGCAATGTAATATAACTATATTTTTTAGAAACCTAAAGAATTTATCTGCATACTTTTAAGCATCCCTTTTTAATCTAATCGTATGTTTTCATATTACAGTATATGTATTTCGATTTTAGCAATGTAGTGTAACAGCTACAGTGAGGAATTTATCTGCGTACTTTTTTAAAGTTTAGATATATATCATATGTATTTTATGTACCCTAGGTAGGTCCACCCGACCGTCTCCTCCCCCCCACCCTTATTAGAAGAGGGTTTACTCCTTCAGTTAAGATAACTTTTGACACAATAATAAAGTTTCTAGCTTTGTTTTTTTTTTTTAGCAAAAAAGCTTATAACCGACATTCTATGGGATTGTTTTGTAAGTACCTTCATTATGTACACAATAAAAAGTTCAATCGTGCGTGTCCCATCTTGGCGAGTTCATACTCGAGCGATTTTTGACAAACTCGCTAGCAAGAGTTCGCTAAATTTAGCAGTCGCTCCGGGAAATTGCAAGCACAATTAGGCTAACCCAAGTTAAATAACTTAAATTAACAATGAAAGTTTTTCCAATTTTTTTCCCTTTAGTTCTATTAAACTCTGACTTTTCTTGACCTTGGGCTACAAATTAGCTTTTGAAACCATTTTTAAAGCAGGGAAATTATATCCCCGGTTAACTTTTAGAGCAGTTTTCAATTGAGTGTCGTAAAACCAAAACCAAAGTAATTACTCTGACCAATCACAGCAGTCGTAAACAATCCAATAAACCAATCAGAGCTCGAAGCAATTACATGTCGCGGGCGCCAAGCGCGGGAAAACGCGTGCGAGCAAGTCACGATTGGTTTTGGTTTTACTTCTAATTGGTCGAAAAAGTGGCGCGAGATTTTTTAGCCAATCACAAAGCATAGCAATGCAAAACCAAAGCAATTGTGTAATTACTTTCGACAGTCAATTGAAAACTGCTCTAATCCTGGATTAGTGTTTATCGGCTTTCGAACAATCCGACCCTGCATGATTAATAGCCACAAGGCAATTTTAATTGCAAATTAACATGAAATAAAGCGCAATGTATAGGCTTGCAAAGTTTATTCCGCCCTGTCAGACAGTACTATATCAAATGTTCAAACTTTCGTAAACTCTGCATGGAAACTCAACACTGCTTCGAACACGCCAGTGAAGTCTATTCGACACTCACAAAAAGAGCTGTACCAATGATATTCAACAACACGGCAAGTATCACCTCTAATTAAAACAATTTTAATTGCAAATTAACGTAAAATAAAGCGCAGATACTTTGAAATCACTGTTTCAAGTTTCTTCCGCCCTGTGAGATGACACTACATAAACATATTCAAACTCTAGCAAACGCTTGGAAATCACTGCTTAAAACACACAAACACAGAAACAAGGAAAAGCAGAAGTCGGAAAGCAGAAGTGGGAAGTTGGAAGTCGGAAGTTGGAAATCTGAAGTCCCTCCTCGGCTTTCGTAGGAAAGCACTACTCAAAACACGCCGGCAAAAAACTGAGTCAAGCCTCTTTTAGCAGTTGAATACGAAACCTGAGTGATATATTTATTTACTACTCACATAAGATGGGTACATCCTTTTCCCCAGTCTTGTTTGTACTGGGCCCCCATCTGCAAAGCTTTATCACGGAGATTACCCCGCTCAGGGTTCACAAATCCACTCATGACAAACAACACGTCTTTCTGGAGGAAAAATTAAAGACAAATTAGCTTGGGCTTCATTTCAGACTATTGGCTGTCTGTTTCCATAGATGTTCTCATAATCATGCATTGCTACGCTTTGTGATTGGCTAAAAAATCTCGAGCCACTTTCTCGACCAATCAGAAGTAAAACCAAAACCAATCGTGACTTGCTCGCACGCGTTTTCCCGCGCTTGGCACCGGCGACATGTAATTGCTTCGAGCTCTGATTGGTTCATTGGATTGTTTACGACTGCTGTGATTGGTCAGAGTAATTACTTTGGTTTTGGTTTTACGACACTCAATTGAAAACTGCTCTTTAGTTCATCAAGTTTGTATAAAGAAATTCATAAGCATGACTGTCGGTGGTTTGGAAACCTGATCTTAATAAGCATTGATTTTGGCGATTTTATTTCTTCGTTTTCTTGAGAAGCTATATCAAACACCCGAAAGAGTGTTTCATCAGGTGTCCAAACGCCTCGAAGTTGGTTAAAAAAAACTCGGCCGCGCCTCGTTTATTCAACTCACTTCTCGGCGATTGGAAATTCTGATGAAACACTCTTTCACGTGTTTGATATATTTATTTACCTCTCATACCCATAACAATTCATCAAGTTTGATGCGTGGTCGTGGTTTTGACATGCGGTCTTAATTATTATTATTAATTGTTTTAATTATTCTTCATTATTTTATTCTTTCATTTTCTCTGTATCTAATAAGTTTGAGAAGCTACATCATACACTCGAGATAGTTTTTCATCAGGATTTCCAACAGTTCAAATTTCGCCCCAAAAAACTCTGCTACACGCTGTTTCTTCAACTCTGTTCTCGGTGTTGGAAATCCTGTGGTTTCTTGTGTTTAAGGTATAAAAATACGGTGTATCAAACACGAGGAAGTGTGTTTTATCAGGATTTTCAAACATTCCTCTCTTCGGAGTTGTTGTTTTGCAGGGAACGGCAAAGAAATGTATCAAAATGTCAAAAGAAGTTTTGATTCTGTGACGTCACCTTCGCTGCCTATCTTGGAACTTCGGGAACATGCAAATTTAATGGCGGCCGTGCAAATGCGAAAAGTACGGCTGAAAAAAAAATGATTGGATTGAAAAATGTCTTTATGCAGGTTATAAATACGTAAACGAAATTTAAAAATTGGCACTTTTACCCTTTAATCCACAATATCAAAACAGAAATTATCCTTTCTTGTGCTGATACGTTTCTTGTAGAAGTAATGGGGAGAAAGAAAATGTAATTTGTGTTGATCGCAAATTAGTATAATTTACTGTTTTGCCAGCACGTATCAGAGGTCCAGAGGAGGGTAGCAGTTGCGCAGCGAGTTATTGGATTAGAGTTCATAATTTGCAGACGTTAGGAGGGTAAGACATTCTACGGTCAGCCTTCGCCGTGTAAGGGTTACGTTTAGTTTTCTTTTAATATCATCATGTGGACACTAGGTTTTACGCTTCTCAAGTGTCTAGATCCTTCGTATGGTGACCTTTATTTATTAGTGTAAAGCACGTTTTTAAATTAGGATACCCTAAAACCCCAAGGGTGGTACAACTGCCTTGGTCGGGGGCAGATGTTCCCCGTTTTCTCCGCCTACTGGTTTTTAGGGGTTTTCGTGTCCGGCTTTGGTGCATTTGTTCTTCCTTTCATCACAGTTGATATCTGTACATATGTTGAAGCTAAATAAATGTCGCGGTGGCTCGGCTGGCCCACGCGGCCTCGTGTCCGGTTGAGCAGTCCAGTGGTTTCTGTTGGGCTTCCTTGCCACTAAATTTTATATTTATGTAACTGTTTTCAATATATAAACTTGAACTTGAACTTGTAGTGGAGGCAAAATATTCATCTCACAGTGATCATGTTCTTAAATCCAGTAATTCTTATGACTTCCCTGATTAAGCATTGATCACTATTGGGGCTCAAAGGATTTAAATTCATTACACCAGACAGCCGAACATTATCATATGCTTTTCTGCAAATGTTATTTATTATTCAAGTAATGGTGCAGTCATGGTGTTTATGTGTGGAAGTTGGAACTGTACTGTATTTTCCTTTAAAAGCAATAAAACACACAAATTATATCACTAAAGTGAAATTAACACGAACACTATGCTAATGCATTATTTTGCTATATTTTTTATGAGACAATCACTTAGTTTTATTTTTTATTTTTAAGCGATGATTAACAACTGCATCGCTAAATGAAGGATGGGTGCCTGAGGGGTGTCCAGGGGCTTCCACTGGAAGCCAGCCAGCCCCTAGACCAAATACCGCTCCCATGACTGGCAATCCCCGCAACCCAGCCATGAGCCCCCACGCAAGACATCCAGGCACCCGTCACACTGGCTGAGCAGTGGAAAAAAATAGGGGAAGGGAGGGGGTGGGCAAAATAAGCCAACTAAAACGCCCCGAAGAACGCTGACAAGACTACAAGTGAGATGAGCTAAACACGTTACCATGTGCTTGCAATGATCCAACTGAGCATGTGCCAACGCAAGAGTCACTGACCGCTAGATAGTGCTGGAACAGCTCTTTGTTGTTAACTTAGTTAAATTGCATTTAACTGCATTAAACAGAGGTGCCCAGTTCAGTAAATGGGCTCTGTATGCTTTTATTAGAAAAAAAACTTACCATGATTTCATGTAATGCGACTGAACCATCACCATCCTTTTTATCTGAAGATTCTAAGTAAAGTGTAAAGAAAAAATAAATAAACAAAAATCATGGTCACAAAGTGCCACAACTTACGTACAGTAAAATAACAGCATAATTCTATAAAGCAGCCTGGTAGCCTGTGGAGACTTTCTCTAGCATGGGGTGCCTGTTGTGCCAAGTGTTGACTGTAACCATTTAGTGTGTTGTACACATTTGAGAATTTTGCTTTGGGAGGAGATGAATCAAGGCCCAACTCCAAGTGCCTGATGTCTGAAGTCTGGTGGAGCAGAAAAAAAAGGGGAGGAAGGGGGAGGGGAAAAGGGATGCAAGCTCTGCATCCCTTTTTACTCTGCATCCATTATTTCCCTTAGTTCCAAGTCCCTGAAAAGAGTTTACATGTTATTATTGCGCATTGTGACAATTTGTTCTTGGTAAAGGGGAAAGCTTAGCAACTAAACACTGAGCGCTATCTCGTGCCTTTAAGAGAAAAGGCAATTTTGTATTCAAGAACATTACCTCGTTTCTTCTTTGTTGGCGGTGGTGATTTCCCTTTGTTGTTTTCCTTTGGTAAATCTTCATACTTTCGTTTTGTGCTCTTAACAAAAAAAGGCAAATATCATTGCAAATGTACAGCTGCTATATAGATACTCAGGGATGTAGCTAAGATTGTCCATCACAAGTGGAAAATTTTGATCACAATAAAGAGAAAGAGTTAAGCAGACACAGTTTTTCAGGCGGAAAAATCAAGAAAAGTCAAGTCTTCAGGTCATTTTTTTCTGCATTCCACTAATATTTACATCTCTGGATGCTTAGCCTGCATGCAAATACAGCCGCCTCTCATTGCTCCCGGCCGCTACATGCCCCTAGCGACCTGTAGCGACGAGAGGCAGCTGTATTCGCAGGCTACTGGATACTGTAATTGGCTGATAAGCACCACTACATACATACATACATACATAAACTTTATTTTAACTCGAATTTAAATGTGGCTTGTGAAGCTAATTTCTTCGAGTAAAATAACATATAAGAAAGCAAAAATTAAATTTACAAAAAAAAA
This sequence comes from Dendrophyllia cribrosa, assembly GCA_024195265.1. Lineage (NCBI taxonomy): Eukaryota > Metazoa > Cnidaria > Anthozoa > Scleractinia > Dendrophylliidae > Dendrophyllia > Dendrophyllia cribrosa. Next base: position 25,844,820 of record JAJLRJ010000010.1, read on the forward strand.
AAAAATAAATAAATAAATATTTACACTATATACATATTTTTCTATACTAATTGTATAATTAATTTGTACTCCAGTCAGACAGCAAGAACATTGACCCTGCAGGTGTGTTAGAAATCTTATGCATCATCTTAGTTTAGGATCCTATAGGATTTTACTTGAGATTTTATTTGAGCTGGACCTTATTTTCTTTACAAGAAAACCTATGGACCCTTCCCTCTCATAAGCATTTTGCTCCACAGACCTCCCACCCCTGCGTCCAACTCCTCACCCTCCCCTCCCACCAACGCCATCCCAATGGGTAAGACAGGTGACCATTACATATTGTGAGCTCAATGTTTACAACTGATCGACCAAGTGAAAATTTGCATATTTTCCCTATATGCTATAACTCGTTCAACCGGCTTCGCATATTCACAAGTTAAAAAGGGGAAGGGGCATCTCATCTCCTAGATCTGCTATGGTTGCATGACAGTAGCACCGAAAAGCCTGAAAAGGAGGCTTACAACGGCTGTACTCACAAGTTCTTTGCTGAACAGCTTTGTAATCAGCTTGTTTTGTGGCCCCGATGCATGACAATATAGCAATGGCTACAAAAGAATGTTGACAAAACACCTACCTCACTTGTTCTTCTCTGAGTAGCCTTCTCCTCAGGTTTTGGAGAGACCCTTCCTCTAACATTCTCCAATCTATCTGAAGCTACCGGCTGTCTATCTTTAGCTACTGGGTGTCTGTCTTTAGCTACTGGGTGTCTGTCCTTTACATCTGGGCATGTTGTTCCTTTGAGACTGCTGATGTCACCAGCCTTCCTTTCATCTGAGGAGCTGGCTGCAGAGGTTGACGCTGCTCTTACTTCAGCAGCCATGGACAAAGGAGGTGAAGCTTTCTTTTGTAGCTTTTTGAAGAACAGACTTCCAGAAGAAACACTCTTTCCTTCATTGTCACTGTCATCCTTTAAAGTGAAGCGTCCAAGTCTCTTAGAGGCCTGAAATAATAAGAAATACTGTTAGAATATTTATCGAAAAGTTACTGTCTGTACCTATTCAGGATTCATACATTTATTTTTCACAAGCTTTTAACACAACCTTGGTGCCTTTCTCAAGTAATGAATATTATTGTAATCTACCTGATACTTGTCATGTGACCAAAAGTGGTTAATGTCACTTGACAATAAGACCTGGTATATTGCTGGGAGATCATACATCATCTACATTTTGGTTAAGAGGAATGGAGTGGCGCTGAATCTTCATTGCTTTTTTATTGGTCCTATAGGTGACGGTAAAGAGCTTGTGATAGTGCTTAGTAATTAATAAAAGTCTCTGCATTTGACTTTGATGGATAACAACTAACCTTTTGTAATATCTGGAATAATGTTTTCTCTTTGGCAAGCAGACATTCTTGGGACCAGAAATGGTGGTTGCTTATTTACTGGAGATGGTCACTTACCTGAGATTCTACATGTAAATACACCATTTGACTGAGAAATGTTTTACACATAATTTCATAAAGGTGGTCACTGAATGGGGAAGATTGCTTTTAGAGAGTGGTCGTTTGGGGGTGGGGGTACTCCCATTTAGAGAGTGGTCACTTGGGGGTGGGGGGAGGGGACTCCCATTTAAAGAGTGGTCACTTGGGGGTGGTGGGACTCCCATTTAGAGAGTGGTCACTTGGGGGTGGGGGACTCCCATTTAGAGAGTGGTCAGTTGGGGGTGGGGGGACTCCCATTTAGAGAGTGGTTGTTTGGGGGTGGGGGGGGGACTCCTATTTAGAGAGTTGTTGCTTGGGGATGAGGGGACTCCCATTTAGAGAGTGGTCACTTGGGGGTGGGGGACTCCCATTAAGAGAGTGGTTGCTTGGGGGTGGGGAGACTCCCATTTAGAGAGTGGTTACTTGGGGGTGGGGGGACTCCCATAAAAAAGTGATAAGGAAGCTTGTAAGAACTTTTGAAATTATAACTCTAAAAGGTACTGGAATCTTGTAATGAGGGCATGGCCCCTATTTAATTTTACCCCAAAAAGGTACCACAAGAAAACATCAACAAGCATGCTGGGCTATCACTAACATTTCAAAAAGGCAGGGACGTGAAGGAAGTACATTTGTGTAGCCAGGGAAAATTGGTTATGGCATTGTCAATGTTTTGTTTTTCAATTAAAATAACCAGGGATCAAACACATAATAGCCGGGAAAAATCCCTGGCCCCTGCATGGCCCTTATTTATAGCTGTGAGTATGTTCACAGTTTTATTGGTGGCGACAGTGACAAAATCAGTTTCATTGTTAAAGTTCTATATGTACTTGCACTCTAAGAGAGTCAACTGAAATGAAGTACTGAGATCCAGGTAAGTATCGCAAGCATTAATGTAACACATGCAATAGAAGTTTTTATTTTTATTATTTAAAACATGGAAGCCAAAGCATAAACTTTCTATATACAAAAATATTCTACAATCATGGCCAGTTCAGGTTTAGAGACACTTCACCTTTTTCAGACATTTTTGGCAGACAGTTTGAAAATTGCCAATAATTAATGTCACTAAAATCTAACTTATAAAGATCGCTCCCCGCCCCCACCCCCTAATGCAATGCTGAAGTCCATAAAATGCACTAACCAAAGGATGCTTGTAACTCTTGGACATCAACATTGGTTATGTAACATTGGTTAATGAACATTAATATTTATTTAACATATCAACATATCAACATTTATGTAACATTGGTTAATCAACATCAACATTGGTTATGTAAAAGTTATGTTTTGTCAAAAAAAAGTACCAAATGTTCCAAACCAATTGCAATTGGCCAGGATTGTAGATAGAGCAATTTTTGTATGACCTTGAAATTATCACACGTGTGATTTAGCGAATGGAGGCAAACATGCACGACTTTGCTTTTGCTTGGTTTAGCAAACATGCAAAGAAAAGCTTGGAGTTGCGAGCACACGGTAGCTATTCTCTTTGAAATCACTCACTTTTAAGCATGCTTATAGGTCAATTGAACAAGCCTCTTTCCATATCAGGGATATTTTTAGTGGGAAAACAAGCAAAGCTTGTTTTGATCCTTTCAACTACTGGCAGATGAAACAACCAACACTCAAGGAAACCGTTTTTAAAGGTCAAATGAAAATGGCTCTGTCACACAAAAAGATGAACCTAATTATTGTCTCAGGGTCAATCATATACTCACTGGATTAGAAACAGAAGGACTTGCAACTGTGGTTTTATCTGCATCGTCATCACCAGTATCCTCAGGAGGAGAATGAAGGTTTATAAATGACAGGCCATATTGTTCATTCTAAAAATAAACAAAGGATAGATAGGGGTGCACAGAATAAGGCCCTAAGAGACTTTGATAAAACGTCAAATTCTCCCTCTGTTTCACAAGGGAATACAAGGCAATTTGGAATGAGAATCTAGCAGTTAATCAGAAGTCACTTTGGGCCTTTTTAGGCACCCTTTCACTGATGTTGTGGTTCAATTTGTTTTTGGTTTGAAAATTTTTCAGACCAGTTTAATTTTTATTTTCCTTTGTCTCAAATACATTATCATATTCCGAGACAAAGGAAAACAAAAAACAAACTGGTTTGAAAATTTCAAACCAAAGAAAAATTTGCTAACGTCCTTTAAAACTATGTTAATTACCAGACAGGGGGTCTATATCTTTACAAGCTATTCTGCTTTCTGTAGACTCCTCATCTCATTTGTATTGTTATTTTTCAAATGCATATTCTTTGTAAATGATTATCTAATGTGATGGAAGTAATAAAGTTGAAAGTTGAAAGACTTTGATATCAGGCATGTGTACAACCAAATGGGCCATTACCAATAGAGCACTGAGGACAATCCCACTGATTGTTTATGCAAATGCAATTCATGTTGCAATGTCATTGCTATGTCATACATGAGCATGTCAACTTTGTTTAGATTTAACTAGCTTGGATGGTAGGTGACCCCTACTTTTTTTTGGATAGATATCGAGTATATGTGAGGAACACCGATGGGAAACAGAAGTGGTGTGTGGGGAGCAGGGGTGGTGTAGTGGCGAGAGCAGTCGCCTCCCACCAATGTGGCCTGGGTTCGATTCCCAACTCTGGCATCATATGTGGGTTGAGTTTGTTGTTGGTTCTCTCCTTGCCTCGAGAGGTTTTTCTCCAGGCACACCAGTTTTACCCTCTCCTCAAAAACCAACACTTCCAAATTCCAATTAGATCTAGAATTAGTGCCCCCAATTAGTACTAGCATGCTAAATACCTTTGACACTTAAATAATAGTGATTCTTTAAATTAAATGCAGGGTGACCCAAAACATAGTCAGTGACTCCCCATTTTTTTCATTTCTGACACAAATAACTCATTACTTAGCTGTAGCAGAAGTTTTATAACAAATCAATGTTAGAAGATGTTTGCACGAATGTCACTAACCCTTTCACTTCCAAAGTCAGTTATGAAGACATGTAGTGAAGTTCTAGGTTTTGAGTCTGTTGAAGAAATCCTATGGTGTGACCATTCAAATGAAACCTCCTCAGCAGTACTTTTGCATGGTACCATTTGTTCTAACTTTTGAGTCTGTGGATGACATCCTATGGTGTGACCATTCAGATGAAACCTCTTCAGCAGTACTTTTGCATGGTACCATTTGTTCTAACTTTTGAGTCTGTGGACGAAATCCTATGGTGTGACCATTCAAATCAAACCTCTTTAGCAGTACTAGCTTTTGCATGGTACCATTTGTTCTAACTTTTGAGGCTGTGTACGAAATCCTATGGTGTGACCATTCAAATGAAACCTCTTCGACAGTACTTTTGCATGGTATCATTTGTTCTACCTTTTGAGTCTGTGGATGAAATCCTATGGTGTGACCATTCAAATGAAACCTCTTCAGCAGTACTTTTGCATGGTACCATTTGTTCTAACTTTTGAGTCTGTGGATGAAATCCTATGGTGTGACCATTCAAATGAAACCTCTTCAGCAGTACTTTTGCATGGTATCATTTGTTCTTACTTTTGAGTATGTGAACAAAATCCTATGGTGTGACCATTCAAATGAAACCTCTTCGACAGTACTTTTGCATGATACCATTGGTTCTAACTTTTGAGTCTGTCGATGAAATCTTATGGTGTGACCATTCAAATGAAACCTCTTCAGCAGTACTTTTGCATATTAGTACCCTTCGTGTCGTTTTTCAATATTTTACAAAGTGAAATTTGGGTTTCTTTTTCTGAATTTTGATTTTTGGCACTCTTGGGAGTTAAATGGTTACAGCAAACAAATGGGTACAATATGACTTGTGTTCTGGGATAAACAACCAACTGGCTCTGTTTTTCCTGGTATAAAATAATGGAACCAGCATTATATATAATTTTTTGTTTGGTCTAAGAATAATTTGTGCACCTTGTTAAATGGCTGAGTACAAACTAATTTTATCCTGTCCCATTTCTGTGCTACCACTGGTTTGGAGAGTTTATCAGGACCTTCAGTAAAAAGAAAGATCATGGTAAAAATTAAGTTTTAAAAATACAGTCACGTGTACCCTGTAGTATTAGTATTAACTTACTGTTTTTGACACATGTCCAGTATTTCCCTTACCAAAGCTGGTGATATGGGACATATATGGTCCAAATATGGAAATGGTATAAGATAACCTATGGCCCATATTGGATGTTATATGGCTTTGATATGGGTCATTGCCTCCCATATCAAACCCATTAAATAGTAACTGTATTCATTTAGCACCATTCTATTGTCGTTCGCTATGCGATTCATTGCGTATTTCGTAAAGTTCCATATATTCCCTATAGGATCTGGAATGGGAATGATATGGGATAGTCCCATACCAATCCCATATAATGACTGACCTGTCTCTATGGGATTGCTACATATTTTGTAAAGTTCCATATATTCGCCATGGCATATATCCCAGGATTAGTATGCGACATTCCCATACCAATCCCATACCTTCTCTATGGGATTGCTATGTACCATATCATTCCCATAACATTCAGGAAAACTGACATCTATGATAGGATCAGCAATGCCAAAAGCATAATGTGTAGTGATAAAGAAAGAATGCTGGCAAATTTTAATCTTGGTCATGAAATAAGAAATGTTTAGCATGTCTCGAACATGGGACAAAGAAAAAATCTGTGTCGCCAAAAGGAATCAAACCCATTACCTTCCAGAAACCAGTCAGATGCTCTAACCAAATAACAATTAATAATAATAATAATTGAATATTTATGCAGGATAACCCTTCAGTACCATAGTACTGATTCGTCAACGGGGTCGTGCTAACTAAAAAATATATACATAAAAAGGAAATCATGTACTAAGTTACAAACTAAATAAGAAAACTCTAGTAAAAACATTAAAAACTCAATAAAACCTTACAAGAAAAAAATCGTCTAGTGCTTTTCTAAATAATATTCCGGAGTTAATGTTTCTTAAACTTAAAGGTAGCGAATTAAAAACCGATGCACCTAAAAATAAAAACTATGGCATGCAAAATCAAGTTTAATCTTGGGAAGTTTTACTGTTTTTCCACGATTTCTAGTGTTTCTAGTAATTTTTAAATGGAGAACAAACAGTTCCTTGAAGGCAGTCAAAGTCAAGAGAGCACACTCTCTTATTTAAAAAGTTGTTGATTGATAAACTGAGCTATTAGGAGACTTCTTTTACTAGGTTCATAAAAATGTGACATGTGTCATGCTGCTAGGTTTAGCAATGTAAACTGTATTTTGTTTGTCCTGAGCATGGACTTCAAAGAGAAAATCCTGAGTCTCCAATTGGAGTCAAATTAATGACTTTTTCCACATTATGATTGGATTACCCTTGCTTTACAGGGAGACGTGTTGATAGCTACAATCAAGGACAAAAGTTCTTGGGACAAATATTACAAAGTCCTCCTATTAACTACTAATTTAGTGTGACGGACCAATGAAGCCATGTTTTTCGTTTGAAGCCCATCTCAGCAACCCCACCCTCCCCCCGAGACAATGTTGAAATCCAAACATCATTTTTATTACACCGGCCTAACATTGTAAGGGGGTGGGGGTTGCGTAACAGACACTTATAGTTTGCATGCACCGTGTTTCTGTCGCGGGCATTCGAAAACATCGTAGATGCAAATTCATCCCAACCCTTTTGTCTTTGATTGTAGTTGCTTAAAACTACCAATTAGGAATTTGCATTTCTTACCGAACATCCTCACTCTGTTAATGTTGGTGAATGATTTACTTTCAGCTGGACTCATGAAAGAGGAAGCCACAAGGAGCACCTGTAAATAATTACCCAGGACTAAATTAATCACTACCATTCTAAGTAGCATATTTCCTTGCCAAAGGTTACATGCTCACTCTCTTTCAAATAAATGAAGGGCTTGGAGAATAACCAACTTATGTTGCTTTTTAGGTTGTTTTTTTTTCTTTTTTCTTGCTCAGATTTGCCTCATTTTATCTTACAGCGAATATCACAAACCCTTGTCAAATTTGCACTAACCCTAAGGAATTTGACTAATTTCACCTGAAAAAAGCAGAGTTCTGGCCTTCTAGTGCTTTCACTGTACATTCAGAGTTTAATTTTGATGCCATTACAAAGCAGATTGGCCGTGAGAAAATCGACAGCAATACTCCTGACCCACGCCAACAACCGAAATGTACATTATTACCATCATATGGGCAGTTCATATTGATCGAATTCGCAACTCGAGACAACAATGGGCCATAGCGGCTAGTTTTATCCATGTTTAAGGCCTGCCCAGTGATGGAAGGACATCATGAAGTCCGGAAATCCTTAAGTCCCTGGCACCTCTCGAAGAACTGAGTGTGTGTCTTTGCCATGCCTCATCCCAAAGCGCTATTTGGTGCTCAAGGTGAAAATGTGCAACACGCGCTGGCAGGAAAGTCTGGAATCACTTGGGATCAGAAAAGGGGCAGCGTTGTGAGTTGTGGGCCATTTGCCATCCTTTGGTGTGGTCGAAATGCCCAATATCCAAAGTGTTTCCAGACTTATAGTAATTTTGTATAATTTTCAGGCAGGAAAACTCCATTTTCGGTCTTGCCATAGAATTTCCCGATATGCTTTGTGACAGTGGCAGATAGGTCCGCTATGTGTGGACAGGCACTTGAAATACAGCTTTGGGCAGTTCAAAGTGATTTCCTACTGGCCGGCCGAAATTGGGCAAGGTGGACAATATTATTAGGCTATGAGCCAGCAGCGGGGGACCAGGAGTGCTTCCTAAGAGGTTTTTTTTTTCTTTTTTTTTTTCTTGAGCAGGATTTAGAAGCATGCCCCAAACTTGGCCATCTGAAGTGAAAAATCAGCATAAAATCGAGAAATTCGGTTAAACTTTGGGATTCATTTTTTCGAGCAGGATTTAGCTGGACACATGCAGATAATTTTTTTGCATACGTTATTTCTCGAAAACGATCATGGAAAAAACAACAGAAAAAGATTCTGAACAATGGTTTGCAATTAATTTGTTAGTAGTTTACATGCCAAAAATGGACAAATCTAAGTGAGAAAAATAAAAAAAATGACCTAAAAAGCAACATAGGTCAGTGATGCCCCGAGCCCTTCAAATAACCACTTACTGGAACTATTAAACTGTTCACAGAAGGTTTCATGGTTGTGGCTGCACAGTGTTTGCATGTGAATTTGATTAAAAACATGCTTAAGTTTAATCACTACAAAATCTATTCCCAGATATATTAAGCAGTAGCAGACCATGGAATTTCAGAAATTAAATTTTATCAGAGGTGTATGTAACTGTGCTGGGATGTGTGCTTTTGCTTTTGCATTTCCATACATTTTTCTGTATAAATTTCCCCTAAACTTTCAACAGTTTTACAGATAAATGTACAGAAAACTGAAAATGCCACTTCGTGCTTCCCTTGTTTGGATCATTTGTGGCAAACTTCTTTTATTCATATTTAAACAATATTAGTGTACTTTTTTTTTTGCATCATCAAATTTTCATGAATTAAAAAAAAAACTGCAAATATTTCATGTCACAAAAATTTCTTAAAAGGGAACATGATCCCGTAATTGTTTCGACCAAAAAGTAACTCTCATGTAGGACATTATATTCTTGCCTTTACAGTGAAAACTCTACCTTGGAACACTGCCATTAAAGGGACACCCCCCCGGGGGGGGGGGGGGGGGGGGGGGGGGGGGGGGGGGGGGGGGGGGGGTACTCCCATATATGAGCTATATAGGTATGTGCCGCTGTGAAGGGTATGGTTTTCAGGCAGTTTAGTCTGGGATAGGGTATAGTTATCGGAGAGTTTTGGTCTAGAATAGGGTATCATTTTCCGCGAAACTAATCAGTTGCGTGAAGAATTTAGTCTAGACAAGGTTTACTGGCAAATAGCAATTAAAAATCAGTACGGGGGGCAGTATGGCATTTTTACTGACCCCTGTTAACTAATAACTGTGATAGTGAATGAGTTTCTGGAAAATAGCGAGTCTGGAATAGGTCTAGGATGGGGTAGGGTTTTTCGGTGTTTAGTCTAGTATAGGGTTGCAAAATGCAGCTAAAATGGTCTAGTATAGGTTAAGGGTCTCAGATTCCCAGCGGCACACCCCCACCCAAACATTTGCAGAGTACCCCCCCCCCCCCCCCCCCCCCCCCCCCCCCCCCCCCCCGGGGACACCCCCATTAAGGGGACACTTTTCTTGGTCCTGGCTGGCAAAATGCTCATATAATCTTTGTAATTATCACCTCTATATTCAAGGGACACCTCTATTAAGGGGACATTTCTTCTGGTCCCAAAGGTGTGACGTCTCACTGTAGTCCTTTTTGCTTTTGATAGAAAGGAGCCAAGATTACAAAACAGTGGCCAAGCCCTTAAAAGTTTTAGCTTTCCTTGAGTATTCAAAGAAACACTATCATTAGAGCAATTTTCAGTTGAGTGTCAATAAAGTAATTTTGCTTTGGTTTTGCATTGCTATGCATTGTGATTAGACAAAAAAAATCTTGCGCCATTTTCTTAACCAATCAGAAGTAAAACAAAAACTAATCATGACTTGCTCGCATGCTTGTTTACCGCGCTCGGCGCCAGCTACATGTATTTGCTTTGATTTGTCATTGGTTTGTCTGTCTGCTGTGATTGGCCAGAGCAATATTGAAGGGCTTTCAGCAAGAACGTCCTAAGTAAATTGTTTTTGGCAACTTTCACTAAAGTAACAAATAATTATTATAATTGAAGGGCTCCCTGCAATAACGTCCTGAGTGCGTTTTTGGAAATTTTTCACAGAAATCTTGGATTTTTGGCCTCCAAAGGGACTCACTTGCCAAAATTATGACTGGATCATGTAAATATGATTGAAAGGATTTAAACCAGGTCAACAAATCTTCTATCTTCGAACAGAATAATTTTTTTTATTTTGAAAAGATACATAGGGTGTCCTGGGAGCCATAGGGTGTCATAGGGGCCCAAAACATTTTCTCAAAGATGTGGATTTTCGTCCCCATTTTGGAGCTGTTTGAAGTACCTTAACAATAATAAATCATTAATTTGACAAAACTGTGCTTTTAAAGGCCTAAAACATACAATTTTAGTGAAAGTTACCAAAAACGCACTCAGGACATTGTTGCAGGGAGCCCTTCAATAATGTTTTCGGCCTTTAAAAGCACAGTTTTGTCAAATTAATGATTTATTATTGTTTTGAGAAAATTAATGTTTTGGGCCTTAGGATACCCTATTGTATCTTTTCAAGATAAAATTTTATTCTGTTCAAAGATAGAAGATTTGTTGACCTGGTTGAAATTCTTTCAGTCATATTTACATGATCCAGTCATAATTTTGGCAAGTGAGTCCCTATTGAGACCAAAAATCCAAGATTTCAGTGAAAATTTTCCAACAAGGTACTTAATAGGACGTTCTTGCCCAGAACCCTTCAATTACTTTGGTTTTGGTTTTGCAGCACTCCATTGAAAACTGCTCTATTGCCATGCATTCATAGACAGGTAACTGGTTCTCTTGCCTGATATTGTTCATCAGAGCCCCAGGATGAACGACCAACCAACACTTCTACAAGTGCAGAGCCATTGTTTCCTACAAATAATACATTTGGGATTTTAAGTTTAATTTGATGTGCGCTCAAGATCAAGAATCTTATTAAAGTGCACATGAAGTGAAATTTCACTACCGTTTTGTTTTAGGGTTTTATGTTTTTTATATCACCTTTATTTCATTTTCAGTAGTTTTCCTTTTTTGCGTGGAGAGGATCCACTTTTTTAGCGGTTTTAAAACTCCCGCCAGAGCCTGAAATTTGCGACATTTTCAGTAAGGCCAAAAAGGTATTTGTGATGTTGTTCGTGTGTTCGATCACAACAAAACGTGGCAGAGAAGGGGACGAACCCAGGGTTAAAATATGCGTCGCTTTCAGCCATATTTAATCGAAATAATCCTTCCACAAGTTGCCAAAACCCCACTGTAAAATATGTGATGCGCTCAGTTGTAAACACACTAATGATGTCACTAGAACCCAGGTCCTTGTCTAATATGACCAACTTGCTTCGCTTGTTAAAATATGTTCAAGCCACTTCAAGGGACTTACATGTATTTTGCCATCAAAATTATTCTTAAAACACCTTTTTTCAGATAACCAAAAAAAATGGTAGTGAAATTTCACTTCATGTGCACTTTAAACCAAGAAATAAGATCCGAGAAATCAATAATAAAACACTGTATGAAGTTAGAAAGGGGGCTAATGAATCCTTTTTTCTCAATCTTTTTAGTGTTAACTGTAAAAGACATGCATTGTGCAGTTCATCCCTACCTTTTCCCCCATCTTCAGTGGAAGGTCATTGGCAATTCTAAGGGGGAGAGGAGAGGGGTCTAAAATTCCAACATTTTAATGGGAAGTATGAAGCTGACTGGATTTTTTAAAGGGATGGGTCAGGGTTTAAAAAAAGCATTTCATTGGTAATTGAGACTTAAAAAAGCCATTGAAAAATTATTTTAAGATATTTCCCAAGAGATAGAAAGGGTACAGACTACAGACATAATTTATTGTTACATAATGCATAGCACTAGAATTAATAAAATGTTATTTATTGACAAAACCAACTTAACATTATTTTCAAGTCCACTAGCTGTTATGACACTCAAGATTATTTCCCGTCAACTAACTGTCACGAATGTACCTGTAACAGTTACTATCATAAAGCAGTTTAACATTCACTTCAATAGTATTAGTTTTTTTACTCCACTTACCTATGTCAATGGAGTGTATCTGTGTTGCTCTTTCAAGCTAGATAGTAAACAAAACAAAAATTCAAATTTTCAATTCAAAAAAAGCTCACATATTTCAACTTAGCGATAACTGTCATAAAATAAGGGTGAAATCCTTTCTAATCATCTGTAAAAAGTTAGGTGGGGGTATGCTGCTATGTCATTCATAAAAACTTGTATAAATATATATGCTATTCCCAGAGGAGGTCTATATTGTTTTGGCTATTGTTCTCTTTTATAATGGAGCGTATGCATAATTAACTCCTAAGAGTGCCAAAAATCAAAATTCAAGAAAAGTTCCAAATTTAATTTTATAAACAAATGGTACCATGCAAAAGTACTGCAGAAGAGGTTTCATTTGAATGGTCACATCACAGGATTTTGTCAACAAACTCAAAAGTTACAACTATATTAAACGTCCCCATAAGTGACTCTGGGAGTGAAAGGGTTAATGTTGGGGTTATACGGAAATCTTGCCCTGGCTAGTACGGGTTTCTAAAATGTTACTGATCATTCGGTACTGCATAAATATTTTACCTCCAAAATGATAGATGCCTGTTTCTCTCCAGCAGTAGCACATCTCCATTTTCTATATGTTTCTGATTTGAGCAGGTTCTGGGCTGGTTGAGCCTTAAATATGTTAAACAGCACAAACTTTTCAACTTACTCAGTGCATACAGAAGTTGACAGAAGAATTAATGGCTCCGTCAATTCCAAACCCGCTCATCCCCCCCCCCCCCCCCCCCCACCGGCTGACCTATTTTAGCAAATGCCCCCTCCACTTTTCCTTCCCAAGGGTGGGGCATTTGCTAAAATAGGTCAGCCCGGGGGTGGGGCATTGTCAAAACAACGTTATCTTTTGGATATTAAAATTCGTACATGCTTTGTTGTTTATTTTAAATTTTCTGATTGCCCCCAATATAAAAAAATAAGAACTGAGTTGATAAATGTCGTTTGAGTCCTGCACGTTTTAAGTGAAAATATTAAAGTTTCACACAATTTTCAAAACAAGCCGCCTATTGCCTTACCTTTCAAGTGCCACAGAAGATAATATCTATATAACGGCAAATGTTCAATATTTGCCAACGTTTGTGGCCTTGGTGTCTTTCCATCATGATATGTCGCAGCGGAAGAATCTGGCTATTTAAAAATTCAATAGCAACTTAACTTGAAAAAGCGTTTCAATCAACGGCGACCTTACCGTGTAAATGGATTGAACGTAAGCATAATTTTAATCAAAATTAATAACATTAACAACGAGAATCGACAGGAAATTATTGGAGTCAAAAGTTTTGCGGAAACATAACACAAATATTTAGAACGAACGAGGGATCGGATATAAGTAATACTGAGGTAGAACTTAAGAATTCCTAGCATGAATAAAGATCCATTTATTTGTGAGCAATTATTGCTTCCATCAATAATCATTGAAATAAAAATTTTGATCTTGTCCCATGGGTCGGGCATTTGCACTCTTTCAGATGCCCCACCGTGGGGATTTGTACATATAAGCTGACCCCACCGTGGGGCATTTGCAACTTTTTTTTTAAAAAAAGACAAATGCCCGACAAATGCCCGGGGGGGGATGAGCGGGCTTGGAATTGACGGAGCCATAATACTTTTTACATCAACACGAGAAAAAAATTGATCTTACCACATCTTCACTGCTAAAGGACAACACGTGTCTTGGCCGAATGAGGGGCATAGTTTAACCATAAACTCTAAATGCTTTAGAAATCGTAAAATACCTGGAGCAAAATCTCTGCAAACTGTAAGACCACAGAAATGCAAAAATCACCCAGGCGTTTCTCACTCGTTGCTGAAAGAGCGTGGGATCTAATAAATTACGTCACTTTCCCGCCAGCTTCCGGTGAAAACCGCTGGCGACCACCGCTGGCCTCGTTTTGTTACACGTGATTCGCCTGCGAGACCTTTGATTTCTTCCATCTTTGCAACCTCGATTTTGCTTTTTTTTTCGCTTCCTGCGAGTCTTTTGTATCCATTTTCCTGCAGAATGTCAACGAACAGACGCTTCTATGTTGGTAAGTTGAAGTGCTTTTTTTTTTACTTGAGGACAACTGGCTTAAAATACCATGAATCGATCTTAGTTTGGACATGCGACGGACTGCCGATGATGCACAACTGAGCTTTCATTCTTCAGCTGGTTTTAGCTTCAGTTTAATATAGCTAACAGCCGTTTTTGTTGTTTTTCATAACTTTACATCTGTTGTGAACTGTTTTATTTATTCGTTCGTTTTGCACCAGAACTTGAAGCCGCTTTGCTTTGCTTGCCAGATCTTTTAGTTTTAATATTCAAACTGTCACATTTAGAAAGGTGACAAATATTTGGAAGACGGCCAGTCAATAAGCTTATTTCTGTGACAGCTACACTGTAAATCACAGTAAAACGATAATACAAAAAACTTAGTTCGAAATATACTTCGAGGTTAATTAACAGAAAAGTAATACAAAACTTGCGAGCTTTGCCAAAATACTTTAAAAATTTTGATCGCTTTGATGCTCAACGAGGAGGCGAGTGCGCGCATACTCACGTGGATGTGATAAGCATCTGCTAAAATCTTTCCTCAGCTGTTGACATTCCTGGTGAATTTAATATCACGTTCTTTGATTATGTCGAAAAGTGAAACAGTGATAAAAGCTCCTAGTCAATATGATAAATGTAAAATGGTTTGTGGGATAAATAAATGGATGTTTTCTGTCCTGTCACACTACTTAGAAGCTGTGGGACCCAAGGGAGTTGAATTGGGATGAGGGGGGATGGGGACGAGACATGTATTTCTAGTTATTTTCCATGTACCACCATGTAGCCTGCTATACGGAATGTCGTCAATATGGCAGGGTATTCTGTAATTATTCATCATGAAGCACTTTCCATGTGAAGTTGATGGTGGTACTCTCAAGAAAATGGATTAACTTTAGATGTACAGCTTCATGGTAAATAAGTGTCAGCTTTATGAATGCTGTGCCTAATAAAGTATCTATCTATATATATCTATCTACATGTGTAAGGGTGTGCACACACAAGTTCCCATTAGCCTTTATCTATAAATCGTCATTAATTTTATAAACATTGTATGGTTCCAGAAAATATCCATACTTACATTGTACCCCATGGAAGGTTATTGGAAATTCTAAGGGGGAGGGGGGGTCTCAAAAGCCAAAGTTTTTAAAGGAAAGCATGAATCTAAATTGGAATTTCCAGAGGGGTGGGGTGGGGGTCAAAACCAAAAAACCTTCCATGGGAGGGGTATGGAGATTTTCTGGAACAACACTTTCGAGGCAAAAAATTGGCAGTCGCACGGTTGCCAAAAACTACTTAAAACTGACCAGGGCCACCAAACGACTGTTTCAGAATTTCGAAAAGCTGCAAATTATGTGAAGTACAAAGTAAAAAGAAAATTAAATAATTATGTAGTTTAATTGGACTACCTTTCTCTTCTTTTCTTTTTCTGGGTTTATCAATTTTAGTGAATTTTGATTTCTGAAGTGGACAATTCCTAGTCATTTTAATGGTGGTTTCATGAGAGATCCACATTCACAACATTTAGACACCATTTTGATTTTGTGATTGCCATGAGACTCTAGACTTACCCAGAGTTCTGTGTGGGACAGTTTCCAAGTTGCACATGTTTTCGCTTTGAGAACGGACTTTCAGTTTTTTGTTTTAAACTAGAGGAAATTGGGGGCTACATTATTTTGGGATGGGCCACTAAGAATTCAAGCAAACTGGCCCGACTGGCCACCAAGGAGTGGAGTTAATTTTTAGCCCTGTACATTCAAACTTTCTCTGCTGAAGCTACTCAGCATAACTGGTCTGGATAACTGAGTTTCATGTATGAGATATTAATATCTTACTGTATTAAAAGGTTTTCTCTGATTTGTTATGTAGGGAATCTATCCTTCAAAGTTACAAAAGAAGATCTAGCTCGTCACTTTGGTCTTGACAGTACACCATACCTGCGCTCATCTTCATGGATTGAATTAGCTGTTGAACGCTCAGGATCTTCACAAGGGTTTGGATTTATAAATGTTCCAGAACACCTTGCAAGTAAGTTTTAGTTGAAACTCTGGTAGATACAGTACCGTTTAACCCTTTACTCCCTAAGGTGAATACCACTTTTTTTCCAAATTAATAAGGAGTAGCCCTATGTCCATGTATGATATACCATTTTAAAGCTATTGATCAGTGTATTTCATAAAACATATCAGCATCTGTGAAGTTATGGTTTTAATAGAAATGGGTTTTAAATGTAAAAATAAAAAAGTTCAATAACATCATACTCTTCATATATATTAGGTACACCCTTTAACTATAGCTCATTTTGAAGCTTTTAATTCTTAGATTAATATGAGTAAGTCTTGGACTACAAATGTGTAAGGAAAGAAATGTTGAAAAGTTGTACATGTGGGGGTTGTCAACCATGCCATGTATAGGAGGGGGTCATGATTTTATGCCTTTGTTGGGTAGATCTTTATAAGATGATTTTGGTGGCAAAAATTCATAGAAATCTACCAAATGTTGAGCAAGTTATGGCATTATGTACCAATTGGCACTCTTAGGGAGTAAAGGGTTTTAAAGGCCCACCTGCATCCAAAAGACGTTGCGGTCGTTTGTTTTTGTTTTGAAATGCTCCATTGTTCATATGCGTGATCTGATTGGTTGCACGAAATTCAGCACAGAAAGTGATCATGGCTCGCACAGCATTTTGGGTGAAGGTGGGCCTTTTAATGTAAGTTACCACCGTCTTACAAGATGTGTCTCATTTCTTGCGAGATGCATCTCTTTTCTCATGAGATGCATATAGTTTCTCTCGAGATGGAATTTGTTCCACGCTAGAGAAGTCTCATTTCTCGCAAGTGCACTGTAAGTATCATACAAATGCTTTGAGTTCTGGTGTATTCAAAGCTGTTGTGTATGCAGGCTTGTTTGCACATCGCATCAAAGGTTGATTTACATGGTTGGCGTGTGAAACGCCAAATCAAGTAGCAACCTCGTGGCAGAGTCCGAAATTAACTTTTTTACATGGGTGCCAAGTGGCAACTTAACACTAAAATTTTTTGGTCACCAGGTAGCTAAGTCTGGTCGCCCCCCAAAAGAAAATTCGGCAACATTTTCACTTGACAGTGGAACACAAAAAATACGCACTTGTCAGAGAAGTTTCATCTCTCAAAACAATGGTCCTATTTGTAATAATAAAGAGAGAAAGAAAAAAGATCGTAAACGACCGATCGTTCATAAACAGCAGACGTAAAACTCTCAACGATCGGGCCCAGTGCTGTGTCATGTGGCTTTTATTTTGGTTGAAACGGAAAGGCCCACGGTATATCCAATTTAGCGATGAGTGCTTTAGCCCCTTCTTCATCTTCGGAGCGCAATAAATTTTGTAGAGTTTGCGGAGCGCCAGGATTCGTGACATTTTCATGACTATTCATCACGAAATTAAGAACGCACATGGTCACGAAATGCTCCCATGGTAAGACGGTCAGAGGAAACCGCTGAAACAAAATGCACCCACAGTAAGATGGTCAGAGGAAACCGCTGAAACAATATGGCGGCCGCTAAAATTTGTACAAGTTGCAGTGCGCGGATCACAACTATTGTGGAGGTCACTTACAGTAACAGGATTCTTTACCCTGTTTTCATTTCTGTTAAACATGGAAACAAACAAAGCGTAAGTTGCTTGCTGGAAGCCAGCCATGAAATTTCTATTTATCTAAATTAATACATTGGAGTGGACGTTTAAAACATTGAGAAGACAAATTAAAAGTTACTTGCCTGCTGGCGACTAGCCTTGAAATTCTGGTCGCCGACACTCAATTTTTAGGCATATTGGTGACCAGCTGGTCGCAATTTCAGGCCCTGCGTGGGCTGATTTGCACAACATTTTGATAGAATAGTGTGGCTTAATACGTAGAAATGAAGGCAGGGCGTTTGGAAAAGGTTAATCTATATTTGGCGAAAAAATCTACAAGGAAAACAGAGCATTCTTAGAAGTGCAAAGTCTGTATCAGGTTTCAAATTACCCTTTTGACATATGCAAATTTGGTCAATTTTTACTGATGGCAACAAGAAACTTCAAAACACTACATTTGTTTTTCTGCTACACTGTACAGTGCAACTCAGAAATATACAACCAACGCACACGCAAACCGCACGCAAGTATTTTATGTTAACATGTTACAAAAAGCGTGTTTATTGCATGCTTTTGTTTTGTTATTCATTGCCATAATTTTGCTTTTTGTAGCATTGTTTTCCTAAGTTTTCCTGAACAAAAGCATGAGCTAGACTTTGCTTCTATCCATCGAATCATCGTGTATTGAAAAAAAAAACAGTTTCAGCAGTTTTCAGCGCAGCTACGCTCGTTTGCCCGCCGTTCGGTTCAGGCCAAAACAAGCTTGGTAACCGTGCAAATTTCTTGAGCACGTTTTTATTTAGCCTGGTTACTAAGGTTAACCGAGATGGCCTCTTGTTTACAGACTCTTTTCTTTGGCTTCTTTTGTTCGTCTTCGATGTTCCTTCATTGCTGAAAGCTTTGAAATGTATGACAAAGATAGTTAGCATTGTTTTAACGCAGGTTTTTTGGCAATTTGAGGCTAAATTTTACAATTTATAAACACAGCACTCGTGTTCATGCATTGCGTGTTCGATTTCAATAAAAATTGCCTACCTTACTTCGTTTGTGTGTTTCCTTGTCTCCTGTGTGGTTTTTGGGGCGATTTAGAGCATTTCCAGTGAGTTTTAGTTCCATTGCTTTCTCTCTATATATCCTTTCCCAAGGTAGGGTACTTCAACCGAGAGGCTGAGCGGATCCACTGAAGGAAAACTGCCATAAATTCGCTCCAAACGCTCCGATCGCCTCGAAATTCCACGTAGACCATGGACGATAGTTCTGTTGTCCATTCCAACTCTTTATCCGAGACCCGGATACATGGAAAGAGCATTAAAGGTCGCCAATTTCTGCACACTTTTCCGTTGAGATCGTTCAACAGAGGCTTGATGCAGAAATCACTAAGCCGAACGTTTGAAAAATGGCTTAGCGACCCGGCCTTTGTGTCGAATTTCTTACTGACCCGGTGGGCGACTGTAAAATGTTATTAAAGACAATATCACCCTTGGTACAGCTTAGAGATTTCTGCATCAAGCCTCTGTTGAATTTATTTATTTGAATGTATTTCGCGTTTCTTTAACGCAGCTTAACGCAGCTGAATGTGCAAGCTCGTTAAAACCAATGCGTTCATAACGCATTCTTAACGTGAATTTTGGTTCGCTTATCTCTGAGCGGTACTGTATTTGAAAATATAAGTGAGGTGAACATAGAAGGAGAAATGAATAAAAAACAAGTACAGTATCCTTACGCAAATACATCAAGCGTTATTTCCTTTTCCGCCATGTTTTTCTTCACGAGCAAGTATTCATGGGTAAGTTCGTGGCCCAGCCCTCTCACGAATTGCTATTTCTAAACAAACATAACGGCCTGATGTGCGAGATACGATCATGAGTCTATTTCAGTTTGGTTTCACGCGAAAGTCACAGGGCTTAGTCACTGACAGAGAGGAAGTCCAAGCAGCACAAGAGTTAAATCCTACAGAGCCAGGAGACAAGAGAAATGCTGAACCAGAAGTCTCCATAGGGAAAAGCAAACGAGATTGAAAATACCAAACGTCATGGAAGCGTGACTTTCCTGCTGTGTTAATTATAACAAAATAAAGTTGAAATTTTTTGCAATGTTGTTACGAGTAAGCAGGCAATGGAACCGTAGCCTATGATCAGGCTCTCTTGATTGGGATTCATGCTAGTAAGTGTAAAGCTGTAAAGCACGAGTCTTGGGCAACCAAAAAATACACTGGGCAACTAAAACTAGAGACATGGTTGCTCAAAGGGCAAGTTAGCAGGAAAGTTAGTGTCGAACGCTGACGGTGTCAAGTGCATGTATAAATTTGCACAAAGGTCCCGTGGAAGACGTGAAATTGCCGGCGACAAGACTATAATATTATTATAAACATAATATTATAAACATATTATTATAAACAATATTATAAACATTGCTCAATGTCCTTAATCATTCTATGAAAAGCTTTTCATCTGTTTTATCCACAAGAAATTTCAACACTCCAAAAACTAGTGATCAAGTGTGCCTTCAAGTTTATTTTTGCTCCAGAAGTAGTTTAACTGGTGCTAAATCCCAGCGCCAAATTAATGCACATGCACATTATCACAGACTGGTGAAAAAGCTTTCGTTGCAGCAAAACAGGAACTCGCTCTGTTCACTGAAAAAGTCACTTCAAGATAATTGACTTGAAAAGCGAAAGAAAATCTTTAATACACATTTCTTTTGCAGAACTTGCATTCGCTTCTTTAATGCACTGTTCTGAGCTGACCGCTCACAAATGTAAATATTGACACGTGTCCATGAGAAGGTCCTGAAATAAACCAGCTGTCAGCAAATAATATGGCAATGAAACTTTGGAAGATGAATGAAAAAGACCCCTATACTTTCAATTTTATTTCACACCCTTAAAATGATTCAATGCACATGAAATTTACAGAGAGAGTGCATTACATGTTAAACTTTAGATCAAAAGATTTTCAAAAAATTTCATCAAGTAGTTTTTAAATAAATGCCTTCCTAACAAAAGTTCTACTTCTGTGAGTAGAATGATATGAATGGGTTTTTTTTATACCGTGTGTAAAAATCTAGTTTGCTTGTACGTGTAAGAAACAAAACTTCTTTAGTATTTTGATTTCGTTTCAGACATTTAGAAATTGTTGTAAATAAACTTGGCAGATAACAAAAGTTTTACTTCGGTGAGTAGAATGAGCATATTTAAGACTTTGCTTCTGATCACATCAACTGAAATCTAGTAAAGCAAATGGGATGAAACCTTCAAGGAATGTAATTTTATGACACATGAATAATATATGGTGAAAAGTATTGTTTCAATTTGTCATCAAAATGCTGATATTGATGATCTAACAGAAAGTAATGCAAATCTTTAAATTTTTTATGGAAAATATTCAACCCAATTTTATTCGAAAACACTCTCATAGAATGTTTTCAAACTTTGCAGTCTTGAAGACCTACATCTGGACTTTAAGCGGCATACAGTCGTTTTAAAAGTTTAGGTCTAGATGTTGAGAAAATTACTAATATATGCAAAAATCATGACCTTAACCCATTGACACCTGAACCGCCCGTAACCGCCCGTACAAGACTCCACTGCTTTAAAAAATTGTAACTTTCTCAATCGTGCGAACATTGCCTTAACTAGCAGTTGTGAGCATTGACTAGAAAGTCTTTCAAATTGAGATACCCAATAAACACAAAAAAGTCAGCGATTTTTGCAGAATATCAGCGTTTGAATTTGGACAATAACAAAAATTACCGTTTTTAACGTCATAGAAAAACAACAAAAATCACGTTTTTGCCTTTAGTTTTTTTTATTCAAATCATCATGGCAAACCCAAAAATCAACATTCACAGCAAAATTCAGTCCTAGTCCTAGCTTAGCAGTGAATTTTTTTGCTCTTATTCGTTGCTCGGGCCGAGCTCTAGCCTCTCGTTCTAATGCATACTGACCTTGCCTCAATTTTCAATATCACCACCGCACTGCATGCTGGGAAATGGCCAAGAATTTTGACAGCGTTTGTTTCTTTCCGCACACATTTCATATTTATACTAAGTCCACAGCCACTCCGACCCACCGCCGAAATTTCGCGCTTGTTGTGTTCTCCTGTGGTCGCAACTTCCAAAATATGCCGCAGTAGGTCGAGAAATTCATCCAGAGTCGAGTCCCAAAGCTGCTTCGTTTCCAGGCGGCCATTTTTCCAGTTCAACGAGCAACGAGCCAAATTCGCAAACGAAGTACAACAACTAACTCGCTTCATTGAGAAGTGGACTCTGAACTACCTCCAAGCTTAATGATGCTCACCAGGCAGCTACTAAAGATGAAAAATGGCTGTGAACTTACCAAAAATCGTAGATAATTCATATTGGACCCTTTATTGCAAATCAAGCAAGCAAAATGAGATCGTCACAATGACGTTTCCAGTAAACTCGAGCCTTCAGTGTTTTAGAACAGCAGCACTTTCAATGGTAACTCCAAATATGCAGTCACGAAATCCTATGGGGCGTGTGTATGCAGAAAATCACTCAAAAACGTAAAAATCCTCAGGTGTGAATGGGTTAAAAGTATTGATTTTTACTTGTATTTTGAATTTGTTTGGTAGATTTAGAATTTCTGTATGGCATAGCTGTCGAAAAGGAAGAGAACAGTAATTTTTCAAAATAGTATGATAGGCGCAATAATAAGACTGTTAGCATGATTACTGAATATAGCGAAGAGGGCAAAATTTAACTAGAACTTACACTGTGCACTTGTAATAAACAAGCTTGAGCGGTAAATGGGAAATCGCCACCATTGTTTACATTGTTTAAAGTGTGGCTTTTACGCTGGTTTTTACGGTAAATCAAGACACAAGTAGGATATTTCATGGTATACATTGTAGCATGAGAAAAAATTGCAAAACTATGCCTTCATGGTACCACAGAAGATTTCCAACAATTTTCCTTCTCACCTGCACTTGTTGTAGGATGCCAACTGGTATATCAAACCATTTTTATAGAAAACCTGCCTTTTATTCCAGACCACCTTCTTCAGTTGAATGGAACCAAGCTTTATGACAAAGTGATCAAAGTTGAGCCTGCCAAGAACTCAGGAGGGGGGCGTGGTGGTAACGTTTCCATCCCCTCAATGCTCCCTGCCTCATATGTTAGACCAAGTTATCCTGCATGGACAGGGAACCAGAACCGTAACCCTAGGAGAAACAGGCGTCGCCCTCAAGGCCCTAATGATATAGTGAAAGTACCTGAGGATAAGGTGTTGCAGCTCATTGACGTGGGTGTCAATCTGCCAAACAAGGCGTAAGTTGTATTTTCATTGCCCTTTATCTCCCATGCAGGACATACATATAGGTCATCCATAGCTCTGTTGTGGTTTAAATTTCAATGTTGATTTGAAAATTTCAAACCAGTTAAATATTTCATATTACCTCTGTCATCAGTTGTCTAGACAGTCTAGTTTCACACAATGCATATTTATGTCACACTAAGATGTTTTGGTTGTTTTAAACCTCGTGTTTTACTCTTAAATTCTTTGACTTCAAACTCAGTATGAAAAATTAAAACCGATCTGTGGACTTAACCTTACATTGTTTTGTATTCACAAGATGGCTCTTAAAGCCCTTTGATTGCTACCTTTCTTGTTGGATTGTATTTCTCAGGTTCTCCAGAGATATCCGAAATGTAATAGAACAAGCTGAAGTTGTTGGAATCAAGCAAATGATTCTCACAGGCAATACCCTTCAGATGAGTCAGTCAGCTGTCCTTCAAGCCAAGGCACATCCGCGAGTGCTGTATGCTTCCGTAGGCGTACATCCACATTTTACAGAAAAGGAATGGAGTGAAAAAACAGCAAAAGAGATTGAGGAATTGGCCAAGGATCCTGTGGTTGTGGCCATTGGTGAAGTTGGCTTGGACTTTCACAGGAATTACTCAGAGGAGAAGGCACAGGTTGATGCATTCACTAAACAGGTAAGCAATACAGAAGAAACTCCCATATTTGCAGCAAACTCATGCAACGGTATTGGTATCCACTAACGGAAGTTGCAAAATGTAGGATGTGTGTGAAAATGGAAAGCACCCCTTTTCAGAACTTTGCTTGGCTTGTGTGGGTTATAGCAAAGCAGAGCACCATAATACTTAAAGTGCACCTAACCCCTAATTTTTTTATTTGCCTAAATGAATGTGCTTGTTTTCTAGAGTGTATCTGTGCAAAAATTTTTGGATTTGGTGAAATCCTCGATTTTCTGTGACCTGTTGAAATTTCAAAAATCATGCCAAAACGGAGCTGTGTTTGGTTCAGTACTGAGTTAGACGGGGCATGGGTCTAGTCATGTGACGTGACGTACTTTCGGGAACCATTTCCTTCATTTTTGCGCGAATCAAGTGTAAATACTGTGCTTTAGTCGTGCAAAACTCATGCAAAAAAGAAATTATGCCTGCCCGGTGCCTCACCGCTGAAAGTACTCGACGATGCTTTCTTTGGGCGAATTTCGGTTCCCGGATCTACGTCATATCAGGCACTCGCCCCAGATCCCATGTTGCTCGGTACTGAACCAAATTATCTTCCAATTCAACAGGTCACAGAAAATCGAGGATTTCACCAAATCCAAAAATTTTTTCACAGATACACTCCAGAAAACAAGCACATTCATTTAGGCGAATAAAAAAATTAGGGGTTAGGTGCACTTTAAAAAATGGGTAAAAAATCCATGTGAGAAATTTTAAATGTACTGTAATCAGGGCTAAAAATTGGCGGTCGCTAAAAACGACTTAAAACTGACCAGGGCCACCAAAGTTGAGGTTTGATCGCCCGATGTGCGACTATGTTTCAGAATTTCGAAAAGCTGCAATGTAAATTATGCAAAGTGCAAAGTTAAAATAAAACTAATTAATTATGTAGTTTAATTATACTACCTTTCTCTTCTTTTCTTTTACGGAGTTTATCAATGTTAGTAGATTTTTAGTTCTGAAGTGGAAAATTCCTAGCCATTTTAATGGTGGTTTCACGAGCGATCCACATTCACAGCATTTAGATCCCATTTTGATTTTGTGATTGCCATGTGACTCTAGACTTACCCAGAGTTCTGTGTGGAATGGTTTCCAAGTCATACATGTTTTCACTTTGAGAACAGTTTTTCGTTTTAAACTAGAGGAAATCGGGAGCTACATTGTTTTGGGATGGGCCACTAAGTGGAGTTATTTTTTTAGCCCTGCTGTAACATATCAAACACAAAGAAAAGCGTTTCATCAGGATATGAAACCACCAAGAAGTGGGTTGAAAAAAACACGAGATGCAGACAAAAAAATTTTAACCCACTTCGAGGTGTTTGGATACCCGAGGAAACACTCTTTCTTTGATATAGCTTCTCAAACTGATCATTAAATGCAGAAAAAACAAAGGAAATATTGCCAAAATCTATGCCAATTAAAGTGCCCCTGTGATCAAATTTTTGATTTTCTTTTTTTTTTTACATTTTCATGTACAGTTGGACTTTCTTACTCATCTTGCCAAATTTCAATTCATTACGAACATCAGAAGTCATTTTATTTTGACATTTATTTCCGAGAATTTACGACCGCCATTAATCAACCTTGTTCCAAGGCTTGGTTGCGAATGGGAGAAAGTGACGTCAAAGACTCAAACATACCTCACGGGTTGAAATTATAATAACAATAAGTATTGAAAATCACACGAAAAGCAACAAAACCTTTGGACTTGTTCTTCGTGCAATTTTCTATGCTGATTGTTATTATAATTTCAACCCGTGAGGTATGTTTGAGTCTTTGACGTCACTTTCTCCCATTCGCAACCAAGCCTTGGAACAAGGTTGATTAATGGCGGCCGTAAATTCTCGGAAATAAATGTTAAAATAAAATGACTTCTGATGTTCGTAATGGATTGAAGTTTGGCAAGATGAGTAAGAAAGTCTAATAGTACACGAAAATGTAAAAAAATCAAAATCAAAAATTTGATCACAGAGGCACTTTAAGACTAGATATCCGAACCTCCTCACGGTAGTGATTTACTTTGCGTTCTCGTCATGAATTATTGTGAGTATTAGAAGGGTATGATGTCCATGGCGTATGTACATGCGGCATACAAACATGGCCAGGCTCTTATGTTTACTTTTTTCATGCTTGAATCAGTGCATGCCACTGCTTGGCCCACCAAACTTTTTCTCTTATGCACAAGTCCTGGAATTGATTGTTACTTCCAGCAATTTCTCTAACTTTTGTTTTCTTTTTCATAAGCCAATCTATTCCTTGTATATAAAGATACAGCTTCTTTTTTATTTTAACAGCTGTGCTGTTAGGCTAGCCTATCCATGTGTATTATCAAGCCTTCAGTGTTCATTATCGAACTAGCAGTCTTTTGGTTTCTTTCCCACCCACCGACCACCCCAGTTTTAGATAGAATTACAAAGCATAATCCAGATGCTACGGTAATTATCCACAGGGGAATAAAACAAAATTACTGCCAAAAAGTTGTCAAAATATTGTAACCCCATAATGCCCATGCCAGCCAAAACTGGTTGTGATTTTGCCCCAAATGTTATAAAAGGCTGAAGAAAGGATAAAGCAATCAGAATCCATCTACTGCATATATGGAGGTTTTAGGGGGTACTAGAAGAGAGCAGTTTGTCGCCCTGACAAACACATCATATTTTACACAAAATGGCTTCTGTGTTCGACATGTGCTTGGTTTTTAAAACTGTAGTTTCACATTGTTGGAGTGACAACACACATTTAAAAGATTCAAAATGGAAGGAAAAAGTTTTAAATAATACTCAGTTGCCACTATGGTGGAAAAAGCAGAGCTTCAAGCAATGAAATCTTGCTTTAAGGAACTTCATGTGATGTGCCTACATGTAAATGCAATTTAGGCAAAGTTAAACTCAAGTCAATGCTGTCAGCGGTTTGCTTTGTGACATTACATGCCCTGCATGACATCCTATGGACATTACGGTAAAGGAAATTACATTTTTTTATGTCAATATAAATCCTTGATCAACTTTTTCTTTAGTTAGTTTTTGAGAAATGTTTATAAAACATGCCCAAATTCAGTCAGATTGACATCTTGAATTTTGCTATGTGCTTATGCACTAATTGTACATGTTTTGCTTTTAACCCATTCACACCTGAGGATTTTTACGTTTTTGAGTGATTTTCTGCATACACACGCCCCATAGGATTTCGTGACTTCATATTTGGAGTTACCATTGAAAGTGCTGCTGTTCTAAAACACTGAAGGCTCGAGTTTACTGGAAACGTCATTGTGACGATCTCATTTTGCTTGGTTGATTTGCAATAAAGGGTCCAATATGAATTATCTACGATTTTTGGTAAGTTCACAGCCATTTTTCATCTTTAGTAGCTGCCTGGTGAGCATCATTAAGCTTGGAGGTAGTTCAGAGTCCACTTCTCAATGAAGCGAGTTAGGTGTTGTACTTCGTTTACGAATTTGGCTCGTTGCTCGTTGAACTGGAAAAATGGCCGCCTGGAAATGAAGTGGCTTTGGGACTCGACTCTGGATGAATTTCTCGACCTACCGCGGCATATTTTGGAAGTTGCGACCACAGGAGAACACAACAAGCGCGAAATTTCGGCGGTGGGTCAGAGTGGCTGTGGACTTAGTATATATATGAAAATTTTGGAGGACGGAATGGGCGCTGTCAAAAAATCTGTTTATTTCCCAGCATGCAGTGCGGTGGTGATGTTGAAAATCGAGGCAAGGTGAGTATGCACTAGTATAAGAAGCTGTAGCTGGGCCCGAGCAATGAATAAGAGCAAAAAAATTCACTGCTAAGATAGGACTAGGACTGAATTTTGCTGTAAATGTTGACTTTTGGGTTTGCCACGATGATTTGAATAAAAAAAACTAAAGGCAAAAACGTGATTTTTGTTTTTCTATGACGTTAAAAACGGTAATTTTTGTTATTGTCCAAATTCAAACGCTGATATTCTGCAAAAATCGCTGACTTTTTTGTGTTTATTGGGTATCTCAATTTGAAAGACTTTCTAGTCAATGCTCACAACTGCTAGTTAAGGCAATGTTCGCACGATTGAGAAAGTTGCAATTTTTTAAAGCAGTGGAGTCTTGTACGGGCGGTTACGGGCGGTTCAGGTGTCAATGGGTTAAAGGCAAACTATAAAATTAAAAAAAAAAATTAAAATAAAATTTTCCAAAACAAGAATGTGTAATGTCCTTTTTTATGTGTTTGTTCATTGAAAACATAGTTTAAAAAGCGATTTTATGTCACTAAACAAGATTTGCATTTTACATATATAGTTCTAACATCACTTGTGTCACTTTATGCAAAGATGCCTTTGTAATTTTTACAATTTTGATGTCCAAATAAGTTTCTTGGGCAATTTAATATGCAACTGGTGTATTTTTAGTGGAAATTAGTCATTCTACTTTATTCTTAATAGTTTTGACAAGTACTAATTTTCGTGATTTTTGAGATTTTAAAAAATTCGCGAAATTTAATATGCGCGAACAAAAGATTGCGCTAAATTTAATACCATAATATATAACAAAACAATAAGAATTTTAAATGTTCTGAATCCGGGCCTTGTAGTGAATTGTTCTGAATTAAAACTCTTAAGTGTCTGTCCTTGAAAACATCTTTCAGGTCTTGGGCTAGCACTCTTCCTCTGATTCACTGCTTTATTCAGCTTGTAATTTGGCCAAAACCTCTTTACCGGTAGTGCAGTCAAAGTTCCCATTTATAGGCTCCTTACAGTTTACCAATCTTGCTTTTACTTATGTGTATTATAATGGTTTGTGACAAGTGCCGTCAGGTCAAGGTTTAAGAAAATAAAACACTGACAAAATCACGAAGATTAGTACACTTTTGCTCTAATTTTCCTTGCAATCGCGAAAATTAATACTCACGAAATGTGACTCCCATATTTTCGTGAAATTAAGTACGTGCCAAAATTAGTAAGAATAAGGAAGTTTTTCTAGACTGAGAAAAAGTTATTTTCTGAGCTTTTTACTCATGCGCATAGCGCGCATGAGGTAAGGTTCCGGCTTCGTTTTTCTCCGTCATTTTTTTTTTTTTTGGTGTCACATTTGTGCATGCAAATTTATGCACGCATACATTATTACGAACCGGGTCGTCAGGCTGCATACAAATTCTACAAAAATGGCTGCCGCGCTCGGCATGTGCTTGGTTTTCAAAACCATAGTTTTGTCTTATCGGAGTAATAACACACATTAAAATATTCAAAATGGAAAGAGAAGGCTTTAAAAAATACTCAGAAGCCGCTGTAGTGGAGAAAAAGGATAACTTAAGCGACGAAATCTTGCTTCGGGGAACTTCATACATTTTATTCAATGCGGGGGCTATTTCTTTCAAACAAGCGGAGTTTTAAAGAATTATCAAGCAGCCGAGTGAAGCCGAGGTTACTTTACCGTAAAATAAGTTGGACTTTTCGATGGGAATTTATGTTGATATCAATTTGTGATTTACTTTTTTTATTTGTGTTCTCATTAGTTGGAGAAATGTTTACAAAACGCACTCAAATTCAGTCGTAATAATATCCGATATATGTAAACAAAACAATTAAAGGCCTAATTTTATAGTTCTAACTACACATGCGTCCCCTCGCTAACATTAAAAAATAGCCCAGTCGTTTACTGATTTCATTGCTTTTAAAAGCAGTCTTTTCAAATGTAACGGAAAGAAGTCATGGTTTGGGAAATAAAAGGTGAGTGTGGATTTCATCGGGATCAACAAATTAAATATTCAAAGCGAGAACAGTTGTGCAATCTTATATTACAGACGGTCGCGTAGGGGCGTAATACTGTTTTTGAGAATTGCTAAAATTGAAAAATAGCCCAGTCGTTTACTGATTTCATTGCTTTTAAAAGTAGCCGTTTCAAATGTAACAGAAGTCACTGTTTTGGAAATATTAGATGAGTGTGCATTTGATTAGGAATCAATAAATTAAATATTCACGGCGAGTACTGAAAACGAGTCTTGACGCGTTCTTAAGTGTGTCACGCAAAATTCGTTGAGGGGGAAGGGGTACGTGACCCATTTAAAATAAACCGTATATCTTTTTTGTGCAAGCGCATGAGTACAGGCTACCAGTGTAGCCTCTTGTTTGCAATCTAAATCTACTGCACAGATGGTTGTCTATAGGTTAACTCTTTCACTCCGAGATTCACTTAAATGGAGACATGTAATGTAGTTCTAACTTTAAGTCTGTGGATACAATCCTATGGTGTGACCATTCAAATGAAACCTCTTCGGCATTACTTTTGTGTGGTACCATTTGTTTTTCAATATTTTACAAAATTTAATTTGGGTTTTTTCTTGAATTTTGATGTTGAGCACTCTTGGGAGTTAAAGGGTTAATACTGATCTTGGGACTCTGCCTTTCACCAGGTTGAGATTGCGTGTGAAGTTCAGAAACCACTCTTGGCTCATGAGCGAGCTTCACATCAGAAATTCATTGAAGTGTTGAGCCAGTTTAGTGGCAGATTACCTTCCATTGTGATTCACTGTTTCACTGGTAGTGTCTCTGAAATGAGTGCCTATGTCGCGATGGGATTCTACATTGGAATTTGTGGCTTTATTTGCAAAGGTAGGTAGTAAGTAGCTGTTGGTTTGGGTGTAAACAATTATTGTTTGCTTCTTACAAAGAGAACAGTGTAAAGTGTACAGTAGAACCCCAATAAAACAAACCTTGGTATAACAAACACATTGTTCAGCCCTGTCATAGTAAAATGTATGAAACAGAACCCTGATATAACAAAACCCCCTTTATAACAAACATTTTTTCCATCCGAGTTCCACTGTATTAAAATCACTTTACAAGCCAAGTCACCGATTAAGCCGATAATTCTGTGGCGTGAAGCAACTTGGAATATTGCTACTTGCACCTGGATGAGACTTTTGCAGACACCAATGTATACACCTGGGTGAATAGCGATAATGTAGAGCAAAATATATTGTCTAAGAAAATAACAAGACTGCAAATACAGTTAGATGTTAATCCACATTCCAGTTTGGCCAAAGAGGAAGCTTAAAAATGTCTTTTCTTTGATCAATGATATCATTTTCATACAGTAAGTTAAAGTATGTACTGTTGTGGCTTCTCTTCAGAGAACCCAGGCAAAGCTTTGCGAGATGCTCTCAAAGAAGGAGTACTTCCACTGGACAGAATTCTACTGGAAAGTGACGCACCTTACATGACCCCAAATGCCCCTGAAAAGGAGCTGGATGATGTTTGCAAGTCTCTTCTCAAGAGATGCCAGCCAGGGCGAAATGAGCCCTGTACTTTGCCGATAGTGGCACACACTGTCGCAAAATGCCTCGGAGTTGATGCCGAGGAGGTGGCTAAGGCTTCAGCGGAAAATGCAAGAAGAGTTTTTGATTTGAAACCTCCTGCAGTTCCTGCTTCATCGCAACCATCACCACAAGCTGCCAAAGATGGCGAATAAGTGATGCAAATTTAAGGTGTATTTAAAGTGGCTAATATATCGTTATTGAAAGTTACGTGTAGTAAATGCTTGTTCCTTGCATTTCCAGGAACACGTTTTCCACCTGGTAATGTTGAATACCATTGGTTTTGTTTGTTTTTGTTGGCAGAAGATTTTATTAAATCACTTTGATAATTGATCATGGTGGATTCTCCAGAATATCTTTATGTGATTATAAATTAGAAAATGGCATTTCTGAAGCCAAAAATGTCATTAACATACAGGGTTTTTTTTTTCTAAGAAAAAAAATTCCACAGGTAAAATGGTCTGATTTCACTTTTATTGTTAAAAAATGCACTGGCAGCTAAACATAAATTTTGTATCAGTTTTCAAGTGAGTGGCAATGTGCAAATACATACTGTACATTTGCCATGTTTCAATCAAAGTTATAACTTGACTCGATTCTCGAAAGCACAAATGAAAAAAATTCCGCTTTTCCACAAAAAGCAGGCTATACAAATAAACTGGTATCAGATTTTAAGGAACACAAAATTTAGAAGAACCAAACAAAAAATAGGTTGGAGTAAAAACGTTTCAGTTGTAATTATTGAAAAATACTTGAGAACATAATTATAATTAAATTGTTAGAATAAAAATTAATTATCACATGACTGTTAAAATTTGTCAATCAAAGTTAATAAGTTAAACAGTTGAAATCTTGCTATAACTGTCATTGTCAATAATATGCTGACTAAAAGTTGAATTTTTGAACCTGCCTACACTAATCAGTTACCATCTAAGCTTTTCATTGTTGTGGGTGCCACGTTAGATTTATGCAGCTTTTGGTGTTAAAGTATTGACTCCATATCTGTCAAATTGTTCTAATATATTTAGGTTTTTAGCTAATATTGTCTCTTACTTCCTCTTTCAATAACACACAAACTCCAAAGATAAAACTCCAACTATTGTTTGAAACTGACAAAATGGATCTAAACCCACCAATAAAATTAATACCCACAAACATGACCTATTTGATCCTTAAAGAATCTGACCCACCCAGTTTGCATTGCTCGCCTACGTTGGTTCATCCATACTGTATTGTAGATGAGAAATTCACTCGTGCAAGAGGTGATATGCTTGCCCAAATATGGAATAGAGCCTTATCATAACAATAAGAGAAGCGCGCAATGCAAACTGGGTGGGTCAGACTCTTTAATTTCGGTGGAGTGTGAGTGTGAGAGGGCTGTTTTGGCAGGAAATTATGTCTAGTTTCATTTAGGGAGTTTAAACCCACCAATAAAATTAATACCCCCAAACATGACCTATTTGATCCTTAATTTCGGTGGAGTGTGACATTTTAAAGAGGGCTTTTTTTGGCAGGAAATTATGTCTAGTTTCATTTAAGGAGTCTTAAGTTTACCACCTATTAGAGATCTTTAGCATAACTGCCACTCTTTGCGTCCATGTTTCCTGAGACAACTGCCAGGAAATCACAGCAGTGAAAAATGAAATCAATGGTTGAGTTTAACTTCAGAGTTTCTGTTTAAATATATTGAAAAGCGCAGTAAGTGAGGAATCTCTAAATGGGATTTCATTTTGATCCAGTGCCTTAAACCTTTATGTGGCCTAAAGTAAACTACAGCGTTTACCATTAACACGCGACCCATCGCACTTCATTCCAAAAGATCAAACTTGAGTTTGGTGAAAGTCAATCAAAGGAAAGCCGCCAACATTGTTTTTTAAATTGACTGGATTTCCAACAATTTTACCAAAAAGAAATAGTAAAAATTTTAAAGGGCTTTTCTTTGATTGACATCCAAAACTCAACTTTATCCGCCGCTTTTGAAGGCAGTGGGTCGCGTGTTATTGATAATCACTGTAATTTTGTACCCCAGGGCCCGGTTGTTCGAAAGCCGGTTAACGCTAACCCAGGATTAAAACTTAACCGAAGATTCAATTTTTCTTGTTAGAAGTGTTTTCAAAAGATAATTATAAGTTACATGCGAAGACAAGTCAGAGACAAAAATAAAGAGCAAACATACTTTGGAAAAATCTCCATTGATTAATTATTTAACTGGAATCAAAATTGATGCTAACCCTGGGTTAGCTTAACCGCGCTTTGAACAACCCGGCCCAGGCTTTTACAGTAAGTTATTGTTTTGCAAAGTTAAGATATAATAATGATATTTATCTTAAATAACATCACATCAATAAATGAGTACCAGTACTTCTTTCTTTCCCAAGTTAAGTGATGAAGGCAGTTTTCATAGTTTTAGTAGCTTTGACATATGTACCCCCAGTTGGTATTGATTTTTTAAGGAAGGGCTCAGTTGTTGTCATCTGTGATCTACGAACACTGCAATACAAGTAATATTCATGATGCGGATGACAGATTTAATTAGCGCAATAAAACTATTCCTGTTTCAGAGTTGCACTAAATATTTACAGTTTGTAAAGTTGTAGTATTATTGATATAATATTATATTGTTATTGAAAGAGATTTTCTGTGTTGTGATGTTTTCCTGATTGTGAAACCACCAATTTCAAAGATGCCATTGAGTTGTTATTTTTTGTACAGCATCACTGTTCATCAGCAGTAAACTCCTGCTATCTCAACAATTCAAGGGAACAGTGAATTGGGTAAGCAATTATTTGATACCCAGTATATGGAACGAAAACTACAGCAGTATCTAAGGGAACAGGTTAATTTGGGAGATAGCACTTGCAATTGGAATTTGAGACAGCAGGAGTTAGCTGTATTCCTGATAAACCAACTTTACCAACTGATAAAAATAAACAGAACACCACTGCATATTGTCCTGGACCCAGGTCCACAACAGTACTATACATCCACTTTCAGACCAATATTCCTTCTGACAAAAATTTATGAAGCGAGGTGGGGTGGGGAGGAAGGAAGAGTTTGAGGGTCTTTTGGTACCCAGTCCCAGAGCAGTAACAGCCACCAACAGCTCAAAACCAAATACTGACCAGTACCAGTTCCCATTTATTTAAAATCAATAATTTTGCATTGCACCCTCCCCTGAGCTTCGCGAGGTTCTTCGAGACACTAATTTCTAGTATTGTTATTGAAAGAGATTTTCTGTGTTGTGATGTTTTCCTTATTATGAAACCACTAATTTCAAAGATTGCTGTACAAGTCCATTATCTAATTTTCCTAACAAATCTTCCAAAAACCGATCTAGAGTTGCATTGCCTTCGCAACAGCAACAAATCAACTTCGTATCACTTTTTTTCTTTTTCTTCCATTAGACTTGCCTCCTTCACTTCTGAAGATTTTTGCAAGCGTTAAAAATATACATTTACAACAATAACAGTAAAACTTAATAACAAATCAATAAATAAAGAAAGGAATGGTCATGTCTAGTAATTAAGACTGGTAAGCCTCTGTTTAAAGGAGGCCAAGATCGATGCTTGCACTACATCGTCTGGAAGATTGTTCCAATCTCTGATCGTTCTTGGGAAATAGGAGTAGAGATGGAAGTTCGTTTTTGATGTTGGGACTTTGTAACTCAAAGCACTTCATAGTTAACCAAATAGTTAACAAAGTTTGTTGGTGCAGAAGGTGCAAACTTTTGTTTCGAAGCTCACAATTATTTGGTTGGTAGCCAGGCATTTAGATTGTGGGGCGAGGCAGTGGCTAAAAACCGGCATGCAAACGAGCGGGGGAGGGGCGTGGGAATGCCAGTGT
The DNA here is from genome assembly GCA_024195265.1 of Dendrophyllia cribrosa. Classification (NCBI taxonomy): domain Eukaryota; kingdom Metazoa; phylum Cnidaria; class Anthozoa; order Scleractinia; family Dendrophylliidae; genus Dendrophyllia; species Dendrophyllia cribrosa. Next base: position 25,879,837 of record JAJLRJ010000010.1, read on the forward strand.
CGCGGTTTCTCAGTTCCTTCGTATTTTGGTGCGTGTTGCTACAACCACAGACAACACACCTTAATAGAACCACGTTTATTCCTCAAGGCGCACCAAAAAATGTGAGGAACCGAGAAACCTCGAAACCGGAATTCTTGTATTGACGCCACAGCGGACTATTTCCAGTCTTTCTTCTTGCGCGGTTTTGTAACCCACCGGAAGTGAAATTTCACGTTTTTAGACGGCTATTAAACACGGAAAAGAAAATCGATATCGAAAAAACTCTTTTCGATTTTCTTATAAGAACACCATGTAGATTCCATCAAGCAAATAAAAAAAATCTGTCATATACACTTTAAGAGAGTGGTCGTTAAGAGAGAGTTGACTGTATACTGGAAATAAAATAGTGATTTGGACAAATAAGTGTTTAATAAGTTACAATTTATTTCTATGGTGTATTATGCGTTCTATTATTCATTCTCGAGAAGAAAGTGATAAATATTATCGCCTTTAGTTAACTCATACCTTTCTTCCATATCACTTATACAATCCTCCATGGGAAGAAGTAACAAAGTTATGTCTTTGCAAATTCTCTTCAATAATCACAAATTCCGTTATTTCATTAATTGTTAACAAAAGAATAAAAAATCGCTGAAGAAAGGTCCCAATCCAAGGACAAAATGATATGACCAGACATGACAAAAGTCTTGAGGAAAATGCGAAAATCCAATGCTCAAGTCTGTCTATTAAAATATTTAGTCAAGGAAATGACACTTTGTAAAGTAAACTTCAGTGGAACAACTTGTGCTTTGCCATCATTTCTTGTGGTTAGCAGTTCTTTAGTTCATTAGTACGGTTCCATAGGGCGTTGAATAGCCACATTCAGCGGTGTAGAATTGATTGCAAAATCCTGACCAAAAAAGGAACAACACAATTAGATGTGGGTTACTTTCCTGTGAAATAAAGCAGTTTAGGCTTACATCTAGTGACCACGCCCTTTTAAAAGCAAGGCCGCCATATTGAACCTCACCATCTAGTTGCAATGCTTTACTATCTTTACTGCATTCTAGAAATAATCTTTATTCCTGCTGGAATGAAACTTTATGTTAGAATCACTTCTGTGTTTGTGGATGAAATCCAAAAGTGTGACCATTCAAATGAAAACCATTGAGCAATACTTCCTGTGGTACTGTTTATTATGCTGTACAAGATGGTTTTAACTTTTGAGTCTGTGGATGAAATCCTAAAGTGTGACCATTCAAATGAAAGCTATTGAGCAGTACTTTCCTGTGGTACGTACTGTTTATTATGCTGTACAAGGTGATTCTAACTTTTGAGTCTGTGGATGAAATCCAAACGTGTGACCATTCAAATGAAAACCATTGAGCAGTACTTCCTGTGGTACTGTTTATTATGCTGTACAAGATGGTTTTAACTTTTGAGTCTGTGGATGAAATCCTAAAGTGTGACCATTCAAATGAAAGCTATTGAGCAGTACTTTCCTGTGGTACTGTTTATTATGCTGTACAAGGTGATTCTAACTTTTGAGTCTGTGGATGAAATCCTAAAGTGTGACCATTCAAATGAAAACCATTGAGCAGTACTTCCTGTGGTACTGTTTATTATGCTGTACAAGATGGTTTTAACTTTTGAGTCTGTGGATGAAATCCTAAAGTGTGACCATTCAAATGAAAGCTATTGAGCAGTACTTTCCTGTGGTACTGTTTATTATGCTGTACAAGGTGATTCTAACTTTTGAGTCTGTGGATGAAATCCAAACGTGTGACCATTCAAATGAAAACCATTGAGCAGTACTTCCTGTGGTACTGTTTATTATGCTGTACAAGATGGTTTTAACTTTTGAGTCTGTGGATGAAATCCTAAAGTGTGACCATTCAAATGAAAGCTATTGAGCAGTACTTTCCTGTGGTACGTACTGTTTATTATGCTGTACAAGGTGATTCTAACTTTTGAGTCTGTGGATGAAATCCTAAAGTGTGACCATTCAAATGAAAGCTACTGAGCAGTACTTTCCTGTGGTACTGTTTATTATGCTGTACAAGGTGATTCTAACTTTTGAGTCTGTGGATGAAATCCTAAAGTGTGACCATTCAAATGAAAGCTATTTTGCAATACTTTCCTGTGGTACTGTTTATTATGCTGTACAAGGTGATTCTAACTTTTGAGTCTGTGGATGAAATCCTAAAGTGTGACCATTCAAATGAAAGCTACTGAGCAGTACTTTCCTGTGGTACTGTTTATTATGCTGTTCAAGGTGATTCTAACTTTTGAGTCTGTGGATGAAATCCAAACGTGTGACCATTCAAATGAAAACCATTGAGCAGTACTTCCTGTGGCACTGTTTATTATGCTGTACAAGGCGGATTTGACCTGTGAGTCAGTGGGTGAAATTCTAAAGTGTGACCATTCAAATGAAAGCTATTGAGCAGTACTTTCCTGTGGTACTGTTTGTTGTGCACAAGGTGGTTCTAACTTTTGAGTCTGTGGATGAAATCCTACAGTGTAGCCATTCAAACAAAAGCTAAGTGCTGCTCAATACGCTGTATTATGTAATGCTATAAAGAACCATTTTCCTTTTCTGTTACGAAAAGAAACGATTAACTGAGGAAAGAATCAAACTGCTTTGCGTTGTTGATTTATCATGCGTGAAATCAAGCGGAACTTCTAGGCATCACATACCCATCAAAGGTCAAAGAGGTCACATACACATTTTTCCAAAAACAAACTATCTTGTTCAAGAGTTTGAATGATTTTGAAATTGATTTGATTTTTATTCAGTACAAAATAAAAATAAGTTAAAACAGAGTAAAATATGTTCAATTTGGTTGAAAAAAGAAAAACTGTGAATGGCAGTACTGAACGTCTCGGAGATGTTTTTCTTAACTTTTTTGGCTCCTTTAATTGTTTATTGCCGATCTCATTTTGCTTGGTTAATTTGCAATAAAGGGTCCCATATGAATTATCCACGATTTTTGGTAAGTTCACAGCCATTTTTCATCTTTAGTAGCTGCCTGATGAGCATCATTAAGCTTGAAGGTAGTTCAGAGTCCACTTTCTCAACGAAGCGAGTTAGGTGTTGTACTTCTTTTACGAATTTGGCTCGTTGCTCGTTGAACTGGAAAAATGGCCGCCAGGAGACGAAGTAGCTTTGGGACTCGACTCTGGATGAATTTCTCGACCTACCGTGGCATATTTTGGAAGTTGCGACCACAGGAGAACACAACAAGCGCGAAATTTCGGCGGTGGGTCAGAGTGGCTGTGGACTTAGTATATATATGAAATGTGTGGAGGACGGAAGGAACGCTGTCGAAAAATCTCGTTATTTCCCAGCATGCAGTGCGGTGGTGATGTTGAAAATCGAGGCAAGGTCAGTAGGCATTAGAACGAGAGGCTGTAGCTGGGCCCGAGCAACGAATAAGAGCAAAAAAATTCGCTGCTAAGCTAGGACTAGGACTGAATTTTGCTGTGAATGTTGACTTTTGGGTTTGCCACGATGATTTAAATAAAAAAAACTAAAGGCAAAAACGTGATTTTTGTTGTTTTTCTATGACGTTAGGGAGTGTTCATTATTTATGGGGAGGGAGGGCGGGGGGCTGGCAAACGAAGTTTAACCCCCCTATATAGGGGGGGCCAGAAAGGTTTTACTCTGGGGAAGAGGGGGGGGCAAAAAAGTTTGATGGTTTATATCCTTCGTGCAACACAGTATTAAATCAAACCATAATATACAACGACAACCTCGTTCCCAGGGGCTTCTCGGTTTTCAAAATGGCGGTTTGAGAGGAGAAACCCCTGGGACATAGCGATCTAAAACGACCGCTGATTGGTTTATTGATCCTGATTCTTACATCTATTCTGATTGGTTTACGTTTTTCTAAGAAAAGATGGCGGATCATGGTAGGTTCTTCTAGAAACCAAAACAATGCTATATCGAAGGTCTCCGAGACGTGAAAGTTGAACAGTTTTCCTGAGTAACTGTTAACAAAACTGCAGCTGTTCCTGACGATGGGGCTATGATCCAACAAGCGTAAGATTTAGAGATAATTCGCCGATTTTCAGGCTTTGCGTTTACGGTTGGCAAATGGTAAATAATTTCGAGATATTTTTTTCTGCGAGCCCTACACTTTACCCTACACTTTGCGAGCCCTACAAAATACGAGGCGGAAAGAAAAGCTATATGGAAAAGCTTTACCAAATAAATCGAGACACCGAGACGTGGAGAACCGCTCAAAAAACCGAGACTGCGAGACCCATAATCTTAATTTTTTGAAAGACCATTCGCCACTCACCCCCCGGTACGTGATAATTTATAGAATTTTGGAATGACTGGAATGGGGAATGCTGGGCGTAATGTAATTTAATAGAGTCCAGAATACTGGCTGAACCTCGGTGTAAAAACATGTCTTGTTTTGTACCTATTTCTACTTATTGTTGTCTTGCGCTCTATTGTTTTATACAGTTTGTTTTCTTTGTTTTTCAGTTCATTTATGGTTTGATAAATAAAGCAGAGCCGACCGCCAATTGTTTGCTATTCAGTTACTTATTCACTTGTGACAGCTTGACTGAAGTTAAGCTCAATTTAGTTTTTAAAACATGTGATTGTCAATAAAAAACAAAACAGATATGCATTCCTCAAAATGGCAAGATTTTAGTATAACCCCCAACAGTAATGGGCCATTTCATTTTATATCCGTACCCTCCCCCCCCCCCCCCTATTGAGGTATGCACTCAACATCCCCCCTAAGAAAAAAAGATCAAAGGGCTGACAGAACACCCCTCTTAGAAAATAGCAGATCTTTTTGTTACCCCCTTGGGAAATTTTTTAAGATCAAAGGATGTCGACGCAAGAACCCCCCCCCCCCCCCCCCCCCCAAGGACCAAGGAGACCCTTATACCTCAATGGGGGGGAGGGGGGGGGTTGCGGATATTAATTTTGCACATGCATGTATGTACTATTGTTTTTATTTAGGCAATCTTTTGTTCTGGCTTTTGTTTCAGTCTCCAGAACTTATTCATAATTTGTGGGATTATATGGAAATCTTACCCTCAAAATTCCCAACCACATTTTCAGGCCCAAGAACTGTTTTTAAGATTTTGCTTCTATGAAATGGCAATGTAGTTTATAGCTGGCAAATCATCCCAGGCACTCTGGATACCAGACGTTCTCTTACAGCAGGCCTTTTGCCCTGAGGCTCTTCCTTCTGGCAAAAATATGAGTCAAAAGAGGCATGTAATATCATATAGTTTATGAGAGAGATAAGAGGCACCCATGCAGGGTACATCCCAACTTATTTGGACCGATGATATTAGGGTGTTTTTTTTTGCTTAGCTTTCTAAATCATTAAAAATTCAATTTTTCTTGACAAACATTATGCACATAACAGCTTTTCAGGCTCCAAAGTTTTCTGCACTTTTGAGAAACGCATGTCACCAGAATGCTAGTTAACATGTTTTTGCCTCAAGTCAGCTTAAGGTTTAAGAGCCGGTCTTTGCCTGAAAACAGTGGAGTAGAATATGTCAAGCATGAAATTAATTTTATTCCTTGTTTGAATGAGTGAATGATATGATTAATATGGCTTTGAACTATCAGGATTTCAGAATGGTAATCATTGCAAGCCATTGGGTTGATACAATAAAAAAACATTCTAGAATATAATCAGCTGTGAAACATTCGTTCATTCCACAATAAGAAGATAGTCTTTGAGCTGAGGCTGGGGAGAGGAAAAAGTGAAGTGCACAAGAAATGTTCCCCATGTGCCCCCTTTTCATTTTATATTTTCTACATTTCAGTTTTTTACTGAAAAAAGCCTCTATGAAGGAGGGAGATGTTGATGAATTTTGACAATCATGGCTCAGGTCTAGTGGATTTTTCTGTCTGATCAGGAAATTCTGTCACTTGTCCAACAAAGAAGGAATAGCTCCTGATTTCTTTTTTATTTGGGGGCCATCCTTGGCAAAAGTATGACACATTAAGCTTCTTTGTGATGTTTTATTAACATTTTAGTTTTTAACACAACCATGGAGAACAGGCTGCTTTTTGGTCAGGCCTTTCTCTTGCAGTCCAGTCTGGCTTTGTTTAATGTGTCAGGAGCATAAGATTCCCACTGACATGGCCTTAGGGGTTGTAAGGGCTTACAAGCATCCCTGCCACATCAGACAGGGAAGCTTTGATTTAAAACGATCAGGTGATCAAGTGACCAAACCTTTCTACCTGTAAACAATGGCTAGATTTAGGAAGCCCAGTCCAGCTTCTGAAGTTGACCAAAGCTATATATTATTTTAACTTTAGAAGGGTTTCCTCATCAATTCATTCCCAGGGTTACAATTTGCCAGAGGGGATTTTCTATGCCAGTCACAGTTAGTTGACATGAACCAATATGTATACTTCATGTGCAATATCCAGGTAGGGATTGACAGGGAAGTGTGTACAAAGTCGGCAGATTTGGAATTAAAGATTTTGGCCGTTAAACGATAATTTTTAAATTGGGGGACGAGTAGCTTTGGCCCATGACTTGTTTATTTGCTGGTTTCAGAATACTGTCACATATCCCCTGGTCACCATTTAGGGCGGATGTAGCTGCATTTGGAAATGGAGTAAATGTACTTTAATCTTCAATTTTACAGTTTTATTTGATTTATTTGGTAATAAAATACACTAATCACACTGCTGTCATTTCCAACATAAATTGTACACGTTTTCCTCAGAAACAATTGTGACAAACACCTCTAACAAATATGGGAAAAATACTTTGACTTGTCTTCACTTTTCTTCTCTTTTTTTTTTTAGAAAATTTTAACTTGGTGGGAGATAAATTCCCGGAAATGAGTAAATAAAAAGCACTTAATTTAACATATTTTGCTGTTGTCAGTGTTTTGACTGGATCAGCAAACCATCTCTGATTAAAAGATCAAGTAAAAGTGTTTTATTGAGGGGAAGACGGTAAATTACTTTAAAATGCCAACAAAATGGTGATACCCGCGCAAGAGCAACGGTGAAAACATCGACGGTTAAATCGAAAAAATATAACCACAAAAACTTCATGCTATTTTGTTGCTTGCGGGCGTGATCGTGGGAAAAGAAGCCGAAAATACTATAATATAAGAAACCAAAAGTCTTTTAGCTAAGACGGTAAATTTACTCGTTTCCTTTGAAAAATCGTGCTTCCTTGAAAAAAAAAAATTCGTAATCTGCGGCGTTTCGAATTTTTACCTTCACTGCCTGTGTATCATTTTTCTTGAAACAGCAAAGCAAAGAAAAACTTGACAGGTCGATAAATGGTTCCACAGAAATCCCTCCTTGGCCGCCATTTTGTTTGTTTTCCTCTTGGTTTGCAATCTCGTACCCAGATCTTCTCACTCTTTTCCTTGGCCGCCATTTTGAATACATCTTCACAAATAGTGCAGATTTTGATCACGTGATCTGCTGTGTGCCAGGGTCTTCTCCCGAAGCGCCGCCATATTGAAAACCGAGAAGACCCTGGGAACGAGGTTGATACAACGATGCTACCCTAAAGGTCTACAAATTTTAAAGAGTAAAATAAAATAGATAATGTTATTGATCTCTGTGTCAAGATTATGTACAAAATATACAGGCGCGTAGGAGGGGGGGGGGGTTCGAGGAGTTCGAACAAACCCCCTTTGAAGATCAATAATGGCGGACTGAAAATGAAACGCTGATTACTTAGCATTGAAATTATGTGCAGGTGGTCAAACTAGAAGAAATGTTAATATAAATGAGTTCTTTGAACCCTCCAAGCTACTTGGTTTAGCGCCCTCTGTTATTCAAGAAAGCCAGGTCACTGCTCAGCAGCTCACTGATTTAGTGGATCTTTATCAAGATGACCTACCCTCTCCTCAGCTCTTTTCCTTCGAATTTCAAAGGTGGAAGATTATGGTACAGAACGGGCAAATTGCCGCTGATTCGTGTGCCTCGGCACTGAAAGCATGCGATCTTGACAACTTCTCCAACCTGTGCGTGCTCTTGAAAATTGCTGCCACCCTACCAGTGACCAGTTGTGAATGCGAACGTTCGATAAGCACAATGAGGAGGATGAACAATTACATGAGGTGCACCATGGGAGAGAGTAGGCTCTCCTCCCTGGCTCTAATGCATATCAAATACGATATGCCTGTCAATCTAGAGGAGGTAGTGAATTTATTCGAAGGCCTTCACCCGAGGATGATGCAGTTTGCCAGCTTGGTGTATGTCTTGAACAGATTTGAGAATAATAATTAAAGAATAATTGACCGACAGGAACGTGCATCGATCTTTCTCGTTCAAGATGATTATGCTGTCGTAGATATTAATTTGAAGTTAAAAAACAGTTGGAATTTGACAAAAAAGGGGTAGCAAAATGCGTAACCGGGAGGACAGGTTAAGTTAAGTTAAGTCAGACCAGGATATATGTATCAAGTGTTTTGTGTATTGTAGAATAAGCGTTGTAGGGGACTAGCAACTTATTCTACACTCACTGGTTTTAGACTCAGTAAAGCAGTCTTCAGTTGTTGGCTCTGGATTTTACTCTTGATTAATCTCCTACTGTTCTTTACAGTTCAGCTACTTCACAATCTTCTGCTTAGAATGTTTCTCGCATTGCTTTTATCTTGGCTGAGAATTAGCTATCAATCAATGTCAAAAACAGATCAAAAGGTAATGTAGGCCAACGTAAGCCTCACTATGATTGGTCAAGACAAATCATTACCATATATTCCTTCGATATGTCTGTCAGTGTCGAAGCTGACTTTCCTTTCAATTTTCTCTAACATTTCGGCATTGCTTAGCCAAAACAAAGCTACAGGAGAAACATAAAAATTACAAGGTAAATATATATCGTAAGGTTTACATAATTGTGGAGCAGATAGAAGTGAAAATTACATTTGAAAATTGTTACACAACGTAGAAAAACTGAAGATGACAAGCTTCTTCATCATACCTGATTGGCTAAGTTTAGTCCAGCCTTTTCCATATCATTAAAGTAATACGAGTCACTAGTAACCCTGTATTGCACTGAGCGACTTTTGAGCGATCTTTATTGACAATAGTTCCTTTATTATTAAAATCATATTTTACCTCTTTTGTGAGAAGGTGGCATAATAATCCAAAGAAATTAAATAGCTTCCACGTAATGTCCGAAAAAGTTACCTTAATGAATATAGTTTAACTAAAAAAAAGGGGATAGTTGGATGAGAATAAGTCACTCTAACTAAAAATACTATTACTTACACTAGAAATGGATAAAATATAAGAATAGGCAGCAACTATTTGACTACAAGACTAATTTCCTTTTTCAAAATACCGAGTGTTAATTATGACAAAACATCTTTTCTATACCGACATCATACCAGGAGAAAACATCATTTGATCATTTGATCACTACGAAAAATACCCACAAGAGTACAAGTAAAAAGCGAGTCAATAATAGTCATTGCTTGCATTTTTATTGTTTAACAGTATCAAGCTAACAAAATCTATCTGTAAGCACAAAAATATACCCGTCATTTTACACTTATATTAATCGAGATAGATTTTTTGACAAAATATCTTGTGGAGAATGCTGAAAATAGCATTCCCGAGCCTCTAGATTTCGCTCGCTGCATTTACCCCCATTACAAAACCTTCAGATAAATACGATCACCCCTTCTGAAACCCCAGCTATGCGCCTGATATACTTATTAAAACATAACTTGTGTGTAATTAAATTCACAAATTGCACTTTCCCCCTAAGAATGGAAGTGTTCGAAAGTGATTCCGATGATATTCGAACAAGGGGATCACGCTGACTTATTAAACGCCCCATCTCTATTATCCCAGTGGTGGCAAAGGTCTTCGAAAGAATTATTTACGATCAGGTCTTTGGCTTTCTCATGGATTATAATTTCCTCTCTAGCCACCAGTCGGGCTTTCAATCTCTTCACTCTACAGTTACTTCATTAAAAAAAATATATATATATATTTTTTCTTTCAGTACAGCCCTGGCCCTGAGGAAGACTAATACTATTAGTCGAAATATTGGCCATTAATAAACCTGCCCTTTGCCGTAGTACAGTGCCAGCCTTGCATTCAGTTTTGTATTACTTCATTAAGGTGGGACTTAACCTAAATTTGAATGAAATTTGATGAGGTTTTAAGAAGGGATAGGAGTAAGAAAATGATTTTTGGAACACCAACAGACAGTCGATACCCACGTAAGAGCACCCCAGGTTGCTAGTGGACTAACTTGGTATCCGTCTATTAATTATTAACTACAAATTCTAATTTTAAAACTTCACTAAATCTTCAATATTTCTTATTTCTCTTAATTTTACCAATCCTTCTAGAAAAACTATCCCCTCCCAAACATACCCCAAAATCACCCAAAAATTCACAAAACACCCCACAACATAGCTTTACGGGATAAGCATAGAGTTTTTGGATTGCTTGAAACGTGAACGAGATATTTCCATTAAAGCCATGTCAAGTGGCGATCAGGTTAAGTCCCGCCTTAAGAGGAACATTTTCCAGAAAATCCTTGATGTAATCGACATCAAGCTAAAAGATGTCAAGAAATCCACAAGTTTAAGACTTCTGCCAGAGTTGTGAATGAAAACAGTAATTTTTTGACGTTATAGGACGAAAACGAGCTTTGCACCAAAACGAGGCTGTGCCTCGTGCACATCTAATCCTGTCTTATAGCGGAGCACTCGCCGGGCCGAAGGCCCGGCTGCGCAGCCCCATACTCACAGAACCAAGCCCGTCATTTTTCATAGTCATGGCTAGCGGAATGTTTCGCGGGCGCGCGTGTGCCCGCCGCCGTCGCGCAGGACTAGCTCGCGGGCGCGTATGACGTCGCAAAACATGCGCGTACGACGTCATGTTGAAACCAAAGCGAGGCTTTTTTTCGCGCGGTTACACGGCCAAATGTCACGTCAGCTGGGAAAACACTTTGATGTTTTGCTGTGTTTACTGAGCGGAGAAAACGGTTTAAAGGAGCTATGTCATGGTGATTTTGAGGTTTTCGGGTCAAAACCGTCGCAAATTAAAACTAAGTACTTTTGTCGTACACGAAATGCTTAAATAACACTAACAGGAAGATATCAAGTGAATTTCAGCAGAGAAAATAAACCATAATCGGAGTTTTAGCGAATTTTCTAAGACACAAGCGATAAACTTGAAAAAATTGGCCCAATTTTTTCAAGATGCAATCCATTTCCATCCTGGCCATCTGCAGCCCAAGACACTTATTTTTACTTTTAGAGCACTAGTAGAATAATTTTAAACAAAACTGGATTGTTATTTTTGGAATTTCACTGATATAAAGATGTATTTTGGCTTTTTAAAGTAACGCTAAAAATGGTGACATAGCCCCTTTAAATTAAAGTCGTTATTTTCCTGCATTTTTTCGTGGTTTGCTACTCAAGACAGGGATACTAATTAAGGGATACTCAGAAGCCGCTTTAGTGGAAAAAGAAGAGCTTTCAGGGATAAAATCTTGCTTTGAGGAACTATATACGTTTTAAGCAATGCGAGAGATGGGTTCGTTTTACGGATTTCAGCACCAAAGCGGAGATTTAAAGAATTTCCAAGCACAGTAGTCGCCGGAGGGACTTAAAGGTAAAACAAATTACATTTTTCGATGGGAATTTATCTTGATATCAATCTGTGATTGACTTTTTGTTTGTGTTCTCGTTAGTTTTGGAGAATTGTTTTTAAACGTGTAGCTTAAATTCAGTTGTATTAATTTCTTGAATTTCATCGAAGACACGGCTCGGCCTCGATGCGCGTTTTGCGTTTTGCTTTTAAACATAAACTAATGGAGATTTGAATAAAATTTTTCGAAAGAAGATTGTGTTGTCGTCCATTTTTATGTGTTTGTTCATTCATTACTTATATTGAAAAGCGATTTTATGTAAACAAAACAAGACTTAGATTTTATACTCGCGTCGCTTTATGCAAATATGTCTGTGTATTTTTGCAATTTTGGTTTCCAAATCAGTTTCTCGGGCATTTTGTGACAAGCAACAAGTGTATTTTATTCGGAAAATAGTCGTAATAGTTATTCTAGACGGAGAAAAAGTTGTTTTTGTGAACTTTTGTACGGTCTAAATGTACTTTGCAGACGGTCGGGTAACAAGCTTAATCTTACTGTTTTTGAGAATTGCTAAAATTGAAAAATAGCCCGGTCGTCAATCTTAATTCCGACCTTTCACCTAAGTTAAGTTTCATCTTAGTTAAGCTTGTTCAGAGGGTCTTCAGAGGGCAACGCTGTTAGGCCAAGCCTAACTATATACATTATATTGTTTTCAGCATCATCAGGTTATTAAGAGCTCCCTCGTGGGGTGGACCGGTGAGGGTGGGACTCTGCAGAGACTCTGCGCCCAGTAACTCTACCCCAATGAGGGGGGTAGGGGGGAGCTGAGACGGGGGAGCATTTTGCTCAAATTATTTTTCATTTTTGTTATTGTTATATTAACATGTTAAAAGGCGCGTTTTAACTCGTATCTACTTCAAATGGATGTATCTGGCACTGTAAATTCGATGTAAATGTTATGAAAGCCATGTTCTTGTCCATGGTAATGTGAATGCTATAGAAAGCCTTTGTCACGGTGGATCTTTTATCGACTGAAAGTAACAGCTGTGTGGATGTCCGACTTATTAAAAAATACAAAGTATATTTGCAACGCAACGCCATCGAATAGAACCCATTCATTGGGAGTGTGGTTTTATAATGAATGCATCATTACAATAAGGGGGGCGGGGGGGTCAGAAAAGTTTTTATTTTCTCTCTGGGGGAGGCAAAAAAAGTTATCCTTGATCATCGCGGGGGTACAAAAAGTTCCTTGACCTTCCTTGATCATCGAGAGGGTACAAAAAGTTCCAAACGTTAATTTTCCCCATTTGCCAGCCCCCCTCCCCATAAATAATAAACAATCCCTTAAAAACGGTCATTTTTGTTATTGTCCAAATTCAAACGCTGATATTCTGCAAAAATCGCTGACTTTTTTGTGTTTATTGGGTATCTCAATTTGAGGGACTTTCTAGTCAATGCTCACAACTGCTAGTTAGGGCAATGTTCGCGCGATTGAGAAAGTTGCAATTTTTTAAAGCAGTGGAGTCTTGTACGGCCGGTTTTGGCCGGTGTAGGAGCGAATGGGTTAAAAACCAATATAATTTTAGGCTGTTCTTTTCAGGAAAAGAAATCCAAAAATTGTGTTTTATCTGGTTTCTGTTGCATGAGATAGCTTAACTCGAGGCTGGGTATTATACTGGAAATACACAGATATATACTGATGCAGTACTTGTTCCCTTCTTTTAAACGAAAGCTGTAAACTTTCTTTTAATATTTAAAGAGTGGAAAATGCTGTAACACAGATGAACAGACAACACACAATAATATCTTTGTTATATTAGTTTGCATTCCATTTCTAAGATGAAATTGAAAAAAGATCTGTTGAAGCAAGGAAAATACATTTGTCAATGAATAAACTTGTTCATCTCTATAAACAGACTTTAATAAGTTGTACATTTATTTCAGTTGTTGATAAAAATACTGTACGAAAGCAATTCTATACCGAGTTGTTTTTTATATTAAATAGAATACAAATTAAGTGTCCCTTAAAAAACTGAAATGTCCCCCTGAAAATTGTTGACTGGGACATATTGTCCCCCTAGATGGAAATCCTAGATCAGACACTGCTTTCTAGACTAAAAAAAGCCTGTCTTTTCTATTTTGCTAAAATGTGTGCCCCACAGGGTGGGGCATTTTACAGTGAAGAATGTGCCAGGGGGTTGGGGAATTTCAAGTTATGACAACGTTGAAAATCCATGTCCCCACTATTCCCCGAGGTTGGGGGTTACAATTGACTGCTGCATAACGGCTACGCTTATCCGTTGACAAACGATTAAAAAGATTTCCAGCCATTTTTACGGCTATCGAAAGAGCTCTAGTCTTTTTGTTCGCTCACCACGCAATTTGCATATATCAAAAGTAATTTGAAACCTTTCAGATATAGACATCTCGTTTTGCAAAAAGAGAAGCACCACCAGAGTACGTGGTCATTCTGTTGCCGAAACGATACTTGGAAATGAAAGCAGGGAGTTTGGAAAAGCTTAGTCCGGCTTAATTTTGTCCAGCAAAACTACAAAGAAAACAGAGAATTCTTAGAAGCGGACAGTCAAATTGCGTTACCAACACCGTTTCGTATGCAAATTTTAGCAAAACGCAGAGTTACGCTTTGGTTAGTACGAAAAAGACTCGGGTTTTGATTTTAATTGTTGCTGTCGGCAACTGAGCGTATAAAAGACAATGCTGCCATAGGTCATTTCCTTTTTTTCCATACATGTAATTCAGGGTTTCTCAGTTTCCACTTTCTCTGTCAGTTTTTTCAGTAAGTATTTTTTTCAGTGACGATAACATGAACGAGATTCCATTGTTTTTGGCACTTCTACAAGCTGCAGCCGCTTTGTCATACAGCGATAATGATTCCTTTCGCCATGTTTCCACTTCTTCAGCAACGTCAGCCACTTTGCTTTTGTCCAATGCAATTTTGCTCTCGCAAATCAAGCGAAAAGCGTCCGTGTAAGTATCCTCAGAGTCTGTTTTCAAGTCTGGTTGCTCCAGCCTTTGAACACATCGTTCTGCTTCTTTAAGATCCGAAATACGACTTGGACAACAATCAAAACCGTTCTTTGAAAACCCAAGATGCAGACGTGCTTTGTCAGCAAAAACGAATCTAAGATAAAAGGAACTTCTAGGAACGCCATCCTGGTTTCTCTGGCACAGTTCAATGATCGTGTTCCAAACAGGGGTTAATTTCTCTTCCTTGCTGTGCAGTAAGCCGTCCTCGTACAGTAAACAGTCAGCAATGCGTTTCTGGCAAACAATCTGCTCTTCTGGGCTCTCCATGGTCGACACAATCATACTTGCTTCCTCAGCCAAGGCCCTTGACTCGGAATATTTTTCTTCGTACAACAGCTTTAAAGATTTTCTTGCCAGGGCCCTTGCAAGAATTATCGAACAATTTTCCCCCGCTCTCCAAGCATTCGCAATAGTATCATTCAACAAACCCATCGCTTTTTCACTCTCGCCCTGAATGTTATAGCCGTAGGCGAGTTCAATCTGGACAAAAAGCTTCGTCGCCGCGTCTGGAAACCAACGGAGAAAAAATGCCGACCGTTTATTTAACTTGTCCCAGTCTCGCTTGTAAATATCGTTTGTAAAAGTCCGCATAACAAGTTTGTAATATTTTGGATACTTCACAGTTGCTCGACGAATATTTTCAGGAGCATAGTCACAAATTTCTTCCATTTGCTTGCTTGGGGAAAGAAAATCTATAAACGAACTTGCTACTTCTGGATCTCTCTCGCTCAGCAAATTCAGAAATGCTGCAACAACTTCCGTCCCTTTGTAAACAACAGAATCCATAAGCATAGCAAGTTTAATCTCTTTCTTCTTCTGTTTTTTGATGTTTTTAACTTCTCGTTCTGATAGAATGCCTCGATCTTTCATCTCCTCAAGATAGGGCCTTGGATTGAAATCCTTCTTCACGGTGGATAACTTCTTAACAAAGTACTGTTCATATTCGCGTACAGCCAACCGCTCCCTCGTCAGTTCCGCTTTCAATCTCGCAACTTTGTCCGTAACAAAGTTCTTCTCTTCGGCGATTGCTTTTAACTCGCTTGTTGAGAGATTTAGCTCTCTGAAACAAGCAATAGTTTCAGAGCAAAAGCTTTGAAAATCGTTATCCTTCACTTCATCTTTTGGGGCAATATGACAAACCTCATTTCGCAGTTTACGAAGACGGTCTATTTCACGATACTTCCAAGGATTTCTGTTATATAGTTCAGCTCCAACGGAATCAGAGTACAGAATACAGTAAAACAGAACGGAGTTGTCAAACTTCGACAAGTCGCCATTGCGAATAGTTTTCAGTGCTTTTCTGTTTCGTCGTCGATTTAGAAATGACTCGTTCACTAAGAACCGCTCTCCATCTCTTCTTCTGTCGTGCCATTTTGAACCACAAAACCTGCGCCACTCTTCCTTGAACAGTTCCCTCAAAGCTCTCGAGAAAATGGTCATAACAATGTGAATCATCCGAAAGTAGTTAAGCTGTTTCTTTGAATACGGCATGACGAAGTCTTTAGCGAGTTTGAACCTTAATAAGGCTATTCCAACTTCAAGAACTGTCTCGGTAGGGTCGCAGCTCTTAGAAGCCTCTATTTTCATTGGCCTTGTAAACACAGCTGCTATGTTTGACAGGTCTTCAAATTTCAACCAATCAGCGCACGACTCACAAACAGCTTTCGAAGAGGGGCCGTTTATTCGAAAATATTCGAGATTTGGCGACACGAAATACTGATGGCATTTGAATGTTGGTGGTTTTATCGTGTTTAGCTTAGCATTTATTTTATTTCGCTTGTTGAGAATTTTGCGGTACTCAGGCCGGTTTAAAGACATCGAATTTATTAAGTTAAACGTGTTATTTATGCTGGTATGCTCTGCTGGAATAGCGGCGGATAGCTGTTCAAAGCTCCGGGACAAGATAAAACTCTTACCGTGCATGTCATGGTCTTCCTTCTCGACGCGACTAACAGGGACATGAAGACTACTCTGGCCTATTAGATTGCTTGAAAAGATAATGAATTCCACCGAACATTTTAATAAGCCAAGACACATCACTTCCTCCTGGCTGTTCTAAGGTAAGACGGCGAGCAGCGTGCTGCGCGTACTGTTTGTGGGTTTTTGGCTACGGGGAAGAATCAACGGCGTCCTTTGATCATTACAGCAAAGGAAATTACATATTTTTATGCGAATTTATGTCGATATCAATCCTTGATCAACTTTTTCTTTGCGTTTTGGTTAGTTTTTGAGAAATGTTTATAAAACATGCTCAAGTTCAGTCAGATTGACATCTTAATTGATCATTAACCCAAAAATTACCGTTTTTAACGTCATAGAAAAACAACAAAAATCACGTTTTTGCCTTTAGTTTTTTTTATTCAAATCATCGTGGCAAACCCAAAAGTCAACATTTACAGCAAAATTCAGTCCTAGTCCTAGCTTAGCAGTGAATTTTTTTGCTCTTATTCGTTGCTCGGGCCTAGCTACAGCTTCTTATACTAGTGCATACTCACCTTGCCTCGATTTTCAACATCACCACCGCACTGCATGCTGGGAAAAAGCCAAACATTTTGACAGCGTTCCATTCTTTCCCCACACATTTCATATTTATACTAAGTCCACAGCCACTCCGACCCACCGCCGAAATTTTGGCGCTTGTTGTATTCTCCTGTGGTCACAACTTCCAAAATATGCCGCGGTAGGTCGAGAAATTCATCCAGAGTCGAGTCCCAAAGCCACTTAGTTTCCAGGCGGCCATTTTTCCAGTTCAACGAGCAACGAGCCAAATTCGTAAACGAAGTACAACACCTAACTCGCGTCATTGAGAAGTGGACTCAGAACTACCTCCAAGCTTAATGATGCTCACCAGGCAGCTACTAAAGATGAAAAATGGCTGTGAACTTACCAAAAATCGTAGATAATTCATATTGGACCTGTTATTGCAAATCAACCAAGCAAAATGAGATCGTCACAATGACGTTTCCAGTAAACTCGAGCCTTCAGTGTTTTAGAACAGCAGCACTTTCAATGGTAACTCCAAATATGAAGTCACGAAATCTTATGGGGCATGTGTATGCAGAAAATCACTCAAAAACGTAAAAATCCTCAGATGTGAATGGGTTAATGAAGAAAAATAAAGGTCACGTGACCAGGGCTTTTGACACCCCCCGGCGAAAGTTAGGGTTAGGGATAGTTCAAATCTAGGGTTAGTGTTAAGATTCTAGGGTTAGAACAATTTCTAGGGTAAGGTGTAACTTGGCTCAGGGCCAGGCCTAACTTAAGGTTAGGTCCCAGGTTTGGGGTTGGCCAGGTCACGTGATAGGCAATAGTATCAAACTTGATCACCCAAGATGAACTGACCCTCGACTACTGACTGTCACCAGCTGTTCTAACTCCACCTCTTATGTCTAGTTTTGAAAATCACCACCCCTTGAAGTTGGCTTTCATGCAACTTTCACCTTTGCACTAAATATTGGCCAGCAACTAGTACCCTCCCCCCCAGATCTTGATGCATATGCCTGTTTTCAAATTAAATAGTGATGACATGTTCCTAGTCTTAAGGGTTTTTTGTTTGACTGGTTTAAGAGCCAAAACTATCAATTGTAAGAAAAATAGATTTTTTGATTAACCCATTGACACCTGAACCGCCCGTAACCACCCGTACAAGACTCCACTGCTTTAAAAAATTGTAACTTTCTCAATCGTGCGAACATTGCCTTAACTAGCAGTTGGGAGCATTGACTAGAAAGTCTTTCAAATTGAGATACCCAATAAACACAAAAAAGTCAGCGATTTTTGCAGAATATCAGCGTTTGAATTTGGACAATAACAAAAATTACCGTTTTTAACGTCGTAGAAAAACAACAAAAATCACGTTTTTGCCTTTAGTTTTTTTTATTCAAATCATCGTGGCAAACCCAAAAGTCAACATTTACAGCAAAATTCAGTCCTAGTCTTAGCTTAGCAGTGAATTTTTTTGCTCTTATTCGTTGCTCGGGCCTAGCTACAGCTTCTTATACTAGTGCATACTCACCTTGCCTCGATTTTCAACATCACCACCGCACTGCATGCTGGGAAAAAGCCAAACATTTTGACAGCGTTCCATTCTTTCCCCACACATTTCATATTTATATTAAGTCCACAGCCACTCCGACCCACCGCCGAAATTTCGCGCTTGTTGTATTCTCCTGTGGTCGCAACTTCCAAAATATGCCGCGGTAGGTCGAGAAATTCATCCAGAGTCGAGTCCCAAAGCCACTTCGTTTCCAGGCGGCCATTTTTCCAGTTCAACGAGCAACGAGCCAAATTCGTAAACGAAGTACAACACCTAACTCGCTTCATTGAGAAGTGGACTCAGAACTACCTCCAAGCTTAATGATGCTCACCAGGCACTAACTACTAAAGATGAAAAATGGCTGTGAACTTACCAAAAATCGTAGATAATTCATATTGGACCCTTTATTGCAAATCAACCAAGCAAAATGAGATTGTCACAATGACGTTTCCAGTAAACTCGAGCCTTCAGTGTTTTAGAACAGCAGCACTTTCAATGGTAACTCCAAATATGCAGTCACAAAATCCTATGGGGCGTGTGTATGCAGAAAATCACTCAAAAACGTAAAAATCCTCAGGTGTGAATGGGTTAAAAAGCGATTTTATGTCACAAAACAATATTTGCATTTATAGTTCTAACTTCACTTGTGTCACCTTATGCAAAGATGCCTGTGTAATTTTTACAACTTTGATTTCCAAATAAGTTTCTCGGGCATTTTTCAATATGCAACTGGTGTATTTTAAATGGCAATTAGTCATTCTATCTTATTCTTAATAGTTTTGTCAAGTACTAATTTTCGCGATTTTAAAACATTTGCGCAATTTAACACGCGCGAACAAAAGATTGCGTGAAATTTAATACCATAATATATAACAAAACAAGAATTTTAAATGTTCTTAGTCTAGGCCTTGTGATGAATTGTTCTGAATTAAAACTTGTAAGTGTCTGTGCCCTTGAAAACGTCTTTTCGGTCTTCGGTTAGCACTCTTCTTCTGATTCACTGCTTTCTTCAGCTTGTAATTTGGCCAAAACCTCTTTACCGGTAGTGCAGTCATCAAAGTTCCATTTATTGGCTCCTTGTAGTTTACCAATCTTGCTTTAACTTATGTGTGTTATAATGGTTTTTGACAAGAACCCTCAGCTCAGGGTTTAAGAAAATAAAACACTGACAAAATTGCGAAATTTAGTACACTTTTGCTCTAATTTTCCTTGCAATCGCAAAAATTAATACTTGTGAAATTCGGCCCCCATATTTTCACGAAATTAAGTCATGTGCATGCGAAAATTAGTAAGAATAAGCTAGTTTTTCTAGACTAAGAAAAAAGTTGTTTTTCTGAGCTTTGTTGTGCTCTAAATCTACTGCACAGATGGTTGTCTATGGGTTAACTCTTGCACTACCAGAGTCAATTATGGAGACATGTAATGTAGTTCTAACTTTTGAGTCAGTGGACGAAATCCTATGGTGTGACCATTTAAATGAAACCTCTTTGGCAGTACTTTTGTATGGTACCATTTGTTCTAACTTTTGAGTCTGTTAACGAAATCCTATGGTGTGACCATTTAAATGAAACCTCTTCAGCAGCACTTTTGCATGGTAACATTTGTTCTAACTTTTCAGTCTGTGGATGAAATCCTATGGTGTGATCATTCAAATGAAACCTCTTCAGCAGTACTTTTTAAATATTTCACAAAATGAATTTTTTTTTCTCTTGAATTTTGGTGTTTGGCACTCTTGGGAGATAAAAAGTTAATACTGATCTTGGAACTCTTGCCTTTCATCAGGTCGAGGTTGCCTGTGAAGTTCAGAAACCACTCTTGGCTCATGAGCGAGCTTCACATCAGAAATTCATTGAGGTGTTGAGCCAGTTTCGTGGCAGATTACCTTCCATTGTGATTCACTGTTTCACTGGTAGTGTCTCTGAAATGCGTGCCTATGTTGCGATGGGATTCTACATTGGAATTTGTGGCTTTATTTGCAAAGATAGGTAGTAATGTAACTGTTGGTTTGGGTATAAATAATTGTTTTTTTCTAACATAGAAAAAAAAAAGAATTTTTTTAGTAAAAGAAGTTAAGTGTGCAGTGGAACCCCAATAAAACAAATCCTGGTACAACGAACACATTCAGCCCTGTCATAGTAAAATGTATGGAACAGAACCTCGATATAACAAAACCCAGATTATAACGAACACTTTTTCCATAGGAGTTCCACTGTTTTCAAGTCTTTTTACAAGCTAAGTCACCATTTAGGTAAATACTTTTTGTAGCGTGAAGCGACTAGGAATATTGCTACTTGCACCTGGATGAGACTTGTGCAGACAACAATGTATACACCTGGGTGAATAGCGATAATGTAGAGCAAAATATATTGTCTAAGAAAAGAACAAGACTGCACATACAGATAAATGTTAATCCACATTCCAATTTGGCCAAAAAGGAAGCTTAAAAATGTCTTTTCTTTGATCAATGATATCATTTTCATACAGTAAGTTAAAGTATGTACTGTTGTGGCTTCTCTTCAGAGAACCCAGGCAAAGCTTTGTGAGATATGCTCTCAAAGAAGGCGTACTTCCACTGGACAGAATTCTCCTGGAAAGTGACGCACCTTACATGACCCCAAATGCCCCTGAAAAGGAGCTGGATGATGTTTGCAAGTCTCTTCTCAAGAGATGCCAGCCAGAGCGAAATGAGCCCTGTACTTTGCCGATAGTGGCGCACACTGTCGCAAAATCCCTCGGAGTTGATGCCGAGGAGGTGGCTTAAAGGCTTCAGCGGAAAATGCAAGAAGAGTTTTTGATTTGAAGCCTCCTGCAGTTCCTGCTTCATCACAACCATCACAACAAGCTGCCAAAGACGGCGAATAAGTGATGCAAATTTAAGGTGTATTTAAAGTGGCTAATATATCGTTATTGACAGTTACGTATAGTAAATGCTTGTTCCTCGCATTTCCAGGAACACGTTTTCCTGGTAATATTGAAACCATTGGTTTTTGTTGACAGAAGATTTTATTAAAGTCTATATGACAGATATTTTTTTTATTTGCTTGATGGAATCTACATGGCATTCTGATAAGAAGGTCGAAAAAAGTTTTTAGATATCGATTTTTCTTGTTCGTGATTTAGCCGTCTTAAAACGTGAAATTTCACTTCCGGTGGGTTACAAGACCGCGCAAGAAGAAAGACTGGAAATACTCCGCTGTGATGTCAATACAATAATGCCAGTGTCCCGGTTTCTCAGTTCGTCCGTTTTTTGGTGCGTGTTACTACAACCATAGACAACACACCTCAATAGAACCATGTTTCTTCCTCGGGGCGCACCAAAAAATGTGAGGAACCGAGAAACTGCGACACTGGCATTCTGGTATTGACGTCACAGCGGACTATTTCCAGTCTTTCTTCTTGCGTGGTTTTGTAACCCACCGAAAGTGAAATTTCACGTTTTTAGACGGATAAAACACGGAAAAGAAAATCGATATCGAAAAAACTCTTTTTGATTTTCTTATCAGAACGCCATGTACATTCCATCAAGCAAATAAAAAAATATCTGTAATATACACTTTAAATCACTTTGATGATTGATCATGGTGGATTCTCCAGAGTATCTTTTTGTGATTATAAATTAGAAAATGGCATTTCTGAAGCCAAAAATGTCATTAACATACAGGGGTTTTTTTTTCTAAGAAAAAAAATTCCACAGGTAAAATGGTCTGATTTCACTTTTATTGTTAAAAAATGCACTGGCAGCTAAACATAAATTTTGTATCAGTTTTCAAGTATGTGGCATAACGTGCAAATACATACTGTACATTTGCTATGTTTCAATCAAAATTATAACTTGACTCGATTCTCGAAAGCACAAATGAAAAAAATTCTGCTTTTCCACAAAAAGCAGGCTATACAAATAAACTGGTATCAGATTTTAAGGAACACAAAATTTAGAAGAACCAAACAAAAAATAGGTTGAAGTGAAAACGTTTCAGTTGTAATTATTGAAAAATACTTGAGAACATAATTATAGTTAAATTGTTAGAATAAAAATTAATTATCATACGACTGTTAAAATTTGTCAATCAAAGTTAAGTAACCGTTGAAATCTTGCTATAACTGTCATTGTCAATAATATGCTGACTAAAAGTTGAATTTTTGAACCTGCCTACACTAATCAGTTACAAGCTTTTTATTGTTGTGGGTGCCACGTTAGATTTATGCAGCTTTTGGTGTTAAAGTATTGACTCCATATCTGTCAAATTGTTCTAATATATTTAGGTTTTTAGCTAATGTCTCTTACTTCCCCTTTCAATAACACACAAACTCCAAAGATAAAACTCCAACTATTGTTTAAAACTGACAAAATGGATCTAAACCCACCAATAAAATTAATACCCACAAACATGACCTATTTGATCCTTAAAGAATCTGACCCACCCAGTTTGCATTGCTCGCCTACGTTGGTTCATCCATACTGTATTGTAGATGAGAAATTCACTCGTGCAAGAGGTGATATGCTTGCCCAAATATGGAATAGAGCCTTATCATGACAATAAGAGAAGCGCGCAATGCAAACTGGGTGGGTCAGACTCTTTAATTTCGGTGGAGTGTGAGTGTGAGAGGGCTGTTTTGGCAGGAAATTATGTCTAGTTTCATTTAGGGAGTTTAAACCCACCAATAAAATTAATACCCCCAAACATGACCTATTTGATCCTTAATTTCGGTGGAGTGTGACATTTTAAAGAGGGCTTTTTTTGGCAGGAAATTATGTCTAGTTTTATTTAAGGAGTCTTAAGTTTACCACCTATTAGAGATCTTTAGCATAACTGCCACTCTTTGCGTCCATATTTCCTGAGACAACTGCCAGGAAATCACAGCAGTGAAAAATGAAATCATTGGTTGAGTTTTAAACTTCAGCGTTTCTGTTTAAATATATTGAAAAGCGCAGTAAGTGAGGAATCTCTAAATGGAATTTCATTTTGATCCAGTGCCTTAAACCTTTATGTAGCCTAAAGTAAACTACAGCGTTTACCATTAACACGCGATCCATCGCACTTCATTCCAAAAGATCAAACTTGAGTTTGGTGAAAGTCAATCAAAGGAAAGCCGCCAACATTGTTTTTTAAATTGACTGGATTTCCAACAATTTTACCAAAAAGAAATAGTAAAAATTTTAAAGGGCTTTTCTTTGATTGACATCCAAAACTCAACTTTATCCGCCGCTTTTGAAGGCAGTGGGTCGCGTGTTATTGATAATCACTGTAATTTTGTACCCCAGGCTTTTACACTAAGTTATTGTTTTGCAAAGTTAAGATATAATAATGATATTTATCTTTAATAACATCACATCAATAAATGAGTACCAGTACTTCTTTCTTTCCCAAGTTAAGTGATGAAGGCAGTTTTCATAGTTTTAGTAGCTTTGACATATGTACCCCCAGATGGTATTGATTTTTTAAGGAAGGGCTCAGTTGTTGTCATCTGTGATCTACGAACACTGCAATACAAGTAATATTCATGATGCGGATGACAGATTTAATTAGCGCAATAAAACTTTTCCTGTTTCAGAGTTGCACTAAATATTTACAGTTTGTAAAGTTGTAGTATTATTGATATGATATTATATTGTTATTGAAAGAGGTTTTCTGTGTTGTGATGTTTTCCTGATTGTGAAACCACCAATTTCAAAGATGCCATTGAGTTGTTATGTTTTGTACAGCATCACTCTTCAGCAGCAGTAAACTCCTGCGATCTCTCGCGATCTTAACCATTCAATAGAAACAGTGAATTGGGTAAGCAATTATTTGATACCCAGTATGTGGAACAAAAACTACAGCAGTATCTAAGGGGAACAGGTTAATTTGGGAGATAGCACTCGCAAGCTTCACAATTGGAATTTGAGACAGTAGCAGTATTCCTGATAAACCAACTCTTACCCAATAAAAATAAACAGAACACCACTGCATATTGTCTTGGACCCAGGTCCACAACAGCACCATACATCCACTTTCAGACCAATTTTCCTTCTGACAAAAATTAATGAAGCGAGGTGGGGTGGGGAGGAAGGAAGGAAGGGCCTGAGGGTCTTTTGGTACCCAGTCCCATAGCAGTTACAGCGACCCACAGCTCAAAACCAAATACTGACCAGTACCAGTTCCCATTTATTTAAAATCAATAATATTGCACTCTCCCCCGAGCTTCGCGAGGTTCTGCGAGACACGAATTTCTAGTATTGTTATTGAAAAAGATTTTCTGTGTTGTGATGTTTTCCTTATTGTGAAACCACTAATTTTAAAGTGCTGTACAAGTTCATTATCTTATTTTCCTAACAAATCTTCGAAAAAACCATATGATGCCCGATTTAGGGTGTTAGCTCTATTGTACATTGTACACATTCATTGTATTAGGTAAAATTATGTATTCTAATATATTCTATGGTATTGTATTCTATTGTATTGTCGTTCTTTTGTGCTCTAATATTCTATTGTTTTAACAAAAGAATAAGTGTTACCCCTAAATCGCGCATGGTATAGAAAAAACGATCTGGAGTTGCCAACAAACCAACTTCGTATCACTTCATAGTTGACCAGGTAGTTAAAGTTCGTTGGTGCAGACGTTGCAAACTTTTGTTTCGAAGTGGACAATTATTTGGCTGGAAGCCTCTTCCAGGCATTTAGATTGTGGGGCCAGGCAGAAGCTTAAAATCAGCATGCAAACGAGCGGGGGATGGGGGAGAGGGATCTCTCGTTCGCGCCTATTCCCCCCCCCCCCCCCCCCCCGGGAAGCTCTTGGGATATATTTCTCCTCCTGTGCGCATCCTTTCCTTCGCTTCCCACTATCTGAACACCTGGAACAGGTTGTTTGGTTGGCTGTTTGACCAGTTTGCAACATGACAAATTTCTTAATGAACTTGGTATCTGGCGCAGCCAAATTTAGCAGGAATCCACTGTAGCGTGACTTGTGAGCCAAATCACAGCCTCAGCAGATCTTCAAGGGTCACAGCCTTTTTTTTTGCTTCACATGTGGCACAGGGTTACCCACCTAGACAGTGAGACCACCATGTTTGCTTACCAGGCTGACCGCCTTCCCACAGGGACTCCAATATAAATGAGGGTAATTGTGTCTAGGCGCATGCAGCCTGCACACACTGTAGCAGGCGAGATTATTCGCGCAAGTGAAAACATTTTTTGCAGCAGAGCCATGAATATGAGCAGCAAAGCCGCAAGAAGAATTTGAAGGGGATCTTCACTTGCAACTTAATTTGTTGCTGTGATGGTAGCTTTGCCACCAAAACGGTCCTCGCGAGTGTAATCGTTACAAGTGTGCAAGCTAAGGAGCATGTGGTGGATTTGTGTGGGAAAAAGTTTATTGTCATGTTATTTGACAACATTTTTCCCATGAAAATTAGAATTCTTATAATCCACAATGTTGGCAGATTGCCAATTTCATGAAGCTATTTCTTGATATTTCCATTTCTATTACCCCATCATTAAGAGAGAGTTGACTGTTTACTGGAAATAAAATAGTGATTTGGACAAATAAGTGTTTAATAAGTTACAATTTATTTCTATGGTGTATTATGCGTTCTATCATTCATTCTCAAGAAGATAGCGATAAATATTATCGCCTTTAGTTAACTCATACTTTTCTTCCATATCACTTATACAGTCTTCCATGGGAAGAAGTAACAAAGTTGTGCTTTGCAAATTCTCTTCAATAATCACAAATTCCGTTATTTCATAAATTGTTAACAAAAGAATAAAAAATCGCTGAAGAAAGGTCCCAATCCAAGGACAAAATAAGACCAGACATGACAAAAGTCTTGAGGAAAATGCGAAAATCCAATGCTCAAGTCTGTCTATTAAAATGTTTAGTCAAGGAAATGACACTTTGTAAAGTAAACTTCAGTGGAACAACTTGTGGATTGCCAGCATTTCTTGTGGTTGGCAGTTGTTTAGTTTATTAGTAGGGTTCCATAGGTCGGTGAATAGCCACATTCAGCGGTGTAGAATTGATTGCAAAACCCTGACCAAAAAAAGAACAACACATAATTAGATGTGGGTTTCTTTCCTGTGAAATAAAGCAGTTTGGGCTTACATCTAGTGACCACACCCTTTTTAAAGCAAGGCCACCATATTGAACTTCACCATCTAGTTGCAATGCACTGCTGAGCAGTACTTTACTGTGGCACTGTTTATTATGCTGTATAAGGTAGATTTGAATTGTGAGTCAGTGGGTGAAATTCTAAAGTGTGACCATTGAAATGAAAGCTATTGAGCAGTACTTTCCTGTGGTACTGTTTATTATGCTGTACAAGGTGGTTCTAACTTTTGAGTCTGTGGATGAAATCCTACAGTGTAGCAGCTATAAGCTATTGAGCAGTATTTTCTTGTGCTGCTGTTTGTTTTCTCAATGTTTTGAAAAATGAAATGGTTTTTACCTAGTTTTATCAGAGGCAGTCTTGAAAATATAAGGGCTAAAGGCAGCTCACCTGAGGGTAGGTTGCAGGAAAGTTCAGGTACATATTTGGTTGATCTGGTAATGAAAGCATCAATCTAGGGGACCCAACTGTGATGTTGGGCGGGACACCGGGATTAAAATTCTGCATCCGGGGGGAGCAGTGCAAGAAACCATAGTAAGGGTGGGGTGGGCGTGTAAGGTTTGCGCAATCCGCGACAAGGAGTCTTGGTTGTTCTTTGGGACGATTTGCGGAACTATGTTTCACATTTGAAACCACTCCTTGGTTGAATGCTGTCAGATTGAGTATTGCAGACTCTGAATGTCCTGAGAATAGAAGAAATGTTAAAATCGCGCCATTTTCTACAAGAATCATGATATGCTGCACGAGGTGTATTTTGAAATCTTTTTTGTCGATTTGGTGTCCTGAGCTATGGTCAGTTCGCGTTCTTAGGTGTTTTAAATAGTAAGATTTCACAAATTAAGCTTTTAATGAAGATCATAATCTGTATATAGCTTAAACGTAAAGCTTAAATGACGATGTTTTTTACTCTAGCTGACAGTTTGGCTACCTTTAGCGTTTTGTTATCAACGGCGAGCTGAGCAATGGTTTTGAAGTTCATAAAAAAAAGCATTAAGCTTAATTAGAAAATTGTACGACGGTTTGATCGCGGGGACGGTGTTGAAAATGCTTTCGGGGTCAATGCACACTAGCAAATTTTCAAATTTTTGGGTGACAGGAACAAAATTACTTTCATCTGACAAAGAAGAACTGGCAGACATTTGTCACTGAAAACTGCTATCATCTACTCACAAAGAAAAACGTCAGAGAAAATTTGCTTGTGTGTATACACCCAATACATTATTTTAAAACAAAGCTAAAAAGACCTTTGAGTCCTTTAACATTCACCTTAAAAACGGCTACTTTAATATTTGACACATTTTACATCACTGCGCGATCCCTCCCGTGACGTTGTTTACTAAACCGTTTCTTTAATTTCTTTTAGTTTTGCCCAAATTGATCTTAGTATTGATTTGAATTTTGCAAACAACTTGAATAAAAAGCGATGGAAAACATTTAGTTTCAAGCTCACCTTTTGTTTGCGTAAACGTCGAGGGCAAAGTTTCTACCATCGTGGGCTCGATCAAAGCTTCGCCGACATTTTTCTTCTCCGTGGCTTCTAGTTTATTCGAAGAGCGTTTCTTTTTCAAGATTTTTCCGCGAGGCTCTTCCTGATCACGGTCCGGTTTTATCACCACAAGTCTTCTTTGCAAGATCAAAATGCAATGCTTGCAGGTACAAAGTTTGTACTGACAAACATTTCTGTGGCCTTTCAGCTGAACATTAAAAATTCCGTGATTGCGACAACGAGTACAAGTCGGAGGTTTGCGGCTAGAAACCATTGTGATGTTCGAATTGGAATTGGAAAGCATGTTTTACGACTTGCAGTTATTGTAATGAAGGCAAAAGCTTGTTAGTTTCACGTGCCGGTGAAATTGAAATGAAATGAATCATGCACCCACTGTAAAACGACTTTCTAATGGCATCTTTGAAATTTGATTGACAGCTTATGACGGTCGTTTCTGATTGGAAGGTTTAAGGCAGCCTTGTCTGTGTTTCATGTTGCTGGGGATCGGAGGCGGTATGCACGTCTCGGAACGCCTCACAGGATTGGCTGAGAAAACAATAGAAGAAACAACAGAACAATGGACCTAGCCCTGAAAACAATACATGTGCGTGATAACCAGAGGTGGTTGTATCTGGGGAATCGCTGGGGATGGGTAGGTGGGGCTGGATAATGTGAACACACCCCTGTAATTTTTTAGTATCTATCAAAAATTAAAAAGTTTAATCTGATGCATAGTGGTTTTGATCTAAATATTAGCATCATAACTACGGTAGAAACCTGAAAGTGAGCTCTGTTTAAGGAGGGACTCAACCTTAATTTGAATGAAATTTTAAGACGTTAAAGAAGAGATAGAAGAAAGATTATGATTTTCGGAACACCAACAGACAGTTGATACCCACGTAAGAGCACCCCAGGTTGCTAGTGGACCGTTTTTTTTTGGTGTCCATCTATTGATTATTTACTACAAATTCTAATTTTAAAACTTCATTAAATCTTCAATATTTCTTATTTCTCTAAATTTTACAAATCCTTTGAGAAAATCTGTTTTCTCCCAAACATACCCAAAAATCACCCAAACATTTTCAAAACATCCCATAACATAGATTCATGAGATGAGCATAGAGTTTTTGGATTGCTTGTGATCGAGATATTCCATTAAAGCCCTCCCACTCCTTGGAAGTCATATCAAGCTAGTCTGAAGTGTCTGAACTTTTTATTATACCCCACGGAAATAAAAACTACTTTTCCGTTTCTCATTTGTCCAACTATAAAATGATTTTAAAACATTTGTTCGCTGAAGGCTCAATGAAGTCAGCATTCCAATCCCAAGCAAAGAAAAATTACATCTTCGGGCAATATTCAGAAAACAGTGCTAAAATCGTTGCTTCCCAGTCGAAGGGTAATTTTATATTACCGGACAGCGCGTATTATCTTGTATGTCAACAACAAAGAAGAGTTTTTCCCTCTTAAAACATGCAAAAATCTGTCTGAAATGAGTGCAAAGGTGTCGCTACAGGAAGCTTTCGATTTCTAAAAGAGTTTTTCATGATGACACTTTATATTTAGGAGATTTCAGGGATTGCGAATTAGTAATGCTTAAAGCTTTAAAGGTTTCCGGTAGCTTTAAAATGCTTCACATAAGAAAACACACGTTTCAACAAAACCAAGCTATAAAGAAACCCAAACACGGTCCAATGTTCATGGTCCCAAGTAACGACATTCAGCTTTACTTTACAGCAAAGAATCAGGGCTACCTTGGAGTATATTACAGTCTAGCTTCTCCTTTTTTCTTTGTGGTCTCTGAAAGTGAAGCTGGGCTAAAAACAGCTAACTTTATAAGTAAAAGGAAAGTTCAGAAACATGCTTGGCTGAGCTGGCAGTGAAGCAATCATTCTTGGAAGGCTAGCAGGCCTTGGAGAATCCATTGTGATGCTGGGCAGGGCACCGGGATTAAAATTTCGCATCCAAGGGTAGCAGTGCGAGAAACCATAATAAGGATGGTGTGGGTGTGTCAGGCTTGTGCAATCCGCGGTAACAAACCATTCCTGTTCTTTGGGTAGATTTGCGGAACCATGTTTCACATTTGTAACTTCTCCTGGGTTGAATGCTGTCCCATTGTGAACTGCAGATTCTGAGAGTCCTGAATAATGAACGGATAAATCACGAGATTTCTTTTTGTCTAAAATAGACCCTTTCATGATATGAGTGATTTTCCTTAGACCGTGAAACAGTATCGAGCAATTAACCAAAATTAGCCAAAACTAGCTAAAACTAAACAAAAGAAAACAATGGAATTAGTGTCTAGTAGTGCCAACTAGTGCCTACTAACTTAGTAACTATTTCACGGTTTAAAGAAAATCACTCTAAGTGCATCATGGGTAATCGGGGAAACATGGTAGAAAATGTAAAGGTTTATATGGAAATTAAAAGCCAAAAAATCTATCCTCGAATGCATATTTTTGTAACTTTCTCGAGCCAAAGAACCTAAAATATTAGTCCAAGGAAGTAACAGAATAAATTTCGTAACCGAAACGTGTTGATTTTCGCGCTGCTGAATTACAAAGAATGTATAGGGAAAAACACTGACGTTTACACATGTAAGATTCGTTTGCGAATAAAATTCCAAGTAACGGCTACGATCTCGATCAGTTGCTTCCATGTTAGGTTTTAAAAGGAGGAAAGGTTGCAAAAATATACAATCGAGTGTAGATTTCCTACTTTCGATATCCATACAAACCTAGATATTTTCCACCACGATGCTGCACTTTTTACCGCGTCTAGGATGCCAGCACCTAATTCTTTTGAAAAAATAACTTAACTTGGAGTTCCAAAAGCCTCGATTTTGAAGTGAAGTGTATAAGGATTCAATAGAATCACTAAAGTCATAAACGAAATTTTGATCGCGAGATCGGTGTTGAAGACGTCTTTAGTAGCAAAAATGCAACATCGTATAAACGAATGACACACAAGAGCACATATTAGTCCTCGCTGGAGTTGCACTAATCGTCGCGGGTCGCGGGTCGCGGGTCGCGGGTTTCAAGTCGCGGGTTCTCAAAGTCGCGGGTTTCAAATGTAAAAGTGTGCTATGGCTGCGGTGCTGCGTTTAAACACGAGAACCGGGTGTCACCTTATAATGTAGTTGTTAGGCATCGTGACCGTAGATTTATGCGGCGTGACCAAACAGGACAGCCTGTGTTTTCTGTAGACTTTCAGAACACATATTACCATTTGGATTACTCGCACATCAGGCGCAAAAACCCGTGTTTCGATGGAAACGTTTTAGTTTCTAATGAAGAATATCAGTCTCTTGACACTGCACAAAGTGCCGTCATTACATCTAGTAATTTACGTGTCATCTTAGCGATGCAGTAATGTATAACACGTGCATGCATTGCCTGCTAGTCAGTAGGTGGTGTTAAAGAAAATTTGGTTTATGTCAGTCTGACAGTTACAGACGGCCATTTCACAAGACTACCCTCCTTATTTGGTCTTTTTGGCAGAGTATTTATCGTCTGGAGAATCGTAACCACTGTCCGCCATTTTGGATTTGGGGATTTTTTATTATCGTTGTTTTATTATCGTTGTTTTATTATCGTTGTTTTTTATTATCGTTGTTATTATTAGGCATCGTTTCCATGTTTTAGCTGAATCGGTACATTAAGCTGTTTAAGTATATGTATACGTATACGTTTTCTGCCGTGCAGTTTACCTGGTTATTGTTACACTAGAAGCCATCTAAAATTATAGCTAATTATACAAGAATAAACAAGAGTACATTAATAAGGAATTGTGGAGTCTCCATGGTAATCTTATGAAACTACTTTATCTGCTGAAAGTCCGTATATAAAATTTAGGTACGACCTAAAGGCGGAGCATCCGTCATATGGACCCGTTCCAGTGCAGCAGAACCGTTTCTCGATCATTTTATTTTTTTACCGGGTACCCTGTGATTAATTTTTGGAGATAAAGTGTTGCTATGTCACCGTGTGTGTTTATCTCCCTACTTGGCTCCTTGACAACTCCAACATAGTCTGGTCACCTAATCGATGACGTAATCGATGACCTCATACCACGTGACTACGAAACAAAAACCAAAAAAAACAAGCAAGAATCCGTCAAAACGCGGCCGAGATATTGGCGACTGAAAACATAGTTTTCTCTAACAAATCACTGTATTTTGCTGTATTTTGGGCTCAGTTCAATTTGAAATCGGAGGAACAAAAACAAAAGGGCTGAGGCTCGCTGAAAAGGCAAAAAAGTTCCACAAGGGTGAATGTATTCGTTCTTTAAATCGCAATTCACAGCCTAATAGTAGCCGGGAAAAGAAATAAATAAGAAATAAAAAATAAAACCCCGCGACTTTGAGAACCCGCGACTTGAAACCCGCGACCCGCGACCCGCGACCCGCGACCCGCGACCCGCGACCCGCGACCCGCGACCCGCGACGATTAGTGCAACTCTCCTCGCTGTTGATCGACAATGGGATATTGCACTTAAAATCGAGTCGAGGACTAGCCTTTCCTTCTTTATGCTCCTAAAAAATTCCAGTGAAAATGAATTGACCCCTGAAGACTTCCATTAGAAATGGGTTAACCCCTCAAGAGTTCCATGAAAAATGTGGTTACTTCTGAAAAAATTAATACAAAAATTGTTTATCCCTCAAGAATTCCATAAAATATCTGTTCACCCCTAAAGACAACATTAACAATATGGGTTTTACTTCTAAAGAATTACACAGTTTCTGACCCTGACCCCAGTAAAGAATTTCACCATTTTTCAATTTTGGGAGCGGAGATGCGTGTAATTAATACAATACCTCTTTTTGTGCGTTTTTTCTCCTTAATTATTTTTAGTTCTGTCTTTTTCTCCTTAAAAAAAGCCAACAGCCCACCGAATAAAAAGCGATGGCCGTGGAAGATGTTTTGTCTCATTCTTACCTTTTTCCTGCGTAAACAAAGACGGCACGGTTTCTCTTATCATGGGCTCGATCAAGGCTTCGCTAGCATTTTTCTTCTCCGTGGCTTCTAGCTTCTTTGAAGATTCTCTACGAGCCCCTTTCTCATCACGGTCTGATTTGATCTTCACAAGTCGTCTTTGCAAGATCAAAATACAATGCTTGCAGTTGCACAGTTTGTACTGACAAACATGTCTGTGACCTTTCAGCCGAACATTATAAATTCCGTGATTGCGGCAACGAGCACAAGTTGGAAGCTTGCGGCGAGAAGCCGATGTGGTGCTCAAAATGGAACTGGAAGGCATGATAGTTTAGTACTTGCAGTTATTGCAATGAAGGCAAGAAGTTGTCGATTTCATGTGCTGCCGAAATTGATCTGAAATGAATCAACCCACTCCACTGGAAAAAGTCTGTAATAAAAAGCACGTTAGGTATCTGATTGACAGCTAAAAATTGTTTCTTATTGGAAGGCTACCGACGTCATTGTCTTTGTTTACTCAAACAATTTGCAGGGTATTTCAAAAATATATTTCTATATATTTTGTCTTTATTTTTTAATTTATTTGTATTTTATTATAGATTTTTATTTAGCATTTTGGTCTGCTGTTTGAAAAGGAAAATGCATTTCTATTAAAAGGCAGGCTACGCTTCGATGACCAACATTTTGTAAACAACTCCTTATTTGGTAAGAAAAGCCCATTCAAACCACACACACGTGTAGCACACGTGTCGCGCTCTTCACTTCATTTTCACTTTATTCTGTCAGACTGGAAGTTACACTGCAAACTGATATATCATTTATCTTAAAAAAAAAACCTGATAGCTTATCGCCGGAACTTTTAAACGCTGGTTTTAGCCAATAAACTTAACCCAGCCTTCATTTACTCTGTATAATCGTGAAGCCGTGAGGCTTATTACGTCAATAACCTTCTGGCCGTATTAACGTTTGACGCAGATCTGTTATTTTTATCGGTCTCGATCCCAGTTTCCCCCTCCCCGACTCCTGTTACGCAGACTTGGAGATACAAAACCTCAGGCTGCAACATGATTTACATCAACCATTTCTTATTTGTGTTAAAAGTTTGTTTTCAAATTCTGTTTTGCAAAAATACCGAGAAGAGAACACCCAAGGTCAGTTTAAGGCGCGTTTTTGGGGGCATATTCTGGCTATTCCAAAACACAGAATGCTTCTAAATATTGGACCTAGATACCTCTCGTAAAATACGAAAAGAAGCAGCCACTTTGACTAAGTGTAGCTGGAACATTTTTGGGGTGTGAGAATGTAAACAACATAGTTTTGTTAGCATATTCGGATTTTAGAATGACTCAGAATTTGTCCCAAAAAACGCACCCTACATCCCTTCATTTAAGGGTGTGTGATATGAAAGAGCCTGGGCGTTGGTAGGAGGGGTAACGAACGTGCACACGCACAGCTTTTGTCAAGAATAGAAAAGTTTGATTTTATACTGTGGTAGCTGTATCAAGTCCGGACTGATATATCGTGTTTTCATGATTATCCTGCGCCAGGAGCTTGCTTAAGCTTGCTTTATTTCGATTTATTATCTTGAAACTAGGAAGAAAAAACGCTAAAAATGATGAAAGCAAAGAACTATTTTAATAACTAAAAACGAAATAACAGCTAAAAAAGTCAAAAATTCCCATGAATGGTAATTTTAATTTCTTGACCGCATTTGCTTAAAGTGCATATGAAGTACTTTTTTATTTTGTCTTTTTTTGGCGGCTATTATGTCTTTATTTCGAAATGATAAAAGAAATTTATCAGAAAATAATTTAAGGCCTCTTTTTTCCGTCCAAAGTAGCACAATTTGCAAAAATCAGTGTCCCGGAGACTGGGAACGAGTTATCGATATCCATTGTGTTGATGACGTAGAAAATACTTGAGATTCGTTCTTTTGTATGCTCACAGTGTGTTTCGTTCCATTTCTTCAAAAGAATGTCAGACTGTGATGAAATTATGTCTTCTACAGAGTCTCTGTCAGACAGACAGAGAGTCGCCGAGGTCGAAGACTTCTCCTTTGCCGCCATGATACTCGTGAGTTGAAGTATTTTCTACGTCACAGCCTTTGGCCGTGCGCTCGATAGAGACACTTTCTGGCGGAAAATTCAAAACTTTCAAGCCGAATAAGTTCACAATGGAAAGGATCTTTTCGATGAAACCCACAAATTTAGATAAAGAAAGTAAAGCACTATCAAACCATGGAAATTCCTTTTTTTACTTCATATGCACTTTAACTGTAATCCACTTCCATCCTTGCAATCCTGTACCTTATCTCTTAAAGTGCCTATAACCCCTAGAAGGTTATTTTCAGAATCAACTCTATGTAGATTGAATAGTTGAATGGTAAAATATTTCTGGTTTTGAACGTCGCGTTTGTGAGTTATAGAGATTTAAATTTACAAAATGCTAATTAGATGACGTCAACCCAGGAATCATATATTATACAACTACTTGTTTTCACCTCCAAGTAATTTGTTTTACGAATCAATCGACTATCCCCAGTTTATTTTTAGCATTTACCAAATTAATTATCTTCAAGCTGTAAACTGCGCATTGTAAATTGGTGTAGAAATAATGGCAAATTCTCGGGTTGACGTCATCTAATTAGCATTTTGTAAATTCAAATCTCTATAACTCACAAACGCGACGTTCAAAACCAGAAATATTTTACCATTCAACTATTCAATCTACATAGAGTTGATTCTGAAAATAACTTTCCATTGAACTCCCAAGAGTGGCAAATATCAAAATTCAAGAAAGTCCCAAATTTCGTTTTGCGAAATATAGAAAAACAAATGGCGGTACCATGCAAACGTACTGCTGAAGAGGTTTCTTTTGAATGGTCACACCATAGGATTTCATCAACAGACTCAAAAGTTAGAACAAATGGTACCATGCAAAAGTACTGCTGAAGAGGTTTCATTTGAATGGTCACACCATAGGATTTCATCAACAGACTCAAAAGTTAGAACAAATGGTACCATGCAAAAGTACTGCTGAAGAGGTTTCATTTGAATGGTCACACCATAGGATTTCATCAATAGACTCAAGAGTTAGACTTCCAACAAATGGTACAAATGGTACAATGCAAAAGCACTGCTGAAGAGGTTTCATTTGCCAGCGAATGGTCATACCATAGGATTTCATCAATAGACTCAAAAGTTAGAACAAATGGTACCATGCAAAAGTACTGCTGAAGAGGTTTCATTTGAATGGTCACACCACAGGATTTCGCCGACGGACTCAAACGTTAGAACTACACAACATGTCTCCATAATTGACTCAGGGAGGGAAAGGGTTAAAGTAGGACAATAGGACAGTGTGGCTTAAACTTGGATTCCAGACTATGGACTATGTAAAACTGTAAAAGCCCAACTCCCAGTTCTTTGTTAAGGCGGGACGTAACCTAAACACCATTTTTCCGCCACTTGACATGGCTTTAATGGAAATATCTCGTTCACGTTTCAAGCAATCCAAAAACTCTATGCTCATCCCATGAATCCATGTTATGGGGTTTTTTGTAAATGTTTGGGTGATTTTTGGGTATGTTTGGGAGGAAAACGTTTTTCTCACAGAATTGGTAAAATTAAGAGAAATAAGAAATATTGAAGATTGAGTGGAGTTTTAAAATTAGAATTTGTAGGTAATGGACACCATGTTAGTCTACTATTAACCTGGGGTGCTCTTGCGTGGGCATCAACTGTCTGTTGGTGTTCCAAAAATTATTTTCTTTCTTAAACCTCTTACCCGTCGCCACCCATCTCGTTTTCATTTATAAAACATAGTTAAGCAACATGCTAACGAGAAGTCCAAGGACTACTGCAAAGCTGAATACAACGAGTAAATATATTTCAAACAATATTTCGGCTGGCCAGGCCAGCCTTCTTCAGGTTATAAGATGTTACTAAATTATAAAATGAAAATACAACATTATATAAAGGAGAATGTCGCAATACATATTTAAAAAATGGAGGGGCGGAAATGACCTACAAGATAATAAAGATAAGGCTAGTATACGTAAATTACAATTCATCACGTTTGTTCAATCCACGTGGTTCTAGTGTTTTCGCTCTATCTATTAAATACGACTCTCTGGCTTTACGAATAGAATCCCGTGAATTGTGAATTATTTCTAGTGGAATAAGTTGCATGTCAGTGTTGGAATGGTTAGAATGGGAAAGAAAGTGTTCAGAGACAGTAGTAGGTTTGAATTTAATGTTAGGTTTGTCAACGGAACGTCGATGTTCGTTAAATCTGTCTTTAAGACGTCGCTTAGTTTCACCAATGTATCGGTAAATGGCAGCGGTTACATTGTATCATGTAGATTAAGTTTTTAGTGTTACAGGTTATATGTGAAGTGATGGAACGGGTTTCGCCTGTAGAATAAAAAATATAGTCTTTAAGACCGTTAGTGATGTAAGGACAAGTGGCACAATCTTGTCCACAACGGAAAGAGCCCGGTGGTAAATTAGTATTGTTAGAGGTGGTGTGTGGTAATTGCGCTCTAATTAAAAGGTCGCGACCTTTTAATTAGAGCGCAATTACCACACACCACCTCTAACAATACTAATTTACCACCGGACTCTTTCCGTTGTGGACAAGATTGTGCCACTTGTCCTTACATCACTAACGGTCTTAAAGACTATATTTTTTATTCTACAGGCGAAACCCGTTCCATCACTTCACATATAACCTGTAACGCTAAAAACTTAATCTACATGATACAATGTAACCGCTGCCATTTACAATACATTGGTGAAACTAAGCGACGTCTTAAAGACAGATTTAACGAACATCGACGTTCCGTTGACAAACCTAACATTAAATCCAAACCTACTACTGTCTCTGAACACTTTCTTTCCCATTCTAACCATTCCAACACTGACATGCAACTTATTCCACTAGAAATAATTCACAATTCACGGGATTCTATTCGTAAAGCCAGAGAGTCGTATTTAATAGATAGAGCGAAAACACTAGAACCACGTGGATTGAACAAACGTGATGAATTGTAGTTTACGTATACTAGCCTTATCTTTATTATCTTGTAGGTCATTTCCGCCCCTCCATTTTTTAAATATGTATTGCGACATTCTCCTTTATATAATGTTGTATTTTCATTTTATAATTTAGTAACATCTTATAACCTGAAGAAGGCTGGTCTGGCCAGCCGAAATATTGTTTGAAATATATTTACTCGTTGTATTCAGCTTTGCAGTAGTCCTTGGACTTCTCGTTAGTATATTGATTCATTTTAGCTGATTAGGTCTCCTCCTGTGAGATCCAACGAAAAACCAGCAGGATCTTCGTCCACGGTTTTTGCAGTTAAACAAGTTTAAGCAACATGGCAGCGATTTTTAAGAGTTTTTATTTTATTTTCATCTGTTTTAAGAGCCCGAAGTTTCGCCTTCAGTGAGGCTAGTTTTATAAACCGATATGTCCATTACAGAGGCACAGCACACCACACAAACAGAGGTTGGTAAGCCTGTGGTCCTACACTCGCGTCACTTTATGCATGTAAAGGATGTCTGTAATTTTTACAATTTGGACTTCCAAATTTGTTTCTCGGGCAGTTCTCGATAGGTACTTGCTGTATTTTATTAGGAAATTTGTCATACTAGTTATTTTAGACCGAGAAAAAGTTGTTTTACTCTATGAAATATTTTACTGTGTTTCTTTGTGTTTAGGTTTCCAGAAATAGTTATTCTGAAGTCTCGGCTCGGTGCGCGTAAAGGCTTACGTGATGTTTTAACATCGTTTTATCTATGACGTCATATGACTTCATTTATTTGTAGACCTGAAATCTTGAATCCGCTATGCTGAATATTTGATTTTCAGGAAATCAGCTCTATCGATCCAAAATAAATTGTTAAATCGATAGACTGGAAAAGTGCAGACACCAAAGAAACGTACAACAAGAAACGAATTCAACATTTCAGACGGCATGCCTATTAAAAATTGGTTGTCATGGCCACATCACGTGTCATATACGAAAAAAAATGCATCCCAAAAAAAGCCGCTAAAGAAATTAAAAAACGCGCTAGGTTAATTCGACAAGAGGCGCACTGCGTCCAAAATGCAAAAAAAGATGATGTTCTTCTTTTGCAGTACTGTATTGAAGTAGCTTAAAAAAAAATGGTATGTCTACTTTTCTGTTGCACAGTACCTCCTTATTAAGAAAAATATATTAACCGGTTGAATGCAAACTTTGTCATCACGTGCTTTTCTTTTTTTATTTGCGCTTTCATCACTGAAAAGCGTGCAAACGTTGTTTACCCCAAAATCTTTGACGTTTTTGTCATCGATTGGCCCAAGTTTCTAATTAATATTCATGAAAAAATCGTAGCCCTCGCCGCAAATCAAGCAGGTCGTATTGGTGTGAAGATGTCTTGCAAGAGTTGTAAAACGTTTTGGCGTTCTCAGAGGCAACTTGGAAGACTCCGGGAAGACTTACCGCCAAGGAAAATGTCGCCCCACAACTCCAACCGAAGGCAAGAGTTGCTTTGCAAAAAAATACATTTGTACAGTAAAAGAGCATAAAATTTTGCTCGATGAAGTGAACAGGTGCGTTGAGCTTCTCTTCGTCTTTCGACATCTCTGCGTTTTGGTATAAGCTGCGGAGTTGTTTTTCAAAAACGTCTCTGGCTGTCTAATTTCGTTCAAGTTGCATATACTTTCAAAAGAACTTTTTATAGGTCAACTAAAGGAGCTAAGGCCTTGAAACAAATGTTGAAAAACGATATTAAAATTTCTGTTAGAAATGGTTTATTATTTCCTTGTATACCATTAACTGTTGATGAAAACCACGTCTAATGCACCTAAAATTCAACCTTAGTCGTTTGTAAAATGGCAAAGGTTGAACATTTTACCTTATCGATCGTTCTTTTATATTTTTAGGAACTTTAAAGAGTATCAAAGTCAGGAAAATCATGAAAGGATGAAGAAACAATTCAATAGGACAACCTGGAATGGGCGAATCAGGATTCAGGAGGGATCCGTCTTCAAAGAAGAGTTTGTTTAGTTCCATAATTTTTCGGCAAAAATGGTTCGAATTATTACTCACCAGAATAGTTTTAAGGTGGTCAGACACAAGAGGTCAGGTAGCAGGGACAAGTCGCAGCGACATGTAGCAGCGACAAAAATGTGTGTAGTACACACTGAGGGACATGTAGCAGGGAGTGTAGCGGGGACATGTAGCAAGGAAAAAATCATATCGCTTGCACACCACATGAAAATGTCGCGGGGACTTGTCTCAGGGACATGTTGCAGCGACACGTCCCCTCGTGTGAACTGATACTATCATAATTGTGCAACACCAATTTTGGGAACATTTTGTCCCCGCGACGTGTTCCATGATGTTCAACAAGTTGAACTTCGTGAGACATGTCGCGGGGACAAAATGTCTCCATAATTGGTGTTGCACAATTATGATAGTATCAGTTCACACGAGGGGACGTGTCGCTGCAACATGTCCCTGAGACATGTGCCCGCGACATTTTCATGTGGTGTGCAAGCGCTATGATTTTTCCCTGCTACATGTCCCCGCTACACTCTCTGCTACATGTCCCTCAGAGTGTACTATACAAATTTTTGTCACTGCTACATGTCGCTGCGACTTGTCCCTGCTACATGACCCCTCGTGTCTGACCACCTTTAAACAAAAACAGAAAATTTCCTCTGCAAACAATTTTTTTTAATGTATGCGCCTCTGCAATCATTTTATTTTTTCAAGAGCATCTTTCTGCAAACATTTTTTTCATGATCCCAGTGCTATCTTCTCTGATGGTGGCCCCCGGACCCCCCTAGAGGGGAAGGGTTACGTCTTCGGCCATTCCGATCGTGTGCCCATCTGCTCAAACTCATTGCCCTCCTGTTCAAAATCTTAATGAAACCCCTCCTTACCTAGTTCTTTTGCATCTTGAACGATTTTATTAACAGGCTATCACTCCTATCAGCTTGAATCATTGTGTAAGTAAGAGACGCTAAGACAGGGACGCAATGCTCGCCTTCTCATTGCAGTTTTGCTTAAAAACAGGTAACTACAAGTATTCTTCAAAAGATTCATGCCTCTTAGTTTTACAGCCGCCGCGTGCAATGCTGCGATTCTGGCGTGCAAAATGAACGTTTAGAAAAAAGGCTCGTGCGTGCAATAGACCGTTTTCATAATTACGTCACATACTACAACTACCAGCATTCCTTGCGCTTAGCGTGGTTGTCTCGCGCGAACCTTCGCGCAAAATATATGAGCGTTCGCGGAATGTCTCTTAGACTTTCTGAAGAAGACGTGCCTGGGGCGTCATTTAGGAAAAGAACAAGAAGAAAAGCACTTTGTTGCTTCTTTAGATAAGCTGAGTTGATTGAAAAGCCTAGTTTCAAGATACGTTTTACGTCTTTCACGCTTTCGTGTTGTGACGCGTACGTGTTTATAGTTTTCGCAAGTTTCACGAGTAGTGTGGCTTATAATTTTTGACAGTTTTAATTATAATTTCACACTATATTAGTCTATACTGGGACATATTAGTATTACCTACACATGATATGGTTTCAATAAAATTTATAAGAACGTTTATAAAGAATTTCATGCCATAATAAGGTAAAAACTGTGACTGAATGCCAAAAACCTAAGCTTGTTAATGCAAGTTTCTAATCTTTGCGGCGCGATGCGTTTACAATTTCTTAAATAATGACAATAACATATTATAACAGTATTTTTCAAACCGAGAGGTTTTCTACGAAAAGTCTATCTATTAAAAAACAGAGACAGACTTACATAAAATACAGCAGTAAAAGGGCAGAGAATCGTGGAGTTCAATTCAGAATTGAAAAACAAACAGAACAAGTATGCGGCTAAACGAGCGAAAAGCTGTCCGATTTGAAAGAACTACAATCAATACAGTCTTACAAAAATTAATACATTTGGACACAAATAAACGTTAAAGAAATCGTTACCTGCACTCGATCGGTGGCTTTTCAGTCCTCCTTTAGCACAAAGCTTTCCAAAACTTGTTGTTGTTTTGGCATCGACCATTCGCTATAAAGAACCCCAGGAATCCCCATCTTTAGACCACGCATATCAAATCTAAGTCATTATCCATACTGAAAGCATAAGCTGTTCTCTCCTCAATTTACAACGGTTTTTGAGAGCCTGCACAAAGAGTCTCTGTTCCAGTTCATAAATAATTTCTCCACTGACAAAACTTGCACATAACAGCGTGCGGTGCGAAAAGATATATAAGTTAAAAGCTCACAACGGTTTCAATCTGCTTCAAACAATGTTTAGGAACATTTTCAAGGAACCATAAAGCATATACCATATTATAAAGCCAATTATTAGAAGGCATTTTCAGAAATTAAAATTGTAACCGTTTTTGTTTTCTCCAGATCGAGCGGTTTGAACAGCTTCGCCAAGGTGAACTTTCATTCAGTTTCGCCAAGGTGAACAGCGACACACGGCAACATTTTTCGCGCCTTTTTTCGTTCAGTCGTGTGATCAAGTAGTTTTTTTCTTCTCTTACTCTTTCTTACTTTTTTATATTCATAGTGGTTCGTGGTTTGGTTTTACATTTTAAATTTTTAATTTCATTTTCAATTTCAGGTATTTTCGTATCGGACGTGGCCGCCATGTTTATTTTGCCAGTGTTCGTGTTTTGCGCGCAAATTCGAGCGAGACTCCCACGCTATG
Organism: Dendrophyllia cribrosa; assembly: GCA_024195265.1. NCBI lineage: Eukaryota > Metazoa > Cnidaria > Anthozoa > Scleractinia > Dendrophylliidae > Dendrophyllia > Dendrophyllia cribrosa. The sequence goes on from JAJLRJ010000010.1 coordinate 25,922,712, forward strand.
CGCAAGGAATGCTGGTAGTTGTAGTATGTGACGTAATTATGAAAACGGTCTATTGCCATACTCTGCAAAATGGCCAGCGGACTGCAACAACTTCTGATCACTTCTCGCGGGAATATTAACAATCAAAATGAACCAATTATAGTCGACCATGACCGTGGTACAAACGGTTACGCGTAAAAATACCCTCTAAGGTTAGTTGGAAGGCTCGCCATTCATTGTCCTAATCCTACAGGAACCTGCCCTTGTGTGTCCATAAAGTAGAGAATCATAGATAAAGCATTTACTGTTTTAAAAAAGTTACTGAATTTGTGACGACTGTTGAATCAAATTATAGATTCAATAGAACAGTACAACATGTTGGTTATTGGTCGTTTTTTTTTTTTAGATTTTTTTTTTGAGGGGGGGGCAAGGGTTGATCAGATTGGTAAGGTAGGGAACAAGTGAGGAAAAATGGAGGGAACAAGAGAACACAGGCCAATTTTGATGGGAACAAGGCAACATGGACCCCCCTGGGAGACCCTCAGCTACGCCGAACGAGAGAGAAACCATTGCGAGCATCCGTTAGTTCCTTTGATCGAGCCGCCGTCCAGCGCCATGGGCGAATAAATTAACTTTAACCGGTAAAACTTTTTTTAGCCTTTCGCGCATGCACTGATCCACGTAACTGCTGCGTTTACGCGAGCCCGCTATGTAACAATCAAAATGGCGTCGAAGGTGACGAAGACATTTTTGCCACGAAACAACGGCACGTGCTACAATTTTCCCGCGAAACAACGTCAAATACATCACGTGGAGCGTCACGTGGCTGTGCATGCTCGATGGAAAAGCAAACGGTGCTCGCAGTGGTTTCTCTCTCGTTCGGCGTAGCTCGGCGTAGGAGAATCCACTGCTCGCAGGGTAGCTCACTAAGCATCCATGAAATTAAAGCCGATATAATCGCAGCAGACTGTCTTTTATTGAACTACTGTCTCATCTTTATTGTTTCTAATCCTGTTTTGCATAGCAGCGCAAACCAGCCCCCACCCCTTTTTTGTTTAGTATAGCTTTGTATTTGCAATATCTCCTTATTATTATCACTTAGCATCCAGTAATAAAATCAAAAGGGTTACCGTCTGTCTTTATTGAAATGTTGTCTCGTTTCTGTTATTGTTTTGTCCTTTATGCTGCATTATCGTGACCTCCCGTCTATGCAGCCTTGTATGTTGCGTGTTTGCTGTATTTAAAAAATCTAATAAAATGCCGTAAATTGAAATTAAATCCTTAGAATATTCTAAAAAAGTGGATATTTAAATTTAATATCAATTACAACAATTACAGTAATACAAATGAATTATTACATTTTGTATATCCTGGGTGGACCACAAACAAATTTGATGATCGAATTTCTGAGCAGCTCAAGGAAGCTTCTTTAGGTTCATATTCGCTGAATTCCAATATCTCATTGGATTCCAATCCTGGGAATAAGTTCGTGTTCCAGTATCCTGTATGATGCCTAGTGATGTTGGATGATGTCTAGTTCCATTAGATGATTTCTAGGGAAGTTGATTAGGCCTAGCAACGTGCGATGATGTGTAGTGATGTTCCATGACGGGTGGTTAGGATTGGTGGTGGTTTAGGGGACAACATTGTTATTGATTTTCAATTTGGTGTACTGGAACACGAACTTATTACCCCAATCCTTCCCCCTAGTCTTCCCGTGTGAGGTGCAGTTTGCCAGTGAGAGGACTGGGAAAGAAAGTGTCTGCGAGAACAGTTGCTAGAAAGGTGCGCGAAATTTTCGGAAAGCTTCGGGCCGCTTTCGTCGTGGGATTGGGCGAATTCGTGGTTCACTTAGCAGTTCATCCAGCAGTTACAGTTAAATGATATAGAGTGTCAAGATCGTTTTTATAAGAACTATAAAATGTTAGTAATTATGTATATTCATGCAAGGCCATGGCATCCTGACAAGACTCAAAGAAAGTTTAATATTTATAAAAACAGAACCGAACGTTTTCGACTATTGTCATCGTCAGTCCGGTAGCGGGACAATATACATTATAAATATTATATTGTATTTTAGCCTCGTATACACATCTTTTAACTTTTTTAGCGAATGTCATGTTAGTAATTGTAATTTTTATACCTGATCTTTCCGAAGTTTTTTTTTTTAAATTAGTTTAAGTCTTAGTACATTTATTTTTGCTTCCTTGAGATATTTTTAAGTTAAGTTTTTAAGTTAATCTTAAGTAATTTTTGTCGTGATCTTATATATTTTCTAGGGACGTTTGTGTTATATAATAATAATAATAATAATAATAATAATAAAAATAATATTTTAAGAGGAGGCCTCCAATCACCTAAAGGTGGTTTTCAGGAGGGTCCTCTAAATGAAGGTCTAAAATACATAAAACTAAATGCGGCTAAAAACTAAGACTAACTATGGTTAAAACTAAAACTAAGATTAAAATACTAAATCAAAATTCAACAATAAACGACTTCAAATGTAATAAGTAAAAAAAAATTAAAAATGTCTCCTTTCCCATCGTGGCCCCATACCTATTATATCCCCATTTCCATCATACCCCCATTTCCATCATACCTCCATTTCCATCATATCCCCATTTCCATCATATCCCCATTTCCATCATATCCCCATTTCCATCATACCCCCATTTCCATCATATCCCCATTTCCATCATAGCCCCCATTCCCATCATATCCCCATTCCCATCATATCCCCATTTCCATCATATCCCCATTTCCATCATACCCCCATTTCCATCATATCCCCATTTCCATCATAGCCCCCATTCCCATCATATCCCCATTCCCATCATATCCCCATTTCCATCATACCCCCATTTCCATCATATCCCCATTTCCATCATAGCCCCCATTCCCATCATATCCCCATTCCCATCATATCCCCATTTCCATCATATCCCCATTTCCATCATACCCCCATTTCCATCATATCCCCATTTCCATCATAGCCCCCATTCCCATCATATCCCCATTCCCATCATATCCCCATTTCCATCATACCCCCATTTCCATCATATCCCCATTTCCATCATATCCCCATTTCCATCATATCCCCATTTCCATCATATCCCCATTCCCATCATATCCCCATTTCCATCATATCCCCATTTCCATCATATCCCCATTTCCATCATAGCCCCCATTCCCATCATACCCCCACTTCCATCATATCCCCATTTCCATCATATCCCCATTCCCATCATATCCCCATTTCCATCACATGATTCACATCCTCATTCCCATCGTACGCCCAGTCCCATCATTTCCCAACTTTGAACCTATTCTTGGCTTCACATGACGTCATAAAAATTCAAAAATCTAAACTTTACATCCTGCATAGCTGTTTCTAACATGGCATGTAGATACCAGTGTTACAATCCTTCACAAAAAGTTTCAGGTTTTAACGATGTTTTGCTTCCGATTTGTAAAGGTTTTAAATATGTCACGCAATTCGTCATGCTATTTCGATCAGATGAGCCGTGAAAATAAACTAAATGGAACCAGTTGAAAGTTATTTTTCCATTATAGATGTTTATTAGCCGATTTAATGTAACTTATAGTGAATCCAATCTTTTGTGATGAGATTTTTTTGCGTAATTATGACTTTGAAGTTTTGGCCGCCATCTTAGTGTGCCAAAGTGGTACACCAAGATGGCCGCTCTGTACATTTTCACTAAAAATGTCTAATACTCGTTCGCCTGACTGTTGATCGAAATGCTCTTGCGCTTCAAAATTTGGCCGAGATGTCTAGTTTTTTTTTTTTTTTTTTGGATTTCAAAGTTGTTTATTGTCCTATTTGGGTACATTACATTATACTTCACTTACAAAATTCATTAATAATTCATGAGCAAATAAGCCAATCCAAACATGTAATTTAAAAATACAAAACTGAATGCAAGGCTGGCACTACGGCAAAGGAGTGCCGTAGTGCCAGCCTTGCATTCAGTTTTGCATTTTTACATTCAAGTGACGCCTGGCACGAGATCTTTCACAAGGAAGATCCGGCAACTACCAGCAAGTTTAATTTCTGCATTTAAAGGTTTTTCTATGTAATTTAAGTCACATGGATACCACTGTAAACCCAATACAAATTCCAACTGTCTGAAAGCTCGGGGAGGGCTTGAAAAGATAGCAGGGAAAAACTGGGGTTTATGAATTAGCAACGAATTGTTGCCCTCAAATAGGTATTCTGTATCAAATTGATACAGAATTCTGTATGAAATTGATACAGAATATCAATAGGTCACTCAGTATTCTGTCACCAATTTCATACAGAATACCAAAACCCCCGCATCAAAGCGAAACGTCATAAACCTGGCAATGAAATAAACAACCAAGAGTCAGAACTGGCTAATAAAATCTGTAAAATGTGTATTTCAACAGCCGAGAACCAATTTCTTACACTTACCTTCGGTCACCCCTCGCTAAAATGTTTACGCCATCCTCGCCATTCACGTTAGATATATGTCTATTTATCCCACAAACAATTTGTTACAATGATCTTGGAGGGTACCCGCCGACCACCGGAAAGATTTACAATTTCTCCCACGAACTTCGTCATCCAGAAATTCAAAGACACAGGCGACATTTGCGCGATATCGTCCACCTTTGCGTAGCCAAAGCCCAGCGCCTCGTTTGCAGCTACCTTATTTGAGCGAGTACTTTGCCACTCCTCGAAAATCGTAATACTCCATTTGGTACTATTTCTTGTATTTTTGGGAGTAGTCTCTTCCAACCAAGCTGCCTCTTCGTCTGCATTTTTCGGGCTTCGAAAACGACATCCTTCCATATTCGCAATCACTCACGAATAATTTTGATTTGCAAACAATACAATATTCGCGCCCGTACTGTATTGGATATACAATACGGTCGCTCATATTGTATCTGGTACATACACCATTTACATTACATTTACATTTACAAACAAGTCGTAAATTAAAAGTTTCAGATTAAGACTGTTAAGTAACAATAATGAAATAACATGTCCGTTTCGAAGGTTTATAATTGTTGATTAATGTTTATTAGTGCAATATATACCTAATTCAATAAAGGTTGCTTTGACAATTGGTCATTATTATCAATATACGCGACCAAATAAGAAACTGCCTTCGAGAAAACACGCGTGAGTGGCGGGCGATATTGAATTTGACGGGCTGCAAACACATTTGCGGCCCTGTTTCTGTTAAACATTTTTTTTATTAAATGAATTTGTACGATTTGGCCTTGTGTATTGATAATAATGATAATCACATGACTTTTGTCGGGCACATAGTTTATTTGTGTCCCTCGTAGCATCATTTGCACCCTCGCTCCGCTCGGGCGCAAATGATGCTACTCGGGCCACAAATAAACTATATGCCCTCCAAAAGTCATGTGATTGTCCTATTGGTAATTGGTCATTGGCATTTGGGCATACGGAACACAATGCAATGTTTTGCTTGAGTGACCGCCAAACAATAGCTTCCCAATGCCCAATTACCAAAGACCAAAGCAACCTTTTTTGAATTAGGTGTATACAGTGGGTGTATATATTTAAATATATTTACCCCATTTCTTGATATATGCACAGCTAATTTATTTTTTGACTTGGCGATCCTACTTTCCTGTTGATAAATTGAGTCGATTCTTGATAAATGGACATTAAAAGATGGTTTTAAAGTGTTGTTTCTGCAATAATAGATATATTGTTTCGCAATAATTACAACGTGATTTAACAACAAGAGGTCATCCTTTCTTTTCCATAGACCAAACATTTTATCGATATCAGAAAGTGATGTAATTTCAATATTCCTATTGTTACACCAATCAGTAAGATCTGTCCAAAGTGTTGTGATAATGGGGCAGGATATAAATAGATGTTCGAGGGATTCGTTCACAGTTACCACAGAAGGAGCAGACTGAAGAGTTTTTTATTCCTATTTTCTTCAGAAGGCTGTTCGTTGCTAAAATTCTATTTAGTATTCTATATTGAAATTCTCTCAATTTTGTATCTAAAGCAACCTTGTATGTAGTACATAAAATATGAGCGGAAGATCTGTACGCCCATACTGATCGGACGCGAATATTCGCACTTATGAAATGAAACAATGAGTTGAGATCTGTATGAAAAGTTAATGAATACTAATCAGCTGAGCAAGTGTCTGTATCAAAAGTTAATGCTACTGTATAATAATTCATCAACTCAGTTGATTTGTATTGGGGTTTACACAGGTGTACATGTGAATCAAATACTGCCTATTTATTGGTCATAAGTGTTATGAATTATTCATGATTTTATAAGGCAATTTATATATTTCTTTCCATTCTAGAGTTTCATTGCTGAAAATTTTTGTGTACTTCAGCTGGGCTGTTGGTGGAGTGACACGTGTATAGTTTTAAACTCTCTACAATTTCATAAACATTTTGGAATCGAAATCTGTTTTTTAATGCTTCTGAATTTTGATATGACAGGATATGACGTAAGTGCAAGCCAAGTATAACTAAATATGATATTAGAAGCACAGTTTTTAATATCAAGACAGAAATACAGTCACCCCAAAAATACAAATTTAATATCAAGACAGCAATACCGTCACCCCAAAATTTTCTCCCTGACAGAGCCGGGCCTTGTGAAAAAATATTTAAAGGATAATAAACAAATAACCGAGCCACGAAAGGCCACTCGTGATATAGGAGCTGACTACTGAGATTTTAAAAAGGTAGCACTAAGGGTAGATATAAAGTGGTATACCTGACTGGCTGTGTAGAAAGTGTTGCAGTTACGTTTAACATATGAAGAGATGGGAGGTTTAACTATTACGTACGCATTGGTCCGGATTACAAAAATGCGAAGATGTGCCGGCAAACGTTAAGAAAAGCAAACGAAAGCTCATGGAAATGACCACAGGAATGTGCTGATGTAGCGTCAAGGCGTGGTCTTCATGGCTACCACGAGTTAAAAATCCGATTTTTTGCTGAGCGGTCCGCTCTCGATTTGATTTCCATCATATTGTGTTTCCGAAAAAAATCTTCAAAAGAAAACTGTTGAAAGTAACGACATTTGTCTGGGTGCCGACTGATGAGATAGCTGTCATTCATTTTTATTTTCTTTTGTTTTTCTTCTCCGTTTGTCTTTTTGATCCAGGCTATCGCTCCTCGGTCCCAGAGCCTTACGTTTCTTGACCGCGCGTTCTGGGTCGAGAATGTGGTTATAACCAGAAACCCTTCTGTTATAACAACATAGACCAGAAGCACATGTGAAACCTTAAAAGAAGGAATTATACTATTGTCTTGGTTCCGTCGTTCTCTGAATGTGAATTAATTTGATGAAGTTGATTCAGAGAAGGTTTTGTGAGAAAAGAGACAATTAACTACCTTGAGTTCATGAGACATGTTTGCTGCACAAAAAAAGGTAAATATGACAAAAAGATCTTATGAGACGCATGACAGGAAGTATATTATAGATGAAACTAAATGCTTACTCGGCTAAACGATGAAATGTGACGCTTTCAGCGCTTTTACTACATCGTAGTAATTCAATCATTTTAATCCAATATTTGCTAAGTCTTGTAACGGTGTGATTGGATGAAAATGTTTCATCGCTTTACATAGTTAAGCGGTCACATGAATATTCTGTCGATGTGACAAATGTCTGGTTTATTATTTTAATTGCAGAATACCCGGCCAATTTCGAACTGCACTAATGTACTGCTCTCCCGGTCTCGCAGTCACCAAACTATATTGAATAGTTAAGTCTAGTTAAACGAGTGTTTTCGCAGTCCTGTAGTCCCGTTGTTAGTAAAACGAGTGCTCCCGCAGTCCTGCAGTCCCGTAGTCGATGAATGCGACGAGGAATATCTGTGTAATCCAGCTACCTTTCGCGCAACACGCTTTTAGAACGAGGAATATAAGCTTACATGTACGGAGTTGTCATCATTTTGACGACCACGGGACTGCGGGAGCAGCATTAGAACACGACTGTGGGACTGCGGGAGCAGTTCTCTTAAGTTGGATTTAGTGAGCCGGGTATTCTGCAATTGAGCCGCGTATTTTAGAGTAGTCTTTGATCATTGGACCAAGCCACCTGCAACTAACTGTGCATGTGGTGTGTTAGTTCCCAGGGCTTTTGGAAACGATGTTGATATATGTGACATCATTCGTGTTGTAGTCATGTGACAGTAGTATTAACATAACAGCTCATGGCACTTTCAAACATCAACATTTTACTGATCAAGCAACTTTGGGTTTGGTGCAGCGTGGCTAAATCTCAACAGTCATGTGATGCACATGATTGTTCTAAAGAACACATCACGTAATCATGGTAAGTTTGCCATTCACTGTATCACAATTAAATCCCTTCCTACGTCAAACTTTGTGTCATGCAATAGGTCTAGGAATCATGAAACCCTTAAATGCATTCATTTAAATGACAGTTTATGATCCGTGCTTTTTGTGTGTAGGTGTTTATAAGAAGGTGGTTGAACGAGGATTCCTTTTGTTCTGTTTTGCGACAGGTCTGGGATACCAAATGTCTCCCGCCTCATTAATTAAATAGCTGTGTATTCAACTGTGCCTCTTAGCACTTTTATAATGTAAGGTTCAATATTCTCTTTGTTGAACCTCTTTGTTGGCTTGATAAGGAGAACGGTTACTGCTCGCTCTCTCTTAAAAGAGGACCATGCGACTCACTGTCTTGTGCAATCTTGTGCAATCACTGTCTTGGGGATCAAAGAGAGAAACGGACGTTGAACTTTCATTTTCTATGCGAGGCCTTTCACTCACATGCGTGGTCATTCGTCGTGTTTCTTCGGTAGTGGAAGATAGTGGACCTTTCATGTCGTCAAAATATGTTAATCTTGATCCATTTAACCAGCTTTATTAAACGAATCGGTTGTTAATGTGTCAGGAATACCAAGAGAAAGGCCATAGTCTTAACATGTATTCTTATACATGTTATATAACAATTCAACTAATATATCAGTTCGCCCTCTACACAATCCAGTTGAGTGATTTCAAACGGTGTGCGGCGACTGTCAAGCAGTCAGTAATCATTAGTTAAGCATACTCGACGCGAACATTAGGCCCGTTCATTACGGGGAGAAGTCCGTGGCACTAGCTTCGACATTTTGCATGGCTTGTTAAAGGCCTCCCGTGTATCTCGCTTATTCCGCACTGAATCCGGAGGTTGCACAATGCTTGCATTAAATAGTTCTTCAGACATTCTTGGCTGTTCTTCATTTTATTGATTTGCTTTTTCCGATTTTGACTGTCTGTTTAGCTCTCAGTAGTCTGTTGGTGTGTATAAAGACGGTCAGTCATAAGTAACACCACTCTAGGGACATGGATGCCTTTCCTCTTGCTAATCGGTTAGCCCAGATCTACATCGGTTTTAACAATGCATTGTCAGCTTGCATTATGTGAGTTCCAAGCGCGCGTTTCCGGGAATCGACGCCCAACAGGTCTTACCCCACGGACATCCGACTGTTTGCTGTACCTTGATCTTTACTCAAAATTGTACTAGTGCGTAGGTTGAATTTTATACATTTATTATCATCTTAGCATACCATAAGTAGCCAGTGTCCTTCTCACAAGAAAATCGACATGTAGCTAATATTTCATTGCCTGTTTTCAACTGAAATCCATTAAATTGAAGACTAAGCAATTTCAATGAACTCCTTCATCAGCAGAACGTATGGAATGAAGACGGAAACTGTGGTTAACTGTGGTTAAGGTGAAATAACCACATCTATTTCTCAAAAGCAGTTAAGTTGGGTATATGAAAATGTATTGTTTTATTTGAATTCTTTTCATAGCTCAATAGGCATTATCAGTATCGTCTTCATGGGTTTCACGTTATTACGAATGTACCCGTCACGCGATCATTTAAGTATGATGAACAAACCGATCTCTCTAGCCGACTTGATTTGTTGTAATTATAAAGGGTATAAAAGCGCATATTCAAACGCAGATTCATGTCTCCAATTCCTTGGGCACGCTTTAGTGCTTTTATGCAGCCCATATACTTCGGTGCAAAAGTTCAGAACCTTTAGGATTGAATATCTGAGCAAGTAAAGCGTTGACTTGCATACGTTAGGGTATTACTTATCCCCACCTACCAAAATAAGTGCAATTTGGGCAAAATGTACAGTTTAAATACCAAATGAAACGAGAACAATTTCCACAGCAGTCATGGTTGCTATGGCATGAAAACAATGCTTTTTTACTTGATTGTCACTGATCTGTATAATCAAGCATCAGACAGTGATCTGTTTGTAATGACTTTTTATGCTTGTTGAGTGACAACAATGGAAATTTTCCTCATCTTTAATAAAATTCTTGTCGCGAGTTTGTTACAAAGGTAATATAGACAGTGATTGAAAAGATGACTTTGTTTGCGTTTGACCTGTGATTAGCTTTTTGCTGATCGAAATTATGTCTTGTACTACTTGACTGGCAAATCAGTCTTTTTCATGAAATACATGATGGTTCTAACGTTCAGGAATTCAAATGAAAGCTCTTAGGCATTATTTTCCTGTGTCGCTGTACGTTTTAAACGGCTGAATTTTGCCCATGGATAATGATTAGCTCAAAGGTTAGATCCATGTTTTTCGGACTGAAGTTAAAGTATGCAGGAAGTTTGTCCAATGTTTACAGGCATTCGTACAACACAAAAAAGTTAAAGCCCGAGCAGATGAATTTAAGTTTAAACTCTGCGCCTTCAGAACAACTCATTTCTTATTGGCGAGCTAGTTAAAATTATGTCATTAAATTAATAGCAGTTCAGTCCAATCAAATGGCAGTGGGTAAGTCCCTCCATTGAATGTGTCCAGACTTGCCCGAACGTTGTCGTTTTGCATTTAGATTTCTCACCGACTTAAGATGCCGATCTAGAACAAACCTTTCGTATAATTGCCCTAACATTGAGATATATAAAGTGTTTGTGATTTTGTGTGTTTTCATCGACGCACCATGCACTAACCACAGAGATCATGGAGATGTAGGGCCATTGCATGTTGTCTTTTGCACAGGAATAAATAATCGTCATATGCTAAGAACAAACTGTTACTATTTGCTTTACTGCAGTGTTTCGAGGTTTAACGTCGGTGTCTTGGAACTGCAGTTGACATGCTTAAAGCAAGTAGACGCAAATCGTTTGATTCTTTTACCATTAACGATCATTTCTGAGTCGGCTGTCGTATAATTGGGCTGCCTCTCATCAGTTCACTATCAAGTCTAATAATGGTCTGACAGTCATGAATCAAATACAAGAAGCACTATCTTAGTTGTAATCAATGATCGTAAATTGAATACCGCAAATTCAACAGAGGAAAAAAGGGATCGAAGTCATAAAGCTGAAGCACAATACCTGGATATCAGAATTAAAGCTGCCATATAAGTCTACTGGACCATTACACTGGTCTGCATAATGTAAAAATGAATTGCCATTATGCATCATACTTCCCATGAATTCTTCCCTTCTTTCTTCGTCAAGTGCTTTTGCTAAGGAAATCCATGATGTGTTGCCCTCTTTACAAAACAGAAACTGCATTTACTCGGCGCGTAATAGAATGTGACGTCACCCATGGAGTTCGCGCTTTCACGCTAAGCTTCAAGCCTCTATAAGAGCTCTCTTTGCTCGGTAAGCGCGTTGAGGTCTGGGAACGAGGCTATATCATCCTATATTTCCTACTGCGATCTTCTGCGATAACAAGCACTGTTCGTTGAGTCCGCGGTGTCCGAAACTGGCGCCTTGTCTTGACAACTGTCACTCAGTTCTTCAATCATCCCGTTCACAGGGTGGACTTAAGGCAATTATGTACCAGCACAGTTTAGTGTACGTTTTTCTCTTTTCATTTAACTTGTTATGTTAGCGTCGAAGTTTTAGTTCTTTCCATTCTCGTCATTCTCCTCTTCTCATAGCATGTCCACATAGAGAGGTTTTCAATTGAGTATCGAAAGTAATTTCGTGATTGCTTTGGTTTTGCTTTACTACGCTTTGTGATTGGCTAACAAATCTTGCGCTACTTTCTCAACCAATCAGAAGTAAAACCAAAACCAATGGTGACTTGATCGCACGCGTTTTCCTTCGCTTGGCATCGACTACAGCTGTATATATATTTGCTTCGAGTTTTGATTGGTTCATCGGATTGTCAGAGTAATTACATGGCCCGGCAGAGGTCTTTAAAATTCTTGTGCGCTTTCATTCAGCCTGTCTGTTGGTGCTCTCTTAGCCTCTCGAGAGGCTAATTGAGCACCGACTCGGATCCCCAGCAGGTGACGATGATGATATACTTTCAATAATTTCTACATTAATAGTTTATATTGACAAACAGCTTAAAACTGAAATTTTGCAAAATTAGACTAAACATTTATAGTTATTACATTTGTCGGTCATCATACAATTTCAGAGCAGCAACACTAGCTATCCATTAGATAAACTAGTACGATGTAAATGCGCTCATTACGTAGCAACAACTAAAGGTGCATTTAAAGTAAACAAAAACAAATTGGGCCTGGGTTCATAAAAATGGTACGAACCAAACGTTTTAGACCGTTTACGTGATTTTTTCTCAGTTAGAACATACTGTTTACACCACATTCTTTTGGTACCCCCAGTCAGTTTCTGTGCGGGTTTTTTCACATAAAATAAAGGGTACGTACGGATCGAAGAAGCATTTACACAGTGCTCTTTAACTACAAAGCTGGCTCCGGACCCGTGTCTTGTTTTCTTATAGCCCAAAACTCAGTAAGGTTTGGCCTTTTCGCCTATCGTCCACACCAATACGGCCACCGAGAACGGATCTTTTTTCAGAGTGAATAAATTTGAAAGCCCCGGATATGCGTCAGTTCGTGTGTAAAATGTGCCTTTTTGAAAACGCCGACGCCAAAGAGATCAGTTTTCGCGGCTACCCGAAAGCAACGTAAATTTTCAGACCTAGCTAGCAATTCCCGGAAGTAACGGACTTACCGATCTTAGAAAAAATATTCCCGAAGAAGCAACCCCGATGCAACAATAGCTTAGAATTCTAGTGTTGTTGTAGAACGGTTCCTCTAGAAAGTATGTAATCTTTCTTCCTTTCATATTTTGAGATAGAACAACCAATTTTGCAACCCGAAAGCACCGTTAACGGCACCCCGAAAGTACCTGCTACCCGAAAGTAACGGCTACCCGAAAATAACGGCACCCCGAAAGTACCTGCTACCCGAAAGTAACGGCTACCCGAAAGTACCTGCTACCCGAAAGTAACGGCACCCCGAAAGTAACGGCACCCCGAAAGTACCTGCTACCCGAAAGTAACGGCTACCCGAAAGTACCTGCTACCCGAAAGTAACGGCTACCCGAAAGTAACGACTACCCGAAAGTAACGGCTACCCGAAAGTAACGGCTACCCGAAAGTAACGGCTACCCGAAAGTAACGGCACCCCGAAAGTACCTGCTACCTGAAAGTAACGGCTACCCGAAAGTAACGACTACCCGAAAGTAACGGCTACCCGAAAGTAACGGCTACCCGAAAGTAACGGCTACCCGAAAGTAACGACTACCCGAAAGTAACGACTACCCGAAAGTAACGGCTACCCGAAAGTAACGACTACCCGAAAGTAACGGCTACCCGAAAGTAACGGCTACCCGAAAGTAACGGCTACCCGAAAGTAACGGCTACCCGAAAGTAACGGCTACCCTATTAAGTAATGGTTACCCGAAAGTAACGGCTACCCGAATACACGGGTCAGGTGTCATATAGCGGATTTGGACTAGGTCCAAATCCGCTAGCGACGGGACGAGGGGCCCTAATCTGCTATCCAAGTTTGAAAAGAACCCCCAGACGGTACCAGAAAACCGTTTTGTGGATGTGGCTCATTCATTTTTTACTCCTAAAAAGGAACCAATTCCTTCTAAAAAGTTGTTCCCGTCAGCATATTTTTCTGATTTACATTTCTGTCAGAATAATTTGGCAGTGGTTATTTTCGATTCCAACACACTTAGTGGTACCAAACCACGAATCACGAATCACGAATCACGAATCTAAAAGGTACGACGATCAGCCCCACCATTTTTATACGGGGACCAAATTAGTTAGCAGATTGAGGCCGCGAGAATTTTGCAGAAAAATTTCGTCAGCCACCACACAAGCACGTCGACCGACTGGTGGTACGCAGGGACGACAGCACAGGGGCGTTGGTGTACAGCACAGACTTTACTAACACCAATTACCATCCCAGCCCTGCGCATATCATGCGAAAAAACCCTGTTTTTGACGGACGTGTACATGTCGACCTCAGCACCTACCACTCACTTGATGGATGCCAAAAAAAAACGCGGAGAGCATAGACTGATTGTTGATATCGTAAGTTCACAATACAAAATGATGCTGCGCGCGTTGATTTAATTCTTTAAATTGGCTATTCGTAAGTGAATTCTATAGCTATTAATACCGTACGATTTAGCAATGAAAATGCAATGATGCATTACTTTCTTCATAGAAACAATAACTGATTATTAACACCGTTGATTCACAATAACGCTGCGTGAGTTAATTTCTTTTGTTTACCTATTCGTTACTGTTCTTTATAGCTTCACAGTAGAAAGAATAAGAATACACTTTATTACCATATTTACAAAGAAAGAAAAAACTGTTTACAATATAAAATTAAATCAGAAATAGGTACCGTACCGTACCGTACTATTTAGCAATGAAAATGCAGTGATGCATTGCTTTTTTAAAAGAACAAGGACTGGTTGTTAATGTACGATTTAGCAATGAAAATGCAATGATGCATTGCCTTTTTTAAAAGAACAAGGACTGATTATTAATATCGTTAATATCACAATAATGCTGCGCATGTTGACTTCTTTTATTTACCTCTTCGTTAAAGCATGGTTAAAGTAATGGTCAAAACTATTGTACTCGGACAGGAACCACCATTTAACAAAAAGACTGGTGGCCTCTTTATGTACCCCCTCTCCCCCACCTAAACAGATGGTGTCTTGTTGATATAACCTCCATTCTATCACGAGTAGAACCTGAGAGAAAGAAAAAAATATTCCTGTGCCATTTTATTAGCAATGCAAGCTTCATGCACACAGAATATTAAACTCTCATCTCTAATTTTTAGGCCAAAAAATTGTGTCCATTACACTCATCAGATAGGTGGTATTTTGTGTAACCCCCCTACCCCTACACAGGGTGGGTCCTCGTCGAGTATACTTGTTATGACCACTTCCCTTAATTATCTAGCAATGAAAATGCAGTGATGCATTACTTTTTCATAGGAACAAGGACTGATTGTTAACAGCGTTAATTCTACCTATTCGTTACTGTTCTTTATAGCTGCCGATACCGTTTTATTTAGCAATGAAAATGTAGTGATGCATTGTATTTTTTATAGGAAAGGACTGATTGTCAATATCGTTATATCACAATAATGCTGCGCGTGTTGACTTCTGTTATTTACCTATTCGTTATTAAATGTACGAATGAAAAACACAAAGCGGACTGATTGTTAATATCGTTAATATAGCTTTTTTGTCAAATTAAATGCGTTAAATCAACTTTTAAAGAATCCATCGCTTCCTATTACAAGCGTTTACAAACATACAAGCTTTTTATTTTTGCATTTACCACACTCCGCATTTTCTACACTCCGTATTTTCCACACTCCTCATTTTGTACCACACTCCTCATTTTTTACCACACTCTGCATTTTTTACCACACTCCGCATTTTCTACACTCCGCACTTTTAACGTTTCTAGACCCCATTTTTTGTAGTGTTGGGTAGCCTTCCTTTTACACAATCCAGTTTTAGATTTGGGTATTTCAGATTGTATGGATTTTCATGTCAGCTGAAACAAAAAGAATCCGAAAAAAAGATCGATCCGTTCCGTTCAAGGACAAAAAAGGACAAAAGTCTCAAGGACAAAAGATCAAGGACAAAAGTCTCAGGCCCCGACCACACTAATGCGTTTTCGTTTGAAAACGCATACGTTTTGATGCGTTTTCGCCTATCGTCCACACTAAAACGCCCGAAAACGCTGATGAAAACGGAGACTTTCGAAAACGGTTTCGAAAGTGGAGACTTTTGAAAACGCATCGTTTTGAAAACGCTTCGTTTCTAGTGTAGACAGGTGAAAACGGAGACTTTTGAAAAAGATGACGTAAAGAGCGTCACATGCCATCGGTTCCAGGCCAAATCGGAGCATCTATCACCTTTAACACATGCTCAATCCCCGGTCCCAGTTGTTTTCATCGTTTTCGACCGTTTTAGTGTGGACAAGTGAAAACGATGCGAAACGCTAGTGTGGGCGAAAATATTTTGCTTCGTTTGCTTAGAGATGAAAACGGAGACTTTTGAAAACGTATTAGTGTGGTCGGGGCCTCAAGGTGAGGGAACATCACTTGAATTTCTGGCTGGTTAAAATTTTGTTACAGTTTATTGACTGCCGATGATCAGACACACACATATTATGTAACTGTTTCACTATACAGAACGACAAGAAATAAATGCATTTTCTTTGAGAGTTCTCGTTCTTGTTTTCATCAAGATATTGCTGAGGAAGGTTTTGAATCAGTAATTTAGCAATAAAAAACGTAAAATGTGACTGCATGAAAAATGGTGAAACATTTCCCCTGTTTATAAACGCCGGGCCTCGAAGAAACGCCGGGTGTCCGCGAGGCCGAGTTTTAAATATACGCCCCGAGTCGAGAAAATACCGAAGTTTTGTTCTGGTACAAAGGAATGTTATACGTGACTGTCCAATCAAAAGCTGCGATCTTTTTGGTCAGCAGCCCTTTTCGCGGTTAACCTTTCTCATTTGCATTGTTATTTGCATTACAATAAAAAGTCAACGTGGTACTGCCTGCGAGATGGACGCCAACGAAACGATACGATACGAAATGCTACAGAACAAACAGAAATATGGTAAGGACTTCAATTTCAGTGATGTTGGTTTATAAGAAACGTGACGACTTTGATATGAGAACGATTAGCATTACTACAATTAAGTTTAATGTGAGGCTCATTGCCGACTTGAAGGACGTCAAGAACGACTTGAAGATGATTTTCTAGCCATTATCATCACATGACACAAATCTCGAGGTAGCTGTTATTGCAGTGATAGATTGTTGCATCCAGTAAGCTTCGTTACACGAAGTTTAAGCATATCTTAGGGCATCCTATCTTAGATATGATTACAATACAAGATTACAAGAATACAAGCTTCTATCGCGCGCTGCAAGCAGAATTTATTGAGACTGAAATTTCAAGTGTGATAAGTGTGATAACCCTCAAAACAACCTCTAAATTACCCTAAAAATTTACAGGTACTTTTACAATGACTTATTTTTGCTCAATAGATGCTTAAAGGCATTCGTTCCTACTAGAATTCCTGGACGATACTTACAAGTTTCTGACACATGAATAAAGTTTGATTGATTGATTAAGAATTTACTTGTTTTGTCTTTCATTTTCTCGTGGTGTAGCTTGAAACACATGCAAACAAACATAAAAGATTTTGAGCAAGTCGAACCATTATCTTGAAAATACCGCCTTCGCAAGTCAAAAGTCAGCAAGAAAAACAAAGTTAAACATGACAGTGATTTTGAGAGTTTCTGTTTCATTTTCATCAGTTTTAAGAGCCCTAAATCTCGCCTTTAGTGAGGCCAGTTTGATAAACCGATATGGCCATTACAGATGCACAGCACACCAAACAAATAGAGGATGGTAAGCCTGCGCAGTTTTTATTTCATTTTCATCAGTTTCAAGGGCCCTAAATCTCGCCTTTAGTGAGGCTAGTTTGATAAACCGATACGGCCATTACAGATGCACAGCACACCAAACAAATAGAGGATGGTAAGCCTGCGCAGTTTTTATTTCATTTTCATCAGTTTTAAGAGCCCTAAATCTCGCCTTTAGTGAGGCTAGTTTGATAAACCCATATGACCATTACAGATGCACAGCACACCAAACAAATAGAGGATGGTAAGCCTGCACAGTTTTTATTTCATTTTCATCAGTTTTAAGAGCCCTAAATCTCGCCTTTAGTGAGGCTAGTTTGATAAACCCATATGACCATTACAGATGCGCAGCACACCAAACAAATAGAGGATGGTAAGCCTGCGCAGTTTTTATTTCATTTTCATCAGTTTTAAGAGCCCTAAATCTCACCTTTAGTGAGGCTAGTTTGATAAACCCATATGACCATTACAGATGCACAGCACACTACACAAACAGAGGAATGCTGGTAAACCTGTGGTTAGCTTATAAGCTTAATAAACTGAATATTTTTTCTCATGTTTCATGGCATTTATAGACTACTTTCACAAAAAATTATTGTATTTCACCTCTATTAAATGGTCACCAAATTTAATGGTCACGAAGAATTCTAATTATATGTCTATGTTGTGGTGCAATTTTATGCTTGGTGCAAATTTTATTTTCCTTTGTTTTGGGGTATGATAATGTATGATAATGAGTTTTAAACAAAGGAAAATAAAATTTGCACCAACGACAAAATTGCGCCACAACATCTATATCTACCACAGAGGCCGATGTTTGGCAAAACAGACAATAAACCACCACGAGAGTGGTGGAGGGAGCTTTCTATTGATATATGATCATATATAGTTTGTCACATGACTTTAAATTGAAACTGGCACTTGTACAAATTTTTTTCAGAAGGACACCCACGAGGGTTGGGAGTACCATGAAAGTGATCATGTTGCCATTGGCACTAAACAACAAGGTGAGTGACTTGATTCATTACATTAAGCTACACGGCCCTAAATCCCAGACAACCATAACTGTTTTTTTTTTTCCATTTCATGTTGATTGTGTTGGCAAAACTGTTGATGATTTACAACAAAAACTTGCTTTACAAACAATATTATAAAACCTGATAGCCAGGCACCTTCCAGGAACATATTTAACACATTTTGTGCTGTTGTTGTTAGCGATAAAATATACATCATGTGATCAATTTCCCATTCTACTTCAATTTTTGCCATATCACATGCTAAATTTTAGAACACTTCTATTAAGCGGTCAGTTGGCTATTTCCCAAGGGTGAAATTATGAACAGACAAGTGCAGTATTGGATCATAAGAAGGGGGGTGGGGGGGGGGGCATGTGCTGAGCATGCGAGTAGCTGACTGGAACCATATAACCTTTGTTGAGATATATCCTGGAGGGTTTCGGTTACATCGGACTTTGCTTATGGAAGAAGAATATATTGCACTACATAAGAAGCTATTGTGGAGTGTACTGCTTGAACCTAGTATACATTCTCCGGGCAAAAAACTTCCACTCGTCCGCTCGTCTGAGACGAGTACTTGATCTCAGACAAGTGGATTTTCAAAAGCACTTGTCCGACAGGACGAGTACCATTTACCAGGAGAAATTTGTCTCGTTTTTCACTGAGTTCTAAGTTTCCCAAGCATCTCTGGACTTCGTAAACTAACTTGGTTTTCGCGAATTTATTTCATTTTACTCAAAAACTTAACCATTTTCCAATGTACCATGGTTACTAAGGATGACCAAGATGGCTACTTGTTTCAGACTCTTTTCTTTGGCTTCGAAATCGTTCGTCTTCGGTGTTTCTTCATTGCTAAAAGGTTTAAAACGTCCGACAATGATAGGGAGCACTGTTTCAACACAGGTAGTTTTTGACAATTGAGGCTAAATTTTACAATTTATAAACACAACGCTCACGTTTGTGTGTTACGAGAATACGTGTTTCATGTGGATCCTTATTCTTCAATTTGACTTTTGGACTCAGAGGCACTCTGGCAGCTCTGTTAGAGAAACAAGACTCACTTTTCGACACCATCTAAAGTTAAAGAATTATGTTTGCTCCACGTTGTACACCTCAAATAAATAGAATGTTCAATTTCAAGGCCCAAAAAGTATGTTCAACTTATATCACCAGAAAGTATAATCTATTGTTGATGTTCCCGCAGACAAGCCACACCTCCAATTTTGAGCAAAAATTTTGGCCAAATGTGGCTTATACGCCAGTTTTTACAGTACATTGAAAATTTGTTTTAACGCTACATTTTTTAATTTATTCATTTTTTGGACGAGTGAATTTTACTTTCAGACAACCAAAATTTGAGTGGCACTTGTCCAATGGACAAGTGGAAAGAAAAAAAGTTTTTTGCCCTGATTCTATAAACTACTGACAGTAGTCCCCTGTATTTAACAAGAATTGTGTGACAGAACACCAATGACAAGCATAACAAATGCTACGAGCCTCAAGTGTACAGCTATCTGTGTCTGATTGTCTTAAGGTTCATTAACAGCAGTTAATTATACAATTAACTTTAGCATTAAGTGTTGTATATTAATGATGCCTGGTCAGTGATAGGTACATACATTACATCTAAAACAACATTCTTCATTACCTATTTTTATAACAATTTGATTCTGTTATGTTTAAATACCAATGCTTCCTAGTCATGAAAATATGAAAATATCCATTCCTCCCCCCAGAAGGCTTCCCCCCCCCCTCCCCCCATGCAGCCACCTCACTTTTCTTTTTAAAACTTTGGCTTTGAGACCCTCCAGCCTCCCCCCTCGGAATTTGGGAGTTAGAGAGTTTAAAACTAATGGTGATACTAATGGTGAGATGTAATCAATTGACCTCGTTGCCTGAGCAGTTAGCAGTCGTAAGCAGTCTCATATTAGGAGACATAAGGACTTTAATAATAAATACACTTGTTGTGCCTTTGACAATAACCAATAACCAACTCTCTCAGCATAATGACTCCTGTTTTAACTTCTTGTGTTTGTTTTTAGTCCTTTTGTGGAAAGTGGTTATGGTGACATAAAAGCATGGATTAAGAGCAATTTGCCAACCTCTGTGTACTTAAAAACAGCCTTATCTGAATGGAACAGAAGATAACAGCAATGGACAACAGGTAAGTGCACATGTATATATGTTTTTTTTTTTTCTGGCCTTAATGTTTTCCAGTAGACTTGAATTGTGCATGTTAAAAAAAAAGAGTTAATTATTATTTTAAATTACAGTATCAATAAGCCTGCAAATAATCTTCTCTCGGCAAGTCATTTGTCAGTCCAGGGACAATATTGACCTGACAAGAGGTCAGTCTGCTTGGACAATTTTGTTCTACATGGTTTATCTTTATTGAAAAGTGCCTGGTGTTTAAAGCTACATTGTAATTGTGGGAAGTTTTACATGTTTCACAGAGAGGTGCAAATCCCAAGGCAAAAAAAAAAGAACATGTTTCATAGAGAGAAAAGATTTTCTGTCTGAATTTAATTGTAGCAGAACTACTGCAGGGATGTAGCTAAGAGCCGGCTAATTTCACCAGCTGAAAGAGAACTTATCACCGGCTAATATCACTAGAAAACAAAGCCTTGGGGTGATTTTGAATGTGCACAAGCCAGAAAAACCTGCTGGGCTAGTTAATGAGCCTGCTAAGTTTTTTCTTAGCTACACCCCTACTACCCAGTCTATTTGTCAGGACAGCTAGCTAAGCATTCACCAGTCAAAATCCTAACTTTACCGGACATTTGTCCGATGACAGGCTGTTATTTGCAGCCTTGCAGTAAAGTCTGAAGTGTCAGCCGCTTTCTCTCCCTACCCCCTGTGGGCTCCAGTGAGAGAGCGTCTGAATTCTGAGTGTTATAATGCCAGCCGGTGACATCACAGACTGATTAATATTCTAATGTCACATAAATTTTAGATTTGTGGCTATAATGGTCACTCTTTCTTCTTGATAGATGCAATCATTGATGAAAACAACTGATTTTGTTTGGCATGTTTGCATGTTCAGCTTTGTTGTTCCCCTGAAATGAATCAAACTGTTTTCCATTCAAAGATTGAAATCTGCAGCTGATCAACATTTGCAGATGATACAATAGATCCACCATACAGTTTCCTGTCAGACAGTTTTACTTTGTTTTTCAAATAGTTATCCTGATGCATTGATTTCAGTATTACCTCCTTTTCACTTTAATCATCTAAATAATTCCAGTCCTTTTTGTGAAGATCACTATCCATCTATGAATGTAGAGTAGAAAGGGTACATACAGTGTACAGTTATGTCAGGAAATAACAAAGCAATTTCCGCTGCAATATCAAATTAGAGTAACAGATGCACAAGAAGTAAATCGCCGGATTCAAGAAACCACTTGAATGTTCTTTTAGCTTTTTAGTAAAATATCTTAACTGCATATAAATGGTACAATGTATCTTGTTTGACCAAAGAAAACATACCGGGAAACCAAACAAAGAAGTCGGTGTGCTTCCCCTTCTAGAGTCGTGTTGACACCTGCTGTATCATTAGTCAATACTAATTGACAGCCTTTGCCCTATGTGACCAATAAGAAACAGTTGTTGTAATGTATTAGTCCGCTATGCATGCTGGGGGACGAGACCATGTGCTTTTGATAGCACCGGCCATGATTAAACATGTTTGAGTTAAATCTGTTTGTCGAGTTGAATATTTATAGATTTTGATCCAGGGGACACTACACTGGCGACGAGGATGGGATCGTAGGCAATGAAACAGTGGCTGCAACCAAGCAGAGACAAAGAGCAATGTTATTATACTTGGCTGGGCCTGATTTGCAGGAGATATTTACCACTTTACCTGAAACTGGGGAAGCAACGGATTACACCCGTGCAGTCCAAGCTCTGAATGCCTACTTCGTACCACAAGTGAACTCAGCGTTCGCCCGACAGACATTCCATCAGATCATGCAAAAACCAGGTGAGACCGTTCAACAATTTGCCACTCGCTTAAAAAAAAGCAGCCAAAGATTGTGATTTTGGGGCAGATGCCGACAACCAAATCCGGGATGCAGTTTTGAATAAATGCACATCAACTTACATCAAACGCAAATTGCTTGAAGAAGGCCAAGGCCTGAACTTAAAACGCACCTTAGAGGTCGCCAAACAATGCGAAAAAATTGAAACGCAACTGGCTGCACTTTCCATGAAAGGGGAAGGGTTAGAAAACATCAACAGGGTGAATGAGAGGGGTAGCATTTCGTGCACCAGCATGCAAAGGAGACCCCAAGACAGAGATAAAACTTGCTATAGATGTGGTTTAACGGGTCATTTTGGTCGTGACCCCCAGTGCCCTGCAAAAGGGAAGACTTGCAGGAAATGTCGTGGGAGGGATCATTTCGAGAAAGTCTGCAAGACCAGACTGATGCAAACCAGGTCGGAGATGAACCCAGTAATTCCCAGTATGATTACGCCTTCACTGTCACTGGAGAAGAAAATTCAGATATGATCACTGTACAAGTAGGAGGAGTGGATCTGAAAATGCTGATAGACTCTGGGGCCAACAGCAATATTATTGATGGGGAGACATGGGAACAGCTGAAGGCAAAGGGGGTGAAGTGTGAGTCACAGGCCGCCCCTCCTGATAAAAAACTCTACCCGTACGCATCGAATCAGCCACTACCAGTAAAGGGGAGTTTTAAGTGCACAGTGGGTGTTTGTGATAGATCCACAAGAGCTGAGTTCCTAGTCATTGAGGGTAGAGGTATGTCGCTGCTTGGGAAGACAACAGCAACAGAACTGGGAGTACTAAAAATTGGTGTTGATGTTGCTATGCTAACTGTGAAGGCGGACAACCTGAAACAACATTACCCAGAAGTATTTGAGGGTGTTGGGAAGTTAAAGAACAAACAGATATCTCTGGATATTGACCCCACTGTGAAACCTGTGGCACAACCCTACAGGAGGGTACCCTTCAATCTCAGGCAGAAGGTTCAAGACAAAACCACAGAACTCTTGGACCTGGGAATAATTGAACCAGTGGAGGGCCCCGCCCCTTGGGTCAACCCTGTGGTGATCGTCCCAAAGAACAATGGAGAAATCCGCTTATGCATCTATATGAGACAGGCAAATCATACGCCGATGATACCCAATACCCACAGTAGATGAGGTGTTGCATACTATGAACGGTTCCAAAGTCTTCAGTAAACTAGACCTAAAGTGGGGGTACCACCAGTTAGAGTTGAGCCCAGAATCAAGGGAAATCACAACATTTGCCACACCGGATAGACTGTTCCGATACAAGCGTCTACTCTTTGGTGTTTGTTCTGCTAGTGAACAATATCAGCATGAGATAGCTACGATACTTGCTGGCATCGAAGGTGCAGAGAACATTTCGGATGATATTGTGATACATGGTCCTGATACAGAAACCCACGACCAGCGGCTTCGCCAAACCATAGAACGCCTGCGAGATTGTGGCCTCACACTGAATGCCGAGAAGTGTTTATTCAACATGGACAGGTTGGTGTTTATGGGGATGTTGCTTTCGGAGACAGGCATTGGGCCTACACAGGATCGAGTCAAGACAGTATTAGAAGCGGAAGAACCAAAGAGTGCCACAGAAGTACGCAGCTTTCTGGGTTTAGCCAACTACAGTAGCAGGTTCATACCCCATTTTGCCACACTGTCTGAACCACTGCGAAGATTGACCAGGAAGGAAACACCATTCAAGTTCGAACCAGAGCAGAAGAAGTCTTTCGCATCCCTCAAACAGAAGATGGCAGAAGCATGCACACTGGCATACTTCGATACTTCGGCACCCACCAAGATCATAACAGATGCCAGTCCGGTTGGCTTAGGAGCAGTTCTCGTACAGGAACAGGGTGGTGTGTGGACACCAGTGTGCTATGCAAGCCGAAGTTTGACTGATTGTGAACAGAGATATTCTCAAATGGAAAAGGAGGCCCTGGGCGTGGTGTGGGCATGCGAAAGGTTCCATGCATATGTTTACGGAATGTGGAGACCGACCACAAGCCTTTGGAGACCATATATGGCCTGCGATCTTGACCGTGTGCGCGGATAGAGCTATGGGTTCTCAGACTACAGCCGTATGACTTTAGCGTTACATATAGACCGGGGCGAGGGAACATTGCCGACCCACTATCGCGACTACTACACAAGAAAGTCGAGCTTGACAAACAAGAGCATGGTGCGGAAGAATATGTTAGATTTGTTGCTGTAAACGCCACACCAACAGCACTGACAACTCGTGAGATAGAAGAAGCCTTTGCTGTGGATGAGGAACTGATAGAAGTAAGAAAGGCAATCACAATGGGGCAGTTTGACGGGTGTAAGCAATACAGTTATGTGTCATCGGTCAGTTTGTGCTTAGAGGCAGTCGCATCATAATTCCCAAGAAACTACAACCAAGAACCCTAGCTCTCGCTCATGAAGGCCACTTGGGAGTGGTTGGCACAAAACAAAACCTCAGGACCACAGTTTGGTGGCCGGGCATGGATAAAGCAGCTGATAGACACTGCCATACATGCCATGGATGTCAGTTGGTGGCACGACCAGATCCTCCTGAACCGATCCGGTCCACAACATTACCAGATGGACCATGGCAAGACCTAGCAGTTGACCTTATGGGACCACTGCCATCCGGACATTCATTGTTAGTAATTGTTGATTACTATAGCCGATTCTGTGAAGTTGAGATCATGCAGTCCACTACCGCTGAAAAGGTTATTGACTGCTTGGCAGACACTTTCTCCAGACATGGGTTACCAGTCACCATTAAGTCAGACAATGGTCCCCAATTCAAGTCAAGTGAATTTAGAGAGTATTGCAAGCAGCATGGTATAAGGCATCATAAGGTTACTGCCAAGTGGGCGCAGGCCAACGGGGAGGTAGAGAGGCAGAATCGATCACTCTTAAAACGACTCCAGATTGCTCAAGCAGAAAACAAACCATGGAGAGCAGAATTATGAAAATATCTTACCTCTTACAGAAGCATCCCACACACCACAACAGGAAGGAGTCCAGCAGAACTGCTATTCAACCGGAAAGTCAGAGGAAAGATCCCAGATTTAAGCATTGACCATGCTTATGACCAAGAAGTACATGATCGCGACGCTGAGCAGAAAGCCAAGACCAAAGACTATGTAGACACAAGCCGCAGAGCCAGTTATTCCAATGTGGAAGTAGGTGACGAAGTCCTGGTCCAACAAGATAAGACTAATAAACTCAGTACGGCCTTCAACCCAAACCCCTTCAAGGTTGTCAGCAAGAGTGGCAACAGTGTCATAATAGAGAGTCCATCGGGCAGCCAGTACTCCAGAAACACAAGTCACACGAAACAGTACGTCAAGGAGGAGGATTCCTCAACCCCACAAGAATCAGAAGTCTTGACAACACCAGCTGCAATACCCACAGACACACCAGTTACAGGGCTGCTGAACAACAAGGAACACTCTGATCCACAGGGACGCAGCGAAACAAACTCCGAGACATCAAGTATCTTGCGACCACAGAGGACACGGAGGTTGCCGGAGAGATTCAGAGACTATGTTGTTAACTTTCTGAAGAGAACATAAACATTGGACATCATATTCAACTTTCTCAGTCATTTGGTTATAGCCAAACTCCCAGTTTGAAATGTTAAGCTTTATTTGTTGCGTATTTTCACAGGCTACTTGCCTAACTTTTATTGTTAGCACATTTGGAAACACTTGTTTGAGTAGAAGAGCGTTTATCTGAGAAAAGGAGAGATGTATTGTATTAGCCCGCTATGCATGCTGGGGGACGAGACCATGTGCTTTTGATAGCGGCGGCCATGATTAAACGTGTTTGAGTTAAATCTGTTTGTCGAGTTGAATATTTATAGATTTTGATCCAGGGGACACTACAGTTGTCTATCTCTCAAAACTAGGAACCAATCAAAAATGTGCCTACCATCCTCACACTAATCCCTTACGTCACCAGATGGCATTCTATAAACACGCATTAGAAAGCGGCTGACACTTCAGACTACATTACAGTACTGGCACTTTCGGTTTTAAAGAATTAAAGAGAATGTTCTGATGATAACACGGTATATACAGCAACTGAAGAAGTTGTAATCAAAGCCTAATATGGTGCGAAAAAAAAATATGCAGCATTTTCAGGGGCAAATTATGGGACAAGAAAGGCCTATTATGCACAAATTATGCGATTTTTTCTATTTATTTATTTATTTATTTATTTATTTACCATTTAAGTCTTTGCTCAATGATGAACATTTAGACTGTATTAATTAATTAACTAACTAAGTACTAACATAGAAACTAATAAAAAGTGGAGATTTCTTCTGGCTTAAAGAGTGTCAAGCAAGAAGTGTTTTGGGGTAAAAAGAACATTTAAAGTAGTCACAACTGGCAGTTGAGCTATTTTAATTTTTTTTTACTAGGTTTTTAAGGAAGAAAACTACTTTTATGCTGTTCAAAAGCCAATTGCAGCCATGCTCCGTCACGCGTGACCAGTATTTTTGAAAATTTGAATGGAGTTTTCCAGTTTACGCGTTGGTTTTGTAAATTCATTCCGAGATTCGGAATTCCCGTGAGAATTTTACCTAATTTTGGAAAAAAAAGAGCAACAAAATATCATTTTATTTTAAAATGTTACACATCGGAACAATAGTAGGTTTTTTATGCATGTAGCAAAGTTATTTTTCCATTAACTCGTGACTTTCAAAGTGTTTTCCAGAGAGATCTTCAAGGTTTCATTCAAATCTCAGACATTACAAAGAAATATTCAAATGTTTATTTCAGTCTTGTGGATTACTGGTCACGCGTGACGGAGCATGGCTGTAAAAGCATAAAGGAACAATAATTTAGCATATACATGTAATGTACTGTAAAAACCTGTAAAAGTTTCACTCAAAATCAGGGGTGCTCGACCAGACTTTTTGAGCCTTGAAATTAAGATTTTCTTTATTTGAGGTGTAAAACATGGAGCAACCTTAGATGGTGTAGAAGAGTGAGTCTTGTTTCTTTTAAGTACTTAGCTGCCAAAGTGCCTCCGAGACCAAAAATTAAATTGAACAATAAAGATCCGCATTGCATGCATGATCACACAAACATGAGCATTGTGTTTATAAATAATTTATAAACACAATTATTGTAAAATTGAGCCTCAAATTTTTAAAATACCTGTGTTAAAACAGTGCTCGCTATCTTTGTCGGACGTTTTGAAGCTTTTAGCAATGAAGGAACACCCAAAATGGACAAAAGAATCTGTAAACAAGCAGCCATCTTGGTTAACCTTAGTAACCAGGCTAAATAGAAACATGTGTTCAAGAAATCTACACGGTTACTAAGCTTGTTGTGGCCAAGAACGAACAAACGCATGGCAGTTTATTCAGGTTTATTTGATACAGGATGATTCGATGGAAAACCGAAGTTTAGCTCACGTTTCGTAGCTAAAGCGATAGTTTATGTACCATTTAATAAACAAGCAGCAGTGTTTTACCTGATAAAACACGTGCTGCGAGTTTATTAAATGACTTAAAACATGTTTATTGAATGAGTTTATTGAATGACTTAATATTTAATTGTTAATAATTCATGACCATTTTGTCCAATATCGATGAAACTATGTGGAGTGATATGAGAAAACAAAAGAAGGTTGTTTGCATTTGGGAATTGAACAACAATAATGAAGGAGAAATAAAATTAGAAATTTAAATATGCAGAACTATGTCAGTATTTTATTCGAATGCGGTCTTTAAGAATAACTTGCGCTACATGTTTGTTTCAAGATGAAGTTGAGGAGAAGTTGATACGCGATAGGACGGGACATCGTTCAAATGCTTTGTTTAAGTATGAAAAATCTAGCGTACAACAACAAATGATGGTTAGCAATTTGCTCGGACCACCGGTCGCAAATCTTACAGATAGCGCGTCGACTAACACCCCCAGCACAAAAGTTAGTCTTTCTAAAACAGATGCAGCTGAAAGCAATTCAAATTTATTAGATTTTGACGTTGCAGATGAATAACATGACTATACCATAACAAAGTTGTTATGTCGGGCTCAGTATTCAATAATTGTACTTTTCATTTGTAAGTTAGCACAAAATAAATGTGTTGCGTGAAATTAATGGTTGTTCTCAGTATTTAATTCCTACTGTATATAAACTTGAAGCATTATATAATATCACATGTGGCATTATATATGAATATTGATAGATAATGCAACGTGTGTCATTATATAATGCTTCACGTTCATTTGTATGCCATTGTTTTTCTATTTTACCCCATTATTCCCCTGGGCCACATTCAAAACCCTCCCCGGGCTTTTTAGTTTCAAGCGTATTTTATGTGGTAAAGAGTGCTTTCCTCGTGACTAGAGAGGAGCATCGGATTGGACAAAATGGTCATGAATTATTAATGTGTGGTTTGTTCACATTGTTCGATTTGTGCAATATTTTACGAATTATGCGATTTTTCATGAACTATGCGATTTGAGGCTGATTATGCAAAATCGAACCATCGCATAATATCAGAAGCCCTGTCTCTACTGCAGTTCAAATGAATTATATACTTGAAGTATTATGATTGGAGGCTTCCTCTTAAAATATTATTATTATTATTATTATTATTATTATTATTATTATTATTATTATTATTATTATTATTATTATTATATATTACACATTTTCACTTTATCAAGAACTTTGACAACATTTTTGTTAAAATTAACTTTAATATTACACATACATGTTTATACTTTGGTAAAATACAACTTACAATATCTTTTACCATAAAGAAAAATCATATCTCAACACAACATAATATCCTTGTTGCTAACAAATGTTACAAGAGAAAAGGCCTGCTCTTACACCAGAGAACTCGCGCTCAAAACTGAAGCTTATCTGATCATACATGGGCGTCCTCAAGCTTAGCTAAGCTGTTGTGAGGAAAGTTACATGATTTCAAATATGAAATACATTACTACTGGTTCATAAAACTGCAAAGTTTTGGTATTCCTTTACAGTCCTTCTATGAATTGTGTCATCGTCTAGCAGACAGTGGTAATACCTTTAGTTCACTTTTTTTCAGAATATTAATTAATAATTTTATATTTATTTGCAAAGAGTTAAGTATCAATCATTGTTCAGTTAACACAAAACTTGCAACTATATTGCTTCAAGTTATGCAAACTCCCAATACTACATGTAAATTTCCTGCAATGACGGATATGCTGCCGTTAAGCTTCCTCTAAATGTAACAGGGCCCAAAACTTTACAATAATATATTTTTGTAAAATATGCTGAAATGTTTAAATTGCATGTTTAACTTACCAAATATAGTTGTTACAAAAAATGTTTGCACTTTTTCCATACATAAAGCTTAAGTTACCTACTAGATTTTTTTTTACATGAGAGTGAAATTTTAACTCAACGAGTTCCAAGCCTTGACTTGGCAGCGTTCCTCTCTTTAAAGCTGATCTGCAGCCTATAGAGATTTGAGACAGAGGCTAAGCATGGATCATAAAATTTCAAACTGACAGTCCAGGGTTTGTACGGTCATGGAAAAACCTGGAAAGTCATGGAATTGTATAATTTAATTTCCAGGCCTGAAAAGTCATGGAATTTAAGTGTGGGTCATGGAAAGTCATGGAAAATTATGTTCATGGTACAAAATCACTAAGGCAGCATATGTTGTGGGAATAATAAGGTGAGATGAAAAATTTAAAAAAAATAATGTTGATAAAATTTTGAAAACAACGGTTGAACTCTTGGTCATGATAAATTTGCAAAGGTCATGGAAAAGGTCATGGAATTTTAAAATCTGAAAAGAGTACGAACACTGCAGTCAAACCTCTCTAAAACAATGGTCACCTTTGGATATATTCTGAATAGAAATAATTTTATAAGGTCCACAGCCAAAAGT
The DNA here is from genome assembly GCA_024195265.1 of Dendrophyllia cribrosa. Lineage (NCBI taxonomy): Eukaryota > Metazoa > Cnidaria > Anthozoa > Scleractinia > Dendrophylliidae > Dendrophyllia > Dendrophyllia cribrosa. The sequence goes on from JAJLRJ010000010.1 coordinate 25,953,399, forward strand.
GGAGGTTTAACTGCAAAGTTTATTGTAGAATTGCATATGTAAAAGAAACCTTGCATTCTTATTGGCTAACGAAGCGAGGGTATTTAGCATGGAATTGTATACCTGAGAAGTGATATTGCATGGCATCTTCGTAGGACGATGTTTGTGTACTATCTTTATATAGTATGTATACTTTCTTTTAAACTAGTGAGATTTGATATGAAGCGAAAAATACAAATGTGCAATTCACTAATGATAAATTTATCTAAAGTGAATTCCTGTTTTTCTCAATTTTAACCAAAATGTGAACTTTTGTAGAGAGTGAAGAAGCCATTCACACTGCAGTCCAACAAGAAGCAAGCGAGCTACCATCAAAAACCGATATTTCATGCCTAGATAAAAGCATGTCTAAATCAAACAAAGAAGTTTATGAAAACAAGCATACTGTACTGAGCTGAATTAAATGTAATATATATTTTACACTGAAACAGCCGCCTGGATGCTTTGAAAATAAACAAAGCTGCTATCCGAAGTAGAGTTTCAGGGAACTTTTTTATTTCAAAACCAAAACTTGTATCCCAACTCCTGTCTTGTACAGTATCAAAGAAATCCAGTGTGAAAAATATAAGAGGTACAAAAAGCAATAATGATTAAGTAATAATATTTTAGTAGTCTGGTATTCTTAGAAATGAGTGTCGTGAAGAAATAGTGAGAATAAAAATATTCCTGCTCGAGTGGAGATGTGTGTCCGGATCCTTCGTCGTCACGTCATGAATTGAAAGATCAACCGCGATAAGATAAGCATAATTTTTTTTCCTGAATGTTTAACCCATTGACACCTGAACCGCCCGAAACCACCCGTACTCCACTGCTTTAAAAAATTGCAACTTTCTCAATCGTGCGAACATTGCTTTAACTAGCAGTTGTGAGCATTGACTAGAAAGTCCCTCAAATTGAGATACCCAATAAACAGAAAAAAGTCAGCGATTTTTGCAGAATATCAGCGTTTGAATTTGGACAATAACAAAAATTACCGTTTTTAACGTCATAGAAAAACAACAAAAATCACATTTTTTTCCTTTAGTTTTTTTTATTCAAATCATCGTGGCAAACCCAAAAGTCAACATTCACAGCAAAATTCAGTCCTAGTCCTAGCTTAGCAGTGAATATTTTTGCTCTTATACGTTGCTCGGGCCAAGCTACAAGCCTCGTTCTAGTGCATACTGACCTTGCCTCGATTTTCAACATCACCACCACTGCATGCTGGGAAATAGCCACAATTTTTGACAGCATTCATTCCTTTCCCCACACATTTCATATTTATACAAAGTCCACAACCACTCCTACCTACCACCGAAATTCCGTGCTTGTTGTGTTCTTCAGTGGTCGCAACTTCCAAAATATGCCCTGATAGGTCGAGAAATTCATCCAGAGTCGAGTCCCATTTTTCCAGTTCAACGAGCAACGAGCCAAATTCGTAAACGAAGTACAACACCTAACTCACTTCATTGAGAAAGTGGACTCTGAACTACCTTGAAGCTTAATGATGCTCATCAGGCAGCTACTAAAGATGAAAAATGGCTGTGAACTTACCAAAAATCGCACATACAACGAAGCAAAATGATGACGTCAGAATGATGTTTCCAGTAAACTCGAGCCTTCAGTGTTTTGGAACAGCAGCACTTTCAATGGTAACCCCAAATATGGAGTCACGAAATCCTATGGCTCGTTTATATGCAGAAAATCACTCAAAATGTAAAAATTCTCAGGAGTCAATGGGTTAATAACTAATCTATCAGTACTCACAAATTTGTCTTTTTTGTCCAAAGGTTTTTCCCCATTTAGCATGGTGTTTACTTGTCGCTGTGATAACAATATTATTCTTATTTATATTGTGCCGGCTGGCAATAACAAACTTTCGAAGTATTTAGCCTAATTTCTATCACAAACATTCACAGTTCGGCTCCAATGACCACATCATGTACTTAAGTGTACATTTCAAACAGCATTTCAGTCATACAGATAAACAAACCTAAAATTTGTTGCTACCACAAGGTTCTCTCCCAATCAGTCTTGATTTCTATTTGCTAGCTCTTGACACTCATAGTTGGCTTTTTCGCTGGAAACGCTGTTTTTCTTTGACACATGCGATTCAAGAAAAATTCATTGCCAGACTTGTGAATTCCACGTTAAATTTCCCTTTTTCGCGTAAAATTTAACCTGGAATTCTCTTGTCAGGCAATAAATTTTCCTATAGAATACATTGTCAGCTTACATGTACAATTTGTAACTTGTACATGTAACAGCTGTACATGTACGAGGGCCCAGTAGGCCCCCTTCAGAATTTTTGGAGGCCTTTTTTTAAATCGTAACAAATTAAATACAGTTATCTTATTACATAACTGAGCTTTACATTTTAAATCCTACAATAATCACTGCAGTGCTTGAATCTCAAAATAGTCTTTATGTGACCTATTTACTTGGTTCTGTTGTATTGCAGTGACCGATGGAATATTCTGGATTCAATTTATCTGTTTGAAATTCTTTATGCCAGATCAGTCAGTGGATTCAGCATGTAATATTAGAGTTTATTTCTCCATCAAAGTAGATAAATTCTGTGCAGTTCAGTTTAAGTTAAGCTTGCATGATCCTTTGTTAAATTTGTTTGGATCATTTGTGGTACAATTGTACCTCCAGCAGTTGTAACAACTTTTCAACAAACTCAAGCATAGAGATGATGGTAATGATGAACTACTTATTTATTGACTGTGCAAAGTTGGTTTCAGGTCATAAGTCAGATATTCAGTATAATGTAGTGTTAAAAACAAGCCTAGTTAATTAACAAAGAACATTAATTAATGTACATGTAAAGTTATAGCACTTACCATCTCATTATTTGTGCCCAATAGTTCAAAATAATAGGCTTCCACCTGAGCTTGATAATCCCAGCTGTGACAAAAAAATACCCTGCTGTAGACTTTAGATCAGAACTAGGTCCAGTCCCCTCTCTCAAAGGTTTATAGCATACACGAACTCGGCTCTAATATTATAAGTTAGGGACAAAAAGTCGGGGACCCAAATATTTTTATTCCACCAAAATAAAGTTTAGTGTTTAATCTAACATTTCCAAAAATGAAAAATACAGAATCTTGAATTGGTGAATAAGTTTATTGACATTAATCAAGAAAAATACATTTTAATTGAAAGGCCGAGAGCATAACAGACCTATGTGAAATTTTAGGCCTTTTTTTTTTGTCTCACTCAGATTTGTCCATTTTTGGCATGTGAACTAGAATCGGCCTGTTATTAATGCAAACACTTTAAACAGCGGTTTTGCAAGGAGAATTCAAAATGGCGCTCGATAAACAAGGATTTACGAAGAGATATCGGCGATTAATTGACGTATTTTAGGGCCTCCACCGACCACACTGAAAGGTATTTTAAGAATAAATACGTGGATTTAACGTACCTGGATGAAATTTGCGTAGCTTATTGTTATGATGTGAAAGAAATTTTTCACAGGAGCCCGGAATGAATGGAGCTTTTTTCTCGATATTATCGCCGCTCAAATGGAAGACACATGTTTGAAATTTAAAACTCGACATCTGAAGAAAGAAGGGGTCTTTCTTTCTGGGCTCCCATGAGAATTTTCCTTTTCTTTGTGGGAGTTATCTCTTTCATTTCTTTTTGAATTACCTTTTAACATACAGCCGTAAAATGACAAAAACTTATTTTTGAGCCCGCAATGCAAACAGGCTTTGTCACCTGAGGTGTGAAAATTGTCACCTAAAACATCGATTTTTCTGAAGCTTAATTTTAGTTGTCTCGGCCTGTGATGTTTTTACTTCTGCCAGTTTTCCTCATTTTGTGAAATTTTTATCCAAAATGGGCTTGCTGAAGTCAGGTCTACCACCTTAAAGTACTCAAGTTGTTCGTTTCACTGCTGCTTTAGCAGAGATATGCAACAGTTATGTTAAATTGTTGCACAATGATATAACAATAGCGGTTTTCACACAAGGAATTTATCGGCTTTGTTAAAGCAACATAACTTCACTTTTGGACAAAGCTCAGAACTGCAATTATGCATATTTAATATTTATATCAATAGAGTAGATAACACAAAAAACACAGACATTATGAATATGTTATTTAAATCATCTTTTCAATCCCGCACGGGGTTCCTTCTTTTCGGCTAACAAGTTCTTTCTGTTGTGTTTATTTTATCATTGAACATGTGCCTGCAGCTTTCATCTTCTGGAATATGATCTGTATAGGTTCTCGTAACGTCAGTGTGAACCTCAGACAATCGCAGACGGAATAAAAAGAGAAATAACACCTCCCCTCCACTCGATTCAAAGATGGATTCGTGCGAAAACCAAAACGCTCCATTTTCCTATCACTGAATTGGGGGGGGAGGGTGGTATTATTTTTTCATTTGAAATGACAGTCCAAGATTGTAGCTTAATGGAGCTTTTCAGGTGTAAATTTAACTAGTTAGGTTGGCATGAGAAAAGCATTATTAACAATCATGTGAAAGACAGAAAGGTTTGTGTCAAAGCAAAGTCACTTCCAGCCTCACTTCCACTCAAAGGCAAGGTCACCAAGTACACAACTGTAAAATGGACTATTCAGTTAATCACAGCTGTGAACACAGAAATCCCAACTGGCACAGGATAGACCTCAGCAGTTTCTCTTTTAAGAACATTAAGCACAATTTATTATGCTCACCATGACTTAGATCATAATTTAATTATTAGATATATTACCTTGTTTCTTCGATGCTGTTTACTAGTACATGTTGCTCACCAAGCTGTAGAACAGAATTCAAAATAAACATGAGTGGTAAATTCCAGAAATTTAACACAAATACAGTGTATAACAGCAAAATTTTTCACAGGGTGTGATTTTATTCAAAAAGTAGGGTTCATTTAAGCCCGATTATCACTAAATATATTTTTTCCCATTAAAGGACCCTAGTCATCCAAAATGCACTGCGCGCTCAATCGGTGAAATCCGCCATTTTTGATGCCATCGAAATTACCGAACATTGCATAGTGAATCGGAATCTTACTGCATTGTCCCAAGTTGTGTAAATGAAAGTCTGTAACTGTTATCGTAGCTTTCTTGAGTTATTAGTCTATCGGTTTGAATGATTTTTTCGTAGTTTTGCGCTACCGATGGACAAGGTTTTGACATCCAAAGTCAATGGTCTTAGGCCTCACGGTTTCTCAAGCGTGGATGGCCGAAGGCGCCAGGAAATGCAAAGAAAACTATTCTTCGCGAATCGATTTTCCACCTTTGGATTACGAGCAAAAGTGAGGTTGGAATCGTACGGCTAACCCATAGCCAGTTCGCCGAATTGTTGTTGTTAAAGAATGTACAACAGTTGCATCCGGTCGGAGAACAGTAAACATGCTGGAGATTCGGCAAATATTTCACAAACTGATTTCATGATGGATGCAATAACGCCATACGTTTAACAACGAATGTGCAGCCTAGCTTCGAGACACGCAACTTAAACGCAGAATAAACTCTGAGGAGTCGAAACAAATAAATTGTAATATGCCATTATTCTATGGAATCATTGATGAAGAAACTCTATCTTGGAAGCCATGCTAACCGCAGACTTGCGCTCACACAAAATCACGGACTGAGAAATTAACTCAGCGATCCTAGCATTCAGCGACTACTACTGATCTTGCAAACTATACGCTAAAGAAACAATATTGTTATGCCGAGAACTAGCAAACAGCGATCATGGCATAACTAAATATTCTCATAGTAAACGGCTCTGGAAAGCGTAAATATCTCCTGTCAGTATCAGAGACTTTCCTAAGATCAAAGAATTGGCAACATTGAGAACAACAGTCCTGTTATATCTTAATTTTGATCTATAAAAAGAAAACAATCTCTCAGACATGTACTTGGGGTAACCCTATAGCTATTCTAAAGCTGGGCTGAACTGCTATTTTGCGACAAGCAGGATTTGTGCTAGGCCTGTCACTTTTTATAACGATATTTTTATAAATATCTCACCTCTGACCTTTCGCGACGATTTCCTTCCTTTTGGTTACGCGCCACGTGTAATACAATACCGAAACTCCCGCATGTAAACAAAAACAAAGGTGTGGCTGACTAGGGTCCTTTAAAATCGAATTCTATCATATTATTGCTAGATAACAGCTGTAAGTTTTCGCAAAGTTTTAGAAGCATCGCTTTAGAGCCGGAAAAGTTATGAGACAAAGTTTGTCGTAGACGAGTGCGCCCGAAATAACGACGGATCCACCTTAAGCAGCCACTTGCCAGTTCCCCTAGGGTGGCCACTTAATAGGGGTTCGACTGTATTATTGATGTTCATGGTCAGATCTGACAATCTTAGCCAGGTCTGTTTGTGATTCAACTACATGTATATGTCACTGTGGCGATAAATAATTAAAACAAAATTGTTGTTTGTTAGATAGATAGATACATACATACATACATACATACATACATACATACATACATACATACATACATACATACATACATACATACATACATACATACATACATACATACATACATACATACATACATACATACATACATACATACATACATACATACGTACATACATATGAAGGTAGATAGGTAGGTAGATAGGTAGACAGATAGATAGGTAGGTAGATACTTTATTAGGCACAATTCATAAAGCTGACACTTATTTACAATGAAGCTGTGCATCTGAAGTTAATCCATACAAATTAATAATAGTAGAAATTAAAAACAATAATACTAATTACAAACAGGTGTAAAGTAAACCTATAAAATTAAAAACACTAAAATTAAAAGGAATACTAATAATATTACAAATAACTTATAATACATGAAGTATTACTGAAATCTGAATGTGTCTGACCAATAGTTGGCATAAAACGACATAACTGAACAAAAGCATTTCATAGTAAAATTAATTTTAGTCTGTTTGTTGCTACAATGTACTTAATAACTAAGTAATGACTAGACCCTTCTGAAACTAAGTGTTGCATGTATTTCCCAGGGTTATGGTATTTTTAAGACATAATCATTACAAAAAAACCTGTTTTTTACCTCTAGGGATTCTATAGCATTTTGCTCAAGCAGCTGAGGCTGACCTCTGGAGGGCAAAAGAAAAAGTCTGAAGTAAGTACATAAACTTAAACTTAAGACTCAGACATACAATGTAACATTAATTTATTGTGGGCAACATTGTACGCAACTTCAAAATTGCAGCATGTGTCTACCCCTGAGTGTGTTGCATGCAACATCGCACAATTAACTCTGTCGTATAACCTTTCACATCCAACTGCAACGCAGTTCAACATCCATCCTCAAACACTCTTTAAAATGTCACGTCAGCAGTGTTGTTGCATGGCTACAGTTGTACCTCAGTTGCTAAAGTTACTTATGTGTTGCATGCAATATATAAAATTATTGCACATGAAAAGAGGTAGGAGAGGTTTTAATTTTTGGCTGTGGGAAACAGAAGTGTTTTTCTACTTGGAGCCTTTGGTTTATTAGAGTACTGGAAAAACTGAATGGAACTCTGGAAACCCTGATTCAGAACCAAGACCAGCAATTTCTGCATAAATGTCAAATACCTGGTCAAATAATATTGCCTGCGAATCAATTAAAACAAGGACGTGTCTGGGTGGAGCTCATGAAAAAAATGGTGTTTGTGAACCCTTAAACATTGTTCACTAATCTGACACAGTACCTACAATAGCTCGGGAATTAGTGTACGTGTTTTTGGCTAATACTATTATCATGGGCCTGTGATCATTCAGGCCTGCCTAACAGTGCAAGTACATGTACATTAGCTCCCAAATTATAACAAAATAATAAACAGCATGTGTTTTACACTTACTGTATGGTGTAAATACTGATGCAACCCCTTTAAATTTATGATTAAATAATGAAAATACCGGTACTAATATTTAGACAAGGTAACCCCATCAGTTTTAAAACTGTTATCAGTGGGGTCCCTGCACAGTATATAATTTAATTAAACTAAATACAGCGACCACATCTTCTAAGCGACCACCTCTCTTAAGCGACCGCATCTTCTAAGCGACCACCTCTCTTAAGCGACCGCATCTTCTAAGCGACCACCTCTCTTAAGCGACCACATCTTCTAAGCGACCACCTCTCTTAAGGGATCGCATCTTCTAAGCAACCACCTCTCTTAAGCGACCACATCTTCTAAGCAACCACCTCTCTTAAGCGACCGCATCTTCTAAGCGACCACATCTTCTAAGCAACCACATCTTCTAAGCGACCACCTCTCTTAAGCGACCACATCTTCTAAGCGACCACCTCTCTTAAGGGACCGCATCTTCTAAGCAACCACCTCTCTTAAGCGACCGCATCTTCTAAGTGACCACCTCTCGTAAGCAACCACATCTTCTAAGCGACCACCTCTCTTAAGCGTTCGCATCTTCTAAGCAACCACCTCTCTTAAGCGACCGTATCTTCCAAGCGACCACCTCTCTTAAGCGACCACATCTTCTAAGCGACCGCCTCTCTTAAGGGACCGCATCTTCTAAGCAACCACCTCGCTTAAACGACTGCATCTTCTAAGCGACCACCTCTCTTAAGAGACCACATCTTCTAAGCGACCACCTCTCTTAAGGGACCGTATCTTCTAAGCAACCACCTCTCTTAAGCGACCACATCTTCTAAGTGACCACCTCTCTTAAGCGACCGCATCTTCTAAGCGACCACATCTTCTTAGCGACCACATCTTCTAAGCAACCACCTCTCGTAAGCAACCACATCTTCTAAGCGACCACCTCTCTAAAGCGACCACATCTTCTAAGAGACCACCTGTCTTACACGACCACCTCTCTTAAGCGACCACATCATCTAAGCGACTACCTCTTTTAAGCGACCACATCCTCTAAGCGACCATCTCTCGTAAGCCACCACATTTTCTAAGCGACCACATCTTCTGAGCGACCGCTTTTCCAAAATACCAATTTTTTTTTCAGTTAAATCATTATAGTTTTGAAACCTCTTGTAAGCAACCGTGACCACATTCAATGTTGGTGATTAGAATTTTTCTATTGTTTTTAACCTCTGGAGGTTCAACTGTCTAGATAAAAGTTAAAGAAACACATTTCGAAAATATAAATACATGTACGGGGACATAAAAGTTGAAAAGCATTTGTAAACATGTCTTATTACATGACTGTTAGCTAGTAACTTTCACTGCAGCAGATACAGTGTCTTCTATTTATCAATAAAAGTACAGTGTTATACCGATGATGATAGGAAACTGGTTTAACTTTGAACAATTTTGGCATTCTTGACTCTTTTTGTACCTCTTATAATAATTGAACTTATGAGATTTTGGTAAGTGGAAAGATAATACTAGATGATAGGTGCTGAAGAAACAAGGTAAACATTATCTGTAAAAGGTTGGTGACTAGGGCAAGGAGAATAATTTTTTTGGGCCCAGCATAAAATACTCGGCAAAATTAAATTGTGGCAAATTGTTTTGTACCTGTTTTCAGAACAAAAGTGGAAATGTTGTAAAATTGTCTAGTAACTCACCTTGTGTTTGGCTGTTCCTAAAATGAGGGAAGAGAAAACACCATATTAGCACTGACCTCCTCTGTAGAAATTTACAGCTGCACAGTTCAAAGTGAAAAATATTACTGGCTAATTTATATCCATACAATGCAGATCAATGTACATTGTACCACATGTACCAGGGCCAAATTTGTTTGGATTATAGTATGTTGAAAGGATTTTTTATCTTATAAGGCGTATAAGAGACATGAAAAAAGCATTGAAATATTTTGTAAGCCAAGTGAATCGTTCGTGAATCGGATTTTATCCACAGCCTCAGTTAGAACTAAAAAGCACTACATGAACAGAAAAGTACTGCTTATAAATCTGTCACTTCAACTTTCTTTCATCTAACGACTCAAACGTTAGAACCATACAAACTCGAATTATCTAACCATTATGATAATTTGTTATTACCTTGAACAGTTTATTTCCTTTCATTTGAATTACAGCCTGGCATGCATAGCGTGATAAACATTACTCAGTGAAAAGTAATTATATGCACACTACAATAATTCAAATTCAAATTTATCTTAAAACCTATCAAGACAACATTTGTTCTACGTGTATCTTCTCACACAAGCATTATTTATGTATCTGTTGTCTTCTACTCTTCATTGCGACAGTTAAATACTTCATAGTACCAGAACTTCTAGACAGCAAATGAGTAGTGAGTTTTATTATTGGATATGCAATAGATTCAATGTTTCAATCTAAGACAATTTAATAAACACTACACTTGTTCATTTACGCTGTTACTTAAATATTTTAAAGTTTAATCTTGTTCTATACTTACGTTGATATTTCTGTTCATCTGATCTGCCATCTTCAAGGCTGTGAAATTTCGAAAAAACAGTTTAAAGAATGAAGTTTTTATTGTCTTCAAAGGGTGTGCTTAGTTATAAACAAAGATTCTACCCACAGTCAATGCGAAGCTTTAGTTGCTACTAGAACTGTTGTAAAGCGATTTTAGTTTTGTAACCGTCAAGTTACAACCATTGCGAGTATTCTTTATCAACTTTTCTGGAGATATGTGTAGTATTCCGAGGTGTTCTTGTTGGGCATGCATGTATTCGTTGTAGATCCCGTTGTAGATTATAATACGCGGAGGTAAAGACTTTTCGCTACAATTATCGACCATTTAAGACTTTCAATGTCAACTTGAAACGATCAGCTTTAAAGATTGAAGCTTACCTGATTGTATTGATCGCAAAACTTCACCTGTCGATTGTGAACACAGTCTGTAAGCAGGGTGCACAAGCCTAAAGTGATCGCGCCCAAAGTGATCGCCCACGAACAACGCACGTGTAACAGACATGCATGTAACAGACGCGGGACGGGATTGTTTCGATACGAGCCCCCGGGTATCTGTATGAAAATTGATGTCTGGTCTGCGATTTTGTGCGCCCGAGTGCAGCGGAATGTGTTTTCCCTTTAGCACGGTCGGCGAAGCAATTTTCCCTTTCGTAAACAAGCGATGCCATTTTAGCGACACCAATTTTCGAATTATTTTTTCTATCAGAAAAAGAAAAATGCAATTAATTACCTAGAATTGAACCCGGAACCTCTGCATGCTAACATCCCTCCTTCACCACTAGACCACTGGGTTGATCCGGCAAACCCAAGAAAAATTTAAATCTAAAAGGTGCTTTTCTTAATGGTACATCTATGACCCTAACCCTATCCCTAGATCTAACCTAATCGCGAATCTAGCTTAGGTCTAATAATCGCTTTACCGAAACCGAGTTTTATCTAATAACGATAGCCTACTTTCATCCCAATCCAGGCATAAACTATAGAGAAATGGCATCGACCATTACAAAAAGGTTGGTTACTAATGAATGTTAATGATGGCATCGACCGTTAAAAATGGCATCGCTTGTTTACTAAAGGGAAATCGGCGTCGGCGAAGGGATCTTATCCGCTCCATGACGACTTTTTTTTCTCGTTTGACAAGCTATATTGGCCAAAACAGCTCGGACAGCTAAACACCAAATTTTTCAGCTTTTTAACTGGGCTCGGTTATTCGAAAGCCGGTTAACGCTAACCCGGGTTAAAACTTAACCGAGGATTTGATTTCTCTTGTTAGAAGGATTTTAAAAAGCTATAATTATAAGTTACATGCGAAGACAAGTCAGAGACGAAACTAAAGGGCAAAAATACTTTGGAAAAATCTCCATTGATTAATTATTTAACTGGAATCAAAATTGATGCTAACCCTGGGTTAGCTTAACCAAGCTTTGAACAACCTGTCCCTGGTGAATACGCGAAGTGTAATGAACGAGTTATAGGCGACGGGGACAAACGGGATAAATATCAAAATTTGACTATGTTAATTAGTTGTGTATTGCTGGTCGACTGGTGTAAGGCGCTGTACTTACCAACCAGCGCTACCGGGAACCTTGGCCCGTGTTCGACTCTGAGTTAAGACATCGAATCATTTTTTTCCTTTCTTTTATTTTTAAACGAAAATTTGATGAAGTTGGCAACCTTGATCGAAAGTCTTAATTTCGGAACTATATTTCTAAAATTGCGACCCAAAACATTCGACTCTGAAGGAAAACTTGTGGCAATTTTTGTCATTAAAGTCATTTACCGCGATGACGCTGCTAAAAGTCAACTTTAATATGGATCTGTTGCACAAGTGTATACCTCTATATACCATGAATTTTTGGGTGAGAATCTTTTATTAAGAGCGTTTCGTATTCACGAGTTGGCTCATAGGAGCGTTTGATTTAATTACTTGAATGAGCTATTCATTGGGGGCTTCACTCAGTTGTAGCAAGCATGCTGAATTTACTCTAATTTACAGTGTTTAATTTATTATTGTTTCCTGGGCGGGAATTTTTTTCAACTCTTTGAATTGTGTTCAATTATTCTTTCTTTTCGATTACTGACAGGAGAGCCCTAGGCCCTTGGGTGAACATCCGGGTTTACTTTTGTAAAATTTATTTTTGGATTGGTTACGCTCTTAGCATTTCATTGATAAACTCATATGCTGCATCCTTCCACCAGTTGTACATGACACAAAGTTTTTCTCAAGGTGGAAAATGTCTTTTTATAAGCGTATGTATTTTGAGGCGGCATGTACGTCTCTTAACACCTCACAGGATTGGCTGAGAAAACAATAGAACAAACAACACAGCAATGGACCCTAGCCCTGAAAACAATTCATCTGCGTGATACCCAGGTCCAATGAAATTAGAGGTTCTGAAGAGGTGAATGATGTCTGTGTATTTTAGGCAGTGATGAATATTGTTAACTATTGTTATTTTGTTATTATTGTGTTACTCACCGTTGCTCGTAGATAAACGTGGTCGTTATTGTTTGTATCCATTGAACTATTTCTTGTGGAATTGTGTTGTATGTGGTCATCATGAAACCATTTTGGTCGTTTTTTCTGCCACATGAACTAAAGTTGATCACTTGACTCTTAAATTGTGTAAAAGCAAAGTTTTTTTATAACGTGATCATGCGTGTTAGTGCTAGCTACGTTATGGCAGACAGACATTTCATTTCCAGTAAGATGTAAGTAGGTGGTTTTATGCGGTCATCTGCTTATTCTTGAGATGTTTTTATATCGAATCCAGGATCCGCGATGATCATAAGTAATGCCCGTTACTGCGAGCGGTTTCCTTGTAGACCACTTGTGTAAGCCTAGTGGAAATGTTAGATCATCAATGAACGAATTCGAAGATTTAAAAAAAGGGAAAGTACTACTCTGTAGCTTTGATTTGAAAATGGTCACAATCAAGGATTTTATCTCGACTCTTATTTTTTTATTGGATAAAATTAATCACGTGGTATAAAATTAGATGTCAGATATCAGCGTCCTTGTTGATGTCCCTCGTCTGATTTTATTTCGACCATAAACCTTACAAACAAGTCAAAGTTACTTACTAAATTTTAGTTTTTCATGGAAGAAAAAAAAGTTGTTTGCAGATGCCTGTGAAGGCAAAAGACCCCCCCCCCCCCCCCCCCCCCCCCCCCACAATATGCTGTTAATAACGCCGGATAAAGTGCGTTGTGGAAATAAATCAGAGGGTTATAAAATAAATCAGAGTATTAACTTATTTCTAAGCTGAATGCTAATGTCATGAACATTTTCAAGAAATATATATCAGAACAATAACGCTTTTCATGGCAAAGGAAGTGTTGTAGCTGATCTTTGAACTCCTTGGAAACTGAAAGCGTTTTTCATACTTCTACAGGATGTTTGTCACACTGTTCAGTTTCAACAGTTCACTTACCTCTTGCGTCCTTGGCACTTGTTTCCTCCATTCCCCCGCAATTCAGCACCTTGTACACCACATTCTATCTAACAGTTTGCAGAAATGAATTAGGGTAAGGTAGGCGAGTTTAAACTTATGGGGAAAAATATTTGTCAGTGGGTAATCATGCAGGGTAATTTCCCACGCATTTATTGTTTGGAAACAAAATGTGCTACATGTTTTTGTAAGACAAGCAGGCGTGTTGTTTTGATTTCGACGGCTTCTTTTGCGTTCAAACCCGCATACAATCTCTTTTGGCCTTGTTTTCTTACTTCATTTGCAAACATAACGTGTCGATGATTTCTGTGGTGTGCATTTGCTAGGGAGTTTTGGTTGGAAAGAGGCGTGTGCGGTTTGAGATATTTGTCGCTAATTATACAGATGACTTGATTTCTTTTTATAGCGTCAGTTAAAATACAAAGGATTACGTTGACGTGACCGACAAGTGATGAGTGTATTGTAACCAACTCTGTTTTGTTCACATCATTATTGAAACGAAATTTTCGAATTTTACCTTGGCATTTTATACTGCGTCGCCCCATGGCTAGTTTTTCAGATTTAGATGGAATTTTTACTTTCAATATTCTCTCTCGACAAAGGCAACTTCGCATACTAATATAAAATTCGTAAGAATTTCAGCTGGTTGGCTATTTGGCTGTGGACTATTTAGGATTTGCTTAAAAAAACACCTAGTTACATGCGAATACTTAACAAACATTTCTGTAACAACAAATCTACTCTATATGTAACATATACATAATTTTGAACTTTTCTGCTAATCCCTTTCAGATATCAAAACGCCGGAATTTGATGCGGTTGAATTTGAAGAGTAATTTACATCACTTATCTTTGTAATTAGCCATTTTACCTCTCCTGTCCTTAGTATGAAATTGTAATTCTCCATATTTGCAGCCTCATTTTAACTTTGTGTCACTTTAAGCACATTCCGCTAAACGAGTCAGTGATGAACCAGTCAGCCTGCTTGTTACAAGCAGAACATTTGTCTGCATTCTGCTGTGGATTTTGTAAAGGGGACGATATGCATGACATTCATGCATCGTCTTTGGAAAGCGTTCTTACAGAGTGCCCGTTCATTCTTTGTACATGATCATGGTCGCGCGAATTGGCATATCGTAAAACACATTCCGCTCAGTATTTGGTGATAACTGAACCAGACTGAAGCAAAATTTAACTTATATTATATACTGAATGGGAGGTCATGCAATAAATGGGATATGTCCCTTCATTGTTTAGAAACGGTACATGTCCAGACAGGTTACGTTCAATAAATAGCTTGTGTTATATATATTGGTTGGGGGCAAACACGACAAAATTACAGTAAATTCATGGGATTTTTATCGATTTTGAGGCATCTTAACTCCGCTGGATTTTGTCGGATTTTTAAACTTTAAACTTATTTTGTAGCAGTCAGCTTTATGATGCATTTGAACGAAAATTAGGACATAAAACATGGCTGAACATTGCTTTGTGATTCACTCTTAACGATTTTCACATGTTTTCTGTAACTTTTTTAACCAATTTGCATATCCATTCCTTACAACGTTTAAAAAATAAAAATACCATACATTTACCCTTAAGGCCCTGTCACACTACTGCGTATGAGAGAAACGTATGAGTTGCGTATGAAAATTCATAAAATAATTTTCATACGCACAAAATGATCAGCGTACTTGACCTATGAGTAATGTACCTCTAGCGTAACTCTTGCGTATTCAGCGTATGCCTAGCGTATGCTTAGCCAATAAACCATACGTCCGAATACGCACAAAATTTTTAAGCATGGTTAAAAAAATTTTTTCTGCCTCACCGTATGCTAGCGTATGCCAGCGTATGCGACCGTGCTTGAAACATATACAACCTGTGCCTAACGTACCCCTAGCGTATGTCAACGTATACCCGCGTATGAGTGATATTTTTTATACGCTGGCATACGCTAGTACGATACGCAATAGTGTGACAAGACCATTACCACTAATTTGGCGTCAGAATCCGTGAAATGAAAAGGACTATAGAGTTGCTTGTTTTGACTGGTAAAAGACGAATGGGTTTTAGAGCGGTCTTTATTTGAGTGTCGAAAATAGTTTGTCTATTGCTTTGGTTACGCATTGCGATTCACTGAAAATGCCCGCGGCACTTTCCCAAACAATCAGAAGCAAGACCAAAACAAACTGTAACTTGCTCGCCCACGTTTTCCCGCGCTTGGTTACGCATTGCGATTCACTGAAAATGCCCGCGGCACTTTCCCATACAATCAGAAGCAAGACCAAAACAAACTGTAACTTGCTCGCCCACGTTTTCCCGCGCTTGGTGCCGGTTACAAGTATTTACCTCGAGTGCTGATTGGTTCGTTGGATTGTCTGTATCTGTCGTGATTGGTCAGAGTAATGACTTTGCTTTTGGTACTACAACACTACACAAACGACTTGATTTGTTTTTATAGACAAAGAAAACAAAGAACTCTGTTGGCATCCGACAAAAATTTGCATTTTGTTTCATTTTGAGATATTTATGTACAGCGGCTCATGAAATTTCTATATTTAACCTGGATTATTTAGAAATGACGCACGCGCTTGTGTTTACGTCCGCAAGTACAGTTGTAGGACGAGTTGGAAAAAAAAACTCATAAATTTTGTATGAGCAAGAGTTGCAGCGGGGTTTTACTCAAGTGCTTTCGGTTTCTCCGAAACTCAGTCGTGTGTTTTTATCGTGCTGTGTAAGCACATAGCGGCAGTTTGCTATTTATTTAAGGAAAACTCATAGAGGAAATGTAACTTCAGGTGGCTCCCACCTACACTATCTATCATGAGTCACAAAATAATGGCTGATTTTCTTGTCTTGTAATTTTGAAAAAACGAGACATCACGTCTTTAAAACACATTCGACGCACTTAAGATAATTTAAAACAATCCAAACACTCTTTGTTCGTGAGATTCAAAATAAAAGATGATAATAAGTGCTTTCAATGCCAGAACACTGACTCGCTTTTTAGAGCTGAGTGCCCTATTAATACGGAATTTTACCAAAATAAACCTGTCAAATGAGCCAATTTTGTTCCAAGATTACACACCTCCCCCCTCACTACACCTTCGCTTATGTCGCCAACTAGATCTTCTGGTCCTACCTTGCAAAATCAGCGAAAGTAACAAACACAGTGGAAAGTTAAAAATGTAACCTGATTTCGTTCCTTATTCATAGACCTTTGTATGTTATGTATTTACTTTCTCTCCATTTCGCTTACACTGTATAATATTTTTCTAAAATATTGTAAGTAGTCACAATATTGTAAATAGTATAGGTATTAAATTGTAAGTAGTGAAAGTACTGTATTGTAAGTTGTATAAGTATCGTATTGTAAGTCGTGAAAGTATCGTAATGTAAGCCCGGGGGGGGGGGGGGGGGGGAGGGGGTACTCAGTACTCAACAAAGTTTTGTACGGGGATGCTCCGCCCCAAAGTCCAAACCCTTACCCTTTCATACAGCTGTTTGATTAAACGTTGTCATTGATCGGTCTCATCCCTACGCGACCAGACCGAAAGGGAGTATGGGTGAATTAAAATGCATGATTAATTATTCTCTATCGCGTTTACAATGATGGAGAACAAAACTCACGTTTGTCTTCGCGTGTTACGCAAAGACGTAGGGATGAGACCGATCAATGACAACGTTTAATCAAACAGACATAAATTGCAGCGGGAAGGGTTTCCTTTGTTAGCATTTGCTTTCTTAATAACAAATATAGCTGATCTCAGAACTCCTTGGAACTGAAGCGTAATTTATACTTATAGAATTTCTGTTAGTCTTTTATCTATAGTTCGCTTACTTCTTCCGTCCTTATCACTTGTTATTCTCCATTTTCCTGCAATCCAGCACATCGTACGCCACATTCCAACTAGCATTCTGCTCAGAAGAGAACTAGGGTACTGGCAAGTTTAAACTTATGTACGAAATGATTTGTCAATGGGTAAATTTCCCTTGCATTGTTTGGAAACGGAATGTACCAAGACAAGCAGGAGTATTGTTTTGATTTCAACGGCTTGTTCGGCGTTCAAGCCCGTATATAAATCACTCCTGAGGCGCGTTTAATGACTTCATTTGCTAATATAAGGTGTCGATGATTTCAGAAGTATTTTTATTTGGTAGGGTGTTTTGGCTGGATAAAGACGAGTGCGGTTTTAGATATTTATCATTAATTATACAGATGACTTGATTTCTTTTTATAGCGCGAGTTAAAATTCAAAGGATTACGTTGGCGTGACCGACAAGTGATGAGTGTATTGTAAACAACTCTGTTTTATTCAGGTCATATTGAAACGACATTTTTCGTAGTTAAACTCAACCATTGCTTAGCCGGTTTATATTTGCTCTTCAAAAATTTATAGGAAATAAGGGGCCACAAAATCCTGCCTCGTGTTCCAAATTTAGATGGAATTCTTACTTTCAAAATTCAGATGATGTGGGTTTGGTACCCAGGGAGATGACGTCATATACTTAAACAAGGCATTAGAGACCGTTTTAATATATTGCTTTGTTTTCTCTATTTTCGAATTGCCCATACACCTTATTCATAAATGGCGGCCGATTTATTATTCTTTTGTATTTATTTTAATTAGCCTCACTGGCCTCGTTAGCATGTGAAAAATTTAAAAGAACTTATACTCTAAAGTGAGGCCAGTGAGGCTAATTAACATAGATACAAAAGAATCATGAATCGGCCGCCATTTATGAATAAGGTGTATAATGGCCTGGTCGCACTACAGTCAAAAACAAAAATTAGCCCGTGCAAAATGACATAAAAACAAAAACATTCCACAAAAAGCGTGTCCCACAGGAGCGGTTTCTTTTGTTTTCCTCGATTTTTGCACGGGCTAATTTTTGTTTTTGACTGTAGTGCGACCAGGCCCTTATACACTTTGTTTTCCCCCCAAATTTTGCGTAAACTGTTGTTTGTAAATGCTCTTGAGAGGACTGCATATTCCCAAGAGCATTTCAAAACAATAGTTTATGCTAAATGTGGGGGGCAAACAAAGTGTATTATGGGCAATTGGAAAATAGCGAATAGAGTAATTTAAGATTGTAATTACAAACAATGCAAAGTCGGTGGATTTTGGTTTGCGAGAAGTGAAAATCATATTGATGATCCTCGCAGTGATCTCAGCAACTTTAGCCGAAAAGCCTGACAAACAATATCGAAACGTCAGCTTCTGAATCTCTTTACTGTGGCCAATTAACCCTATCAACTCGGTTGCGAAAAAACTAAATTTCGTGTTTCACCTGCCTACAAGGCGCAGAGGGGTCAAATTTGACTGTAATTTCTTCTATTTCACCGCGCGAATCAATTTTGTCAAAGCAAACCTATGAACGTGACCGAACAAAGCATCAGTCGATCGTGTTGCGCGTCTGGTGAACCGAAATCCGACAGTGTTCCGCTGGGAAGAAACGAGGACGACGAGCTCCGGACGAAGCTCCTGGCGACACGCCCACAGTCGTTGTTGTATGCGGCTTCCCTATGAAATTTCACCTGACGCGTAACACAATCGCCTGATGCTTTGTTCGGCCACGTTCATAGTTTTGCTCTGACAAAATCGATTCACGCTGTGAAAATAGAAGAAATAACAATGAAACCTGCCACCGAGGCGGAATACGTGAATACGCGAAGTAAAAAAGGAGAGACAGTTTGTAGTCTGACTGTCCAAACTGTGGTACGAGTTTAAAGTCCGTTCAGGTATTGCAGTTAAGGGATCCGAGTGACTTGTCAAAGTAACACTCACACACACAGCCTTCTTATAGCGTTTTTAAATTAACTGTCAAAAATTATTTTAGCGATTGCTTTTGTTTTGTACTGCTACCCTTTGTGATTGGGTAACACCAGAAACCCATAAGTGGGTTGAAATGTGTAACGCGCATTCACAGCTTCCGAATATTCATTTTTTGCTTAGTACCATATTTGGAAACCCCTCGGTCCAGGGTGATTGGAAGCAAGTTGTTCTAGCGAATTGATTGGTTAATATTTTTTATCTTGATTTGCCAAATATGGCTGTAACAACTTCTTCGCAAATTGAATAATCGGAAGCTTGTTTTGAAGCGTACAATAGACAGTTGAACGTTTCAACCCACTTATGGGTTTCTGGTAACACATTTCGCACTATTTATTTGCCAAGTAGAAGTAAAACCAATAATGCGTTTGCTCTAATTGGCTTTGGTTTTGCGAGTTACAGCAATGGTGCAGAAATATGCAATTGTTTTTTTTATCAGTGATAGGTGAAGGGGAAGAGCAAGACCCGGGCGCGCGCGGAGATTGTTTATAGCGCGGAATCTAAATTCCCAGAAAAAACCTCCCGCTCTTTTTGCGCGCGTTCGCGTGTTCTCTTCGTGCTTCACCATTGCCGCGTCGTCGTTTAGCTTACATTATCAAGTTGGCAGTCAGTGTTTCTTCTCGCTTTTGAGGCGCGTTGATCGAATGGTGAGCGCGTCGGACTTTTCAACCTATTAAAAAAGGTCGATGGTTTGAAACCTGGTCTCGGTCGTCGAGTTGTTTCGTTAAACAAGAAACTCTGCCTCCCATTGTCTGTCTCCACCCAGGTATAAATGGGTACAGGCGATGTATTGCTGTGGGTAATCCTGCGATTGACTAGCATCCTATCCACGGGGGAGTTGCAATACTCCTACAGTCAGACTTCCACTAAGGGTCCCCTCCCCACAATAGCCATGTTTTTGTCCGTACTAACGAACCATTGAAATCTACAACGGACGCAAGATGATGTCCAAGTGTGACATTTGTAGAGAAAGTTTGACCGTAGTTGCTTTATACCACAGAAAAGGGGGCTTAGCTCCAGGCCACTTGCGGCTCGTGTGCGACCTTATTTACCTACTGTATTTCATTGAATAGGTGACTTACCTATTTTTTTTTTCTTTTCCTTTTCAGTTCGTATCTCAAAAGCTATTGTGCGAGCTCGAGACAAGATGCCGATAGTGTCCACCACTGCAGGAGTGCGTATACTCGTAAACAACGTGATGGATGAAATTCAATATGCCCTGTAAACAGCGCAAAAACTTCTCACGCGCTACAGGACTTTTCTTCGAAGAAACGAACTCCGAAGTTGTCTACTTGCGGTTGAGAACGAAATTGCGAGGAAAACCAAGACTAGTACGTGGTTACCACTTTATAAAAAGAATTCAGGACAAACATTTTACAATCGTTCATCACCTTTGGGAAAAGTTTCTTCACTGTGTTTTAAAAAAGTAATTTTCTTGCATATTTTGTTTCTTTGTTTTTTCTTCGACTTTATTTTTCTTTCTTGAATTCGTTGAAATGTTTATGAAGAGTATAAAGAAAGCCCAACAACTCGTCGCCAATTTTATATTATAAAAATATCAAAAGAAATAGAGGACTTGTAAGATTTGTTGCTAAAACAAAATGTGGGAAGTCACGTAGAAAGAGAAAAAAATCAGAAAGGTAATCTGAATTCAAAAAGAGTTCGATCCGGAACTGCTGGAATAAATAAAATGCATACTTTTTTACTCCTGTGTTTTATGGGCGAGGGTTCGTTTTATCACAAAATCCCACAACCCAAGCATTTATTTTTTACCCCATATTACGTTGGCTGTGAAGTTAAAATCGTTTTGGTTGTACCGAAAAAAAAAGAGAACAAAATAAATGCAGGCACAAATAGAATAAATTCAAACCTATACTGGTTTGTAAAGCATCAATTTTAAAGAGCTGTGATATCAGTAATAACAGCTTAGGAAATTATACATGTAGCTGTCCTCATAGTTATAAGGAAAAGGGATGGTCAAGCCCACTAACATTACGTCTACCCTGGCATTATGCCAACACCAACCGTCTGCTGTGAAGGAGGGACTGGAGAGAGGAGACGACTCTCTCCTCTACTGGCCCCACACCCGCGTTTTCATCGTTTTCATAATTGAGCAATAGTTAATGGTGGGTACGTGGAAAAAGCGATGGATCGACTGGCTGAACATGGGCAAATACTTCAGTTTGCATTAGTATTAAATATATTGATTCTAAGGAAGAACGAATTCGGATCTGACAGCTTATTGACTGAATCTACTCATCAAGAACCGGAGGGATATTGATGTTTATTCATTTTGCTGAATCGCGCACTGGCTGTTAATTGTCTGAACCGTCAAATCAGCATCGGTTTTGAAATGGGAGAAAGGCCTTGGGTAAAATAACTTCTGACAAATTTTAATCTCAGCCACCATTTGGACCGTTGAGTGACCTGCCAGCAAGCTCTCGGGCTCGGGGTTTCGGGTTGGGGGAGCGGAGGGCGAGAGCTTGCAACGATGTCTCAGAAATTTGAATTCCGCCCGAAATACTTCCCGTGGCTCCCCTCTGTCTGAGCTGTCAGAATTTGGCTAATCAGCGCAAACCGGAACCGAACGTTAATGAAACAGACATGAAAATAAAAATAGTGTTGGTAACGCAACACACTTTTCGACAGCCAGACTGTCCGCTTCTCTGTTTTCGCTGTAGTGTATCGCTGGACAAAATTAAGATAAGTTTTTCCAAACTCTCTGCTTTCACCAGTCTGAAGGTGTTTCTCTTTTGAATGCATGTTTATAATTCTGTGAATAGCGAGATGTTTATATTGAAAAGGTTTCAAATAACTTTCGGTCTTATGCAAATTGCATGGTGAGCGAACGAAAGCAAAAAATAAATCACCGGTCAAAACACTAGAGCTCTTTCGATAGCCGTTCAAATGGCTAAAAATCTTTAACCTAAACGGTCTCTAACATTAGCCGTTCAAACGGCTGAATATTTTTTACCAACGGATAACCCTAGCCGTTCAAACGACTGAAGATTTTTTTTTGTAATGACTCAAACGGAAAGCCCTTTATAGTATCGTTTTCGCGTGTGAGGTCACAAATGCTGGTCGATAATTTTCTCGGCTAACCCCAAAAAAAGCTGAAATTTCGCCGATCTTAATTCTTCATCGGCAACAAGAGCCGCAGACATTCCAATACTTCTGGCTTCTGTTACCTGGTCGTCGATCGTCGATGATGCTTTGTAACGGACAGACAACCAACACTGTTTGATGCTGCCTCCGTTTTATATTTGCAGCCGCGGCAGCAAACAGTTGAAATATAAAGCTTTTGCCATAGCCCGTCAGCAAAACAGCGAGGACATCACTATCTTTAAGTAGTGCTTCAATTGCTTGACATTGCTCGGGTTTCAATTCCACAGGAAACTTCAGATATTTAGAAAAATTCTCGCACGCTTTATGAATGCAATCTTCTCCGCTCTCCGTTTGTTTGTCTTGATCACGACGCACGAAGAATGACACCATGACAACGTCATCATCAAATTAAATTTCAACCAATCATCGTTTTCCGTCCACTTTTTGGACGGAGACATTCAAATTTCTGAGACATCGTTGCAAGCTCTCGATCCTTTCCCTCCCCCACCTCCTCCCCCTCCCCCTCCTCCCCCCTCCCCCTCCCCCTCCTCCCCCCTCCCCCAAACCCGAGCCCGAGAGCTTGCTCGCAGGCTAGATTTCAGCTGGATATCATTTATCCTTGAAAGTCAACTGATTTTCAAACAATTTTAGCAGGAATTTTTACAAAATAAAAATTATGGATACTCTCAAAACTACTTGTTCATCTTTTCCTATGATCTCAATTTGTGAATTGTTTGTTTGAAAAAGTTCGACGCACTACAAATGAATATTAATTCAGTCGTACAGTTTCTAAGAAAGAAAAACGTGGCGTTGACTCATAAGATTGTAAATTGTTTTTTTAGTCTATAGGAAAATTTTCTGTAGTTTTGATGCTGACGGATATTTTATTCAACATTCACTTACCTCAATTTGGACTAAAGATACAGGACTGATTATAACAGGTCGATTTTTTCTACTTTGGTTCTGTTTATTATTATGGTCTGTATAACCCCTTGATTTGATTCAGGCCATCAATGTTTGTTTCTATAACAAATTTCAATTGACAAAAAGAAACGTGTTTAGAGTAAAACTTAGAACCAGATATTGGGTATTATTAATGGGCTCTCTTAATTTAGTTTTTAAGTGGAGGAAAGGACGTTTTTCTGTTGGCATTCGATGTAGCACAGAATGAAACATTTTCAAAACTGGACTTGCACAACAAGATCTCTAGGAAGAAAATGGAGCCAAGCAAGTCTATTGAATGTTCTAAATTATATGACCTTCTCCAAACTTAGAAAACTTTTATTATTTTGAAAAATTGGACTCGTGCACAGTTTACTAATCTCTGCAAAGAAAATGGAGCCAAGAAATTGTTGTTGAATACTATAAATTATTTCGCTTGCTCCAAACTTAGCAAAAGGTTATTTTTGATGCTTAGCTACGTACTTTCTGTGCTACAAAGGAAACTGGCCAACAGTTAAAGGTTTTGTTATTAAAAGCAACATGGCAAGCTGTGAAAAATCTAACTGAAATATCCAGTATCGAATGAAATCAGAAGTAAAAATTACTTTTTAAATAAACAAATAATTTTCGTTATCCAAAAACGTTTTATCTAGTGTAGAAACAATTTTCTCATTTTTTTTAATAGCTTAACATGTTTCTTCTAATATCCTTCATGTATACACTGCCTAGTGCAAGAATTTTGAAAATTTAAGGCTGGTTTTTACCGGTAATATTAGCACAAACATGAAGAATGAACACACCTGTTCTTCTTATGCTGTCTTCGTAGGAATTCACACGGCATAAGTATAGGCACAAGGAGAAAGAACTTGGTCATTTTTCTTGTGATTATGTTTATTTCGCATTAAATCCTAATGAGGACAACATAAGAAGAACGAGTATGTTTCTTTTTCTTATATTTGTGCTTACACTTATGTCGCTCGTGAAAACCAGTGTTAAATTACGAGGTTCGTTACAATTTTTTGCACGAGATGTATAGTTTTCGGCGGGTTTCAATTTTAAGTCGAACTCCTTTGAAAAAAATTTTTTCATAAAAAAGTTTACAAGTGGTAACCTTTAATTTTTTGCCCAAATTGTTACCAGGGGAAACGCTGTGCAAATTTTTCGCAATTTTCCCGCCAAAAGACAGTATATATAGGAAAAAAAACATTGTCACACCTTTTAATTAGTTCAATGATTTTTACTTAACTGTACAATATAAATAAGAAAGAGAGAATAAATAGAATTATTAAACTGAAAGAACTCTTTTATTATTGTTGTTGACTACTAATTATTTATTAAATACATACAATATTACTAATTCTTTAAAAGTAGCTTTGAAAAATAGATGTTAACCAGTAAGAATGATTAAAAAAAAAAACGGTGCATGCGTATTTTGAGCGCCCGTATTTTTCTAAGTCTTTTGGCGGGAAAATTTTAGAAATTTTAACAAGTTGAGTAAAATAAGCTTTTTAATAAGTAATTAACAATGAAATAATCCTGACTTAAAGAATTGTACTAAATAGTTACAGATTTTTTTCAAAAAGCAGAAAGGTCTGTATTTGTTTCTGTTCTTGGAAACCTTGTCCACGGCAAGTTTTCACGGTACAAATTGCCTTATTACTGCTACAAACAACACGAGAATTTTTCGTGGATTCGGAAACTGATTTTTAACTTTTCAAACGATCCTAATCGATCATAAATACCTACGATTTTGGCACTTTGCTCTATAAAAGCAGCATATGAAAGTTTGTTGTCAATAAACTATGTACCGTGTAAATTGCCTGATACAGTGCAACACAGATATAACAAACGTCCTTGAACGCAAAATGCAGAAAGTCAATGGAAACTCGTGATCAATATTGCTGATCGTTAATAACCGAAATTCCTAACAGAGAAAGCTGATAAACCGTCAAATGATGTGAGACGGAAACGAAATGACCCACCCCGATCAACATGAAAATATTTATTGCAAACTGACAAAGGGCCGTAATAACGGGGAGTTGTTTTAACTTTAAGTAATGATCCGCATAAGGAAAGTGCTGAACGGCAATGCACGATGGAATGTCAACTTTTTTTCATTGTTACAACTAGTGATCTGATTGGCCTAGACTCAAAAGGTGCATTTTGTCTAATTTGAGACCCAATCGCACAACATGCAATTTTTAAAAGATATTGTATTTGGGGAAATTCATCAAATAAGCAAAATTATTAGCTATTGTCTTCTGCTATTCTGATTGGTTAAGCACGAACATTTCCTAAAATTTATTTGACGCAAATGGATTTTCTTTATTTTTATACTGAAATATAATTATGAACCATCAGCCCCTCCTCATTCTATTCTTGAAATCAAAGATATTCTATGTGGGAAAGAGCCAATGCCGCAGAACAATGAAATTTACGTTAGTTCTTATGTGGAGCATCACTTAAAGTCCTTGAAAACGGCCTAGTATTTACACTGAGAAATCTTGTTTGATATTTACGAAAAGTGAAAACTCGAAACAAAATTTAGTGCTAGTTCGCAATCTTAAAACTTTGGAGTGAAATTGATTATCCTCGCAGTAATTCAATGCTAGCAATTAAAAAAAATTCAGGCTTGAACTTGATTTTAGTTCTTTAGATACGAAGTTACGTAAAGAAGGCATCGTGCTAAATATGAATTGACTTTTGTTAGTAATCTATGCAATTTTAGCTCTTTGCATGTAATGTTTAACGAAAAATCAGCCACCAAAAACTGCAAAATTGTTGGGTAGCAAAAGCGCTAATGAGCCATACATTCTTTGTAAAAGTTAGAGTTTTCAAACAGCAAAGCACGCTCAAATTTCCGGGGAAAGCTAATTGTGTTATACACTTTCAAAATTCGGAGTTGATCTCGATAAGAGAATGACGCGCATATGCATAAAAAGGCAATAATTGTAAACATATTCACCTATCGATAACAGAGTAGAAAAAACTGAATTGCTCACAGATCATCATTTATAAGAATGGGCTTCATTGTGATTATTCTTATCAATTTTCACTACTGACGAGTTCATTTAAAATCCATGTTGAAAACTGACATTAAAAGACAAAATTGGAACTGACAAAATGAACTGCTATTCCAATAATTTTACGCTGCAAACTGACAAGAAAACTGAATCTCTTGGAAACAGACACAAAACTTAAACAAATTGCTTTTTAATTTCAAAACCCTGCATATTAAAAACTCTCGAACAGAAAAATGGCCTTAGTTATTGATAACTGGGCAAGGTTAAAAATAAAACTATTTTTTCTGATTTTTACTACGAACTTATTAAAATTCTTGTGGAAAGAGGGAAAAACCGAAACTGACAAAAACCAATCGATTCGTAGCCATAAAGTGCACCTAAACCCCAATTTTTTTCTTTTAATCAACTTAATGTACGTTGAAAAGTCGAATAGTGAAATATTTCTTGTTTTTAACGTCGCGTAAGTGAGTTGTAGAGATTTGAATTTACAAAATGCTAATTAGATGTCGTCAAATCAAGACTTTACCATTATTTGTACTTCAATTTACAATATGCAGTTCACAGCTTAAGGATGATCAATTTAAGAAATACTAAAAAAAACTGTTTATAGTCAATTGATTTGTAAAAAGATATTACTTGGAGGTGGAAACAAGTAGTTGTATAAAAAACGGATACCCTCTTATGGTCTGCTCGCAAAGTAGTACTGCCGACTGGCGTTAACAGAAACACGTGCTTGTCCCTTTACGAGTAGAATTCATGTACACGGTAAGGAGCCAAGGAAACTGATGTTAAATCAGGATTATAACATGAGACCGGTACAGGCGGAGGGAGGTATAGAGGAGAAGTTTGGACCCCCCTCCCCAATAAAAAATTCCTGGATCCGCCTCTGGGACAGTGTGGCTTCAACAGTGTGGGACAGTGTGGGACAGTGTGGCTTCAGACTATGGACTATGTAAAAGCCCAACTCAGTTCTTTGTTAACCCATCGCCACCCATTTCGTTTTCATAATTCATAAAACATAGTTAAGCAACATGGCAGCGATTTTTACGAGTTTTTATTTAATTTTTATTAGTTTTAAGAGCCCGAAGTTTCGCCTTTAGTGAGGCTAGTTTTATAAACCGATACGGCCATTACAGATGCACAGTACACCACACAAACAGAGGTTGATAAGCCTGTGGTTCTACACTCGCGTCACTTTATGCATGCAAAGGATGTCTGTAATTTTTACAATTTGGACTTCCAAATTTTTTTCTCGCGCAGTTTTCGATAGGCACTTGCTGTACTGATTTTATTAGGAAATTTGTCATACTAGTTATTTTATACCGAGAAAAAGTTGTTTTTTTCTCTATAAAATATATAACTGTGTTCCTTTGTGCTTAGTTTTCCAGAAACAGTTATTCTGAAGTCTCGGCTCGGTGCGATAATTGCGTTTAGTTGTTGAAAGCAATCTAGCGGATATTCGATTAAAGAAGTTAATTAAAATAACTTATTTTCCTTTAAAGTTTTCCCTATGTTTGTCGCATTTTTGTGGGATAATTAGAAATTGGTTTGCAAAACGATCTAGCTTTAGAGGAGGGGGGGGGGGGGGGGGGGGGGGGGGGTTGGGTGGTTTTGAAAAAATATCCTGCAAGCAAACCGTTTTACCACTTGAGTTGTTTCTATGTTACTATGTTTTAACATCGTTTTATCTATGACGTCATATGACTTCATTTATTTGTAGACCTGAAATCTTGAATCCGCTATGCTGGGTATTTGATTTTCAGAAAATCAGCTCTATCGATCCAAAATAAATTGTTAAATCGATAGACTGGAAAAGTGCAGATACCAAAGAAACGTACAACAAGAAACGAATTCAACATTTCAGACGGCATGCGTATTTTAAATTGGTTGGTTGTCATGGCCACATCACGTGTCATATACGGAAAAAAATACACGCTAAATTAATATTAAAAAAAAGCTGCTAAAGAAATTAGCGCTAGGTTAATTCGACAAGACTGCGTCCAAAATGCAAAAAGATGATGTTCTTCTTTTGCAGTACTGTATTGAAGTAGCTTAAAAAATGGTATGTCTACTTTTCTGTTGCACGGTACCTCCTTATTAAGAAAAATATATTCACCGGTTGAATGCAAACTTTGTCATCACGTGCTTTTCTTTTTTTATTTGCGCTTTCATCACTGAAAAGCGTGGAAGCGTTGTTTACCCCTAACTCTCTGACGTTTTTGTTAGCGATTGGCCCAAGTTTCTAATCAATATTCATGAAAAAATCGTAGCCCTCGCCGCAAATCAAGCAGGTCGTGTTCGTGTGAAGATGTCTCGCAAGTTGTAAAACGTTTTGGCGTTCTAGAGCCAACTTGGAAGACTCCGAGAAGACGTACCGCCAAGGAAAAAGTCGTCCCATAACTCCAACCGAAGGTAAGAGTCGCTTTGCAAAAAAAATACATTTCTACAGTAAAAGAGCATAAAATTTTGCTCGATGAAGTGAACACGTGCGTTGAGCTTCTCTTCGTCTTTCGACGTCTCTGCGTTTTGTGAGCTGCGGACGTCTCTGGCTGTCTAATTTCGTTCAAGCTGCATATACTTTCAAAAGAACTTTTTATAGGTCAACTTAAGGAGCTAAGGCCTTGAAGCAAATGTTGAAAAAAGATATTAAAATTTTTGTTAGGAATGGTTTATTATTTCATTGTAAGTTTTATACCATTATATTAACTGTTGATAAAAACCACGTCTAATTAATGCACCTAAAATTCAACCTTAGTCGTATGTAAAATAGCAAACGTTGAACATTTTACCTTATCAATCGTTCATTTATATTTTTAGGAACTTTAAAGAGTATCAAAGTCAGGAAAATCATGGAAGGATGAAGAAACAATTCAAGAGGGCAAACTGGAATGGACGTATCAGGAGGGATCTCTTCGAAGATAAGCTTTGTTTAGTTCCATAATTTTTTGGCACAAATGATGGCTGAACATGGAAAAATACTTTAGTTTGTATAAGTATTGAATGTATTGATTCCGAGGAAGAGCGAATTCGGATCTGACTGCTTGTTGACTGGATCTACTCATCAAGAACCGGAGGGATATTGAAGTTTATTCATTTTGCTGAATCGCGCACTTGCTGCTAATTTTCTGAACCGTCAAATCAGCATAGGTTTTGCAATGGGAGAAAGGTCTTTGGTAAAATAACTTCTGACAAATTTTAATCTCAGCCATCATTTGGACGTTGAGCGATCATTTCATTTACACGGTTGATAATTTGACGATTCAGTTTACGGCTTTTTTTGTTTCGGTGAACATATCTTTATCCATTGCTTACAAAAAAGGTGAATTTCCACTGTCGCGTAAAATTTTACGTGCGAAAATAAGACGCACGCAAACAATTTTCACTGTCGTGTTATTTTTACGTGCGTTTTACGTGTGTAAATAAAAAGAGACGATGTATTAACGGCTTTCGTAAACGTAAAAAGTTGAGCATGGTCCAACTTTTTACATTTACGCAAGCCGTTCAAAAATCGTCTCTTATTTTATTTACGCACGTAAAACGCACGTAAAAATAACGCGACGGTGGAAATTGTTTACGTGCGTTTTATTTACGCCCGTTTTACGCACGTAAAAAGATTATGCGACAGTGGAAATCCACTCTTACAAAGGAAATACGATTTGATTTTGTTTGGTCGATCGCTTAGCGTGTAGGTACCAGTTATAACCTTAGTTTATATGGTGGGTGTCTATTTTTAAGGTGGCACTGACAACTGTAAATTTCTAATTTGGACACGTCAAATTGTTTCCATGGTCACAAAGGCTGTTATAAAAAATAATTAACCTTTTCAAAATTATTTCATATTAACATGGTACTGACAGTTTTTCGAAAACTTCTTCTTTCTTTGTTTTTCCAAATCAGTTGTTTCGTATTTTCCGCAGAAACGAAGCACGATTTGGTATGAACTAGAACTCAAAATAAAAGTTTGTGTTTCGTACACAAATTCGCGAGTCTTCCAGAAACAAGATTAGAAACATTTCAGTTAATTTAGAGGGCAAATTTTAATTCAATCATTTTTCAATTCAACGAAAGCCTGGCATTATATTAAAAATGGAGCCAAGCAATTGTCTGTTGAATGTTCCAAATTCAGTTGAATCACTTGCTCCAAACTTAGCACACAGTCGTTTAAAAATATACATATTTTTATAAATTGGGTTCGTGCACAATTCAATTTATGGCTAGAATGAAAATGGACACGTCAAGTTATTTTTTCCATGGTCAAATTGGCTGTTATAAAATAACTTTTCTTTTCAAAATTATTTCAGGTAACTTAGAAGGCAATTTTTTTTTCAATTATTTTTCAACTTATCAAAAGTCTGGCATTGTGTTTAAGTGCCCCTATGATCACATTTTTTATTTTCATTTTTTTTTTACATTTTCGTGTACTATTAGACTTTCTTACTTATTTTGCCAAATTTCAATCCATTACGAACATCAGAAGTCATTTTATTTTAACATTTATTTCCGAGAATTTGCGGCCGCCATTAATCAACCTTGTTCCAAGGCTTGGTTGCGAATGGAAGAAAGTCACGTCAAAGACTCAAACATACCTCACGGGTTGAAATTATAATAACAATAAGTATTGAAAATCACGCGAAAAGCAACAAAAACTTTGGACTTGTTCTTCATGCAATTTTCTATGCTGATTGTTATTATAATTTCAACCCGCGAGGTATGTTTGAGTCTTTGACGTCACTTTCTCCCATTCGCAACCAAGCCTTGGAACAAGGTTGATTAATGGCGGCCGTAAATTCTCGGAAATAAATGTTAAAATAAAATTACTTCTGATGTTCGTAATGGATTGAAATTTGGCAAGATAAGTAAGAAAGTCTAATAGTACACGAAAATGTAAAAAAAAAATGAAAATCAAAAATTTGATCATAGCGGCACTTTAAAAATGGAATCAATTGGGAATATATATTTAAAGACACTTGTACTGTAGCCTGTCAGTGCCTCCTTACATCAACTGATTGACAAGAGAACAAAGGCCTTTACAATTAAGTTGCGTTCTTTCTTTTTCACTTGTTTTTGTTTTAAGGAGGCTCGTACCCATTTCTCAAGTCCACACCCTTTCAATTTTAATGGGCCACATCTTTTGTTGTAGCGCATAAAAAGACAAGCCACTTTGCATGCAAACACACAATACATTGAACTTTATGGGAGTATAGGATTTGTTTACATCGGTGCTTCCATGGCAACGGAATGATGACTCTCCGAAATTCACAAGTTGCGGAGTTTCTCTAGAGAGAATTTTTTGCAAAACCCGCTAGTGGACTAATTGATTAGACCACGAGCTTCAACTGGACAAAGTTTAAAAGAAATGTATGAGAGCGTTTTTGAAAGTTTTGGGGATTATAAATACGGTGAAAAACATACTATCGACATAATTGGCTAATATCTAAAGAAAACGATGCGCATTGGGAATGCAGTTTCATCTCATAGTAGTTTGATTCCATTTGAAATTGTGTGTGAAAAAGTGAGTGGGTTGCTTTGGCCGATTGCGAGAAAGAAGGATTCAATTAGCGTGCGTTCAGCCGCTCTTGTTGCCATTTTTGTATGTAATTTGGTCTACGCCTACAAATGTGATGATAATTTGGAAACCGCAAGATAATTTTTTTTAATTTGACAATCTTGAGATTAATTATCAATTGGTATGGCCTGCAAGTTTCAAGGACATTGAAGATATGCAAGGCAATAAAATAGGGCCTCCAATGTACCAATTTACCAATTTATTCCAGCAGATTTTGTGTTTACAAGTCAGCGTCCTCATTATTCACGAGTATTGTTTTCTTGTGTTTCGGAGGATCACCATTCCGTTGCCATGGAAGCACCGATGTAAACAAATCCTATACTCTCATAAAGTTCACTGTATTGTGTGTTTGTATGCAAAGTGGCTTGTCTTTTTATGCGCTACAACAAAATATATGGCCCATTAAAATTGAAAAAGTGTGGACTTAGAAATGGGTACGAGCCTCCTTAGACCACGGCAAATTATTCTTACTCGCCCATGCTACAAAATATCTATTCGAGGTATAGCTTTTTTCTGATATTGAGTGCCTGTGTTCTCTTGTCGATCGTACGTATATATCTAAGAGCTTAGTTTATAAAGTCCTGATGTCTGGTTTTGAGGAAAGCCGGTATTTTCGATGATCAATATAGACCTTGTGAATGGTTCAACCCAGGAGTATCAGTAGCCTGTCGAGTGTGATAGTCCGGGTTAGTGCACAGGTACCCCAAGCTCAAGTGATGTTTACACGTTGTAATTTTCACTGTTGCGTAATAGCGAAATTATAAGGATTTGTATGGGGAAAATTTACTTCGAATTTGAGCGTAAAAATAGGAACGATATTTGAATAAAAGTGGCTCACCAGAACTTCTTTGTGTGTTTACTTGTATCTTGAGTGATTTCTGGGTCGATTCGAAGCGATTCCAGCGAGTTTTAGTTCCACTGTTTCTTCTTCCCTAAAAGAGAG
This sequence comes from Dendrophyllia cribrosa, assembly GCA_024195265.1. NCBI lineage: Eukaryota > Metazoa > Cnidaria > Anthozoa > Scleractinia > Dendrophylliidae > Dendrophyllia > Dendrophyllia cribrosa. Next base: position 25,986,656 of record JAJLRJ010000010.1, read on the forward strand.
ACTTCGCTACTTTTGTCTCACTTTTAGGGAAGAAGAAACACTGAGTGGAACTAAAACACACAAAGAAGTTCAGGTGAGCCAGTTTTATTCAAATATCGTTCCTAATTTTCCGCTCAAATTCGAAGTGAATTTTCCCCATACAAATCCTTATAATTTCACTATTACGCAACAGTTACAACGACGTTCAAATTACAACGTGTAAACATCACTTGAGCTTGGGGTACCTGTGGTTAGTGTAGTTCTGAAAAGAACTGTTGTTATTGACAATAACTGACGTTTCGATAACCTGAACGGAAGTCATCTTCAGAGTCATGTGAATTGTAAAGTACTACTTTACGACAACTACTAACAAATGTTAGACAAAGACGAACCTAGCGACAGACAAGGAGCAGTATACAAGATCAAATGCAGCGACTGCCAGAAATTTGAACACACGACTGGCTGAAGTGAACACAAACGAGACGAAAAATGGTGATGTCAACAATCACATTGCTGAACACCATTTGCCCACTAATCACAGAATTGACTGGGACTCTGCCGAATGCGCCGGTTACCTACGGTACGGACTACTAACTTAGAACAAACACCACTGAACCGATGCCAATAGCTCAGTACTGACCTGCGGCCTAGAAACGACTTTTTCAACAGAACAGACAAACAGCACACCGACAAAAATTACACTATCAATGCAGGGATCCAAACACACCAAACACAGCTTATAATTCGCATGGCTCTGAAGATGACTTCCGATCAGGTTGTCGAAACGTCACATTCATTGTCAACAACAACAGGTCTTTTTAGAGTTTCAATGAGACCTGTTATACAGACCAAAAGAAAAAAACAAACCAAAAGCTATCCTTTAAGAAAGAACAACAGATGAAGTTTCGGAAGTCAACGGCATAAACGTAACACTTTAAACAAATCATTTACAGTTTAAATTTTTTTTTCTTAGTTGAGTCAGATAATGATTTTTCGGGATTTTAGCGGATATCGTTTATCCTTCAAAGTCAATTTTCAAACCATTTTTGCAAGAAAAAAACTACTATCACATATTTTCCTATGATCTCAATTTGTGATTTGTTTGTTTGAACAAGTTCGACACACTAAAATATTAATTCAGTCGTACAGTTTCTAAGAAAGAAAAACGTGGCGTTGACTCATAAGGTTGTAAATTGTTTTTTTAGTCTATAGGAAAATTTTCTGTAGTTTTGATGCTGGCGGATATTTTATTCAACATTCACTTACCTCAATTTGGACTAAAGATACATGACTGATTATAAAAGGACGATTTTTTCTACTTTGGTTCTGTTTATTATTATGGTCTGTATAACCCCTTGATTTGATTCAGGCCATTTATGTTTGTTTCTATAACAAATTTCAATTGACAAAAAGAAACGTGTTTAGAGTAAAACTTAGAACCAGACATTGGGTGTTATAAATGGGCTCTCTTAATTTAGTTTTTAAGTGGAGGAAAAGACGTTTTTCTGTTGGCATTCGATGTAGCACAGCATGAAACATTTTACTTTGATTTTGATAAACTGGACTTGTGCACAACAAGACCTCTAGGAAGAAAATGGAGCCAAGCAAATTGTCTATTGAATGTTCTAAATTATATGACCTGCTCCAAACTTAGAAAACTTTATTATTTTGAAAAATTGGACTCGTGCACAGTTTACTAATCTCTGCAAAGTAAATGGAGCCAAGAAATTGTTGTTGAATACTAAAAATTATTTCGCTTGCTCCAAACTTAGCAAAAGGTTATTTTTGATGCTTAGTCTACGTACTTTCTGTGCTACAAAGGAAACTGGCCAACAGTTAGAGGTTTTGTTATTAAAAGCAACATGGCAAGCTGTGAAAAATCTAACTGAAATATCCAGTATCGAATGAAATCAGAAGTAAAAATTACTTATTAAATAAACAAATAATTTTCGTTATCGAAAACGTTTTATCTAGTGTAGAAACAATTTTCTCATTTTTTTAAATAGCTTGCCATGTTTCTTCTATTATCCTTTATGTATACACTGCCTCGTGCAAGAATTTTGAAAATTTAAGGCTGGTTTTCACCGATAATATTATCACACCTGTTCTTCTTATGCTGTCTTCGTAGGAATTGACACGGCATAAGCATAGGCACAAGAAAAAAAACTTGGTTATTTTTCTTGTGATTATGTTTACTTCGCATTAATTCCTAATGAGGACAACATAAGAAGAACGAGTATGTTTCTTTTTCTTATATTTTTGCTTACACTTATGTCGCTCGTGAAAACCAGCGTTAAATTATGAGGTTCGTTACAATTTTTTGCACGAGATGTTGTATAGTTTTCAGCGGGTTTCAATTTTAAGTTGAACTCCTTTGAAAATTTTTTTTTCATAAAAGTTTATAAGAGGTAACCTTTAATTTTTTGCCGAAATTGTTACCAGGGGAAACGCTGTGCAAATTTTTCGCAATTTTCCCGCCAAAAGACTTAGTATTTATAGGAAGAAAAACATTGTCACACCTTTTAATTAATTAAATGATTTTTACTTAACTGTACAATATAAATAAGAAAGAGACAATAAATAGAATTATTAAACTGAAAGAACTCTTTTATTGTTGTTGACTACTAATTATTTATAAGTAGCTTTGAAAAATTCTAGATTTTCAAATAGATGTTAACCAGTAAGAATGATTTAAAAAAAAAAAGCGGCGCATGCGTATTTTGAGCGCCCGTATTTTTCCAAGTCTTTTGGCGGGAAAATTTTAGAAATTTGAACAGCGTTTACCATAAAAAAAAACATTGTACATGTTGAGTAAAATAGGCTTTTTAATAAGCAATTAACAATGAAATAATCCCTGATTTTCAGAAATTGCTAAAGAATTGTACTGAATAGTTACAGATCGTTTTCTGAACTATAAATTGAGTATTTGTTTCTGTTCTTGGAAACCTTATCCACGGTACAAATTGCCTTATTACTGCTACAAACAACACGAGAATTTTTCGTGGATTTGGAAACATTGATTTTTAACCTTTCAAACAATCTTAATCGATCATAAATACCTACCATTTTGGCACTTTGCTCTATAAAAGCAGCATATGAAAGTTTGTTGTCAGTAAACTTTGTACCGTGTAAATTGCCTGATACAGTGCAACACAGATATAACAAACGTCCTTGAACGCAAAATGCAGAAAGTCAATGGAAACTCGTGATCAGTATTGCTGATCGTTAATAACCAAAATTCCTAACAGAGAAAGCTGATAAACCGTCAAATGATGTGAGACGGAAACGAAACGACCCACCCCGATCAACATGAAAATATTTATTGCAAACTGACAAAGGGCCGTAATAACGGGGAGTTGTTTTAACTTTAAGTAATGATCCGCATAAGGAAAGTGCTGAACGGCAATGCACGATGGAATGTCAACTTTTTTATTGTTACGACTAGTGATCTAATTTGAGACCCAATCGCTTAACATGCAATTTTTAAAAGATGTTGTATTTGGGGAACTTCCTCAAATAAGCAAAATTATTAGCTATTGTCTTCTGCTATTCTGATTGGTTAAGCACGAACATTTCCTAAAATTTATTTGACGCAAATGGATTTTCTTTATTTTTATACTGAAATATAATTATGAACCATCAGCCCCTCCTCAGTCTATTCTTGAAATCAAACATATTCTATGTGGGAAAGAGCCAATGCCGCAGAACAATGAAATTTACGTTAGTTCTTATGTGGAGCATCACTTCATTAATGTCCTTGAAAACGGCCTAGTATTTACACTGAGAAATCTTGTTTGATATTTACGAAAAGTGAAAACTCGAAACAAAATTTAGTGCTAGTTCGCAATCTTAAAACTTTGGAGTGAAATTGATTATCCTCGCAGTAATTCAATGCCAGCTATTGAAAAAAAAATCAGGCTTAAACTTGATTTTAGTATTTTAGATACGAAGTTACGTAGAGAAGGCATCGTGCTAAATATGAATTGACTTTTGTTAGTAATCTATGCAATTTTAGCTCTGCCACTAAAAACTGCAAAGTTCTTGGGTAGCAAAAGCGCTAATGAGCCATACATTCTTTGTAAAAGTTAGAGTTTTCAAACAGCAAAGCACGCTTAAATTTCCAGGGAAAGCTAATTGTGTTATACACTTTAAAAATTCGGAGTTGATCTCAATAAGAGAATGGCGCGCATATGCATAAAAAGGCAATAATTGTAAACAAAGATTTACCTGTCGATATTAAACAGACAAGAAAAAACTGAATTGTTCACAGTTCATCATTTTTTTAAGAATGGGCTTTATTGTGATTATTCTTATCAATTTTCACTACTGACGAGTTCATTTAAAATCCTTGTTGAAAACTGACGTTAAAAGACAAAATTGGAACTGACAAAATGAACTACTATTTTCAATAATTTTACACTGCAAACTGACAAGAAAACTGAATCTCTTGGAAACAGACAGAAAACTTAAACGATTTGCTTTTTAATTTCAAAACCCTGCATATTGAAAACTCTCGACTAACAGAAAAATGGCCTTAATTATTAATAACTGGGCAACGTTAAAAATAACTGAACTATTTTCTCTGATTTTTACTACGAACTTGTTAAAATTCTTGTTGAAAGTTACAAATAAGAGGGAAAAAGGGAAAAACCGAAACTAAAAAAACCGAAACTGACAAAACCCAAACTACAATTTCCAAAAATCAATCGATTCGTAGCCTTATAGTGTATATGACAGTGATTTTTTTTTATTTGCTTGATCAAATCTACATGATATTCTGATAAGAAAATGGAAAAAAAATTATGATATCGATTTTCCTTCTCCGCGTTTTGGCCGTCTAAAAACGTGAAATTTCACTTCCGGTGTGTTACAAAACCGCGCAAGTAAAAAGACGTCAATACAAGAATGCCAGTGTCGCGATTTCTCAGTTCCTCCGTTTTTTTGGTGCGTGTTGCTGCAACCATAGACAACACACCAGTAATAGAACCATGTTTCTTCCACAGGGCGCATCAAAAAATGTGAGGAACTGAGAAACCTCGACACCGGCATTCCTGTATTGACGTCACAGCGGACTATTTCCAGTCTTTCTTCTTGCGCGGTTTTGTAACACGCCGGAAGTGAAATTTCACGTTTTTAGACGGCTACAACGCAGAGAAGAAAAATCGATATCGAAATTGTTTTTTCCATTTTCTTATCAGAACATCATGTAGATTCGATCAAGCAAATAAAAAAATCACTGTCATATATACACTTTAACAGTAACATCATTCGGAAAGACCATACAATATATCTACTATTTCAGTTCAAGCTCTTTCTAAGCAATTAATATTTCAAAGCAATAAAATATCTCTTCGACTAACTGAAAATTGAAGCAAGTAAGTTACTAAGATCAGAGGAACTGAAAACCCAAAGCAGGCATAATTAAATAGAACAGGACGAAAAAAAATACATGTACAACATAACGCAATTGAAACTGAGCACAGAAAACATGCCCTTAAATTTTCACCAAAAATTCTTTTTGATTACTGTACTAAGTTGTAATCCCTTACATGACATAAATCGGACAAAATGGCCGAGACATTTTTCCTAAGACACACAAAATGGCCCATGATATTCAATGACCTTCAATGATATCAGTCCTTATTGTAAACAGAAAAAGAAACCCTTCTATTCAATTTCCTCTGAGAAATCGTTTTGTAATCTAAACATAAACCTTCAGTGAAAACTGAAAAACCATGTTGAAATGCATGCCGTAAAGGCTTTTACTGAGATAAAATCCAGTCGTTTGCTAAAGAAAAATAGGTCCGCAACGCGTACATGTATCTACCCGAAGGTTATGCATGCTTATATGCTTGGTTTATTCTAGGCAAATCTCAAGTATGACGCATTCTTTGGACGTTTTGTTTTAATGCTTGAGAGCAGTAATTGGCCTGATATTTCTACTTGGAAAATGAGACTTATCTACTCCAGCAGTACTTATTCTTGATGAAAACCGTGAAACAATTTTGGCAATTGGCCTCGATTTTAACGTCCTTGCTGACGACATACTCGGTGCCGACATTGTACGACGGTCAAATGTTATAACATTGAGACTTTATGATTCTACTTTAACATTAATCCTTGAAATTGAAGACGCCTAACTGTTTCCTGGATATGTTCTAGTTTTTTTGTCTGTTAACGAGAAATATATGGATGAAACAATGCAGTTATTCGGTGTCGAGGTTTCATTCTCTTTGTGCTATCATTTATCAGTTGGAACTGGAATTTGTTCGTCAAACCGCGCGGCGTAGTTTGTTATATCTGTGTTGCATTGTGTTTCGACTGAACTAAGAAGATTATGTTCGAATTTGGCAAGGTAATCTTCGAGCTGCGCTTAAATTAAAACTAGTTTCTCTACCTCTTTCCTCGTTTAAGTTGGTTGTCTTCCTTACGTCTTTGCTTGATTCTGACATTTATAGTTTCCTTGTATCCTGCATAGAAATAAAACCAAAATATATCAATAAATGCTATCAAGTTTTGAATATCAAAAAGCCAGGTAGACAGGAAATTATGTTTTATTAACTGAGTTAATAACTAAGGTAAATTGGCCACTGTAAAAATATTTAAAAGCTGACGTTTCGACTGTGTAGATTATAGCGCATTTATTCGCTTGTCGCGGGTAGCCCTAAAATCGAAAGATAATTAGGAAAAAATGTTTTTCGCCATGTTTGTTTACCGTTGCCATGGAAACGCTGATTATCATAAAAAGAGTATCGCTCAAAAAACTTTCATCCAAGCCTAGTATCTGGTATCAAATTCAGATTCATTGAGCTAAAGTAAGATTATGTATAAGCGCATTAAAAAATGGAAGTGTGCCCCCCCCAAAAAAATACTTGGAGCCGACCTTAACACTAACATTTACTGGGACAAAAGATATGGTCTTTTTTACCCGCTAAATTTTTCCAGACTACGATTAGTCTCTCTTATTTCTTCCAGGGATAGTCGCGAGGGCGAAACACCTGAGCCTACTCGTTAGAGGTGATTCTAGGCGGAGAGTTGTCTCTGGGAAGGTGCGCGAGTGAAACACGCGGATTAGTCACGACAGGCGACAAGCGATTTATTTCGCGCTCTCGCGTGTTTTGCTCGCTTGGCTATCGTCATGTTGCGGAAGAAGAAAAGTAAATAGAAAAGCGGTTATTATGATAGATACGTACCTTATGAATCGTGTGCGTGAAGACAGATCACCAGGTGAAAGACCATATATAAAGTCTCGGTTGTTCAGAACCCGCTATTCCTCAACCAAACTTGCGAGAACACCTAAATGAACGGCGCAAAGGGGAAATAATTGCAGGTATTAAAGCTAAAGCCACACAAAAATTGATTGAAAACTTAAAGTCAGTTTAGAAGTAAAATTAATATAATTAACAATCTACATTCTACTTTGCCATACTTTACAATAGCAACAAATCAGATACTGTGTACCAGACCCAGAGTGATAAATCTGATAACATTGCCTGTATCGCGTAAGCTACTCTCTGTGTATCTCAAACTACACAACGGTTATTTACTACACACCCGATTGTTTAATGTTGCTGAAATGTTAGTTGTAGACTAACTATTAAAGTAGCATCGTATAGTGTCCAGTGTAAATTGACCAGAATAAAATTGCTATACCGCGTCAGTCTGTGCGTATCTCAAACCACAAACCATATACAACGGTTATGCGCAGTAATGCGCAGTTGATTAACAGGCAATTGTTAAATATGGTGGCTGAAATTACAGTTGCAGACCAACGAAGTAGAGTCTTAATAGCGTCTAGTGTAAACTGAACCATTAGACCGTTTAAGTCATTGCTTGAAAACAACCCTCAATAAACGTTGCAAAGAAAACTATATAACATGATATAATATTTTTCTTACCCAAAGTACGTAGTGGTAGAAGACGTTATCGTCATTCATCCACATGTTGACAAAATAAATCTTCGCTGTAGAAAATGTTGTGGTCTGCATGCTGGGGCAGATGATTTTGTTCTTCATCTCGAACAACATTAAAGTTATTAAATTTTCGTTTGCAATCTAGAATTATCTGTCAACATGAACATAAGTTATATAACTCATTCAGCCTCCGTCGCTTTCCTCGTGGTAAAGGTGCGAAGAAAAAAATGAATTATGTTTTGTTAATTAATCTATGCATTTGCAATTCAAATAAGAATTTCTTTAAAAAAAATTTCCACAGTTCTACGTGGAAGCAATTACCCAGAATAATCTGTTTCCATGTACAAAATATTTAAGCAAGAACGTGCACAGTTTTAGCAGGACTGATTGATAGTTCGTTGTTTTGTTCTCGGAAATAATATCCCGTCAAAATTGACCTTTATGATAAAGACTCACTAAACTAAACATGGTCTCACAAGACTAGCTTCAGTGTAGTTTTAAATAGCCAACTGTTTATATCTGTACGTACGAATACAGCCGCATTTCCTCTCTCCCAGACTCCTTTTACTGCAGAGGGGAGAGGAAGAGAGCTGATAAACGTTTATGAATTGTCTCCGTGAAACACGATGCTCCCCCGCCCCACCCACCCTGGGGTGGGGGACTTCAAAATTTGTAGATTGGTACCGCGCGGAGAATTTTCTTTTCAACACCTTCATTCACAATGAATTTTTTTTCTTGGGGTATGTGCTTGCATGGTACTTTTTTCCCTCTCAAACATTCTGCATGAAATTTTTGTGGTGTGTGGATGGATGACATGTATATCAAAAGTTACTGTTTGCAGCTGCACCACATATTATATAATTATTTATTATGAAAGGTGACTAAATAAGAAAGAGGATAGGTGGTTTTCACGTTACGTCACGGCGGCCATGTTGGTGCACACCTACAAAAGAATTTTAAAGGGATAGAATCACGAGGTTCCACGGCGGCACTGTTCGCTATTCTTGCACCGGAATTTTGGACACATCACTGTTAAAAGTGAGTTTTTCTTTCTTTTGGCTATCAAAACGGATTTTTTGATTCAACAAATACCTCCACTTCTCGACGGCCTTTTTGAATTTGCGGAATCAAACTTGAAAAGTGGGCCGACGTTTTCAAGTTTCGACCTCGTGATACTATCCCTTTAATGAACTTCTTTTGTTATGTGCACCAACATGGCCACCATGGCCTTTGTCATTTAAGTCCCACAGGACTGAAGGTCACGTGAGTGAAAACCATCTATATTTTTTGGAATAGATATTTTAAGTGTAATAGCAGTTGTTAGACTTTAATATATAAATGTGTTCTTTTGTGTTTCTCTGACTATTAGAGACTGACAATTTAAGTGATTGTTTCATAGTCTTTGCAAATCACAAGTTATCGACAGTTAAAATAAGTTTTATTAATAGAACTAGTAGTAATCATAGATTATAGTGCGTCTCCTTATCCCGTGGCACCTCGTCTTGACCTAGTACCTCAGTTTCAGCCACTGTTTAAAAGGGCTATGTCGCGAGATATGTCACGCAGGCAAAAGCGTCGGGCCGACATCAAACAAATTCACGCTATCGCCGTGGGATCGGGCAAAATCCTGCCGTGCTGTGTACTCCGAAAGGTCTCAGATTTTTACGACATATAAATAGTATATTTGGTTTAGGTTAGAGGTTTTGGATTGCTTGAAACGTGAACGAGATATTTCCATTAAAGCCATGTCAATTGGCGGAAAAGTGGCGTTTAGGTTAACCCCCGCCTTAAGTAGGCATTGAAATATTGAGCCGCACTATTTCAAAATCTGGAAAATATCCGAAACTAAATCAAGACAAATAGATTATTCACCAAGCTCCCCAGGATGATTCCTGATTTCCACGCGCTGGGAATGCTGGATACTATTGTGACGTTTCAAGATGGCGCAGATTTGGTACCGACACATTCTGACTCCACTAAGACGAGACATTCAATGTGAAATGAGTTTATTGAGGATGAGCCAGTCAGTCATCTGACGGATGTATCCCGCTAACATATTCTTTACATTCTCCTGACCTTGTAAATTAGATTTTAATTTACATTAAATTACAGAAAATTGTGCCACGCCAGATACGAAAAACCACTAAAAACCACCCTTTAGAAGTGGCCAAAAATTGTGGAAACATATACCCCCCTATAAAAGTGCAGTGGCACTGGACCTCGGAGGCAGAGGTACAACTATAAATAAAAACTATAAATAAAACTGAGAAATAATAACATTTTCAAATACTTTGCTATAATACAGTATCAAACCTATTTGAAAGACTGAAGCTTAATCGACAAATAAAAAGAAAAAAAAGATAACGTTGCAGAAGACTGACCGACGTAGAATGATACATATCTCCCGCCAAAACCTTAAATAGTCCTGAACTGTCCCATGAGGACACGCGAACCTCTATGCCGTGCCGTCAGAATAATAATTTCTGCCTAATTCGTTCCTACGTCACTCAGTCGTCAGAAATTACATTTTTCTCGATTCGTTCCGCCTAGACGACGCGCTAAGCATGCTGGATACTATTGTGACGTTTCAAGATGGCGCAGATTTGGTACCGACACTTTTCTCGATTCGTTCCGCCTAGCCGACAAGATTAGGAAGCGTCTCCTTCGTCGACGCAATAAAGAACTTTATCTTTGCAAAATATTAATAAAGTTTAATACGTTCCAACAGCTATTCTGGCATCCTTGATTTAGAGTGGACTTAAAACTTTGTTCTTCAAATAACAACACCAGCCGAGATCTTGAATTTGACGAAAAAATTGTACCAATATTGGTAACCGCAGGTGCTATAAATGTAAAGAAAAAGCCATCTGAGGGAGACACATTATTGTGCTATGAATCCCTCTAACCCAAGTCCAGATGCTAAGATCTTTGAACAGTCTGCTGATAAAGTTCAACGTTTCAACCCTGGGAACATCTTACCAGAATTTTTTTTCCAGCCCACTGTACGTGCATGAATTTTTTTTGGGACGAAGGCCTTGCGCAGGAATTTTTTTCTTACGCATATGCGCTTGCAGGATCCCCCCTCAGAAGTAAAATGGTCGGCCCCTTAGGGTGTTGAAATCTAAAACAACCACCGTTAGGATTATCGCGGTACCATTTTGGGAATTAGGCCGAAAAACTATGACTGGAACTCTAGTTTGTCAGTCAACTGGGATCAGGTAACCCGAAGGGTATCAGGTACTGATAGCCCCAAGTTATTGAGCGATATGATCATGACCTTGGTAAATTCTCGTGTTTTCCCGTTACTCTTCGGTATAACTTCGTAATTCCCAAGAACCTACAGCTTCGTAGTAAGATAGGGTTATGTCGTGGGCAGTTTGCAACATGTAGCATATTTTGAGCTTGATGTTAATTATTTTAATACGCAGGGAAAGGGAAAAACAGAGCACGGGAAGGAGATATCTGGTACATTTCTAGCTTGACGTAATAGTTGCATTGTACCGGTCCTCGTTCGCTAGTAAAACCGATTTGGTCGACTCAAAATCGACCTAGTACAGTGAAACCTGTCTTAAGCGGACATCCTCAGGACCCTCGCTAGTGTCCGCTTAATAGAGGGGTCCGTTGAATGCAGGTTCGTTTTACAGCAAATATAGGAAGAAAATTTAGAGACCCAAGCAGCTGGTGTCCGCTTAATAGAGAATGTCCGCTTAGAAAAGGTTATATGGTTAACGGGTCATTGTGCGCTGGCATTCTTGCTGGCGCCATTTGGTTCATCGCTACACCGTGCTGAAGAGTTGCAATAACAACAATAACAATAACAGTACACCCCCCCCCCCCCCACCCCCCACCCCCCACACCAACACACAAAGTCCCCGGGTCCTGGGCTCTCAGGATGCTGTCTTTTTCCAAAAGAGACACAAACAACGTCTTCTCATGGTGACATTATTTATTTAATAAATCTCCGGTATAACAAACTACTAATAACGTTTCAAAGCCTGTACGGAAGCCATAAAAATGTTTTACAAATGAAGACACTCCGTGACGGCTGCCTACTGTTAACAATGTTAAGGAAAAACATTTGAGATCACTTGCATTATTTTACAATAAAGAATCGCAACTTTCTAGCAATAAACATTTCAGGTTACATTTCATTGCGATCCCATATGTCTCCTCTTACGCGGACATTCTTTCAGTTTGTCACACAGTCATTATAAAGGATTGCGTGACAAACAAAATATCCCGATGCACATGACGTCTCTTGTTTCATAAATGACTATTACTTTTTTCATCGCTTCTTTTTCACTTTTTCTTCTTTTTACTCTTTTTCCTCGACGGCGATCTCGATCGGGATCTCGACCGTTTCTTTCGGGACGAGCTTTTCTTCACGGGCGTTCCGCTCCGGGACCTGGAACGTTTCCGCCTCTGTTTGCTACCCGGGGACTTGCTTCGAGATCGGGATCTCCCGCGTCCGCGGGATGAGCTGCGGCTGCGGGATTGTGACCGTCTTGAATTTGAAGGTGAAGGTGTCCGTGACTCGTAATGCTTTAGGGACTGCGAACAGAAACAGAGAAAATAATTGTGACGTTGAACAGGACCTTGTGAAAAACAAACTGAAGCCAATGCCACAAGCAAGATTGTGTTAACTGAACAAAAAATCCTTAGAAACTCCCGAGAAAGGTCCCCCGTTACATGTTAATCTTTAAGGGTGTCCCGACCGGGATTGTCTCCTGCGCAACCGTTATTCGGGTCCGTCACGCAACGGTTCTTCCACCAGCGTTGCGTGACGACCGAATAACGGTTGCGTAGGAGACCGATATGGAGACGCGTCAAATTTCTTTGCAGCGTCTCAGACGGCCAAAAACCATCAGTTCACCCAATTCTCCCATACGATATTTTGACCAATAAGGTTCTGATTCCCAAAATGGCACGCCTTGTCAATATAATCCTTTAAATCCCAGGAGCGCCAAAGATTAAAATTCACGAAGAAAAATCGCAAATTTAGTTTTGTAAAATATTAAAAAAAAATGGTACCATGCAAAAGTACTGCTGAAGAGGTTTTTATTTGAATGGTCACACCATAGGATTTCATCAACAGACTCAAAAGTTGGAACAAATGGTACCATGCAAAAGTACTGCCGAAGAGGTTTCATTTGAATGGTCACACCATAGGATTTCGTCCAGATTCAAAAGTTAGAGCTACATTTACATGTCTTCGTAATTGACTCTGGGAATGAAAAACAATCACAATCTAAAATACCGTAAGCGAAGTTGCCAGTGGTGACCGTGATCTGCTCCGCGCGGGGGATCGTGAAGTCGATCGGCTATCAGACCGAGAACGACGACCGCGTTTTTTGGACGAGGGGGACTTTGAGCGACTGCGCGACTTCTTTCGCTTGGAGTCCGCAGGTGAGGACGTGTGGCTACAGCTTTTCTTCTTTTTCTCTTTTACGTCTTTTGGTTCTATAGCCTGGTGGACAAAAGTAACGGAGACTGATATTTAAAAATCTAATGAGACGGTATCGAGGAAAATGGCGTTAAAGTCGCAACATTACCCATAATAGGTACAAATTTGACAAACGTTTTCAAAATTTAACTTGAAAACACAACATAAGAAACAATACCAAAGAAAAGTATAGCCTGTTAACAGTCTCCTCTTTGGGGATATTGGGTTAAAAGAAATGCCCTCGTCTCGCTATGCTAGCGAATGTCTCTCAAACGCTAAGAAAAGTACTGCTCAGTAGCTTTCATTTACATGGTCACACTTTAGGATTTCATCCACAGACTCTAAAAGCAGAATCACCTTGTACAGCATAATAAACAGCACCACAGAAAAATACTGCTCATTGGCTTTTATTTGAATGGTCTTCATTCACAGACTCAAAAGTTAGAACCACCTTGTACAGCATAAAAAACAGTACCACAGGAAAGTACTGCTCAATAGCTTTCATTTGAATGGTCACACTTTAGAATTTCATCCACAAACTGAAAAGTTAGAACCAACTTGTACAGCATAATAAACAGTATCACAGGAAAGTACTGCTCAGTAGCTTTCATTTGAATGGTCACACTTAAGGATTTCATCCACAGACTCAAAAGTTAAAACCACCTTCTACAGCATAATAAAAAGTACCACAGGAAAGTACTGCTCAATAGCTTTCATTTGAATGGTCACACTTAAGGATTTCATCCACAAACTCACAAGTTAGAACCACCTTGCACAGCATGATAAACAGTACCACAGGAAAGTACTGCTCAATAGCTTTCATTTGAATAGTCACACTTTAGGATTTCATCCACAGACTCAAAAGTTAGAACCACCTTGTACAACATAATAAACAGCACCACAGGAAAGTACTGCTCAATAGCTTTCATTTCAATGGAGCCACCAAAGGGTTTTTGTCACAGATTCAAAAGTTAGAACCACTTTGGACGGCGTAACAAACAGTGCTATGGGAGTCTCAGAGTACTGCTAAACAGGTCACACTAACTTTCATACATTCTCAAAAGTTAAACTGAACCAGTGTTAATTTTCCAATGGCTCGACTCTCAAAAGTGAATGGTTTAGCCCAATATTAACCAAGTAGCATAGCAAGGGGGGGGGGGGGGGATAGAGAGAAAATGGCCTGGAATGAAACAACCTCATCTTCTTTAGAAAGGGGGCTGGCCCCTATCATAGATCGGCAAGAGCATATGATCCACACCTCAAGTAACTTGGCTCTGTACACATCACACTGTTGTGCAATGTTGCTCGTTCCTTTCGCTTCCAATTTCTGAGCATATTCTGCAACTTTCAGTTCAATTTCCCGAAGCTTTTTTCGTCTGCTTTCGTCGATTTCGGCAACTCTCGGAGTCTCTACTGAAGCAGCCGGTGGCTCTTCGGGTCTTTTCGGAGAATCCTCTTTGGCAGAAGGTCTAAAGAATGAAAGACAAAAGTATAAATTAAAACAGAAGGAAAACGTTTAACCATTTTTAAACATCATAACTGAAGAAAAACGAAAAGCAAGCTGTAGGACTGAGAATGTTGAAACAAACGTAGCGGTGAAGTAATGGTTAGTGCGTTAGACTTCAGATCTGAATTGTGGTTCGAAGCCTGGTCTCTGCTGTCATGTTTTTCCTTAGACAAGAAACTTTACTCCACATTGTCTCTCTCTATCCAGGTGTATAAATGTGCTAACCCTGCGATGGATTACAGTGGCATCCCATCCAGGAGGGAGTAGCAATATTCCTAGTTGCTTTTTGTCTCTCTCCACCCAGGTGTATAAATGGGGTAACCCTGTGATGGACTACAGTAGCATCTCATCCAGGAGGGAGTAGCTTTATTTCTAGTTGCTTTTTGTCTCTCTCCACCCAGGTGTATAAATGGGGTAACCCTGCGATGGACTACGGTGGCATCCCATCCAGGAGGGAGTAGCAATATTCCTAGTTGCTTTTTGTCTCTCTCCACCCAGGTGTATAAATGGGGTAACCCTGCGATGGACTACGGTGGCATCCCATCCAGGAGGGAGTAGCAATATTCCTAGTTGCTTTTTGTCTCTCTCCACCCAGGTGTATAAATGGGGTAACCCTGCGATGGACTACGGTGGCATCCCATCCAGGGGGGAGTAGCAATATTCATAGTTGCATTTTGTCTCTCTCCACCCAGGTGTATAAATGGGGTAACCCTGCGATGGACTACAGTAGCATCCCATCCAGGAGGGAGTAGCAATATTCCTAGTTGCTTTTTGTCTCTCTCCACCCACGTGTATAAATGGGGTAACCCTGCGATGGACTACGGTGGCATCCCATCCAGGGGGGAGTAGCAATATTCATAGTTGCATTTTGTCTCTCTCCACCCAGGTGTATAAATGGGGTAACCCTGCGATGCACTACAGTAGCATCTCATCCAGGAAAGAGTAGCAATATTCCTAGTTGCTTTTTGCTATGGAAACCGGGATAAGAACCTTCCCAGCACCCTCTGCACCAGAAAAATTTGGTCAATTTTGAGTGTACGAGGCACTCAAGCGGTAAGTTAACGTTTGCTAAGTGGCACTTACTTTGGTTCAGGTTCTCGCTCCTCAACTCTCTCCCACTCGGGCCGATCCCACTTTGACGCAACATGGGGAACATCTGACCAAAGAAAAAAGCAAATATCAACACCTCATTACACAATACACACCACCATCTTAGAGAAACCCCAAAACTATTTGAGTTAGCAATCAGTTCCAGTCATCTCGGTTGAATCGCAATAACACAATAATTATTAAGTAGGAAGAACTGCTTTGTCAAGTCAAGTCCGAGTTTACTGCAGTTCAAGCTACTGAAATTAATTCCACTGCAAATAAATAATTTTTTATTGTTTGTGGGTTGGTTCTTACCTTTGTCACGTGACTTATCTGAAGTTTTTTTACTGTCCACTAAGAGAAAAACACAAAATGATATTCAGTACAACAAAAATATATATATGATTATTTTGATACAATGTAAACACGAGTTTCTCCTAAACACGTGTATTTGACTAGAGGGGCACAGAAATGACACAGAAGACAGAAGAGCATAAAGGTGCTTTGAGTTGCCAATGGTACTCCGACACAACGTAAATAAATTTCAGGGGTTACACAAAATTCAAGAAAAAGAAAAGATTTCTCAAATTTCATTTTGTAAAATACTGAAAAACAAATGGTACCATGCAAAAGTACTGCTGAAGAGGTTTCATTTGAATGGTCACACCATAGGATTTCATCCACAGACTCAAAAGTTAGAACAAATGGTACCATGCAAAAGTACTGCTGAAGAGGTTTCATTTTAATGGTCACACCATAGGATTTCGTCCACAGACTCAAAAGTAAGAACAAATGGTACCATGCAAAAGTACTGCTGAAGAGGTTTCGTTTGAATGGTCACATCATAGGATTTCATCCACAGACTCAAAAGTTAGAACAAATGGTACCATGCAAAAGTACTGCCGAAGAGGTTTCATTTGAATGGTCACACCATAGGATTTTATCCACAGACTCAAAAGTTAGATCAAATGGTACCATGCAAAAGTACTGCTGAAGAGGTTTCATTTGAATGGTCACACCATAGGATTTCATCCACAGACTTGAAAGTTAGAACAAATGGTACCATGCAAAAGTACTGCTGAAGAGGTTTCATTTGAATGGTCACACCATAGGATTTCATCCACAGACTCGAAAGTTAGAACAAATGGTACCATGCAAAAGTACTGCTGAAGAGGTTTCATTTGAATGGTCACACCATAGGATTTCATCCACAGACTTGAAAGTTAGAACAAATGGTACCATGCAAAAGTACTGCCGAAGAGGTTTCATCTGAATGGTCACACCATAGGATTTCATTCACAGACTCAAAAGTTAGAACAAATGGTACCATGCAAAAGTACTGCTGAAGAGGTTTCATTTGAATGGTCACACCATAGGATTTCATCCACAGACTTGAAAGTTAGAACAAATGGTACCATGCAAAAGTACTGCCGAAGAGGTTTCATCTGAATGGTCACACCATAGGATTTCATCCACAGACTCAAAAGTTAGAACAAATGGTACCATGCAAAAGTACTGCTGAAGAGGTTTCATTTGAATGGTCACACCATAGGATTTCATCCACAGAATCAAAAGTTAGAACAAATGGTACCATGTAAAAGTACTGCTGAAGAGGTTTCATTTGAATGGTCACACCATAGGATTTCATCCACAGACTCAAAAGTTAGAACAAATTGTACCATGCAAAAGTACTGCCGAAGAGGTTTCATTTGAATGGTCACACCATAGGATTTTATCCACAGACTCAAAAGTTAGATCAAATGGTACCATGCAAAAGTACTGCTGAAGAGGTTTCATTTGAATGGTCACACCATAGGATTTCATCCACAGACTCGAAAGTTAGAACAAATGGTACCATGCAAAAGTACTGCTGAAGAGGTTTCATTTGAATGGTCACACAATAGGATTTCATCCACAGACTCAAAAGTTAGAACAAATGGTACCATGCAAAAGTACTGCCGAAGAGGTTTCATTTGAATGGTCACACAATAGGATTTCGTCCACAGACTCAAAAGTAAGAACAAATGGTACCATGTAAAAGTACTGCCGAAGAGGTTTCATTTGAATGGTCACACCATAGGATTTTATCCACAGACTCAAAAGTTAGATCAAATGGTACCATGCAAAAGTACTGCTGAAGAGGTTTCATTTGAATGGTCACACCATAGGATTTCATCCACAGAATCAAAAGTTAGAACTACACTACATGTCTCCATAATTGACTCTGGGAGTGAAAGGGTTAATACATAGAATCCAACAATTCATGCAACACTCACTTGGCATTCCATCAAGGATGCTATCAGGTAGTGGAACACCATCAACATCTATGTCTTTTAAAGGCACACCATCCACGTCAATTGATCTTATTGGTATACCATCAAAATCCTGAGTTTTTAATGGCACGCCATCAACGTCTAAAGGTGCTCCATCTAAAGCAGCCTTGTGTTTTTCAAAGTTATCATCTAGGGGATAAAGAGGTTTTAGTGGCTGATCTGGAACCTAAAAGTGGAGAAACAGAGATATAGTGTTATAATGAAATTGCTTGGTTCCATACAAGATGTTTGTTTGTTATAGCCAAATCTTGCAAGAAGTAGTATCCACAGGGATGCAGCTACAGTAAAAGAAAGGTCTCCAGTTTTGTCAAGCACAAGGTTCTCTTCTTACCTCCAATTGGCCAGTTTTTTCAGTATGACCCAAAAATATATTTTCAAGGTCAAACAAGAAATCTGGGGTATACACTGCCCAATCCATCCAGGCTGCAAGACAGCGAAGCACTTGTTTCTGAAAAGAAAATACAAACAAACTTTAATTATGTTCTGTTCTTGTTGTTATTTCTGGGGGAATCATTTATTATACTGGTACCAGTAAAACAGTCTGTTATTTTGGTTATGGAGGGGAGGGGGGCAGTTTTTAAAAGAAAGAGGGAGCTTAATAAATGTCTTGCTACAAAAAAAAAAGGGGGAGGCGGCTAATTAGAGAAGTGGGGCTTATTTGAGGGGGGGAGGCTTAATAAAGGATTTATGGTAATTCTTTCGTACAATCACTTTTTAAATGATGACTTTCAGTCTTGAATAAAAGATTACCTCTACTATTAAACTACCTCTACCGACTGGCGACAGCATGAACTTACTAAACCTATGCCTTATTACTTCAACGTCTTCAACGACAAACACTAGAAACAGTTAATTATATGTACAGCTATGGGCTCACCGGTCTCCGTTCCTGTTACTGAAATTTCGGTGATACAATAATAATAAGGGGAAAGGCAAAATGTTGGTAGTTAATTGAATCTTGTTTACACTATTTCACACTCACAATTTCAAGGTAAGCACAGCATTTTACTGGCAACTTTTTATCAGCCCATTTGAAATTACAGACTTACCCTAAAATTCTCTGCTTTCATACGAGCATTTATTGCTTTGAATGAAGAACTTAAGTTGGTAAATATCTCACGTAAAAGGTTCTGAAACCTGCCACAGAAAAGAAAGTAAAATCAATGTCATAGGCTCTTTTGTTTGGAATAGTATCTTCATAAAGGTCAGCACACATAGGCACCATATGTGGGTTGGGTATCACCGTATGTTGTTGGTTCTTGTCCTTGCCGCAAAGGTTTTTTTCTCTAGGTCCTCCAGTTTTCCCTTCATCCTCAAAAACCAACATTTCCAAAATTTCCAAATTCCAATTCGATCTGGAATCTGAGGGCCACAGGATTGTCAGTTGCAAGACTGTTAAGTGTTGCCCTCGTTAAACAAAGTCAATAGGCGACTTCGAAAAATACCATAATACTTTTTAAAGTGCAGGTTTGGGTGGTGCTTCATGTAAGCCTGATTTTTCCAATTTCTTTTGTTTTCAGCATGAACTGCACGTGCTATGCTTCAACTTCTTGGCAATTTGCATACGGGGCACATTTGTATACGAACACACAATGCTACGTCCTAGCATTCCTACATGTACTCTGAATTTCACTGTGCCATTTTAACATAGGAGACTTGAATAATTACACCTTGGTGAGGCTGAGCCTACACATAAAAGATTTTTATGGTATTTTTCAAAGTGGCATATTAATTAATTAGTTTATTTATTTATTTATTTATTTATTTATTTATTTATTTAGGTAGCAGGGACAGGTTGCTGCTTTTCTTGTGTGCAATGCTTGAGAGACAATATCTTTGGGTCAAGACGTTTGATAGAAATTCGTCATTTTTTGTTTCTCAGGCGCTGGGGACAAGATTGCAAAAATACCTACCCTTTTCTGTAGTATGACACATTTGGTACTTTGACAGAACAGTTATAGAGAATGTCTGATACCAGGTACAACCGCGCAACCTGAAGGCAAATATAGGCAAGAAAACTTCAACTTAAACAAGCAAGAAAAGATACAGACCTGCAGGGAGCTTTACACTTAAATAATAACTGATCCCAAGGGAAACAGTGAGTTTTGTTTTGCTAAGGCGTCGTTCACACTTGGTGCTCAAGCACCGTGCCCGGGCACAGTGCCTGACGGGCACCAATGTGAACACGGCTTTTTCTAAGTGCCTGTGCCAATAATTGGGCACGGTGCTCGGGCACGGGTACAAGGTCGATACCTTGTACTCGGCACTGAATCGGGCACGGGCACAAGTCTGCACACGATTCTGGCGAGTGCTCAAGAACTTTGCCCACAAACTCCTGCCCGTAGCAGTTATTTTACCCACAAATCCCTGCTCTACAGTTTCCTTTTTTTTTAATTTATTTATTTTTTTAATTTGTACATTTTATTGAACAAAAGAACCCATTTACACATATATATATATATATATATATACTCTAACACAAGAGAAAACACTTTTTTCTTAAAACACCTATATTTCGGCAGCGTACAGCTGCCTTCATCAGGGTGAATGGCTGTACTCTCGAATGGCTGTACTCTCGAAAGTGTAACAATAACAAGGGACGAGGCTTTAACGCCAAGAGAAACAAGCAGAAAAAATGAAAGGATTCCGTTCGTCGTAACGTATCATCCCGGTCTTCCAAACATTGGAAAAATCCTGAGAGATCTGCACCCCGTGCTACATGCGTCAGAGAGATGCAAGAAAGCAATCAAGGAACAGCCGATGGTGGCTTTTCGTCGGCCCAAGAGTCTTAAAGACTATTTAGTGCACGCTAAAGTTAAACAAGAAATTACAATCAGGGATAGCGGGAACAAGCAATGTGCCTCGAAGAACTGCAGGATATGTAGGAAGGACAAGCTTCTCAAGATGGGGGACACTTTCGAGAGTACGAACACGGGCAAGTCATACACCATAAATTACAGTTTGAACTGTAATAGCACGAATGTGGTTTATCTGCTTACTTGTAAAACATGTGGCAAGCAATATGTGGGTTCGACTTCGACCAAATTTCGACTCAGATTTAACAACCACCGTAGTCGACTGAATTTGCATGGTAGAATGACGCCCGAAGAGAGGCTAGACGATGAGATCTTGTACAGGCATTTTTTTAGTGCGGGTCATAGGGGTCTGGAGGATATGTCAGTTCAGTTAATAGACAGAGTGGACAGAACGGAAAATCTGACGGATAAGGAGGGTCAATGGGCTTACAAACTGAAGACACTCAGACCCCACGGTCTGAATGAGAGCGATTTTTTTTATAGCCAAAATCGGGGACTTCGCGCGCAAAAATAGCAGTTTTACCAGCATTTGTATTTAGCTGTTGTAGCGCGCGCAGTTTAAAAATCTTTTTGATTAGCGCGCACATATAACGGTTGTAACGGTTTTTATCGCGTGTAACGCCTTGTCAGCCATTCACCCTGATGAAGGCAGCTGTACGCTGCCGAAATATAGGTGTTTTAAGAAAAAAGTGTTTTCTCTTGTGTTAGAGTATAATTTACCGAGAAATTTCCAATCGTGGAACTTTTTTACATGCTTGTGCTAAGTTATATATATATATATATATATATATAGATATATATAAAATTACAAAGTGACAATAAAACAAAAGAAAGAAAAAAAAAAAGAAAAGAGAAATCATTACATAATGTGCACAGAGAAAGGGTATTGCTAACAGCAGGTCATTATCTTGAAATATACATACATAATCAGGACATATTTCAGATATTGTTTGGACTACAAAGTATATTAAACTAGGATGAGGGGAGCATAACCACGTCAAGCTAAAAGTCTATTTTAGCTGAATAATGAGCTTGGATATAAATTCAGATGTAACCACTTTCCTTTGCATGGTTTTGCATGCGTAGTGGTACTGTTTTGCATATAACAGAAGAAGACGCAAGTCCTTCATCTGATTACTGGATAGATTGTTAGTTAATGTTGGTAGGTTAAGAAAAAACTGTAGCGGGGTGAGACTGACGTTAGTTTTGTGTACGTTATTAAACCACTGAAGGGATTCGTCGCATAGTTTGATAAAAGACTGACATTCGAAGAATGCATGTTCAATAGAGTCGTTCTCACCGCACATTGAACATTTTACACAATCAGTTATCCCAAAGCGTTTGAGTTCTTTATTGGTGACTACTATTCTGTGAATGGCGGAAGGTCAGAGGTGGGCACCGAATGTGAACATGCATTCAAAATTGGTATCGGTGCTCGGGCACCAAGTGTGAACGACGCCTAAGATCCTCAATGTTTCCCAAGGGTTGAGGGTTAGCCTGTGTCACAGTCGTTTTCTTTCAGAAAGCACATGGGGCATGTGAAGACAAGGGCCACAAAAAGGAGCAAAAAGAGGGGTAAGGGAGAGGAAGAAAAGGAAATGCTTGCAACTTATCGCAGAGATTTTACCGAATGCCCCTCAAAATGCTGCTAATGGCTTTGCTCCCCTGAGGCATCAACTGTCATACGAAAAACAACGCCAAAGACAAGAATCTTTCTCATAATAGAAGAAGGAATGCTGTTTCAAGTGGCTTAACCATCTTGTCATGTTTAAATTCCATCATATTAATACTGAACTATTTAAGGGAAAAAATGTGAACATTTTATTTAAACTCACCTTGACCTGCAATGGCGTTTCCAAAATTGACAACGATTCAGCAACACACTCAACGATCTATGTAAATAAACAAAAGGATATGAGGAAAGCTTTGCAATGAAGGACAATAAAGAAGTGTGATCATTTAAATGAAAGCTATTGAGCAGTACTTTCCTGTGGTGCTGTTTGTTACAAGTGTTCAGAAACTAAGGCAATATTGTACACTTATGGACTAAGTGGGAGGGCCGGACGGGAAAATATTTGGCTTGAGGTCATGGCGTATGGACCGAGCCAAATATTTTCCCGTCCAGCCTGACCTAACTCAGTCAATAAGTATTTTATAACATGACTAGAAAGTACAAGAATAGGCATGCAGTACGAGGTCGCTTGAACTTGAGCGGGGCCGGACGGCTTTTTCTGGACGGCTTTTTCTGGACCGGCTCACATCAACCCGTCCGGCCCCGCTCAAGTCACCTTGCGATTCTATTTTCTATATGATTGCGTCAGCGGGGCCATACAGTCATATTATAATTATTTTTAAGATAAAGCTATCATTGGGAAAACAAATTGTTGGCTAACCTCTGCACCTATTACTTCTATTTTGAATAATACAGTGAACACCCACATAAAAGAACCTGCTATTTTCTGTTTCCGGCTGATGCGTTTCTTATAATAGGATGCATAGTGAGAAATCAGCCTGGAGGTCCAGAAAATTGTTTCTTGAAATAATGTACAGTATCTACTGAAAATTTGCTTTGGCGAATGATTGACTTTGACTGGTCTAATTATCACATTAAACACTAATTAATCAAACTACTGTACAATGAATAAATTGAATTGAATAATTACGCATTAAGCAAATTACCCCCCTGGAAATTAGGCAAATTCACTCTGGAAAATCCAATCCCTTCTGTGAGGGAGGTATCAATATTTTCTGAAACTACACATTGTGTGTTTGTAATGGCCCAGCACACACACTTGCCCCAGTGTTGTCTGATCTTTAGTAATTTTGCTACTTCATTTTTCAGGATGAATTGGTTCTTACATATTAGTGCTTTATTGGCCAAATTTCAGCCTGGAGGTTCTTAAAGTGCACCTATAACCTAATTTTTTTTTTTCGTTTAGTCAACTCAATGTACGTTGAAAAGTCGAATTGTGAAGTATTTCTTGTTTTTAACGTCGCATTAGTGAGTTATAGAGATTTGAATTTACAAAATGCTAATTAGATGATGTCAAATGCAGACTTTACCATTATTTCTACTTCAATTTACAATACGCAGTTCACAGCTTAAGGATAATGAATTTAAGAAATACTAATAAAAACTGTTTATAGTCAATTGATTTGTAAAAAAAATATTACTTGGAGGTGGAAACAAGTAGTTGTATAATAAACGAGTCTGCATTTGACGTCATCTATTAGCATTTAGTAAATTCAAATCTCTATAACTAACTAACACAATGTTAAAAACAAGAAATATTTCACTATTCGACTTTTCAACGTACACTGAGTTGATTAAAAGAAAAAAAAAATCGGGGTTTAGGTGCACTTTAACAAATCCCTGGAATTAAATCGCTCCCCATATTTACTGTAAACTTGACCTCTTTAAAAGCGGTCACCTCTATTAAGCGGTCAGTTGGCTATTCCCCGAGGGTGACCACTTAATAGAGGTTTGACTGCATTTATATAATATTTATATGAACAGTGGTTCAAATTTTTTGTTGGTTGAAAAATTTCAAACTAGTTTGATTTTTGTTTTCCTTCAACTTGGATTCATTACCATAACCTGAGAAAAAAAATACAACTGGTTTGACAGGTTTTAAACCAAAGAAAAATCTGAACCACAACATATACCAGTACACTGTATGGCCTTCAAACAAACAAGTAATAAAAAAAAATTGTACTTCTCGAAATAACCATATCATTTTAAGTAATGGTCCTAGTAAGAAGTAGGCAACCTAACGGCAGGGAATGCAGAAAGGTGTTAATTGTGATATTGTTGAATCCGTCCACCTCATTGGCTAAAACGTGAAAATCTACCATAACTTAACCAGGTAGTGCATTTATTTCTCTCTAGTTTACTAATTGATTCCCTTTTAGTAAAAACTATTCTGAGTTTTAATGCAACCAAAATTCTATGTGGGAAACATGTAAAATTAGAAGCCTTTCTTGGCCATTGTTTTCTAGTTTCACGATTGGATGAAATCTTGTAGCACAAAAGAAACATCACTTTAAAATAAAGTTCCAGTACATTTTATTTAAAACTAGCAGTTCCATATTGGAAGTGAAGTGCTGCCTCATTATGAGATGCTGGTGAAACTGGTTAAGAATCTTGAAAACGTCGGGTTGACATAAATCAAATTTATGCCATCGCCGTGGAATTGGGCAAAATCCTTCAGTTCTGTGCATTCCGAAAAGTGTTAGATTTTTCCCATAATCTACTTGTCTTGATTTCGTGCCGGTTTATATTTTTCCGATTCTCGAATCATACGCCTCAGATTTAGAATAAATATAAGCGTGGTAGGAATCCCAATTAATTGTTTGCCTCCCATGAATTTTTATTTCGTGAAGTTGGAGGAACAAAACAGCCTCTGGAGCAAAAATTCACCCCCGATGAAGATGTAAACGATGAACGTGTCTTGCGATAAGTTTCTTGCGAGTTTCGCTTGCGCTAGTGAATGTTTCTCGGGCGAAAATAACCTAAAAAGCGATCACTTTTTTCATTTAAGTTTCTTTTTTTATGTTTCGGATACAGAGGAATAAATATTGGATATATTTTCATTTGTGTGATTGCAAGATGCGTTACTGGAAAGGTTTCAAATCACTTTTCACATTATGCAAATTGAAACATTTTTACCTCAACTGAAAAAATATAGAAAGGGCTAAATTTGTTTCTTTCCTCCTAAATTATCACTTCTGTCGTTAACTTTTATTAAATTTATAAGTTTCATTCAAAATTTATTATAATAATGGCAGGAATACTTCCAGCAAAACTCTCAACTCGAAAAGTTGTTTTGACCCCGGTTCCGGACCAGACAAAATAAACTGAGATTCATGGCTTCGAAAGGCCACTTTGTGGCTACATTTTGCATTCACTTCAAGTGTCGGAAACACAGACCAGCTAGTTACATAATTTAATAAAACCAGTAACAATGGTCAGGAAACTCTGATATACGGCCTTTTTTTCAACGGTAAGTGCAAAGTAGGCATCGATTTGTATTTTTCAGTACTCAAGGGGACACGCTATTTAATTTGCGTGCGATCTGCTGTGTCTTCTTGTTTTAGAAGGATCTAGAAGGTTAACACGCTTTTTTGTTAGCGTGCTCGCACTATTCCAATAATCCCTATCATCAAATCGTGCGTGCAGAGTCCTTAGCAGATTCCCAAGACATGTAAGCTTTATATTTTCCAATATGCCTAATACAACAATGCCTAATACAATGATGCCCAAGTATACGCTCCCAGCGTCTTGTTCCACAGAGATCCAGCAACTGCGTTGGCCCTGAGAAGAACCTTTGTCCATGTTCAATTGATTTCCAGTGTACTTTTAGACATCACCAAGTCGAACGGATAGCAGAGAAAGTTTGAAAACCAGTCAATAATGGCGCTGGTCGAAACAGAAACAGCTATAAAGTCGTGCATCTATGCATGCTCGAGTCGGCTTGTCATCACTTTGTTTTGATTGGATGCCGAGGCTCTCCCGAGACTGCCGACGGTCTCGTAGTAAATCTTCTTCCACTCTTGATTGGTTCTCAAACAATATTCATTGTTACTTTCAGAAAACCGAGACAGACAGAAGAACAGAAGGACAGAATTCTCGATTCTCGATTCTCGATTCTACAAGATTAGTAGACTGCCTGCCGGCAGCAAAAATATTTTGTCCGTAGGTTGATGCATTCTCAGTAAAAAAACCTAAAAGATCTTATGTAGGGAAAGCGAAATGCAGCGGAACAATAGAGCATTGCCTACTTCTTACACGCATTGTTACTTAAATAAAAGTGAATCAACCAATCCTATGGCACTATTCATTTTTCATCATTTTACAAAATAATCTGATAATTTTTTTTAGCATTGGCCCCCATAAGAGAGACAAGTTAAGTCAGTGACAATGCTGCAATTACCTCTTCAGCACAGTCAGCATGATTAACACAGAACAGCATACACTTGGCAATCTTAGCTCTTTCTGGGGTCATATCCCTCAACATGTCCTCCAGCTTGTCACGTTGTCTACAACAAAAAAATAGTCAAGCAAACTTACACTAAACCATACACAAAACTGTGCTACAGTCAGTGTTCTCAGTTGAACCCATAACCTGTAACACCTGTGAGGGGTGTCACTAGTAAGTGTTACAGCTGTGAATCAAGGTGTTTCAATACCAACTTTAGTAAGACCTTCTGGCCATGGGCCACATTGTTACGGCTGTTAACAGAAATGGAACAGTTGATTAAAAAGTTATCGAGAACCCTGAAGAACGGTTTTCAAAACGAGTGTCAAATGTGATTTTGCAATTGCTTTGGTTTTGCAATTGCCACTTTTTGTGATTGGCTAAATACTAAAAAAATACCACAGATCACGCTTCAGTTGAATCTCCTTTTGTAACCACCTTGTGTCCCATCACATCCTCGCATTTTGGGTTGTCACCTGATAACGGGTTTGAATGTATCGCTGATACATTATATGTTTGGTTTCATAAACATTGTATGATCAAAGATATCTTAGCAAGTTATAAGAATCCACCACCAAAATATCTACAAACTGACACTGTGAAACTGTATGAAAAGTAACAATGAGAATTTAGGTAAACGCTTGTTTGTTTGTCTCACAATGGAGTCACTTTGAGTTGTTGATCGCGACGTTTCGATTGCTATTACTGCTAGTCTTCATCAGATGATGAGGTCGATTGGTTACGTGTCTCTTATATAGCACGTTGGTTTGTTGCTATTGGTGCATTTCAATCCTCATTATTATTCCTAATTGATGCTGTTCCCTCACAGGTCCGATTGTTATCGATCAGCCGTCGTGCTTCTTGATTGTAGGCATCCATGCTTCAGGAATTTCAATTCCACTACTCTGTTGATATTATTAGGATGGAGTCTTATGTGGATGGCCTCTTTAACCCTACGAGTGTGCCAGTGTGGGTCACGGTCAATAAACTTGAGTACGAGCAAGCTGTTTGTCTCTGTCATGTTCTTTTACCCTTTCATGCATCTATCTCCCTGTTCACCTATCATACACACCACAATGAACAACCACATTTTTAAAAATGAGAACTTACATTCTATTCACGAGATTTGTTATCCCTTACCTGTTGGTCAGAGTGTTCTTCCTACTGCTCACTGCTGCTGATGCCGAGCTGCTGCTGTAGCTGCTACTTGAGCTGGGTGTAGTAGGTGCTGGTGTAGGTGCCATTGTTGCTGTTGTTGGTGGCGATGCCACCGCTGCTGGTGTTTCCACTTGTGGTACTGGTTGTTTATTGGCGTTGAATGCTGCAGCACTCATAGTGTACTGATGACACTGAGGAGGTTTCCACACAGAGCCATTTTCAAACATCTTGAATTTCTCTGTCCGCCACTTTGTTGGGGAATCACCCTGTAGAAGAAAGAATACAAAATTTGTCAAATTTCAAATGGTCACATTTTAGGATTTTGTTTGGAAATACATACATGTCAGGGCTGTCATTGATTTTGTAAGTAGCAGGCTGAAAATGGAAAGTAGGTGGCTTGGTACTCAAGCGCCGAAGGCATCTTCGGCGCGGACCCTATGTTTTTTCCTCGGAGATTGCACGCAAACCTGAGAATCACCTGTGAAAATGTTCGCTACCCACAGACCTTCAATAACTTCAAAAGAGATCGAGTAGCCTATAACATCGGCTGCGGACATTTAAAACTGTTGTAATACAGATTAATACATCTTTACTTTAGAAAAGAATGTCTTAATTTCGATGGACTTTTTTATTACTGTTAGCTTTCTCTTCAACAGTTACAGTGAAATGAAACAAAAGTAGAGGTTTTAAATTGATTATTGGAATCTTCCAAAGGTAGCCTCATTCGAAATAATGAATGTTGATTGGTTAATTTACTGACATCGGTCAAAAGTTCACAGGCGAAATACGCAACCGTTGGCCGCTGTTGGTTTTAGAGAATTCAGTCGCTTGGACTTCATAGGAAATTTCCTTCACTTTCGGTGAAAATTTCTCTTTCAGTACCAGCACACTAGCATTTTAAGAATTCTTCTTCAGAGTTTTGTAAATGCAGAGCTTCTTTACGTCAAAAAAAAATACTCAGTGATGAATTATTGTTGAGCGAACAGAAATAGGTACTGTTGCCTGCTTTGCATGTGAACATTTGCCTGATGTCAATAACAAACCAATCAGCATTTGTTATTTCGAATGAGGCTACCGTTGGAAGATTCCAATAATCAATTTAAAACCTGAATTTTGATTTCAATGATGCAATCCGCTCCTGATTAATGAAAGTCATTCCCAAATAATAAGTGGGACACGCTGAGTATATTGACTGTTACCAACTTTGAGGTATTTGGATATCTGATGAAACACACTTTGGATTAATTTTGATAAGTTCTTCATGTTGTGATGTTGGATAACAAAGAGCCAAAGTTCAAAAAGTGCAAAAAAGCATGGTTCTAATTGCCTACAACAGCTCTGATTGAGCTACATGTAGCAGCATTTGAAAACTTGCCAGAAAATTTAAAACAAACCTGGAGAATGGAGAACAGCTTCCATCTGTAATAAATGTGTTCTGGACTCTGGTTGTCAAACAAGAATCTGTTAAATTACCAAAAAAAAAACCAAATTAATTAATCTATGCTCTGAAAAGGAGGAACAGAAGAAGGCTAGAGAAAAACAACACAGTCATTCATTCCTTTCCCTCCTAGAGTCAAATCTCAGGTGGTGCAATGTTAACTTCTGCAGGTAACTTTTAAGTGTTTGGATGAAATCCTACCACATGACCATTCAAATGAGAGCACTTTGCTAATACAGTGGAACCCCACCTTACAGTCACCTCATTAATATGGTCACCTCGTTATTATGGTCACTTTTTTTGTCTAGGCGAAGCCCCCATACATTTTCTTATAATAAAACCCGTTAATGCGGCCACCCCGTTAAGGTGGCTCGATATAATATTTTGGTTTCCCTGTATAGTATATTTGGAGGCAAAACAATTAGAGTTATACTTTGCGGATCGTCATCACATTTTACCCCGAAATCAAGATAATATTACAGTATTAATTTGCCATACATGTATCGAGGTTGGCGTTGCCATGGCAATGCCATTGGGCTTTTAAGTAGGACCTTAAAACAGACATATCTTCAATTATCTTTAAAATTCCACAGTGAACTCTGTTTAAATTTTGCATACGGCCTTCGACCCCTGTGTTCTACCCGAGTACCAACTTTAAAAAAAATCTGTCAGAAATTTTAAAGAAAACGCGTTTTTTAGAATTCGTTGGTAATTTTTTTCTCTGTTGACAGAATTTTTTGAAAATCGCGTAAAACGCACTTTGGATAGAACGAAGTCAACATGCAAAAAATGAAAAAAATTTACCGAGCGGAAGCGGAAGTGTGGACTTCGAAAGTTTCAAATTTCTGAAAATTTTGACACGACAAGATCGGCAATTACGCATGCGTGGCAGTTGTCACGCCACTCCTCCACGCGGATTTTGTGGTTGATTTGCGGATGTTATTCTTGTTTATTCATTATAGACAAATCTCTTTCGCGCTGTGCAGCTTTTTGTGAGATAGAAACTGTTATCTTTTAGATGAATCGTGTCTAGTAATGGCTGGTACATCACTTGCCTTTGAAATGATTAACAATTCTGGCTAAAATCGCTGGATGCTTTGTTCCTCATGGTGTGGATGGAATCGCTGCTGTCGGCGCTCTGCTCAAAATTGCGAGCCTCTCTAGAGACGCTGTAAGTCCTGGTAGGACACGCCACTTTCTGCAATTTTTTGTAGGAGGCTTTGCTTTACCAGCCCATTATTACTCTGAGAAAAGATGTTATCCCTGAAATTGCACACGCTGGAAGCGTTCGTCTAAAAATACCATGTCTTCAAAAGCGAAGGAGGCGGGATTTACATTGCCGTTGTTTACAACGACGGGGATTGAAATAATAATAAATACGCGATGGAGAGCAAAGACATCTTCCAAGGCATCATGTGCTAAAAAGCTCTTCATTAAAAACAGATTTTAAAACCGATGGAAGATTGCTTCTACAGGGCTTTCCTCCCGGATTGAGCGATTCGGGTGTTTTGACAAGGTGAAGACTGTCGGCGAATATAATTTTTCATGGATGAAAGTGTTTCTTTGAACTCATGCCTAACTGATAGGAGCCTCTGCGGAGGAGAGAGCCTAAGACAGCGTAGCAATGTGGGAGTGTCAAAACAAAAGAATTGTGGCCGATCAAAACACTGTGGTAATTTGCGATAGCATTACTGGAGGGAAAAGTGGTGAAATCGCTCAGATGAACAGTATGCACTGAAACGTTTTCTTTGAGCAAAGTTTTCTGGCCATTTATCGATTCCACTGACAGTTTGTTAAATCGAAAAGCGTAGTAGCTGATATTGCATTTTGGGAAAATGCACATAGTAATTTAAGTTTTTACCTGTTTAGTTATAGCTGCTATTTTATCTAAAGAAGTTGTCTCTGTGTCAAAAACTACAAATTGATAATCACTGTAGCCGTGTTGTTGTGTCTTTTCTTGAACGACAGATCGAAGATTTCCTAATTTTCTCCTTTGAGTATTTCTGATTTGCTGCTTCATTAAAAGCCATACAACGTCTGCTTCCTTTTTGCTTTTTATTTCCTCTGGTGGTTCGTAGCTGGATAACCCTTTTTTTGTGCATTTTCTTACTTAATTGATGACGAGAATCGACCACAAATGTCATGCAGTGGGTGGGAACTTCGTCGCGCACACGCTCTGTTGCTGTTTGTTCTTATTAGAAGATGAACTGTCTTTCCCAACACATTCTGCATACTCTTTTAATAGAGTTTAGATTAAGAAAATACACTGCCCCTAAAAACAGCCCAAAATAAACTCTCGTATTTAGAGGAAAATTGCGTCAATGCGGGGCTGAGTTGTCGATCGCGAAACCATTCTTCACTGCATTCTTGTCAGGGAACTTTAACCGCCCTGTTTTCTTTTTCACGGTAAATCACATTACCACCAAAGAAAGAAGAATGTAAACCTAGCTTGAAAAAACACAGTCAACCAGGCCGGCGCAAAAATAAAATTGCAAAAGGAGTGTTGCGGCCATGTTTGTTTATCTTTTTTCTTGCATGACTCAAATTTTTAAAAGTCCCGCGGGTAAATTAGAACCCAATCTGCGCGCGCCAAAAAAAACTATATCGAGCCACCTTAATATGGCCAACGGCCACATTCTAATAGTCCTTTATAATTTTACCCTGTTAATATGGCCACTCGAACCAAATACGCATTAATAATTGACCAAACAAAACAAATACTGTACAGTACTTGAGAAACAATACTGTATTTATTCACAACGCCTGTAACTTGTCATGTCATTGACCTCTGTCGTTAATGTAATCAAACAGCAATTTACTTTCCTGTCATGAAAAAGAAACATAGACCAGTCATGAAATTTGACCCTTCCCCGTTAATACGGCCAAATTTTCATGGCCCATTGGTGACCGTATTAACAGGGTTCCACTGTACTTTTCTATGGTACTGTTTGCTTTTCAGTTATAAAGCAAAATCTTGTTGTAGGCTTTGATCATCAGCAAAGGAAATTTTACAACAACTTCACTCGCCTGTACATGGGGTTATTCAGTTCCTTGTTCATTATCATAGCTTCAAACATGGGTCCCTCACGCACCACAAACTCAACCATACGGTGAACGAGGCACAGCAGATTCCTGTAGGAATTACATGGTTACCACGAGAACAAACAATATGCAAAAGTTAGTGATCATGTAACTTACCATGGTAAGGTTAGATTACACAAAGTGATGGTGGAAAGCTAAAGTTTGTGTGCAAAAATATGAAAAAAGCATGCAAATGAAATTTTCCTAGGTATCGTACACTGTTGACTTGAGGTACCTTAACAATATTTTGTTTCTAGTCAAGTCTAAACCAATGTTTTCTTGTATTTTTTACTCAGACATACATGTAGCATCATTACAGCTGTAATCACAGTCATATTTAAAGAAGATAGCCGTTTTATGCCCCACGACCAGTTTACATGAATAATATTTTAATACCTACAGTATCTGAACTAAAACAATGTTAGCTGCTTGAAAAGTTCATAAAAGATCATAGGAACTTGATAATAAAACAATGATGGTGAACTGTATTTATAACTTAAAATAATCATGTTACTTGGGATTTATCATTTTAAAGAATATCCCTAAGAGCTCAATTCATTGTTGATTTTGAAAGAAAGAGTTCCAATAATTTTTTTTTCACAATATACAGCAGTATTTTTATTTAATGACAAAACAAAACCAGCATACAAATGTAATACAATAAGATGTAACTAATTTTACCAAGTCCGACATAAAGAAATCTCTTGGAAAACATACCGGCCTGAGAATTCCACAAAGGAACAAAACAACAACGTACAGTCAATTTGCATTAAAAAGGTACCTTTCCGTCGGGATTACAACTTTCACGACCGCATTGGCTAAGGTCTAAGAGACAATTGCCAAAGACTTTGTGAGTATTGAGAAAAACAACTTACAAGATGTAACATTAACACATAAATGTTGTATGTGCAATGGTAACTATATGTACTGTAAATTATCCATTTCTAAATAAATAATAATAAATAAATAAATGACTTATATAACACTCATATCACAGGCATCTCATGGAGCTTTATACACTGAGGAGAATGAACTTGGATATCAACTCATGAAGGTGCCTCAGGCAACCGCTATTGGTCCATTGCGATCTCATCTCCCCCACCCCGCCCATGAGGAATGTGTGATACTGAGGGTGGTCACAGCCAGGGTTTTGTTACGTCCTCAGTGATTCTTTTGCACTGTATGTCCCTATTGGAGACAGGACCACCATTTCAAACTGGTCATCCGAGCCCAACAAACAATCGTAGACATCCTTTTAAAGTATACTACAGTGCAAATAATTATTTAAAATACTTGTTCTTCTATTCCAAAGTTTCTTTTTCACACAAATATTTCCATCTTTATGTATGTACACCAATCACAATCTTTTATCACTGTTTTTCTTCAGAAGAAAATGTTTTGAAATATTGAAGAATTAAAATTACAATACAATGCATGTATGATCACAACAGATTTGGTGCTGAGAAATATACTTTGTATATGTTTAAGAGTCAAGGGAAAAGGTATTGAAAGAATTTTTTTTTATGAATATGAAACACAGAAGGCAGTGATAATGTAAAAACGCAGATCAGATCTGACTGTACTAAATCACAATGTTAAATTGCACAATATAAAGAACCTACAGGTAATATTCTAATAAGATTAAAAAACACAAAAGTGTCAGAAAAAAAAACATAACCTTACTTTTAAAGACAACAAAAGATTTTAAAAGAGAGTGCAGACACACAAAAAAAATTCTGTTTATTAAAAATACTCCCACCCCCTAAAAAAAACCCTGAAATTAAATTACAAATAATTATGACTAAAATCTCCTCTGGGTTAATAAAATGACCACAGGAATAGTGAAGGTTATAGGTGCCACCTCTCGATATCTCACCTCTTTGTTGAATCCATTAGAGTCAAGATCACGTGTCTGTTCCTCACCCCCTCCCTGTGGGGGAGGGGCATTGGAATAGTTGTCTTTCTTTTTATCAGGTTGAGCATTGAATGGCAAGCCTGACGGGGGAGGTGGTGTGGTGTCTTCTTGCATCTCAGGGGGGATATAGATAGGGTGGGGTGGTATTGGGACACTTTTGCCCCATCCGAGCTTCATTTCGTAGGACATGACTTCTTTGCCTTTTGACATAATAGAAAAAGTAAGCAAATACTTGTTATTTAAATAATTTGACCAAATATGCAACATTAAAACAGTACTACTTTTTTAGCACCCAAGAAAAAAGGGTAAATTATATTTTTTATTTATTAATTTTTGTGCCAGTTATAGAGACATGTAGTGTAGTTCAAACTTTTGAGTCTGTAAACAAAATCGTACAATGCATGGACCATGTAACGATTTAAATGAAACCACTTTAGCAGTACTTTTACATGGTACCATAAATTTTGTTTTTCAATATTTAAAATATCAACATTTAAATTCTCATTTCTTGTCCCTATACATTTCCTAGAAAAGTAGTGGGAGAAATTGTTAAGATATCAAGAGAATTTGGAATTTTTCTTGCATTTTGATTTTTGGCCCTCTTGGGAGTTAAAGTGTTAAAACTATTTGCCTGTTTGCCCTGCACAAGCCTCAATTTCAAACTAGTTCCAATACAATTAACCCTTTCACTCTCAGAGTCAGTTATGGAGACATGTCGTGTAGATCTAACTTTTGAGTTTGTTGACGAAATCCTATCGTGAGACCATTCAAATAAAACCTCTTTAGCAGTACCTTTTCATGGTACCTTAAGTTTTTTAATATTTTACAAAATGCAATTCTGAATTTTTTTTTTTCAATTTTGTTCTTTGGCACTCTTGGGAGTTAAAGGGGATTTGTGAATGCTCCCTTAATTCAATTCTTACCAACCTTTCAATGCTGTCAGTGCCTTTTCACCATCCTTTCTCCTCATGTAGGCAACAAAGCCACAGTTTCTGTTGCGAGCCTTCTCTTCCTCTGTCCTGGGCCACATTATTTTCACGCTTGCCAGGGGACCATACTTGCCAAACAGACGCATTAACATTTCCTCTGTCATCTGAAGAAATATCAAACAAAATGACTCATATACAAGACCTTTTCTGGTGTCTAATAATTTCTAACATTGTAGGAGACTTATCTTACACCTAAAGAAAAGAAGACAGTTGATGCAAAACTGTAGTGATGTTGCAGAGAAGAGTTTGTGACAATTTTGGCTAGTAAAATCCGATTCCGTAAAGTTCCGTAAAAAATGACACCCCCCCCTCCCCTACAAAAGTAGCAACCTTCCAAAAGTAGCGATAAAATTTGATGGTTGTTAGTACATGTAGCTCCTGAAAACAGCGACCTCCCAAAAGTAATGATACTCCGATAGCAATAACCCCAAAGTTAACTGACTGCCTTGCTTAAATGGAAGGTGCCTAGCCCTAGATAAAAACTGCCCCCATGGCTGGCAAATCCCTGCAACCTAGCCATGAGCCCTCATTCCAGGCACCTGTCACAATGATTGAATCAGTGGAAGGAAAAAATAGAGGGTGGGGGGAACGCTGAAGACAACCGCTACAAACTGCTAAAGACTGAAACAAAGACCGCTACAAAAACTGCTCAAAAAAACTTGAAGATCCTTGCTGAGACAAAGCTGCAACGTTCCACGTGAGCCTGCACTAGGGAGTTTGAACACTGACCGGAAGCGTCTGCTAAGCTCCTGGTGGTTAACTTTGTTAATTTAACTAAATGTTAATTGGAGCTGTGTAAGAAATCAAAGTGCCCTTTGAGTTATCTCCTGTAAGTTTTTCCCTTACATCAAATGCTGTCATGTTATGTCTGAATATTGTTTTTGATGTTGCAATTGGGCATTAAGATTAGAGAGTGTGGTTTCTTGAGTTAAATTTCTCTTTTGACAATTTTGTTGCATGTTGTTGGTAATGGTTATGCAGTCCTGTTGTCTTGTGTCTGGAGCAAGTTTCAGTACTTTTAACTTGTCTGGATTTTCGCCTGGTTTATTATCAAGAGCCTCATACAAACATTGTGTTACTGTTGTCTTCTCTAAACCTGGCCATTACTTAATAATAGTGTCAACTGCTTCTCGTCATTTTTAACAGAGAGTAACATACAGTAAAAAAGTAGGGAAAAAAACTCTATTTGTTTTGTTCAAAGATTGAACAAGTTCTCTATAACTGTTATCATCCATACAATTAATTACCAGCTTTTCATTATCATTTGCTGTAGAAAAAATTCCAGCATCACTTTTAAGATTGTACCCTTGGTGATTTTTATCTAAACATGGCTTAAGGTTACAGTGTACCTTCAGATCGAAAATTTATCGAAATTTTTTTTTGGCGTCAAAATAAAGTTTACACAATGAACTTTCATCCAAAAAAAAAAACTATTGAAAAATAGTGAAAATTGACAGAGAAATGACGGTATAACTTTTGTGGGCGGAGTTTGTTCATGAAGCGATATGTTTTTTTAAGCGCTGTTTTCTCAAAGTTAATTTTTCGCTTGTAGGGGACACTTTAAAGAGCTACACTGTACAACTCAAAGGGAATTTGTTCGATTTTCCTCAAATTTGGACAGAAGCTAGGCTAACATATAATCAACAAAAACATGTCGGCGAATTTGAATATGGGAAATCGCCGACACATTTTTTTAGTGCTTTGTGTCCGGAAATCCGAGAACAAATCAAATTAGCAAAATACAATAATCGCTTTGAGTTATAGCGTTTTAAAGCCGATTCGGATGTTAGAATTTAGACGTCATAAAAAATTTGACAATTCATTTTATTACCAAATGGTTTCCATATTTAGATAGCCAGCTCTATAAATTTAATTTGATATCTGGGTTTAGGTATATTAAGTGTAATCTTAAGACGCTACAGCTGTTATACTGGAGACACCCCCGAAGGTACACTGTAACCTTAAAACAACCAAACAGTTGACTCTATTGTGTTTCTTCACTTAGATCCTGTTCATCGCTATGTTGAGCAGATGGAACTACAGTATCTAACTGATCACATTCCTTATTTTCAGGATCTCCCAGTGGTACTGTAGTAAGTTTAAAAGTTACTCCCTAGCCATGACCACTCCTAAATCATGAATAATACAATACATGATCAAACATTAACACATACAGGTTACTAAGAATAGAGAACTGATCACCAAAGAGTGGGACTTCATGTTAAGGTACATCGATCGCTATTAACACGTTGATTTTAAATAAAAATTTCTCGAAAACAAAACAACTGATTGTAGTAAATATATGACGGGTTGAGACAACTAAAGTCAAGGTTTAATAAAATGAATTTCCGAGGTGCCAATTTTCACACCTAAGGTGTGAAATCCTATTTGAATTGCGGGCTCAAAAATAAAAGATCGTCGTTTTACAGCTTAACTTTTAAAGTCCGATAAAAAATAAATGTGGCAATTTATTCCTGTGCAGATTAGGAAAATTCTCACGGGAGCCCGTAATGGAAGCCCATTTCATTTATCGGATATCGGCTTTTACAACAAAACACATGTGGCATGAACTGAAATGGTCGTAATATCGAGTAGAAACATCGTTTTACTACGGGCTCCCGTGAAAAGTTTCTTTCGCGTTGTGAGAATAAGCTACGAAAATTTCAACCAGATATGTTTAATCTACGCATTTATTTTCCAAATACCTTTAAGTGCGGTCTGTGCTAGCGCCTAAAATACGCCAATTTATCGCCGAAATCTTTTGCTTATTGGCCGCCATCTTGGATTATAATCGTAAAACCGCTGCTCGAAGTGTTTGTCTTAACAAACACCGAATATAGGCCGAAAAATGCCGAAAATCCTCGGTATTTCTCGTCTATTGTTATAAAGTCAATATGGCGTCGTAAACAATGATGTAATGCATAGCAACGAGCTGAACTTGATTCATCCATTATATTTCCTTCGCCGCGAACCGCAACACGAGTACACGCGCAAGCCACGCAAGTTTCGAGTTCTCCTCGTGACAATCTCTGTTGGTTCGCCCACGCCACGCATGCATGAACTCCAGGATTCCAAGATGGCGGATCAAAATGGCGGCCCCAACAACGAAATTTGGCAGCGGTTTTTACCGTTTCTAGTGCAATTGAAAGCTAGAAACTTTGGATTTGACTACAACTTATCATGAACTTCTGATTTCTTTTATTTTTTGCCCTCTTTTTTTTTCCACCCGATATCGATCTATGTACCTTAAAACAACTAATCCAAGCTACTAATATAGAAAATGTTGTCAGATCAGTAAAGAGAATTTGAATGTTGATATGGAAAGTATTTTCCTTACTGTTGGGTTGATATTTCCTATATACAGGTTTGTTGTAGCAGGATCCCCAGTGTCATGTGACCCATATGAATAGCTTTCATCTGTAAAAGAAAAAATGTATTCACTCTTTATTTTTTTTAAAGCAAGGTCAACAAGAATTTTTACCACACTTGCCGGTAATCTCGCAATCTGATTGGTTTGCGAGTGGTAAATGAGAGTGCAGACAACGGTGCTGACGCTAACATCATGCAATGCCAAAAACAAAGTTTCAACTTGTGAAAATATTGTGTTAAAAAACAGATTTCCACCAGCTTTTTGTGGTGTGGACTCTTATTTACCACGATTTACGTCATCACACGATCAAAATTTGTTGCTGACTCACTCGGCTGAGCCTCGTGAGTCCACAACATTTTGACCATGCGATGACGTAAATCGTGGTAAATAAGAGTCCACACTTCGGAAAACCGGTGGAAATTTGCTAAATATGTTGTGGTTCAATTTTAATTTTCTTTTGTCTCAGATTCTTTACCATATTCTGAGACAAAACAAAACAAAAATCAAACGGATTTAAAAATTTTAAATATTAAATTTTAACCACAACATAATTTATGAATTCCAAATGTTATTCTCGGAATGTTGATTGTATCCTATTCCATTTTTTCATATCCGACCCAGAAAATGATAAGATACTTATACAAATACTGTACAAAATGTTCAACTTCATTTGTTCATGTAAATGTTGTGGTTCAATTTTATCCTTGGTTCAAATTTTACTTTCCTTTGTTTTTGGCTATGGTAATGTCTGATAATGAGTTTTAAACAAAGGAAAATAAAATTTGAACCAAAGATAAAATTGAACCACAACATAAGTATCCATTACAACTAACAAGCTTCAGCAGATAATTACATGTTTTTATTACCAGTGGTTGTCATTATTTTTTCACTTACATGTACACTGATCATGGAATAGTTTTACTCGTGGCATAGCTAACGAATTACATTTCATGCTTGACTTTTTCTTTTTCACATTAGTGCATGCAAATTTATACATGGGTATTTTAAATTTAACTGGTCTGATTGGTTGACATGCGACCTCGTGATCTCGCTCCTGATTTCAAGATGGCAGAAAAAATCTCTCCAGGGTATAAGCTTTCAAGACAATGCAAGGCATTCATGGAAGGTTAGGACCGTTTGATATTCTGTTCGCTGCTTATTGCTGTGGGATTTTTGTTCCAGCAAGTTTTGCCTTGCCATTTCAGTAAGAGAATGAGGTTTTAAAGTGTTGGCTACTGAATGCAGTGGATGTGGTATTGTCTTAATTTTTAGACATAATTTTAAGCTCATGTTTCTCTGCAATGGGTTAAGATGCCACGAGTTCAAGCTGTGTGCAGCTTCTGGTTCAAAAATAAAGTCATGGTGTCAATGTTTCATACAAACGCAAAAAAGTTCCCTATCATAGTCTCAGTAGCCCAAAAACTACTAGGCAAAATTTTAAACACAAAAAATACTTCCCACCTCCCATCAATTTTAAATTAGAACATGTACATGTACCTCCACTAGGGATCCATTAGTCACAGAATAATATTATTGTTGATAACTGGAATCTGACAGTTTACAAAACAATCAATATTCCAGTAATGTTTTCAATGTTCAATGTTTATTTTGTAATCTGTACAATATTTTTGGTAACAATAACATTTAATAACACACAGATGGTAATTGTATGACTTAATAAATTTTTGATCTGCTATGTCCTGTAAAATGGCACAACAAAATTTAAGAATTTTTATTTTACCTTTTGCTGGAGTGAGAAGAGAGGGTGCCATAGTTTCAAGTACATCTTTTGGAATATCCGTTAAATCTCCTTTTTTTATCTTGTGCCTTATCTCTCGTTCCATTTGATGTCTGTCAAAATGGAAAAAAAAATAGAACAATATCCATAAATAAGGTTACTTTGTGCTTTACTGTACTTGTAAAAATGAAACAAATATATTGAAAGACAAGCAGTGAAATATCATAGGAAAGTATGTATACCTTGTGTACTAATGACAAGCTATCATTTGAATAATCAAAGAAAAGGATTTCGTGCTTTTTACTGTTAGTCAATCACCATTTTGGCAGCAACATTAATGTCACTGCACTAAAAATTTCCTGGTAAGTTTTTTATTCTACAGAACAGAGGAAGACAGGTAACTAAAGACGGATCTCTGAAAATGTAAATGGTTAATTCACCTTTTTAATTCTTCTTTAAAGAGTTCCAAATTGCTTTTCTTCTTCTCTTTTTCTTTTCCTTTTTTCTTGACTTCCTGAAAGACACCATCATTTTATAAAATTTTGAATGTTTTGCACCTATAGTAGTTCTATTCTAAACATGCAGAATTACATGTACATGTAGAGACAATAATGCCAAGAGCTAATAGATTAAATTACTAAAGCAGCCACCCAAAAATACAAGGAAAGATACTGGTATGTAGGGATTTCAAGTAATAAATCAAATACAGTGCTTCAAGCTGCAACCATTTTGGTCACCATGATAAGTACAAAAACATTTTGGCAACTAAAATTGCAGTGAAAGTTGCCAATTTGATGACCTGTGTTCGGCGGTCATGTGCCAAGCCGTAGTGTTTTATTAGATGTGTTTATGGTCTTTCTAAAGCTTCAGTGAGATAAACATTAGCATGAAATATTATTTACGCTCCATTTCCTTTAAAATTCGTATCTTTTACCCTGGTTGTCTGGGTATAAAGCCTTGAGATGTCGCGTGTACCTCGATAGTTGCGCAGCCAAATTCATTATTTCAAACCCTATGTAATATTGCACAAAGTGTCCTTTTTTTCTGGCTACCAATATTTTATGTCCGATGACCATTTTATGATTTTAGGTCGCCAAAAGGCGACTTTGAAAAAAGTTGAGCTTGGAGCACTGAAACATGAGGAGGAGTGTTTCATCAGGATTTCCAAACACAGAGAAATAGGTTGAAAAAACAAAGCACAGCCAAATTTTTTTTAACCAACGTCAAGGTGTTTGGATACCTGATGAAACACAATAGCAGTTGAAATAATGTTCATTTCATACGCAATATTTTCTTATTTTCCTGCCAAACAAGGTTTAAATATTGATATTTTGGCCGGGGGGGGGGGGGTACTTGGGTCAACTTTTGCTGGGTATGTGTCGCTGGCCTCTCAGAGCCCCTACCCCATTATAGTCTATTCTGTGGCCCATTATAGACCCCATCTTAGTCACTTTTGAGTAAATGTAAATTTTGCAATCCCAACTTAGTCACTTTTTTTTACAGCGAATCTTCCCATTTTTGGTAATCCCTGCTAAAATAAAACTACCCAAATACAATACTTGCCAGAATTTTCTTACCCCAAAAAATCCCGACAATTTGCGACCCCATTCTAGTAACTCCACTGAAAATGCAACCCCATTATAGTCAATCCAATTGTGAAAATGCGACCCCATCCAGCGGCACATCCCAATTTGTCCATTACTAGGAAGTACCCCC
This sequence comes from Dendrophyllia cribrosa, assembly GCA_024195265.1. Classification (NCBI taxonomy): domain Eukaryota; kingdom Metazoa; phylum Cnidaria; class Anthozoa; order Scleractinia; family Dendrophylliidae; genus Dendrophyllia; species Dendrophyllia cribrosa. Next base: position 26,029,119 of record JAJLRJ010000010.1, read on the forward strand.
CCCCCCCCCCCCCCTGGGTATTTTGGTCAATAAAAGATTCAAGGCGGCTTGTTTACACTATCGAGAAGCAAGCAAGCGAGCAAAATTCATGAAATACAAGACGTAAAGAATACTTGAAAGTTTGGAAAACTGTTTGGTTCAGTAACTATAAGTTGTTTTTTTCTGAACAAAGGGTTTCTTTTCCTTTTATTTTAAACAAGTGACAAGTTATTTGTGAAGCAAGATCACCTTTCATTGACGTTTTCATAACATACAAAACTTGTGTTTGTTGGCGGCCAATTAATTTTTCAGACCTGGATATTTCTTTGTTTTGCACAACAATGTTACACAAAGCAAACTTATGGCAATGAATAACAAAAGCTTACATGTAGACCCACATGACAGACATTTATTTAGATGTGTCAGAAAAAATGCGTAAACATGTAAGGCCTGCGTTGCATCTGCAATGTTTGCTTAATTCTGCCTGCACTGTACTGTAATTAAAAACCTACTACATACCAGCTTTGGTTGTGAAAATTCAGTCTTGATTTTCTGTTCTATAACAGTGGCCGCCACCTTAGCCATGGGCTTGTATAATGCCCCGGCCTGGGCTGAAGCAGTTTCCTCTGCAAAAAAAAAACATTTAAAAACAAAAGTCAGGGATTTCAATTTTATAAATCTGACAGATTCAAGCAGAGTTACGGAGCTTCAAAAATTCCAATTTGCAATGTTTGCCCCAGTACTACATGTAATTGAATGCAAATTCGCAGACACCTGCTTAATATGGACACCCTGATATTTATGGACTTCCTCAAAGTGGACACTTCTGTAAGGCAGACACTTCCTAAGGCAGACACTTCCTAAGGCAGACACTTCCTAAGGCAGACACCAATGATTGACTGGTCCCAGCCAAATTTTACTTTTGTCTGTATCTTTACTCTCTTAAAGTGCCTCTCACCCCTAGAAAGTTATTTTCAGAATCAACTCTATGTACATTGAACAGTTGAATGGGGAAATGTTTCTTGCTTTGAACGTTGTGTTAGTAAGTTATAGAGATTTAAATTTACAAAATGCTAATTAGATGACGTCAACCCGGGAATCATTTATTATACAACTACTTGTTTTCACTTCCAAGTAATATTTTTTTACGAATCAATTGGCTATCCACAGTTTATTTTTAGCATTTATCAAATAAATTATCACTAATGTAAACTGCGGGTTGACGTCCCGGGTTGACGTCATCTATTAGCATTTTGTAAATTAAAATCTCTGTAACTCACAAACGCGACGTTCAAAACAAGAAATAGTTTACCATTCAACTATTCAATGTACATAAAGTTGATTCTGAAAATAACTTTCTAGGGGTGATAGGCACTTTAAAGGCAGCCATCAACATCTCTGCAAGATGAACAGCTCAAACTGGTCCACAGGGTGTCTGGCTTAGCAAGAGTTCACTGTATTGACTTAAAATCAGTTCACGAGAAAACACACCAGCCTGTGAATATTGCTGCATCTTATCACTCCTGTCTGCTAGAGATATTTGCACAGAGAAATGAGTGCCCCAATAGGAGAAGAAATGAGAGGTAGCTGTATTTGCAGGATTAAAATATGTAATGATTTCATTTACCACCCTCCTTCCAATAAGCGCCCCCATTGGAGTGACATTTTGTTAATAAGCCCCCCCCCCCCCCCTCCCTAAAGTGTTGTTTTTAGCACCCCTAGCCTTGTCTCGATAGTTATTTCCATGTGAGCACACTCCTTCAAACACAACATCTTTTAGAGGCACTAAACAGGCGTGCGCTATGCATTGTTTATCATGATAAAGATTTGACTTATCAGCAGTTATTAGATACAGCCGACACCACTTCTCTTTACAATCCAAGAATACTAAGTATGTTAAGTTACTATCTATAAATGCTTACACCTTGATAACCATCCTAAGTATTTAAAGGAATTAATCACTATACGACCATCTATTTATAATTTTAGAGGTACTGATATTTTATCATTACCAAAACCAGCAACAACCACGTATGGACTGCACTCTTTCACATACTGTGCGGTGAAATTATGGAACACATTACCGGATAACATTAGGAGTGAATGTTCTTTAACTAATTTTAAACGTCTGTTGAAGACAGTCCCTTTTTAAGTTTTTTATTAGATATATTTGTAATGTAAATGGATTATTTTATGTTGCACTGAGATATTAGACTTCTGGTTACCCTACAATTTGTGTGGAAATAAAGTTCATGTATGCATTTAACTATTATAGCGTGAAAGCGCGTGATATCGCCTAATTCTTAGTCGACGAGGCCGTAGGCCAAGTTGGCTAAAATTAGGCGATATCATGCAAGCTTGAGCGCAATAATAGTTTTATAATTCAACACATTGATAACAAAGCACAGTTTGAAGAAGAAATATCGAGGCCGGTCCGTCATTTTTGTATTCTCTTGTCAAAATACGAAATTTACCTCCATTGTTGGATATACGTCATGTAGACATAGCGGATATCGATAACTTTTTGACCATATTTGGGCAGTGTATTAATGTGTTGAATTATAAGTATGTATGTATGTATCACAGTAGTCCAAGGGCACAGACTAATAGACAGACTACTAGACACCAGATATGATTTTAAAACTTTATCGAACCTTTGGTTTCTGGATTGATTGTGCTGCCACGCACAAACGTTTTTCCTGCAGCCCTTGAGTCCTCAAAGGAAGCCACAAAATCTGCAAACACTTCTGCGGCTTCCACCTCCTGCTTCTACAGATTCCAACAGAAATACGGAAATTGTTACCACAACTATAACTATTGTATATCCTTTTCCCAGAGTCAGTTATGGAGAAATGTGGTGCAGTTCTAACTTTTGAGCCTGTTGACGAAATCCTATAGTGTGAACATTCAAATGAAAGCAACTGAGTACTGCTTTTGCATTAACAATTTGTTATCTTAGTTCGCTACAAAACAACGAACAGACAATAGCAGAATTTACTGCCGGCTATCAGGCTATCATCGACAAGTGTTCCGACGCTACACAGAAATCTATTTTCCTGAAGCATTTGGCGATATCATGAGCCGCGTGTACTTTCCAGTGGTCAGCGGTACGCGCCTCTCATTATAAGGTCCTCCGCGCTCTTGAAATGGGGATTTTTCTTGAATTTTGATGTTTGGCACTCTTGGGAGTTTAAGGGATAATAAGACATGTCATTTTACCCAAAATTTCATTTCAAACCACAGCTATCCTGTATTAATACCATAGTCAATTTCAGTAAAAAATTGAGTTCTTAGTTATTTGAGTAAGGTGTATTAAAATACTTTCAAGTTGTAAGCTAGCCCCAATCTGTGAGAATTGCAGTACTGTTACCTCCCATAAAACAAGGCAACCTTGGACACAGGGTGTCCATTAACAGGATATAAAAGAGAACTTTGCATTTAAAATCTTTTTACACTTTACAACTACAAAAACACAAGTTCTACTCGTTACTGAATAAGCCAAAATTTCCAGCAGTAAATGGAACAGTGATCTGCAATAATTGGTTTCAAAAGGCACGAAGTCTTATATTTGTCACGGTAAAAAATTGTTGTCACATTGTTATCTTATCAACACTAAAGTCAGGAAGACGAATGTGTTCCCACAATTATCTTGAGCTGCAGATTACAAAGTTTGAGCTAATAAAGTTAACTTAATATTGATCCATTTCGTCTTTCAGTTTTTGAGAAGCACAAAAAAGCTCGCCCTGGCCTGAAAGTGTGAAATAATCAAGAAAGTACATCGTCATGTATGTTCCGTTCAAACCTTTTTCTTCTCATCAGCATCTTGCTTTGATTTAGAAGGCTTCTTCAGTCCAGCGTTCATCATGCCGACAGAAAAAGACTTCAACTTGCTCTGCGAGATGGTCTGCAGAAAATATCAGTGATCGAGAAGAGCAAGGTCATTTTCGTTACATTTGGATTTCTACGCGACATACATCAAAACTTCCACGGCAAAACGAATTTTTACATGCCGTAGAAAGAGCTGTGATAATGAATGCTTGCTTACTTTCATTGATCCCGGAGCTAACGCATCTGGGGACAAGCCCCAAGGCAGCGTTTTATCAGCAGAATCGGACTTCTTCGCCGCCATTACATGGTTGTAGAACGAGAACAGCGTGTTTCCCAGGATGCTTTATTCCGTTGTCATTGCGCATGACTATTTCCATTGTTTACAAGTTGGTAAAATTTATAGCCAAACATTTTCAATACTATTCAACATCGCCCGGCTAGCTCAGTCGGTAGAGCATGAGACTCTTAATCTCAGGGTCGTGGGTTCGAGCCCCACGTTGGGCGACTGACATTTTTTAAAATTTTTTTTCTTAGATGTTCACATATCACAAAGCCCCCAAATCTCAGGGAATGGTTATTTAACTGTCTTCTTCCTTAAACAAATGCACAGCAACTAAAAGTTGGTGTTCAAAAATCATGTTTTCTTCTATTCCTTCAGTAATAAAACCTCTTCAAATTTCATTCAATTTTACGTGTACCCCCGCCTTAATTCTTCTATCATGTGAAATTCTCTTCGTATATAACATCGTAAAACATATTGATTATTTAGTAACATCTTAGACCTGAAGAAGGCTGGTCTGGTCAGCTAAAATAATGATCAGCCTCTTTAAAGCTTGTTTAATATTATGTCCATTGGTAGGCTAATCTACACAAAGATTCAGTGCAGAGCGGGTGTTTTTTTTTTTTTTTTTGCGTTTTATATGCAAGCCCCGAGCGCGGACCGGGGCTCGCGTGTCGCGCTCGCCTGAACGCGATAAAGGTGCAATGATTTTTAACTCATAACTTTTAGCATGTTTTAGCATTTTTTAACATTCTACTGTTTCAGTATTTTTATTAATTAATTAATTAATTAATTAACTGATTATTTCACAGGGCCCGCATTGATAGCAGTAAGCTGAAGTGGTTACCTTGTATAAATAATTTAATTTAACGCGCTCGCCAGAACGCGCTCGCCCAGGAAACGCATAAAAGTAACGCCTGTTCTGCAGGCTATTTCTAACCTGCGCGCAGACGTATCTGATTTCCTTGCTCCCCGCGGAAAACGTCCGTTTTCCAGGGAGGAGCAAGGAAATCAGATACGTCTGCGTAGGCTGGCTATTTCCCGCGCATTCTCGTCCCCAGAGCCTTCGTTTCGTTTGGGACACGGGACGCAATTAAAAAAAAAAGTGGAGCTCTGGGGACGAGAATGTTTCCCGCGTGAAGTGAAGCAATGGAAATAGGACATGACTCTTGCACTACAATTTTCATTTGATGACCGTAAAGAATTTTCACTTTTCATTCCTGTTTAGAGCGTCTTGTCTTAGTCCAACAAAGAAAGTTGTTATCATTTGACAAATGATATTCTTAATTGCAATTTGGACCAACAACAACAACAACAAGTGGGTAAAAAACCTCTACTAATTGGGGAGACTAAAATAAGAAAGAAACTAACCTAGGCAAACGCGCAAATTGTTGTCAGTGAATTGTGTCAAAGTAATCAGTTGGAATTCAAAAACTATAATAACGACAAAACTACAGAGACAAACCAATGAAGAGTGCCGGATCTTTTGCAGACGTGGATCAGTAAAAATCTTGAAAATAATAAGTATAATGCGGCAAACTGATCCTTACGGCATGGAGAAGATTGTATACATTCAACCGTTTGTTTCTTTTTATCTCACTTCTGGCTCAATCTCTTCTCCTTGCTGTAAGGATACGTTTGCCGCTTTTTACTGTTTATTTAATCAGTTGGTGAAACGCAAAATTCTTTCCATATTGATAAATAAAAATGTATTCCGAATTTTACATGAAGTTAGCTACCTTCGATAGGTGTCGGAACTATTGGGAAGTTTCGGATATGTTCGGAAAGAGTCGGGTGGTTTTTGTGAATCTTCGGAACCCAAAAATCTATCCGTGCCTATCCCCCACGCAAACATATACTGACTGTCATTATGTTTGACGAGGCTGTAGAACAAATTGTATTTCAATTCACACATCTATTCAATATCCTGACGGAAAAAACCCTTCCTGTCCAGAGTAAACAATTAATTTATCTTTGTGAGAAACTGTCAGCTTTTATCACTTCCCTCTTCAACTTATTCTACGCACAGAACTAAAAGTTAACAGGATTAAATTCCCAGTATTAAATTTGTCTGTATTTGCCACCATTACTCAGAGACGGGAATAAGTCTTTCAAAAGTTTAAATAAAAATGTACTCTGAATTTGAATAACCACTGATTTCCAAAATGATTTTTTTTTTAGAATTTCATAGTAAAGGATGTAATGTTAGGCGTTATTTTTTTGTCCATTTTTTTATGTAGCCTCGAAAGCGCGTCGCTATGGCAGCGAAATTGACACGAGAAACAAACAACAAAAATGTGTATAATTACAGAAAATTAAATGATTTATCATCAGGGTTTAAAGCGAGATAACTTCCTTTATGAAATACCTAAGATCGTAAATGTTATAAAGATTTTTCAGTTTAAATATCAGCGAGTTTTTGGAAAGACAGCATTCAATTAACAAGTTAATTGCTTGAAATATGATATTCTTTTGATTTCATGTTTCCAATCCATTTGGTTTTGTTAGGCCAGCTTTCAGGTTTCCTTTTAATAATATCTTCGTTGCTCAAATTCTGCAGCAATATACGTCCAATTACGTGAAATTTGAATTGCTTGGAAAAGCCATTGAACAAACAAAAAGTTGTAAAAGTCAACAAATTGACAAAAGCTTTCATTCATATTAAACTAAGATAGGCTGTATTTATAATGAAAATAAGACGTGATATGAAAAACATCATTTCGAACAGTCACTAATCTGATTTTCTTTCATAGTGCAAGTTGCATTGCTTCGTACCGGCTTTAGAAGAATTCAAAGTTTACATTCGACTGATTGCTTCGAAACACATCCGTTTTTGGTACTTGCTCACTCGTTTCTACGATTAATTTGCGGGGAAATTCTATTAATGTTATAACAATTGTTCTTTGAGAAACTTGAGATCCAGTTTACTCGATTATTATTTCTTAACCGTCCCGCCTTTGGTCGTGTTTGCCCTGGGAAAGCATTGCTACTTTGCGCAAAGTTAAAGTTTCAGCAACGAGTTCTTAGCCGTAACAACAACGACTGCGATAACCGATTGGAGTTGAAAACCGTGAGAAAACTTCGTTCCGAGACAAGTGACGCAGTATACAAGCTAAACGTAGCAGGACTGACTTCAAGTCACTCGTCTAAACGGAAGATTCACCATGGTTTACCTAAATCGATGCAGACTTTTTATGATGTTATGTTTCCTCGCCATTTCAAAAACAGCAGCAAGTAACTCTACTAACAAAACCGTGGCATTCACTTCTACAACCGTCGCCGTATCGACAATGGCCTTGGTTCTTGTAATGGTGCTGGCGTTGTTAGGAAATACGCTAGTATGCGTCGCTTTCTACCGCTCAACAAACCTAAGATGCGTCACAAACGTTTTCATTGTGTCTTTAGCGGTCACTGATATCCTCGTTGCGGCGGTCTCCATTCCAATCTGGCTGGTTATTCAAAACATTGAGTGCTTTAACAACGGACTCGCTTGCAATCCTGTACTCTTAAAGTTTTGGCGATGTCTGGATATTCTTTTCTCCACCGCTTCTATCATGAACCTCTGCGCAATCAGTTGTGATCGCAACATAGCCATAACCTCTCCCTTGCGCTACTCACAGATCATAACTAAGAACCGCGCCATCATTGCTTTGATCCTCCTCTGGTCATACTCAATAACAATCGCCACTATTAGCCTAGACGGGGGACTTTACTATCCTGTGTTGGTCTTCGTAGTATCGTTTCTCCTTCCTCTCTCCGTGATGATTTACTCATACTCCCGCATATTCCTCGTAGCTATTCGTCAAGTGCGTCGAATCCAACCGATAAGACAAGCATTCTACTTCAAGCGCGAGATAAAAGCCGCGAAAACACTAGCTATGGTAATGGGTGCTTTCATCGTCTGTTGGACGCCGTTTTTCGTGATCAATATTATCGTGCGGTTTTCTAAAGGCTTTTACGTTGAACCAATAGTGACATTAGTTATTAAATGCTTGCATTACGGCAACTCGGCGCTAAATCCAGTTATTTATTCAAGCACCAACCGCGATTTCAGGAACAAAATTCTGCGTGTTCTTCCGTGGAAATGCGGACGTTTCCAGAGCAGTATCGGGGACGCCGTAGTTAACTTCTGGACATCGAGTTTTCGCAGCACGCTTGGGCTCAGTTCCACGGCTTACCCTACTAACAACAGTGTTACTGAAGCAAACAATAATCACGAAGCTCACGACGAGATTTCAAGCACTAAGGAACGAATGTCTGTCGTAAACAAGAAAAACGAACACAGTACTAGCGTCGACAGTCACCCCCATGTAATTTCATCGCCGTAATTAGGCGAGGCACTAGAAGGACGGCCAGTAAAACTTTGTCAGGTACTTTGACATGTTTTAGTCCTTTCACTCTTGGCGTCCGAAGACCTGAAGACACCAAATGTGGCTCTTTCTTGATGCCAAAATGTCGCATTCAAATGAAAACTATTGAGCAGTACTTGCCTGTGGTGCTGTTTATTATGCTATACACTGACTGAGGTAATTCTAACTTTGGAGTCTGGATGAAATTGTCAAGTGTGACCATTGATATGAAAGCTATCGATTAGCATACTCGTCTGTACTGTAAAGCTGCCGTTTATTATGCTATACAAGGTGGTTCTAACCTTTGAGTCTGTGCAGGATGATATCCTTAAGTGTGACCATTCAAATGAAAGCTATTGAGCAGTACTTTCCTGTGGTACTGTTTATTATGCTGTACAAGGTGGTTCTAACTTTTGAGTCTGTAAATAAAATCCTTAAGTATAACTATTCAAATGAAAGCTATCGAGCAGTACTTTCCTGTGATACTGTTTATTTATGCTGTAGAAAGTGATTCTTTGAACTTTCGAGTCGTGGATGAAACTCCCATGTGGCAACCTTTCAAATGAACATTATAATTAAGCAGTTGAAAAAATAACTTTCATGTGGGACTGAATTTAACTTTTCAGTCTGAAAAACAGTAAAATGTGCTCAACGATGATGCTTCTTTTTTTCTTCGACATTTTTCAAATTGAAATTTTTTATTTTCTTTTCAGTTTACAAATTAGAGAAAGACAGTGAGTCAAAGTGAATTGAATAGCAAGTGACACTTTGAAGGGTGAAAAACTTAAATAGCATGATTTTTTTAATCTGAAGTTATCAGTATTATTGATCATTAGTCATTGGCTTCTTTACTTTTTGGGGAAAATATCATATGTATTAAGAGAACTGCTGTAAAAATAGGTTAGCGGCTCTTACAAGTTAAGGTCTTTAAGACTTTCGCGGACTGATCCAGCTTGAAAAATCAACACTTTCTTCAAGCAATTAAAAAATTATCATATCTATTTTCGTTTCGAAAATCAATAATATAAACAGACGTGCGAGTCCCATGTATTTAATCTTAAGAGCCTTAAATTCATTTATTATTCCTATAAGATAAAATAAAATAAATTGATTCATATTGACGTAAAACAAATTGGTATTTTGTCTGCTTGTTCAAAGCACGAGTTTTATTTTGTCAGTGAGCTTCCTGACAAACGAATCTATTGTCAGTCGTAGAACTATGTAAAACTAAACTATTCACATCTGACCAATCACAAAGAGGCAAATAGACAACGAACCAATCAGAACTTGAAGGAAAAACAGACAACGCTGCCAAGCGCGGGAAAACGAGCAACCGGTGAAAAACACCGAAAAAATTGCAACCGTTGCAAGGCTATTAAAATATAAAATATGCAACCAGTGCTAGGGAAGCAGGCAAATAGCATGTTTGTTCGGAATTGTTACCTTTAAAAAATGAGGAATCAAGTCCAACGAAGTGAAAACAGAACGCTGTCTTATACCTGCCAACTTTTTTCGAGTGATAGGCGTGAGAATTTTTTAGTGGGAGGATTTCCGAAGGCGACCCGACCAAATCCGAAGAGAAACCGATCTATTCCGAAGATGTCCAAAGATGTTCCGAAGAATTCGGAAGTTTCCATGGACCTCAGACCTCTGTAATTATTATGTTAGGAAAGATAAAAACCTACAAAAAGTGCCATATTTTCATGAACGTTACTATGTTTTTAATTGGATCAGGTTGATAGCTCAAATCTGTAAGTCAGGCGTGGGAAATTGCTCCATAGGCGTGAGTAGGCGTGAGATCGGAGTTTTGGACTCGCAGGCGTGAGACTCACGCCTTAGGCGTGAGACTTGGCAGGTCTACAGTGTCTGGCCTCCTCTACAAGCAACTCTTTGGACGTGAAGACCGAGGACCAGTAAAGGGTTAGGCGAGATACTGGTAAATAGGATCCCAGACGGACCACAGGCAGACCACCCTATGTTTGAGTGGTTTGTGTTTATAATACAGAGCCGAGTTGTTCGAAGGACGATTAGCGCTAATCCTGGATTAACTGTCAACAGAACATATGAGTTGTCGTGGTAATTAATCCAGGATTAGCGCTAATCGTCCTTCGAACAACTCGGACCAGACTAACTGTGACGGTTGAGATATATGGTCCACCAGTGCAGTTTGAAGAGTCGTCTTGAACTATATGGTTCAATAAAGTTTAATATAAATTTTAATTGAGATAGCCTTATATTAAAGTCTCAGCATTAGAACCAAACCAGCGTCATTTTGAGTAACTCCAAAGCAAGCAGAAAACTCAATAAATTAAACCGCTCATGAATACTCCAGCCATGGAATAGCGTGGCCCCCTCTGTCTGCATTTCTGGACCATGGCGTGAAGCCATGAAGGTCATGAAGTTCCAGGGTAGGAAAGGCACGCAAACTCAAAATGATTGATATGATATCATAAAAAGCTAATGCAATTTGTTATCGAATGTTAAGCTGATCCCAATTTTTTTGTAAGTGATAGTAACAAAGGCACTCATCACAAGGTTCTACTACCCGCCGCCAGGGGTCGATTACCAGCGCGCCTTTTGATCTGTTAAGTAAAACAAGAAGCTTGCTTTGCTATGATAACGGGATACCAGATTCATTTGTTTAAAATACCGTACTTGTATTGCGAAACGTGGCAAGCCACTAAGGTTGAATAACTAAGGAGCAAAACAATATGGCTTTTGTTTTCCAGCTCAATTCTCAAGAGGGATCATATCAAGCGATTTCTATAAGCCACGCATTGTGTCGATGCATCGCGCTTTGCATGCGATTACTAAAAAAATTACAAGCATACAATAGTATACGGCTTCAAAATGATCAAGTTCTCCAACAGCGTTTGTCACTTAGATTATACGCCGAAACAAAATGTGATGCTGTGTTAAAGCACGGGGTGAAGGTGTCTATGTGTAAAATAACTTGTTTTTAGAGCTCCTAGCGTATTGGCCCACGTGTTAGTGCGACTTAAAGAGCACTAAATACTACCAAAACGGACGCCAACAGATTTTAACAGCCGTGTTATGAAACAACGACAAGGATTTAAAAATGGCAAATACACATCAAGAAATGATCAACAATAACGTGATATTTGTGGATGAAGAAAGTGAAGCGCGCAAAGATGTGCAAAAACTGCAAGAAATTGATGCCGATGAGGTGAGAGCGTTTCAGCGTTATTTTACGTGGTTAGAGAAACACAAACAAAGCACTTTTCCAGTCACAAACAAAAGGTTCGTTTTCAACGACTTTTCACGAAACCTCGAATATTCCAATCTTGGTTTAGAATTTATACACAGGCCATAATGCTTTTAAAATTCAAAGTCGATATTTTAAAAAGCTTGATTGCTAAAACAATTCTATTGTCGAGGTTGGTCAAAGTTTGTCTTCCAATTTTCATCAACTTAACACGGATACCATAACTGCATTAATTTAGACGGCACCTTTAATTTAAGTCTAAAGTTCAAACTGTTAAATTTCGTTCCGAGAACCGTGGCCTTAGCTGTTGATTTGATTCGTTTTTTATTATCTGCCTTCTTATGCTATAAAGAGTTAAATTAAGTGTAATTAGCCGCTCCGAAATAGATTGCGCGCGGACGTCTGCTTTTCCTTTGTTTGCGACGAAGGAAGGAAATAAGAGGCTTCTGTACGCAGGCTACACATGAGGTAACCGCGGTCAAACTGTGAGCATGCGCAATGTCTTCATTCTCAGTCGGCCGGCCGCAAGAATTTCCCGCGAAAACCATTGCAACAACCCGGCGTCACGATAAAAATTTAGAGAACGACAGAAATACGTAAAAAATTCGAAAAGTCCGTTAAATATAAGGTTTTTACCTTGAGAGGTCAAAGATCATAACTTTTTCCAGAGTCTGTGAGTTTGCAGTCATTTTATGAATGACTATAAACGTGTGAAGCTTTTTTGATCTTTTTTTATGTTGAGACTGGTCGGCGTCATGTACATTTGTTCACTGTTTGAATACGTGAAAACCGGACTGAAACTTCACATGGCTTTGGTTTGACGCATACGCATGACATTTGACCGCGGTGGACGCTACACCGAAGGGATAGCTCTGGCATCCCAAATTTATCTTGTGGGGCTTCTTTTGGTTTAAATACCTCATCACAAACCACATAAGATGACTTCTCTGTATGGGAAATTTTCCTGTGCAAATAGAAAAATCGGTTGTTCGGAATTAGTTGGTTGTCGAATAGCCTGCAATGCACCCTTTTTTGGTGGGCTAGCCTGCGAGCGAGCTCTCAGGAGAGGAGGAGGAGGTTGGGGGAGGGGAGGGGGAGGGAAAGGGCAGACTTCCCCTTCTCCCCTCCCCTGAGCCTGCCGAGAGCTTGCTCGCAGGCTATTGGTGGGTGAGTGCTGGATTAAGCGTTTAGCCGCCATTTTGATTTCGTAAAAGGAAAAGGGTTGCAATTCAGAAAAGTGGCAGAGGGCAAGCAGGGGAAGACGGGGAGAGAAAAAATTTTTTCCCTCCCTATTTTCTTTACCTTTTAGCCTGACTCCCACTTCCTTGTCGCTTTTTTATACTAACCCATTACTCAGAAGCTCAAGGTTTAAATTCCCGGCAGCTAAACGTTCCAACATTGTTGGCCAACATTTATTGGAAGGTAATGTTGGACCCCGGGGGGGGGGGGGGGGGGGGGGGGGTACTCCCTATAATGGGCTATACGGGGATGGTCCGCCCGAAAGGGGTACCTTTTTGAGGCTGGAGGTATATGAAAGGGTCGGGATTTCACGAGTCAAATATGTGAAAGGGTAGGGATTTCACGAAGAATAGGAAATGGTAGCGAAAACACGAGTTGAAGTATAAAAAAGGTAGGGAAAACTGCCATTTGAGTATTATAAAAAGGACCTTTCAAAATATATCAAACAGACGCACGTAAAGGCTATATGAAAGGGGTGCCATTTTCAATGAAAGGTATATGAAAGGGGTACCTTTTCTGTCAAAAACGGTATATGAAAGGGTACGGGTTTGGACCTCGGGGCCTGACTCGTCCCCAGTCGTCTTTCTAGGCAAGACGCGGGAGACGCGCGTGGGAGATAGACACGGAACGAGAGAAGCGCGATCGATCACACCTCGCGCTCATCTCGTTACTTGAGAGACGACTGGGGACGAGTCAGCCTCGGGGCGGAGCATCCCCGTACAAAACTTTGTTTAGTACACCCCGCTTGGGTGTTGCACATATGGCTAAACGTTCCAACATTTAGGCCAACATATGTTGGATGGCATTGTTGAACACCAGACTAAACGTCCCAACATTGTTGTTCACCATTTGTTGGACGCTTGGCTGAAACATGATTGGCTGTTGCTAGCGTTGTTGAAACGTTAGCAACGTGTTGGAAGGCCGGCCAAACGTTCAAACATTGTTGCGTCCAACAAAATGTTGTGGTAATGTTTGATCGAAAACAAAATATATGAATCCAACAAAAAACATTGGATGCTAAACAAATATTGCACAACAATGTTATAACGTTGTGCCGGGGCTTAAGTCGGCGCTCATTTGCCCCCAAATACGCTTGGAATGCAGCTGCTAGTTGTCAAACTTTTCATTCAGTGCCCAATCTAGGGAAGGTACCCGAGAAACCGAAATGCTTTTCATTTGTTTTCTTTTTCACTCATAAAGGGTTTAGCCTGGTAAGGATTCCTCTGGTTCCATTGCTAACATTTTATGGCTACTTTTTAATTATATATTTATTTGTTTATTTTTGTATTAATTTTAGCCATGAATTGAAATAAATGAATGAATAAAAAAACAATAAACAAATAAGAAACTCAATCCCCTTCTTTGACTTTTTTCGCTATTTAATTCTTTCCTTTTTTTCAAGGTTACTAATCTGGAAGTGCGCATCAAAGAACTCATGGAACAAAATATGAGGTTGAAGGATAAAGTTATAGAGGCGCGCGATAACAGCGAAAAACTTCAAGATGAGTTACTCAAGAGTCAACAAAGGTGTCTAGAGATCGAAAACTGGAATGATGGCAACCAAGAGATGAAGAACAACATTATAAAAATGTTACAGGAAGAAAAGGAGGAGTTAGACAAAGAGGTGCAGACTTTGAAGAAAGACCTCGTAGGCTTAAACTTGTCTAATGGAAACTACGATGCTGATTTCATGGAATTGAGCAAGGAGCTATCTCAAACCAAGCAAGAACTTCAAGACTGCCAGGAAAATTTGAAGTCGCTACAAAAAGAGAACGAGTCGTTAAAACACGATATGCTATCAGCTACAAAAAAGGTAGAGACGATGCAGGCAGAGTGGGAATCAGAAGGAATGAAAGAGAGTGGGCGGGGCAATAGTTCTTTAATGTATAAACTAGATAGCATCAAAGACCAATTGCGAATGTATCGCGAAAACTGTTCCGGGTTAGAAAACGAAGTTGAGATTTATAAGAAAAAGCTCGATTCTTGTAACGAGGAACTAGAGGCCACGAAAGGCCAAGTCAAAGACTTCGAGGGGAGTGTCGACGTTGCTCATAAAGAAAAAGCAAGACTAGAACAGGAATTATTAGAGACCCGAATGAATTTAGAAAGATCAGTGGGGAATATGAACGACTTAAAAGCTGAAAACAAGCAGTCTAAGGAAAGAATTGGAGAGCTCGAATCAACGATCTGTGCTTTGAAAAACGAGAAGGCCAACAAGACGAAAGGTCTCTGTAAATCGGCTAAACGGGAAATGGAATCATCGACCGATGTTACTCAATTACAGCAGAAAATTGAATACTTGGAGGCCGAGCTATCCGCGGTTAGTCACACGTTTTCTGAATGTGAGACCGATCTCTGTCGCAACCAATCTCAGGTCGAAGAATTGAACTTGCAGCTAAGGCAGTCGCTGAACAAACTCGCAGAGCTTGAGTCACAGCCAGGGAGCAAAGTCAATGATGAAACGGTAGTCTCTAAGGCACTGCTCCAACAAGCTAAGAGACAAGCGCAAGAAATTCGTTTCACACTACAAAGGAAAGAAAAAGAAAGCAATAATCTTGAGGCCAAGTTGAAGGAAACGCGAGAAGAAATGCATAAAATGGAAATCCGAACAAATCTCGGAGAAGCACAGAAAGTAGCGCTGAGGAAAGAGCTTGAAACGGAAAGAGAAAATTTGTTAAAACTACAGGAGGAATACAGAGCCTTTCAGCAGAGCATTTCAAAGCAGAAAACAAGCGAAGATGATTACAAACGAGAACTTGCCAACAGCGAGGTGATTATTGCTGAGCATAAAGTTACGATTGCCAACATGGAGTTGAAATATCACGAAATTAGCGAGCAGCACACCACGCTTCTTGAGCAGCATGAGCAGTATAAAAAGGAAATCCAAGAATTTGAAGATGACCTGTTGCAGACCCAACAAGACATGGCGGACATGCAGGTAGATTTTAAGGTTGCAGAGAATGAGAAGGCAGAATTAAATCAACAACTGCTAGTTGCTAACAAAACCATTGCTGACCTACAGTCGATGCTTGAGCACACCAAGCAAGGAATGAAAGAAAAAGAACATGAGATTTCTTTGACGTCGCAACGATTGACAAAAATGGAGGAAGATTTAGAAGATGCTTCTAAGAGCAAATCAGACCTGGAATTTCAACTTTACGAAAGTAATACGAATGCGAAGAGAAGGGGTGACGAAGACAGCACCATGCAAAACCAAATGGAGGAACTTCAGGGAACATGCGAGGCACTCCGGCAACAGGTGGCAGAAAACGAACTTGTAGTTGAAAAACTCAAGGACGAAATCAGTTCTCTGGAGACGGACTTGGGTACAACTAGAACCGAGCTTTCCTACAAAGACTCCTTGAATGAGACAAACGATGAAGAGCTGAAGAGACTAGCCTTGAAGCTTAAAAGCACCGAGGAGGAAATCATTCGTCTGGCAGACCTTTGCGAAAAGACAATCCAAGAGAAAGGAACACTAGAGATCGATTTGTCAGTGGCAAATAAGAAGATTGAGACAATGGAATCTCACCTAAAGGAAAATGGAGAGAAGGAGAGTAATCTAGTAAAAACTCTGCAAGAAGAACGGAACAAGTTTGTGTACAAAGAAACAGATGTTGCTTTCTATCGCTCCAAAATTGCCGCATTGGAATTAAAATGTGAGAACTATTTGAAAGAAAACAAAGAACTTCATTGCAAAGTTGATGATCTTGATGAGAAAGCAAGCGCATTGAAAAACCAGCTGGAAGAGGTTTTGACGTCACGAGATCAAGAATTTCGACGGCGGATGGAACTGGAAGAAAAGATGTTGGAAATTAAACAGGATCTAGATGAATCCGGAAAGACAGGATCACAACGTGAAGAAGAACTGCATGATTTGTGCAGCAAGATAGCCAAGTACGAGGTACAGATTGAAGCTCTGAAAAGACAGAATGAGGAACTGAAAGAAAAAGCTATCGAGGCAAATATTCAAGTTGATAACCAGAAAGAAGAGCTGATGAAAATGGAAATTGAAGCAACGGAACATCAAAAGATGAGAGAATCTGCTCAGTCTAATTTAGAACAAAGGGTGAAAGACCACGACGATATGCAAAACACTATCAAATGTTTACAAGACGAGTTAAATAAAGTGAAAAACGATCTGGTAACAAGTAAAATATCCCACGAGTTTGCTCTGGACGAGAACAGCAGGCTCGCTAGGAAGATACAAGAGCAAGAAACAAAAATTGGGCTTTTTGAAAAGGAAGTTTCCGATGCAACCGAAGAAAATAGGAGAGTAAGTGTCGATCTAGGTTGTCAAACAGCAAAGCTTAATAACCTGCACCTTCAGTTAGGAACAGCCATACGAGAAAGAGAGCGATTCAAAGACGATTTGCAGACTTCAGAAAACAAGTTACAAAAAATCCAAGAAGATCTTTTGTTGGCTCAAAATCAAGTTCGTGAGAAAGAAAGAATTGTAGAGAGCTACAGGGTTGAAATAGTCGAAAAGGACAGTCAAATTGAACAACTTAAAAGCTCAAAGGAGTCCTTGGAGGAGAAACATCTCTCGTTGAAGAAGGAGCTACAAACCACTGCATTCTATTATGAGTCCAGTGAGTCGAAGCTGAAGTCTTCTCAAGATGAAATTTGTTCCTTGAAACGTAAGCTAAGCCAGTACGAGACAACTGTAGACACCCTTGTAAAGGAAAGGGATGACAAAGATAAAGCAAGCGAAGATTTTGCCCATGACCAACATTTTAAGCTCTTGTTAGAACAAAGCAAAGAGCGACAGGCAGCCCTCGAGAAGGAGATAGCGAGCAACAGAACGAAAATTTCGAAACTTGAGCATGATATTAAAATGTCTCGCCAAGATTGCCTCGACTCTCAGTTTGAACTTTCCAAGTCTCAAAGACTTCTGGAGGACCTGAAGGTCACTTATGAACAGTGTGATAAGGAACGGAGGGCCCTTCGTGATGAGGTGGTGGAAGTTAACAGAAAGGTATCAGACTTGGAACTGAAATTCGAGAATGAGCAGAGAGACAACATGGCGCTGCAAAACCAGTTACAAGACACATCAAGCAGAGGAGATGCAAACCGAAACGAGATACTTAAGCTCAGTAAGCAGTGCGTGGAGCAAAAGATACATCTGGACGCAGCAAAGAAGGAGAACGAACAAAAAAATAAGCAGATAGAGGAGCTAAAGGCTGACAAGATGCACTTGGAGGAAAAATCCACAGAGCTTAGAAGCAATCTTACGGGTACCATTGGTGAGTGCGAGAAGCTTAGAGGAGGGCATCAACAACTTCAGGACGAAATCATTGCTCAGCAGAAGACTATTTCTAATTTAAAGGATCGCATACAGAAAGCGATAAAAGCACAACAGGCGGCTCAAGAGGAGCTTGAACTGAAGAAGTCAGAGGTAGAGAGATTAAATGAGGAAATAGCACAAGTGAATTACGAGAGAGATGAAATGAAGTTCAAAGAGAAACGGCTGGAAAATACTCTTAACAAGCACCGTGAAGATCTTGCTATTGCAGAGAACCAATCTGCCGAGCTACGAGCTGAATTATTGCAGAGCAAGAAAGAGTTAGGAAGCAAACAAAATGAGATAACAAACTTGAAGGCTGATAATGGTGCATTAACGGAAGAACTAGATCACAATAAAGACGCACTAAAAAAGTTGAAAATCGAGTTTCAGTCAGTGCAAGAAAATATAGAAGTCGTGAACTCGTCTCCGCTACAGAGTAACTTGTATGATGAAGATGATCTTGAAGAAGATTCTGAGTTACTGCAGATGAAAGAAAGCCTCAAGAAAGCAGAAGAAGATCTTCAGAAGAATATTGAAAACGAACGCACTTTACAAGGTCAGTTAGAAAGCTTGAAAAACACAAACACCAAGCTGCAGCACAGTTTAAGCCACTTGAACGAGAAGGAAAAGGTTTTGAAAGCGCGAACCGAGGACTCCGAGAGAGAAATCGACAAACTCAAAAGCGAGTTGATCAAATTTAAAGAGGACTTGAACATTTCGAACAATCAATTGGAGATGATGCAGGAAGAAGTCGGACAGCTCGAAGCCCAAAATGGCCGACTGGAAGCCGCCAAAAGTTTTCTAGTGGAAGAGTTAAAAGGGGAACGAGAAAAGGTTAGGAGAGCTGAAGATGAGCTTCTCGAGGTGCAATGCAAGCTTCAAGAGCTACAGACAAAATGGGATCATAATGCAAGGGAGGTGGATGGTAACGAGACTGTACTGGACACAGTTAAATCAGAGAAAAAATATCTGGAAAAAGACATTCAGACACTTCGCGATGAGCTGTCTTCAGCGCATGCGTTGATGAATACAACGTTAAAGAAGAACAGAGAGCTTGATGCGGAGAACTTCCAATTGAAGAAAACTATAGCTCAATATGAAACGAGGGAAGAGGTATTTGAAGAAGAACAGAATGAGCTCAATAGGACTTTGACACAGCAGCAAAAGGGGATTAAAGACCTTCAACTGCATGTCCAACAAAAGCAAAGGGAAATTGTTGCCTTAAAAGAAGAGCTGGAAATTGAGCGTCAGAAATTAACGGATGCTAAAAATGACTTTGACAATCTACTGAACGATTTATCGCAATGTAAAGAAGGAGTGAAAGATCACAAGAAAGCAATGTCCGAAAAGGACGCACGTATTCTGCTCTTGGAAAACACGAAAGCGAATTTGGAAGCTGAGCTGAAGAGTGAAGGTTTCAAAAGTAATGAAGCACAAGAAATGTTTGAACTTGAGGAGCAGAAAATGAACGGGGTCATTCAAGAGAAAGATAACCGGATCAGTGAGCTTGAATACAGCATGAAAAAGCTAAAGGAAAGAAATAGAAAGTTGCAGACTGATCTTTCACAGCTTAAAGCAAGTGAAAGTGAGCAGACGAATCTTTTACGCGACGCTCAGAAAGAAATAAAGAAACTAAACAGTGAATTTCTATCACAAGGTCCAGTTATTTCTAACCTTCAGGCCAAAAAAGCGGCATTGGACGATGAAAATCGAAGACTTCAGGAAGAACTCAGTAAATTTAAGAGGCAGTTCTCGGAGCAAATGATTCAGCTGGAGGCTTTGAAGCACGAAAATGAGAGATTGCAAAGAAAATTAAATGAAGTTCACACGCCCAGGAATACCCCCGTGAAGAAGCCACCGATAAATCTAAACAAAGCAGACACTGATCCTGTCAGCCGTAAAAAGCTGATTGAACTGGAAACCGCTTACCAGAATATTATGCTTGAAAAAGAAGACGCAGAAAACGAAAATAGAAGTTTGAGAGAGAAAAATATAGAATTGGAGCAGGAAGTGAACGAATACCTCACAGCCAAAGATTCCTTGGAAAAAGATATTACATGGAAAGACAGACGGATGAGCGAGCTTCAAGACTCGCTACACAAAGCTGAGTACTCTGCACAACTGGATCGGAATGAGTTACAAGCCATGTCTAAAGCTAAGACTGAAATAGAGTCAGAGCTTAATTCCGCTCACAGCACAATTCTCGGCCTAGAAGAATGCAACGCGACTTTCGAAGAAATGCTTGAGCATTTACAGAGTAAAATAACTGAGATGGAACAGAAGAATTCGCAGTTAGAAAACGCCTTGGAAAAAAGCCAAAGCAAGTTGAGCTCTCAGACAAAAGAACTTCTGGAAATGCAAAGGAAAATCTCCGATTTAGAGAAAACCAGGCAATCAGTTGCAAGTAGTAATGATGAACTTCTGCGAGATTTACAATCCAGCAAGAATAAGATTGCCTTGCTTGAAGAGGAACTTTGCGCTTCTGCTAGGGAACATGCTAAGGACAACTTAACAGTCAAAGAAACAAAGGATCAAAATGCCAAGCTAAAAAAGGATCTGCAACAGCTTCAAAGTTGTTTAAGAGAAGAAAAGCACGACCGTGAGATAGACAAAAAGGAGATACGTGAGAAAGACGAAGCTTTTAAGAAAATACAGAGAGAAAATCGCGAGCTCGAAAACGAAATTTCCGAAGCAACCAAAGAAATGAATGCGAAGACAACTGAATTCTTAACTCTGATGAACAAGCAGGAACAAACACAAGACGAACTTGAAGCTTTGCGAAAGCAGATTCCAGAACTAGAGTCAAGTTGGATAAAAGAAAAAGGTGAAAACGAGAAGTTGAGGTTGGAAATGTCCACCTCACGAAAACTCTACAAAGATTTGAAGATTGCCTACGATAATATTCTTGACGAGATCGACAGCTCTCAAGACCAGCTTGATGAAAAAAATTTGATTAAATCAGCCGAGCTGCAAAGATTAACTATGGAAAAGGAGCAACTAAACAAAGAAATTCAACTACTGAACAAGAGGATCGCAATGTTGAAGGAAAACAACGAGAAGATCCAACGAGAAAAGAAAGAAATGGAGCAAAAGTTTAAGATGGTGCAGCAACGGGTGTTAGTCTTAGAAGCAGATGAAAAGACTATCGATACCATAACCACGCTTCAGAGAGAACTTGAGGAAGGCAAGCAAAAGATTCGTGACTTAAACGCAATGTACGAAGCTGTAAGGGTGGAGCGAGATAATCTGCGCTCGGAAAACACAAAGCCGAAATCACCGAGGACGTTCTCAAAATGCGAGGCAAGGCCGAGAGCAACAAGCGCATACCTCGATACCCTGGTGCTGAAGAGTAAGATTCACGAACAAGCTTCCGCTAAAAAAGAAATGTTTGAAGTACAAGCAAGGGCAATACACCTTGAAGAGAAACTCAGGATCGCCAGAGAACGATTGGAAGGATTGAAGACGTTTCCGCCACAAAGTACAAGTGACGATGATGGATCATCGGATAGTAAGGAAGGCTTGAAGACGTTTCCAGCAGACAGTGTAAGTGGTGACTATGGATCATCGGAGAGTACGGAGGCTTAAAGACGTTTCCACCACAAAGTACAAGTGACGATGATGGATCATCGGATAGTAAGGAAGGCTTGAAGACGTTTCCAGCAGACAGTGTAAGTGGTGACTATGGATCATCGGAGAGTACGGAGGCTTAAAGACGTTTCCACCACAAAGTACAAGTGACGATGATGGATCATCGGATAGTAAGGAAGGCTTGAAGATGTTTCCACCAGACAGTGTGAGTCAAGACTGTGGATCATCGGAGAGTACGGAAGGCGTGTCTGAGGTGCTACCAGATGGAGACATAAATAAAGAAACAAGGCTCTAATGAGACCCTGCATATGGGAGAGTGAGACCCTCCATTTGGTGCAAATGTAAGGCCCATGTTTGGTACAGATTCAAATTTGTGCGATTCTGCGTGAGCGCTGATTGAAGTAGTCTGATATTTTTAGTGATATAAGCTTATGCAGGTATATTTGTACTTGCACGAATCCAAACAATGTGTGTGACGCGCCTTACCGTGAGCACCCGACAAACTTTTTTACAAATTAGCCAATCAGAAAGCGCAAATTCAATAGGCCATTTCCGAGTTACGTTACGCCTCTTTGTCAAAGCGAGGCTAGGTGCACAACCTTTCATATGAAAATGAGTTTTCATTCACATGCAAATGAAAACTCATTTTCATATGAAAGGTTTCGCACCTAGCCTCGCTTTGATAGAGAGGCTAAAGGCAACTCGGAAATGGCCTATTGACGAGCACGTCTTCTCACAAAGTTGAGGACGATGGAATGTAGTTGTCGCTTCGTGTTTTAATATCGCGGGAGTGTAAAGTTAGTTACAAAATATCTAGTTTTCTTCACTTTATTCAGTGTTTCGCAAGTATCCGCAGTTACGAAAATAATTATCAGAATTAGCTGGTGATATCGTGAAAAGTTTGTTGGGTGCCCAAGGTAAAGCACGTCGCAATGTAACTGAATCCCTTAAGACAGCGAAAGAAAATTTGTTTACTGGGCGGATCCAGGATTTTTTAAAGTGGGATGATAACGGGTATATGCTTAAGTCTATAATTTTTTCAATGTTGTAATTAAAAAAAACTGTTAAAACCGACATTAGTCGCACCACAAGATCTATAGGGCTGAGGTAAGGGTTGCGGCTGAGGTTTTATTTAGTTGGAGGCTCGGGCGACTCCGTAGCTGTCCAAACGATGTCTGCGATTGGCGAACGATACACTTGATCAAAGTCACTCCATTGATATATCACTCGAACAATACCCCTATTCCTAATCCCTATCCCAGCGGGACAAATCTATTGTTTTCTTAGCGAATCACAGGCATCGTTTGGACAAGTGCTGGACTACCCGGGACAGGCTCTGCTTCGCATTGGCGGCCGGAGTCAGTGGAAGCGCTATCGCTATTTATAAAGTCAAAGAAAAGCCACTTATTTCATCAAATTTAACCGATCTATAGAGGTTTTGCACGGCAGCCATGTTGCATGGCAGGAACAATGAAAATGTTTTGCATTATAAAGAACATTCTTTCCCATAGGGAAAAGAATCTATTGTTCCTGCCATGCAACATGGCTGCCGTGCAAAACCTCTTTTGGTCGGTAAATTACTGAACGCATATTCACTTACCGTTTTTTGGCGAAAAAGCTTTCCAAACAGCGCTGCTTGGTTATAAGGCTGAACTAATGGCTTTGTGATGCTAAAAATGGCGGCATTAAAATCACTAGGAGTAGCGGGAAGACCAGCTGGAAGTGACGCGAAACCGAGGCTGTGTCTTAAATTGCTTCAGATATCGCAGGCTCTTAATTTTCGAATGGCAATAAGCCATTTTCGTATTTAAAATTACCGCTGAATTCAAACACCAATGACACATTGATACAGGGTTAGACTCGACCTGATGTAAAATATTCACAAATACCGGCAGAAGGTGCGTGAAATTTGAAAATTAAACAAAAGACAGAGCTCTAAACAGGTCATCTTCTCACCTGAATTTGTGAATATTTTACATCAGGTCGAGTCTAACCCTGTAAAAATGCGCCTTCAATGCTTTCATTCAGCGACCATAGCGAATTCGAAACTGGTCTATTCGAAGGTGAATAAATTTCGTCCCGAATATTAAACGCATCTTCACTAGCTTGTTTTAGTTTGAAAATAGCAAATAAATTTGTTCATACATACTTCTATTTTGTTCAATTTATTTTAAAAATAATTAATGAGTTGTTTTGTGGTCAAAGGGGGAGTGGCTAACCCTAACCCAACTAAATCCGCCCCTGACTAGTGACAAATGAAATGGAGTAAAGAGGCTGGTAAAGGACGGCAAGGGAGCTAGTCCAGATTATGGTGGACAGATAACCAGAGCGTTCT
Source organism: Dendrophyllia cribrosa (assembly GCA_024195265.1). Classification (NCBI taxonomy): domain Eukaryota; kingdom Metazoa; phylum Cnidaria; class Anthozoa; order Scleractinia; family Dendrophylliidae; genus Dendrophyllia; species Dendrophyllia cribrosa. The sequence continues at coordinate 26,053,230 of JAJLRJ010000010.1, forward strand.
CCTCCAATCCAGTTTAGAATCATTTAGGTAAAGAGAGCTCGTGACGAACAAAAAACTCATTGTTAAGGACAGACCATTATTTTTTTGACGGGGAGGGGGGGTTGGAAAATTTTCACATGCAAACAATTTTTTTTATATGCGGCACCTGCTGCAAACAATTCTTTTTGTTTCTCCGTCCAACTTCCATACTTTCAGCAAGCAATTTTTTTCTTTATTTTTTGCTTGCATACAATTTATTTCAGTGTTTATAGCCTCTGTAAACGATTTATTTCTAAATTTCCCCCCCCCCCCCCCCCCCCCCGTCAAATAAAATAATGGTCCGTCCTTCAAGTTATTTTACGGATAATGATTTTGGAAAATCATGGCTGACATCGAATTATGCAAATCATTTTTAACACTTTAAACTCACACTCAGTATGGGCAGCTCCAGGCAGAATACGTTTACGTTGTATCCAAGTTAGTTACATTCGGCTTTTATTGCCTCATTGTGTTAATTCTATTTTTGCGTCAAGGATGGGTTAGCCTGCGCGCAGAATTCTTCTATTTCCTGACGTCTGCACTCAGGCAAGGATAGGTGAACTATTAATTGATTGGAAAATAAAATGTGCTTTGACCATGATTACAAAACCAAAACCAACGTTTCCCGCCTTTGGAATTCAATGTTGTTTTCAATCGAGTTTGGGCTGTTTTAATACGTTTTTGGTTTTACTGTATTTAATAGTTTGCGAGTGCACTGTGATCTCTTGAAATGTCAAATCAAATCAAGCAAAGAAAAGGGAAAAACGAAGGGTGCCCCTGTGGCACTTTATATCGTTAGGTAACGAAAAGAACACATCACAGCTTTTTCTAGCCTATGAAGCCTGGGCCAAGGCATTTCAACCTTGTTTCCAGGCCGTCTCTTCTTCTCCATAGGAAGAGATACCTTGGGAACGAGGTTGGGGTCAAACGAAAGCGAGAGTCAGCAAGTTGACCGTGAAGAGATCAAATTCAAACGCATGGGAGTTCAATGATTGCATATTTTGTACGTGCTTTGTTCGTTTTGAGTTTATTTTTATTTTACCATGTAAAGGCGCCTTTTAGCGGTGGTGTGTGTGTGTGTGAACATCGCAAAAACAGTATACAGTCTGGTTGGTAAAACTGTTTTAGCGACGTTCACATACCTCAACTTGTCTTTTATTTGTCACCTGAAGATGCTTTTACAATAAGTGATCAAAAGAGAGGAAGAGTTTAAACTCTCCGTTTGTCGGTAAATTATTAACAATAAGTTATACTCAGGGTAGCAAAGAAAAACAATTTATTTATAAGTTTCAACTTAGTTAGAGTGGATTTGCTGTTAATCCAGACTTAATTTGAAGAGAAAGGTTTAAGCGCATAGTATTTTTTATACAATTTAGGTAAGTATAATTCAGTAGATCTTTAGTAATAAACGCGTAGTGACGATAATTGTGAAATTTATTTGCTTTTCCAAGCGTTAAGATAGTGTAGAGCGAAGGATAGGCGGCGCGCGAGGGGTACACGCGAAATAGAGCGAGACCCCTATCTCCAGTCTCCCCTCATTTTTCAGATTGTTCGCGCGCCGGTTTTTAGCTTCTTCCCGGCCCACAATCGATATACATACACACAACTATAACTATGAACTACACTATATTAAAAAGCTGCTTTCCGTGAATGCCGAGCCTTAGAGAGCTTTGCTGATTGCGCGTTTGAACGACCCGAGGGACTCCGCGCACCTGGCCTCGCAAGGAAGGCTATTCCACAGTGTGACGCCACCATAACTAAAACTAAATAAAGGAGTTGTTCGGTTTTGTGTGGTTTATAAATCGAACAGTGGAGCTACGATTAGTGAAAACATGGTTATGTGAAAAACAAGAATAAAGTAGTTGAATGAAAAGCGTTGGTGATTCCGTGGTGATTAAGAATTGCGTTTTAAAGTTTAAGATGTATAATGCGGTTCTTATTTTTAGCCTGCGAGCAAGCTATCTTGGGAGTGACTAACTTTTGAGTATGAGGATGAAATCATACAATGTGACAATTTACATTAAAGCTTATCGGCAGTATTTTCTTTTGGAATGGTTTGTTTTCCAGTATTTACAAAATGAAATTTGAATTTTTCTTGAATTTTAGAAGGACAAAACACTAATAGTGTCCGTTTTTACTGTAGTGGAACTATGAATGAACGAAAGCATTGCTTTAATATCGTTAAAGACGCCATATTGGCCCGGATTTGAGCACCAGTCTCCCGAAGACGCTACGCCTGCCAAAACAAACCTTCCGTCAGCCCCCCGGCAAACTAGTGGCGCCCCACTGTCGACGTTACAAACTTCGTCCTCGCCCAGGGGGGAGCTAGCGCAGCGTTCATTCTTGCTAATCATCCCACCGTATGATGTGTTACAGAGTTGCAAGGAGTCTAGTTTGACTTTGACCTGCTTTAACACATTAGTGGTGTTCCCTTGTTTCTCAGAAGATCTCCATCCACTCACATAACAGAAGGATCCAACAGGAAACTCTGTTTCTTCGTTTGGAAGACAGACAGGAGAAACTCTCTGGTGAAGCACTGCCGCTCGTTCAATCTTCATCAATGCGATATGGCGTTTTGGGCTGACAACGATGTTTGCAACTTTAACAGTTTCTTCGTACCCCTCCAGCTCTGTCCTATCGTGTTCACCTAGTCGAGCTGTCCAGTTTTCAGGTTTATCGCCCGCGTTCACACAAGCTGCAGAAGTTAGGATCCAGTGCTGGTCGATTAGAGCACCGCTGCACGCATGCGTATTTTGGAATAATAATTCAACTTGCCACGGCCAGGAGTTGGGGCGAGCATCACGTCCGCTGACCATGAGAGAGCTGGAAGCAGGAAGAAAGCGGGTACCACATTCTGGATAACCTAATGAGAGATGTTTGAAAATGAAGGTCATATTTGTTTGCGTAATTTATCTTTGGGGCTTATTGCATTTGATTACTGGTTCAAAAACACGTGCAATATGCAATAGCCAATCGTTGCAGACATGTGGTTTCTTTAACCAATCTCCGTGACTTTGGCATACGAATTTTACCTCGCTTGGCGCCGGTTACATGTTTTCCCGTGCTTGGTATATCTTCAGTCTTTAATGACTGGCACTCCTTAGGTTATCTTTCCTCTCGTCAAGGTGTGTTAATGTGTACCAGCATATTAGAGCAGTTTTTAACTAAGTGTCGAAAGTACTTCAGCGATTGCTTTGGTTTTCCATTGCTACGTTTAGTGATTGGCTAAAAACTCTCGCGCCACTTTCTAAACCAATCAGAAGTAAACAAAAACCAATCATGACTTGCTCAAACGTGCATTCCCGCACTTGGCGTCGGCTACCTGTATTTGCTTCGAGTTCTTATTGGTTCATTGGATTGTCCGCGTCTGTTGTGATTGGCCAGAGTAATTACTCTGGTTTTGAGTTTACGACACTCAATTGAAAACCGCTCTCTCAGGAAATCTCTACAAAATGCTTTAGGTAATTCTGCGATAGACCAGTATCTTACACAGGTAAGTGGCAATGCATTTATGCCACCGAAACCGGAGCTATACCATGACATTAAAATTCCCTTAGGTACTGCACATGTCGTTGTCTGTCAACTAACTTACAAAGAACCACAAGCAGGTATTGCAATTAAGTACCGTCAATGCAGGATGATACCCTACCCTCTGCAGCCATTATTACAAAGCTTACCGTGCAGAGTACTTTCAATGAACGGCAGCATGTATCGTACATCTAAATACACTCCATATTTATAAGCTCTAGCACAGCCTTCACCCCAGCTAACTATGCCTGTCAATACAAAACTGCCATCCTCATTTTGACAGGCCAGCGGTCCTCCACTGTCACCACCACACGCGTCTTTTCCACCCGCTTGAGAACCAGCGCACAAATATCGCTCGTTTATCGAGCCCTGGTATGAAATATTACTGTTACAGACTTCTTTCGATACCAAGTTCACTTCCACTTCTCGAAGAACTTCAGAGTAAAGAGTAGCATTCTCTTGTTGCCTTCCCCATCCGGTGGCAAAACATGTTTTACCGGTTGGAAAACTGGTTTCCATATTCGGGAGACAAATGGAGTGTACTAGTTTGTGGAATACAGCTGGTCGCTTCAGTTTGATAACCGCAATGTCGTAATCGCCAGTGTAAATTGCACTGCCGAGTTTCAACCCAGGATGAATTGTTATGTTCTCAATATCTATCATTTCCTCATAGCCCTCGTATTTGGTTTCGTCATGTTCTCCAACCCTTACTTGCCATTGGCTTGGCTTGTTATATAAATAGAAACAATGCCCTGACGTCACAACCCATGAAGGACCAATCAGAGAGCCTCCACATTGGTGAGCAGTGCCGTTGACCAAAAGATCCACTTGCCATGGCCAGGAGTTGGGGCGAGCTTCACGTCCACCGACGATGCGGGAGATCTGGGGCGAAACTGGGCGAATTCCACAGGAAGGATGACCTAATATGGGCAGATATAAATGTCAAAGTGAAAACGCTATGAGTGTTTGCTTTTCTATTCAGTATTTTATTCTGTTTTGATGTGTTTCAAGAATGGAAAAATGATCCAATTTAAATTTACTTATTAGAATTTCTTAAAAATTTTATAGGAAACCGCGAAGAATTTTAGATATGTGTTCTGTCTCTTTCAAAATTTAACAGATTTAAGAATGCTACAGGATTCTTGGTGCATGCTATATAATTTTCCTTCTTACTCGTCTGTCCCTTAGAAGACCCTTAGAGAAAAAAGGAACTGCTTTTGTCCCACCAAACGGTAGCTAATCATCGGCATTTTTAAGTTTGATATTATAAAACAATAATCACTTTTCAATTCCCGTGTGAGTAGTTTGAATATAATAAAACTTAGGTTCGGGCAGGAAAATAACGTCTTTCTCAGGAGACTTACCATGCAGAGTACTTTCAATAAACGGCAGCATGTATCGCACATCTAAATACACTCCATATTTATTAGCTCTAGCACAGCCTTCACCCCAGCTAACTATGCCTGTCAATACAAAACTGCCATCCTCATTTTGACAGGCCAGCGGTCCTCCACTGTCACCACCACACGCATCTTTCCCACCCGCTTGAGAACCAGCGCACAAATATCGCTCGTTTATCGAGCCCTGGTATGAAATATTACTGTTACAGACTTCTTTAGATACCAGGTTCACTTCCACTTCTCGAAGAACTTTAGAGTAAAGAGTAGCATTCTCTTGTTGCCTTCCCCATCCGGTGGCAAAACATGTTTTACCCGTTGGAAAACTGGTTTCCATATCCGGGAGACAAATGGAGTTTACTCGTTTGTGGAACACCGCTGGTCGCTTCAGTTTGAGAACCGCAATGTCGTAATCGCCAGTGTAAATTGCACTGCCGAGTTTAAACCCAGGATGAATTGTTATGTTCTCAATATCTATCATTTCCTCATAGCCCTCGTATTTGGTTTCATCATGTTCTCCAACCCTTACTTGCCATTGGCTTGGCTTGTTATGCAAATAGAAACAATGCCCTGACGTCACAACCCATGAAGGACCAATCAGAGAGCCTCCACAATAGTGAGCAGTTCCGTTGACCAAAAGATCCACTTGCCACGGCCAGGAGTTGGGGCGAGCTTCACGTCCACCGACGATGCGGGAGATCAGGGGCGGAACTGGGCGAATTCCACAAGAAGGGTGACCTAATATGGGGAAAACATGCATTGAGTTGAAAAAACACTGAATAGTCCGTTTTGTTTTTCAGTAAAGTTATTTTGTCTTGTCATGTCTCTAAAAAAGGACATGAACCATTTAAATTTAATAAAACACGAAAATGCGAAACATTTCAGGCATTTCTCCTTGTAAGCCAGCTTTCAAGTTTTAAGAATGTTGAAGTAATAAGATGTAACTCATCAACTGGTTATGCTAACGGTTAGGTATATGTAGAGCGCAATACCATGTATGCACTCACTATATTTACTAATACCCCATTCACACCAACGCTTAAACATGTTTAAATGTTGTTTAGTTTAAAACAGGTTTAGAAAAATACCTCCTAACCTCCCGTAATATTTGGAGTGAAATCTTTACTAAAAGAAACTTTATTGACTTTACTACCATTCTAGGTAGTTTGAGCGATATGCATTTCAAAACGTTCAAGATGGAGGCTAAAAATGTAGTTAAACTAAACATCATTTAAACATGTTTAACTGTTGGTGTGAATGGGGCGTAAGCCTTGCTATTGCTAAGGTATCTTTCTAGACTACAAGAAAAATTGTCTTTGTTTTTTTCAGCAAATTTTTGGATTCCTTCTCGTTTTTAGATTCCCGTTTAACTAGCCCTGAGCTGTGAAAAGAGCAACTGCTGGTAGTCAACATGTTTAAACTTATAAATTATAAATCTCTACTGCTATTTCATGTTGTCTTTTTCTAGACTTGATATCATAAGCCGTGAACAATGCTCGAATGCCCGGGTGGGTAGCTTTATGTGCGTAATAAAATAAAATTTAGGTTCGAGACGTACCGTATAGAGTACTTTCAATGAACGGCAGCATGTACCGTACATCTAAATACACTCCATATTTATTAGCTCTTGCACAGCCTTCACCCCAGCTAACTATGCCTGTCAATACAAAACTGCCATCCTCATTTTGACAGGCCAGCGGTCCTCCACTATCACCACCACACGCGTCTTTCCCACCAGCTTGAAAACCAGCGCACAAATATCGTTCGTTTATTGAGCCCTGGTATGAAATATTACTGTTACAGACTTCTTTAGATACCAGGTTCACTTCCACTTCTCGAAGAACTTCAGAGTAAAGAGAAGCATTCTCTTGTTGCTTTCCCCATCCGGTGGCAAAACAGGTTTTACCGGTTGGAAAACTGGTTTCAATATCTGGGAGACAAATGGAGTTTACTCGTTTGTGGAACACCGCTGGTCGCTTCAGTTTGATAACCGCAATGTCGTTATCGCCAGTGTAAATTGCACTGCCGAGTTTAAACCCAGGATGAATTGTTATGTTCTCAATATCTATCATTTCCTCATAGCCCTCGTATTTGGTTTCGTCATGTTCTCCAACCCTTACTTGCCATTGGCTTGGCTTGTTATATAAATAGAAACAATGCCCTGACGTCACAACCCATGAAGGACCAATCAGAGAGCCTCCACATTGGTGAGCAGTGCCGTTGACCAAAAGATCCACTTGCCACGGCCAGGAGTTGGGGCTCGCTTCACGTCCACCGACGATGCGGGAGATCTGAGGCGGTAGTGGGCGAATTCCACAGGAAGGATGACCTAATATGGGCAGAGAAACAAACCAAAGTGAAAACGTTATGAGTGTTTCGCTTTCCTATTCAGTATTTTATTCTGTTTTGATGTGTTTCTAGAACGGAAAAAATGATCCAATTCAAATTTACATGAACTTTAATTTTTTTATCAGAAACCACGAAGAATTTTATGTATGTTTGCTGTCTGTTTCCAAATTTAAGAATATTACAGGATTCTTGGTGTTGTATAATTTAAGAGAATAAGGAAGTCAGCTTCGATATGGCTGATTTTTGAAAATTCTTTTTGTAGTGAAAAGCTTGAGAGCTCTTATCAATTGAATTTATTTTATTAAGTAAGCCTTGCTATTTGCTCAGGTATTTTTCTACAAATCGGGAAATCCTAATCAGTTTCTTTGCGTTGTGTTTGCGCATGGCGGCAAAATTCGCGCGCGTACTCGTGTTTTCCTTCTTACTCGTCTGTCCCTTAGAGAAAAGAAGAACTGCCTTTGCTCCATCAAGCGGCAGCTTTTCATCGCCTTTTCTAAGCTTGATATTAAAAATATAATCACTTTTTAATTCCCGTGTGAGTAATTTGAATTAATAAAATTTAGGTTCGGGCAGAAAAATAACGTCTTTCGCTGAGGAGACTTACCGTGCAGAGTACTTTCAATAAACGGCAGCATGTACCGCACATCTAAATACACTCCATATTTATTAGCTCTAGCACAGCCTTCACCCCAGCTAATCACGCCTGTCAAAATGAAACTGCCATTTTCAATCTGACAGGCCAGCGGTCCTCCACTGTCTCCAAAACAGGCGTCTTTTCCACCAGCCTGAGAACCAGCGCACAAATATCGCTCGTTTATTGAGCCCTGGTATGAAATATTACTGTTACAGACTTCTTTAGATACCAGGTTCACTTCCACTTCTCGAAGAACTTCAGAGTAAAGAGAAGCATTCTCTTGTTGCTTTCCCCATCCGGTGGCAAAACAGGTTTTACCGGTTGGAAAACTGGTTTCCATATCTGGGAGACAAATGGAGTGTACTCGTTTGTGGAATACCGCTGGTCGCTTTAGTTTGATAACCGCAATGTCGTAATCGCCAGTGTAAATTGCACTGCCGAGTTTAAACCCAGGATGAATTGTTATGTTCTCAATATCTATCATTTCCTCATAGCCCTCGTATTTGGTTTCATTGTGTTCTCCAACCCTTACTTGCCATTGGCTTGGCTTGTTATATATATAGAAACAATGCCCTGACGTCACAACCCATGAAGGACCAATCAAAGAGCCTCCACATTGGTGTGCAGTGCCGTTGACCAAAAGATCCACTTGCCACGGCCAGGAGTTGGGGCGAGCTTCACGTCCACCTATTATACGGGAGACCTGGGGCGAAACTGGGCGAATACCGCATTCTGGGTAACCTTTTTGAAGTAATAAGTATAATAATTTTGTTAGTTTGTTTGAGAAGTATATTCATCTAAGTAAAGAAATGAAAACTCTTAGAAGGTAGAGTCAATTTTTTTTTTTACTTTAGCTCAAAACAAGCAGTTATCAGCTCTTTTTAATTCAGTACAGTCTCAAAGTTTTGTATTGTTTTGGACCTAATCTTTGGGCCGTAGTTTAGAGGAATAAAATCAAAAATTGTTATCACAGTGATAGCGCTACTACGGTTCCCTTCGCGAAAAGACCTTTGAGAAAGGAGCGGAGAAATACCGTACTGATGACGTAACGCTACCCAGATCTGGATAGTCCTTCTGATTGGTTAAGAGATTGTTTCAACCAATCAGACAGATACCACGGACTACCCACGGACTACCCAGATCTGTCTTTCTGCGGAGGGAACCGTAGTGGCGCCGCCTCGAAAAATCGTCTGTTTTGGTTTCTATCTTCTTGCTGCTACACCGTGCTGACGAGACGCAACCAGGTCAAAACAGCTGTCCACGGTTGCATTTTGGCTTTCCGTTTGGGCCTCTATGATATCGTTGTCGCGTCGCGTTAAAGGCCCACCTTCACCCAAAAGACGTTGCGGTCGTTTGTTTTTGTTTTGAAATGCACCATTGTTCATACGCGTGATCTGATTGGTTGCACGCATTAACACGAAATTCAGCACAGAATGTGATTACGGTGCGCACAGCATTTTGGGTGAAGGTGGGCCTTTAGGTGTTCTGGTATCAGCCTTTCTTTCTTTATTTGTATTCACATTTTTGGCTGATTAGATCTTCTCTAGATCCTGTGTACACCAGCAGCATTTTCTTTTACGGTCCTTTACCACTTATTCACTTTAAGTTATTATTGGGTTTTTGTTTCATGGCCACCCAAAGTTTGGGTTTTATATATTCCATATATCAAGTCTATTGTTGTCTGATTATAAGATATAAACCAACATTTCTAAATTCCAATTCGATCCTTAAGTAGTCGAAGTAAGAGCCACATTGTGGATTCCACTGAAATTCTCATTCATTTATTTATTTATTTTATATATTCTTGTCGTTCTACGTTTCTACGAAGAGCTTTCGTCTACGTTAAGAACGGGACAGTGTTGTGACTACACAGTTATAGTAAAATGGCATAGAATTTTTTTAGTGTCTAAAGAGATTCAATTCAGAATCAAACAAAATCTTCGAGAAACACTGCGACACAACGCGAAAATTTCGCGCCTTTTTTTATGCAATCATGGATCAATAATTTTTCTCTTATTTCTTTCTTTTTCCCTTTTTTATCTAATAGTTCACGCACTTTTTCTGTCAATTATAGGGAAGATATCAATGACGTCACCAATTGTTATTAATGTGCCAACCAGAGCCTTATTGGCTGCCGAAACAAAGGGTTCTTTTGTTCTAGTGGCTGGCACATTTGAATAACAAAAAGAATGTTTGTAAACAGATATCATCCCTATACGAAATTGCAGGCAGCGGTCATTTTCACTTTCCTCCAAAATGCGCAATTTACCTCCATCGCTGGATGCACGTCAATAGACCTAACGTATATCGAGAGCTTTATGACCATATTTAAACAGTGTACCAATATGTTGAATTATAAAACGCAATACCCCAAGTTTTAAAAGGTAAAATTGATGTGATTGTACAGTAAGTACTGTTTCCATTTTTGCATTTTTTGCTTTTTTATTTCTTATCTTACGTTTTAGATCAAGATAATTACTAACGACTACAACTAGCCAACTGAAATTTGGACAATAAAGGGTAACAACAAACAATCCATTTGGTTTTCTTTAGAGTCACTTGGTTTGTTGTGACTGGTTTGTTTAAGGATGTTGCAGATGTACTTTTTGCGTCTAAAACCATTTACTTTACCCTGGCGTTCAGATAGTGGGGGAGCGATGGATAGGTGGTGCGAGAAGAAAAATATTACGAGTACTGACGGATTAGGGATAGCCTGTGTAGCAGATGCTGGTTTATTTATAGGGAGAAATTACGAGGACTCGCGCGAGAGAGGAACACGCGAAAAAGGTATTTTCGCGCCCTCTAGGGCGCGTCAGCGAAATTTCACCCCGCCTGCCATGCAGGCAAGCTGAAGGCGGGCGGTAAGCGAGAAAGAGAGCGAGTTCTTTCGCCTTCTCTCCCCAGTTTCCTCGTTTTTTTCTCTGCTCGTACTTTTTCCTTCACTTCCGCCTTTTCTTACCATATAATGTGCTTTCTATAAACGGTAGAAATCTTCGCACATCAGCGTAGACCCCATATTTGTGCGGTCTCGCGCAACCGTCACCCCACGTTACGACACCAGCGAGCACCCATTTTCCTGCGCCATCTTGACAAACCAAGGGCCCTCCACTGTCTCCAAAACAGGCGTCCTTTCCCCCTCCCTGGTACCCTGCGCACATGAAATGTTCGTTAACATTTCCGTTGTATGATTCTTCTTTGTTGCACTCCGATCGTGATACTAGCGGTACTTGGTTCTCTTGTAAAGCCTCAGAGTAATTTCCGTTTTCCACGGTATGTCCCCAGCCGGTAACGAAGCACAGCCGGCCAACATCTTCGGGGATAGTCGAGTCCTCGTCGGGCAAACAAATCGGGCTTACCCGACTATAAAATGTCGCCGGTCTTTTCAGGTGATAAAGTGCCACGTCATAATCCCCTGGGGAAATTGCCGTCGGGCGATCGTGCTTAAAACCCGGGTGTATATAATACCTGTCGCTTTCAATTATTTCCTCGTAGCCCTCGAGTTTCATTCTGTTGTGCTCTCCAAGCCTTATCTCTTTAACAGTTGTGGTGTAATATGGATCGGCGCAATGCGCAGCCGTCAGAATCCATTGTGGGTGGATTATTGAGCCGCCGCAAAAGTGCTTGGTTCCATTCTCCACAATTTCCACTTGCCACGGCCACGAGTTTGGCTGGGCAACTTTTCCGCCAACAACACGCTTTTGGCGGGAATGGTGGTTCACAACTTGGCGGCTTCCACAATTGGAAAAATCTAGAATAAAAAAACACCTGTCTTTAAAATAAGATAGGGAAATAGTTGCTAAGGTGAGATCGGGAAGTCAGCCGACGAGGCTGTATCGATGCTTAACAAATCACTGGCAGAACTCTACAACTGGTGTATGTCCAACTCTCTTACACCCCACCCGTCCAAGTGCGAGGGGATGCTGTTGCAAGAGGGCTGTTTCAGCGGTCCTATTCAAGCTTTATCAATTGGACACCATCAAATAAAGTGGGTTACAAGATCAAGGTTACTGGGAGTCACCCTCGATCACAAACTAAACTGGAACGACCATATGCTTGAAGTAAAAAAGGGATTTCTAAATAAACTTAACCTACTTAAAAGAAGTCATTTTCTACCTAGAAACGTCCTAATAGATTTATTTTTTAAGATTATATTACCTTCAGTTACTTATGCATTACCTATATGGGGTAGCACATCGAACAGTGATAACTTCAATTGCTTAGAAAAATTACATCTAAGGGCTGCTAGAATTATTTTTAATTTTCCTTATGACCTTACTGGGTTGGAAGTCTTACAAAAGACCGGCTGGAAACCATTATTTACTACGTACAAATTAAGTTTAATGAAGTTAGCGTACAAAATATTTAATAACATGGTCCCAGACTGTATGAATAGCTTATTAGTTAAACATTTTGAACACGTAAATCTTAGATCCAGAGAAGAAAATAACGTCATCGTAAAAAGATTTAATTCCTCTTTTATGAAAAACTCGATCCACTACAGAGCATCTGTTTTGTGGAACAGAATTTTAAACATTTTTAAATTATCTACCAGTTTAAAAAGTTTTAATAACCGTCTTTTAGAATCGGCTGAATTCCTTAGCTTCAAATTCAACACTACAGGCTCAAACCAGTGCAAGCCTAAGCACAATGATGACTGTATATTTTTAACAAGACTTTGCTATTATAAAAATTACTAATGCTACATGAATATCAGTCGAATTTTCTTAACTTTTTTAACTACATTGTATTTAATTTTAACTTTTAAACAAATATTTTTATTATTCTATAGCTAGGTATAAATTTTAACACATATTTACATATTTTATCTTTTTGTTATAATTTTATAGTTCAGTTATACACGACCCCACAAGCTGTACAGCTTTAATCACTAATCGTATCTAAATAAAGGTTTTACATTACATTACATCGTGATTGAGAACAGATTCAAACGGGATCTCATAAAAATATGGTTGATGGTCCGTTATAATCCACCGTAGGAAAAAAGATGGCGGCTGTTCATTTTACCACAATACCTTGCGGACCTAACACAGCACATAAGGCACAAAGAAAGCCAAATTTTTACAATATTTGTTCCAGTACTAAGGACAATGTGTAGACTAGGTTTGAAGATTTTATAACTTATCTTTACATTTTTATGAACGTTGTTAAGGTTTTTGTGCGCTAAGAATTATGGGTAAATGTACCAGTCGCCATCTTTTTTCCTACCGAGGATTACGAGAGTTGTTGCTAAGGCCCCGGTTGTTCAAAAGGACTGAGATAGCACTATCCACTGACCGTTACATCACTATCCAGCGGATAGACTGGTTTTCAATTGAGTATCGAAAGTAATTTCGTAGTTTCTTTGGTTTTGCATTGCGAGTCAATCTCGTCCCCTGAGCCCGCGCGTTTCAGGTCAGCGGAGTCCGAACACTTTCATGGTGCTGACCAAAAGGATCGCGGCCTCTGGGGACGAGATAGACAAATTCGGCTAACGCATTATTGTACCCAATTCAAACCTTCTGGGAATAAGATTCTTTGTTCACAATATTTCAATATGTCAATGCTTCATTGATATGGAAATATGACGAACAAAGAGTTCTAATCCCAAAAGGTTTGAATTGGGTACAACAATGCGTTAGCCGAATTTGTCTATTGTCCAGGAACCCGACCAAACAATGACGAAGCAGCTGTCCATGGCTGCCACTGTCTGGGTGATATGGCTGTGCGCATGCGTAATGTGTTGACCATACCGCGGAGGTATGTCGTGTGGTCATTGCTTTTAATGGTTTACAAAATATATAAAAATAGCCCACCTCTCATACAGCCGTAAATCTCCACTCTAATAGCAATGGCGCCATGCCACTCTGTCGGCTTCACTCGTACAAACCGCACCTTATTTAGTTCTGGTAGTTGTGTAGTTATGACCTCATGTTCGTTATTGCTAAGCAAAACAAAAACCTGCAAAAGAAAAGTTTCATTTGTAAAAGAATATGCACTTATTGACTGAGTGGGAGGGCCGGACGGGACAATATTTGGCTCGAGGTCATGGCGTACGGACCGAGCGCAGTTGGCTCCGTGCGCCATGACCGAGAGCCAAATATTTTCCCGTCCGGCCCGACCTAACTCAGTCAATAAGTATTTTATAATATGACTAGAAAATACAAGAATAGTCGTGCAGTGCGAGGTCACTTAAACTCGAGCGGGGCCGGACGGCTTTTTCCGGACCGGCTCACGTCAACCCGTCCGGCCCCGCTCACGTCACCTTGCGATTCTATTTTCTGTGGGATTGCGTAAGCAGGGCCGTACGGTCATATTATAAATAAGGATATCACAAATTCCTATTTATAAGTGTTAGATTTATACAACTTTGATTTCGTAACGTTTGTAACGAGGAATGATTGGTCCGAGATCAAAGAAAATCCTTTTGAAGTTAGTTGATTGTGATTGGTGCGTTTCGATCGGAGCATAGAAAGATAAGATAAAATAACATAATAGGTGGTTTTCATGTTACGTCATCGCCGCCATGTTGGTGGACATAAACAATAGTTCTCTCATTAGCTCCTTTTGTTCGTCCACCAGCATTTGTTCGTTTCACTATTGTTATCTATGTCTCTAGAGATTGGTTGCAAACCACCTATAAAAAGAAACAAAATATCTACCATGTTTCTTCTCGGATGATAAGGCCATAAGGTTCAAGTGTTCTAGCTTTTTAGATTAAAAAAGTTTCTCTGGCCTTACGTATTACATCACTATATACCTCAGATAACTCGTTCCAAGCCTTGCCATCTAAGCTAAATGACAGCTTATACTTCGTGACCCAGTACTCGTAGTTAGGATGCCCCTGGACAGCGACCGCTGACACGTTAGTCTCGTCTTTGAAGTAAATCTGCAGAAATTGATTAGCGTCTTGAACGAGTGGCATCCAAGCGCCGTTGCCATTGAGACGTGCTTGTCCGGGATCGTGGAAAACGTCAAGAATGGACGAAGCAGTGATGTCAGCGTTTTGAATCCAATAACTTTGCATGCCCAATTCATTATTACACGGTGACTCTGTGTGCAAAGACAAAGGATCATTTAGTCAGGTTCAATTGCAAAAAAAATCTATACAGAGTCGAACCACCCAAAATGCAAACTCAAGGTGATCACTTACGAGAGGTTTGGACTATAGTGATTTGACTGGAAGAAATTTGATATTTTGGAAAAGTGGTCGCTTGGAAAAGGGACACTGTCACGAAGGCGCATGCGCCAGTTTCTCGAATCGAAACTTGAAAAGTTTAGCCTAAATTTTTCAAGTTGAAGTTTCAATTTCAAAATGGCGTCGACACGGTGCAAAACGAAGAAACCCGACGCCATTTTTGAAATTGACACTTCAACTTGAAAAAAATTTAGGTTACACTTTTTAAGTTTCGATTCGAGAAACTGGCGCATGCACCCTCATGACTTTGTCCCTGTAAGGCACGTTTACACATGCAATTTTTGATGCGATTTTTGTCGCGCTCTCCAATGCAACTTTTGTCGCAAGTGTAAACTAGCGGCGATTTCCGTGCGATTCCGGTGCGACATTTGCTGTGATTTCCCAAAAGTCGACACGACTTTTGCATTAGGTTTCGAATATGTTCGAAACCTCTGCGACATCGCGCGAAAAGTCGCGCCCAAATCGACTTAAATCGCCGCTAGTTTACACACGCGATTTGAAGATGCAACTTGCGCGCGACAAAAATTGCACCGAAAAGTGCGACAAAAATTGCACAAAAAATCGCCTTTGTGAATGGTCCGGCGCACATTGGGGTTCAACTGTATACATGGTATATATGAGGATGAAAAAATATATAGTTCAAATACAAAGATTGGCTGCCTTTAAAGCTATTTCTCATGCCTTCAAATCTTGGCTAGAATTTTGTTAATAATTATTTCCGTGTTTGCCCCCATCTAATATGGCTTCCCCTTCCAGCTGCCATATGACAACAAAGAACACATTCCGCAAGTGACAACAGGTCAAACCATCCTTGATCCTTATGTCAAAGAACAGACATTTTTTTTGTTTGCACTATTAATTAAACTAGCCAATCACAACAGCCACCGATGCTGCAATTAACCAATCAGAATTCAAAAGGTAGTACACGCACGCAGCCAGCGCGAGCGAGAGCGTGCAAATTTTATATAACACCCAATTACGAAGGTTTATAATGATCGTCTGGGTTAAAAATACGCCTGTTTGTTCCTAGTTGATTTGATCTTTATAAAGGTTTATTCAACCAAAGTAAAGTTCGGCAAATGTCAAACAAAAGTAAATACTAAACTAGACAAATAAAGCGCTTGTTTAATGCGTGCACGTTGATCTGACAGTTCACAACTGACATTTTGTTCCAAGGTAAACTAACTGCCGCACATAGATCTAATTAACAAAGACGCGTTTAACTTTGGTTATTAAAAACGTTTAAACGGTAAGCAAACAATTTGAGCGGCTGAATCATATCAGTGCACTGAGTTTTGACTGAAAGAATAAAAGATCGGTCCCTCCTTCGGCATGGCTTTTCGTCTTAACTATTCCCCCTCCCGCTTCGTCAGGAATCCTCTCCTCTTACCTGAAGGCTGTGCTTGTCCGAAGGTAGATGAAACGTCTAAAGAAACAGATAATAAAAGAAAGAGCACTTACAGCTAAATCCGCGCTAATTCTGCGTCAGTTGACCGAGGGCAATCTCGGGAGGGCAATTTCGGGTGTACTATTCCATTTTACTGCAGAGCAACTAGGTTGAATAATCAACTACGGTTCATATAGTTCAAAATTTATAGCTCGAGAGCACGTTGCTATCTATTGAACACGGGAATTAAGGGAAGGCTTCCAAAGTGAGATTCTTAATCAGAAAATATAACGCGCTCGCAACACATTCTAGTAATAATAATATAACTTAGAGTAGTAATCAATATAATTATAGTTTCATTCATGACCATGTACACATAGGCTGATTTAACTCACGCCACTCACAAATACATTTACTTTATAAGACAAAACATTTGCTAAGTTAACTTCGTACTTACTGTTTACGATAAGACAGAGAAACAGTAATACAAGCATCGTCATTGCGACCAACGTTCTTGGCAACAAAACTTGTGGCTCGGTTGTAATAGAATGTCTCGAAATGTCAACAAAAATCACACAACTTTCGTGTACGAATGTCAGGTACTGTTGCTATAAGAATTATAAGTAAACAGAAATGTCAAAGTGTAATTCAAACTAAGCGATTTGCATACCGTCGGTGAGACAGGTGACGGAATATCGAAAAAAAGCACTCCGAAGGGAAAATATTGATTAAAACGGTCACTAAGTAACTGCGAATTCAAATTCAAAACCCCAAAAGGCTAAAATTACAAAAGGATTATCATTAGTATAGTGTCTATCTATAGTTAATCTCCTTTACAATTCCCAGACATTGAAGATAACGTATTAAAAAACAGCTTTTCTCGAAAGGCTCATTGACTTCTAACTTTCATAAAACTGATTCTTTAGCCGGAAAATTATATGCATCATGGAGGAGCTTGCTTTAAAAGTGCTTAAAGCTGCTACAAAATTTTGTTGAAAAATTTCATTGTCTACACAAATCTTGAAGCAAAAACTGGCTTGAATGGCCTGGATCACCGAGGTGTGGCAAGGATCGATATCAGGATTCCAAAAGTTTTGTGCTCAAGTGAAAACCGAAGAAAACTCTTCTTATATTTCTAGCGGTTGCGTTCCACTGAACGAAAACGTGGGGAACATTGAAATGTCAGTTGTTTTTCTGTTCTCATCGAGTGTGATAAAGATCGCTTGGAACCGCACTAACGACAGACATTCAGGCAAGTTTCGAAAATTGCGGCAGCATTTACCCAGAGTCTCTCAAAAGACCGCAGGGGTTACAATCTAAAAAAAAAACCCTCGAATTTCATTTTACAAACACACCGTCGGAGCACACTGTCGATAAGCTTTCATTAATTTTGTCGTTCACAGAATTAGAACTACCTTGTACTTTGTCTAGAGAATTGGCTCTTATCTGGGGTGACAAGGTTATAACCCCTCGTGAGAGTTTCCGACAGTGTAACCATAGACGTGTGCACGCAAGGTTAGCCCCTCCTCTCGGGGAGGGGAGGGGTTGTGGGTGCGGTTTACATTAATTTTTACACCTAAGAGGTACCAATTGTTCATATGTGTATTTTCGATTCAAACACTCTGCGGAGTGGCACCAAACCACGAATTTTAACCTCTCAAAAATGGTACGACGATTAACATGGGATTCCCCTTTCAGGACTTTAGTCTGTGCAAAAACAATGAACTGCAAGGCTGATCTGACTCAACAACAACAACAACAACAACAACAACAACAATTTATTCAGGTATTCCCATTTCTATACATGGTATTACCAGATAATAAAAATTACAAAAAGAAGTTCATTGTACATTACTGTATCAAGGTTAATTACAAATAAAATAAATAGAGGAAGTAACAGTATTGTGTATAATATGGAATTATTTCTTATGTGTAGTTTTAAAACATATCTTCATTTCTCTTATTCATTGCATTAAATATAAAAGCAGCCGTTGCTCTACAAATAAAAGGATCAACACTGTTAAAACAGAAACATACTTTTGCATGTATTATCTAGGTTTTTGAAGTGTCTATTTCTTTTATCTATTTCATCATAGAAGGTACTTCTGAGATTAGCGTATAAGTCACAGTGAAAAAGGAAATGTATTTCATTTTCAACAGAATCTGAATTGCAGTGAGTGCATATCCTTAAATTTTCTGGAGTTTTTGGTATTGAATATCTTCCAGTTTCTATTCTCAATTTGTGGTTCCCTATCTTAAATTTAGTAACAGCCTTCTTGTGTTTTTGATTTTTTATATAGTTAAGGAAAACAGAATGTTTTGTATCATTTTTGAAAATTGTATAAAATTTGAGTTTTTTATTTGAATTTAATAGGTTGATTTGGTGATTCATGAGACTAGTCTTAATATTCTGTTTTGCTTGTGAAAGTATATTGGAAGGGTTATCAAAGTCTAAATAAGAAATATCAATGTTGACTCAGGCTATCTTTTTCTTTTCCTTTTTTATTTGACGCGAGAAGAGATCTATTCTCTCCAGGACGGCACGAGAAGTCCCTTTTCTCTCCTCGTCTTTGCCGTTAATTGACATCATTACATTCAGCCACGTAGCTCGCGCAAGGGGTTGACACAATGCCGGCATAATTTCGGCGAAAATATGGCAACTGTGCTCTTTTACTCCGTTTTTGTGTAAATATAATAACATTTGTTTCGCCGGGGAGGGTGGGGAGTAAAACATCTTTGTACTAATTGTGCAGCCGTTATTTGCAGTAAATCGTCACACAACACTCCTCGACACAAATAACGATTGCGTAATGCTGTTCAGGAGACTACCAAAGAGTACACTGATACTTCGTTTTCGGAGCATACTGTATTTAAGGAGTAATGTGTCAACCCCTTCCTGCCCTACCTTGCGCGCCCTCGATTCTGAGAGAAAAATGGCGACTGCTAGTTTATACAGCATAAATGGATAAAGGAGGTAGTTAAAAAACCGTGACCGCCATACATTTGACTTTTCAAACGTTTATAGACCTTCATAGTCCCTCGTCAGAGCGAAACAAGGAATTGTGGCATTGGTTATGTGTGACATGAATATATCGGGACGAAAGAACTACACCATTGGAGGTCGATGGGAAAGTGAAAACATGAATACAGTAGTTGCAAAGTATTCTGAAAAGATACAAGGTTTTTTCTGTGACCCGGCCAAATCAAACCCCTAAAAATAAAATATCAATTGAAAGTTTCTGAGTACTGTCTTGGCTGTTTTAGTACAGCAGTCGAGCTTCGTGCGTCGCATGCTCGGGGGAAAAAGAGAGTCCCTGGGAACGAGGTTGCTTGTCTTCCTTCCCTCTAGTTCATCTTCCTCTCCTCTTATCTTTTTTTCTATCCTTCTGTTTTATTTTTCTTGGCTTTTATTTAGGAATGGCGCGATGATGTGATCCAAGGTTAATGCGCCCTGAAAACTGCAATTTTGAAGGCAAGGACCAACGTAACAAAACAGAAGCACCGGATCCAAATTGAGGATCTAATCAGCTATAAATAATAGTAATAAACGAAAAAAAGCAAGGCTGATTCGACAGTGAAAACTAATCGAAAGCGTTCAAATTCAATCGAACGACGATTGGGTTCGGTATTGTAAAACCCCGATAAAACTGAACCAAAAAAAATCGTGCGAGTGTACCATTCGGTTCGATTCACGAACGCAATCGAAATTTCTCAGAAATAGCTCAAAATTTATCAAATATCAGATCCGTAGTTTTAGAATCATTTTATAATCATGAGAATAATTTTTGCTTCTGTATACTCAAATAAACCAAATGTTGAATGATCCACAGTATCAAAAGCCTATGATATTAAATAATTAATTATTTATTATTATTTACCTGATTTTACTAATAATTTGTGTTTGCTAAATTTGATTGTAAATTATACAACCTGCCTCGATTAGCTTTGCTATATGCGGGTTGTATATTTCTCTAATTTGTTAAATTTAAATTATTGAAATAAAATGATGAAAAAAAAAATAAAATGATGAAATGTTATTCAGTTCTTGTTCTACTAGATGAAAAGAAACATAATAACGATCGATCAATTCTATAAATCCCCTGCAAATTGTCATATCGTTTGTAGTCCGTTTTGAATGCGGGCTTCCTGTACTTAAATAACAAAAGAATGACATGAGCACGTCATTAGCATATTGTGGGTAAACCATTAAAATTAAAATATTTTTCTCCTATACCATCCAGGTCTCCGTGGCGCAATCGGTTAGCGCGTTCGGCTGTTAACCGAAAGGTTGGTGGTTCAAGCCCACCCGGGGACGTTTAGTTTTTATTTTTTTTTTCAACAAAAATTTTTATTTGAGCAAAATTGTCAACAAGTAATTGTTTTGAACCGTCTAACACGAAGTGAATGTCGCTGATAAAAAAAAAGCCCGACAATTCCTCTGGTTCATATTTATAGAAGGTTGGTGGTTCAAGCCCACGGCCATTGAAGGGACCGTTGTCTTTTCCTTTCCCCCCTAATGTTTTTCCTATCGTCAATCAGAGGGAACCCTTGTCGATCAGCGTTAAACTAAAAAATATCGTAAGTTTTGAAGTGCGGACGACTCACTGACTGTGTGAATTACATCTAAAAGCTTTTAAAAATCCTTTGTATTTCTGACATTTCTATTTGATGTTTTGCAATGAGTTTAACAAAAATAAAAGGAATCTAAGCTACTTTTAATATACGTGGTGGTTTGGCGACATAAACACCGATCGTGGTAAGCAAAGAAGAGAAATTCTTACAGAATAGTTTGGAATCTTCGGCTCCGAATCGAATCTTCGATCATTTCATAACACGATAAGTGATTCGTCGGTCAGCGGATGAGTGGTTAAACGCGCACCCTTACATGTAATATCCCTGTCGTTTGCGCCAAATTCAAAATGGCGATGTTTTCGTATTTACTGAGTGACGATTTCCTTTTTTCTTTAAAACTTCTTTTCCAGTAAACAATTGTAAAATCTTATCATGGATTCTGAAGGTATACGGCTTCCTCCAAAGCCTACATTCCAACCTCCAACTGCCTTGTTCAAGAGCACGCTCTTGGACCTCACTCCCGAGAAGAAAGCATCAAAGTCAACAACAAACAGACTCAAACAAAACGTCCCGAAGAGTGCTAGTTTAACGGTTTCCACTGAAAATAAATCAGAGGAAAGCAAGGAAATTTATGCATGGTGAGTTAACATGTTATTTCTACTGTTCACCAGTGGAATTGCACCATTTCATAGTCAGTCAACAAAGGGTTCTCGTTCAGCTGAGTGTGAAGTCCTTATAATTTGCTTGCCACACATTTCTTCTAATATCTGTTTTGAGAATTTGGTGTTACATCAAGACAATACCCTCTGATAAGCGATTGATATTTTTTCTAAAATGTCGCCTTAAGATCTTTGGTTCAAGTCAATACCACTTCCTTTGTGTTCAAGTTGCCTTTACCGTAAAACCTCTTTAATCTTTTAATCTCTCTTTTAATAAATAGATTCTCCCTCTCTCTAATAAGCCCATCCCCTTGTTGTTTGGTCGTCAGATTTTACAAATAAAGCCCCTCTCAGCAAATAGCCACCCCTCACCCTACCCCACAAAGTAGTAACATGTAGCTAAAACAAAAACCGGGTCTTTCTGCATGTATCTGTACCCATGAACCACTCATTGTCTTCTATTGTTTGTGAGGTATTGTATTTTTGGTCTTGTTTTGCATTTGTATTTTTGTCGTTCTTTGTTCCTTTTGTTTTACGTAATATGTGATCCGGTAAATGCAGAAGGAACCCAAAAACCCCTGTCCCAGGTGTGTTCTTTTTCTATCTCCTCAAACAAAATTAAGACGTGAAGGGACGATAATGAGCCGGCTCAATTTCGTTTGAGGAGAATGAAGAAGAAGAAAGAAAACATGTAGTTCCAAGGAAATGGTCAAAGATTCCATCAACAGATGTCAAATTTCAGTCAGTTTAACAAAAAACATGGCCTAGTTTGTATTTATTGTAATACCCTGGGCACCAGAAGCAGGGGTTATTCGATAAAATTAAGAGTAAGTGGTAATATTTATAAAATAGACGGCAGTGGCAACAAAGGGGCCTTATCTTTCCCCTAGGAAATCTAGGAACTCGGAAATGGCATTTCCAGCATTCTGGGCATCAATTTCAGTGAAATTAATCGGAAAGTAGGCGGCAATTATTTAGGAGGTAGCCGGTGGAATTCGCTGGTTGCCTGGAAAGATATGTTATAGACCTTTTTTTATAAATGGTGACCGATTAATAATTATTCTTTTATATTCATGCTAATCAGCCTAACTAGCCTTGTTAGCATGTGTAAAATTCAAAAGAATTTTTACTCTAAAATGAGGCTAGTAGGGCTAATCAACATACATATAAAAGAATAATTAATCAGCAGCCATTTATGAAAATGGTCAAATTTGAAAGCTAAGCGATTTACAATATTTGAAGTTGATGAAACAAGTTTGGTTGGTTTGCAGGCTGAAAATGACACTCCCATTTAATAGAAACTGGTGTTAAAAAGATAGCTTGTGTGCCTGAAATTTATACACTAGTTTTGCTCGCTTTTATAAAGAGATGATGTGGAGCAAAGTTTTGTGTCAAAGAGTACGAGATTATGCCACCATCCTTTCAGTTAAAAGCACATTTTAACCACTTGAACACTGCACCTCCTGATCAATATTAGTATTATTGTCTTTTGTTATTATAGCCTGGCTCAGCCATCTATGAACTCTACGAACTTAGTGAGCAGGAAGCTTACAGCTCTTCAAAAGGAGAAGTTTGATGCAGCTTTAGCAATAGCTGAAGAAATTGAAAATTCTGAGACGACAAGAATGAACCTTGGAGAAAAAGTTGCTCAAGCTGTCAATGTAAAGAAAGGAAGTCACATTTATGCGGACTTAGTTCCGCTTGATGTTGATGCCAAAGATGTGCTAGCTGAGTGCACTTATGCAAAGGCTAGAAGTTCTTCAAAGACTAGCAAATCTCCATCACAGGAGCCAGACATTATGGCTTTCTTCTCGGAGAATTTTGAGACACAAACAGCACATTTTGACTATGATGTGTTCTATAAGGAGGACCCACTGCCCGAACTATCTCCAGCATCAATATCACATGTATTTGACCTTCATGAACACATTCGTTGTTGGCAAGAATGATACTTCAGTCATAAGACAATGTACTAAATACCATCCAAGAGAACAATAATGATCAAATGCGTCAATCAATGTTAACCTGAAGGGGGTGGAGGGGGGGGTACTTTGTATATTTTTGGGTGGGGGTGTACTGCTGGGACACTGAAACCCAGACTACTACGATTATCAGTTGAGTGAGGCATGAGTGAAGTTTAGCAACAAGGTTTTGCCGCTACAATTATGTTGTTGTCAAGGGCAACTTGCTGTTTCCAACGGTAACAGTAAGAAAGGGCAACAAGTTAGTTCGTTTCTCAGAATTTCGCGCGCTTTGTTACTGATGATGCCGATGACAGACAAGTTACCGTTGGAAACATAGCAATTTGCCCTTGACAACAACGTAATTGTAACGGCAAAACCTTGTCGCTAAACTTTGCTCGTGCCTCACTCAACTGATAATTGTGGTATGTTCAATAATTGATTTTGCAACCCTATACTAGACTAGATAACGAAAATCCCTACCCTATCTCAGACTTGCTATTTTTAGAACTGTATCACAATAATATTCTTGAGGATTTTAATGGAAAACCATCTCTCAACAATGTTACCACAATGATTTTAGTTCTGTTTAGGGAAGTCTCTTTCTCTTCCGAGTTTCAATTCCTATTCTAGACTTAATTCTTCATTCCACTGATCAGTTTTCTGGCAAAAGATACCCTATTTTAGACCAAAACTCTCTGATTTCTATACCCCATCCCACACTAAACTTCTTCTGTCAGTAGTAACCCTTCACAGTGGCACACCCATATAGCTTATATATGAGAGTACCCCCCCTGGGGGGTGGGGCATTTGACTTTTTAGATTTAATTTTTGTTCAAAATCCACACACTAGAACTAAGCAAGGCCCAAAACATAGCCCAACATATGCCCAGCTTTCTGCTTCCCCTCCATCCCTCAGACTTATACTGATTGGTGCAATTCTGATCAGAGACCAAAATAAAAGTATTGGAAACAGCACATGTACAGCATGGCTTTCTATACTTTTCACCTGGCCCCGGTTGTTCAAAAGGTGGATAGCGCTATCCATTGGATAAATCACTATCCAGTGGATAACACAATGGATTTTGTTACTACTTATCCACTGGATAGTGATTTATCCGGTGGATAGCACTATCCACCTTTTGAACAACCGGGCCCTGAACGAGGTAAAAAAAAAAATCCCCATGATTACAACAGTGGTGTGAATCCAAAACCACAACATTTGTGGTTTTGGATTCACATTTAATGTTATGAAAAAATCCCCAATATTTTCAACTTCTGTTACTTAAATAGATTAATGATCTGTTTTTGAAACAGCTGGGTAAACTGTTGCATCAGCCAGAAAAAATGCCTGGTTTAGCAGGCTAGGGAAAATGGGAACTTTTGCAGTGCGATGCAACTAACACCCAACAACCTTTTTACAGGTTTCCACGATATCACCAGTAATTCTTATAATGATTTTCCTAACTGTGGATACGTGTGAAGCAATAAAAGGAATAAAATCTTTGTATTTTGTAACTAACTTGTCACTCCATGATAAACACAAAGTGACAAGATTACATATATTCTGTTGTGCTCAACTTTGCGAGGTGTGCCCGTCAATTAAATTTGTGCTCTCTGATTGGCTAACTTGTAAAAAACGTTTGTTGGGTGCTCATGGTAAGATGCGTTGCACTGTAAGAAAGGGAGAAATCTACACATCTTGGCCCAACATAGACTGCTGTTGAAATGGAGACTGACTGATTTCAGAGTTCCTGAAAAAGATCTAATCATGCCAATGCACAATGCTCTATTTTGTTTCATTCCGAGCTTTCGTCGATCCACGACGTCATCAGGGAATAAGAAAATATTCTACAGTACAGGGCCCGATTGTTAGAAAGCCAGTCAATGCTAACCCAGGATAAAAACTTAACCAAGGATTTAATTTCTCTTGTAAGAAAAGTTTTCAAAAGCTATTTTTAATTTACATGTGGAAACAAGTCAGTTACTTTGGAAAAATCTCCATTGATTATATATATTTTATTTAAACAGAATTAAAATTGATGCTAACCCTGGGCACAGTAAATCGAGACTGGTTGTGAAACCTGAGAATTGTCTTTGTTCGATCTTTTTGTTATCGTTTTTTGGCCTTGACCGTGCACAACACAATAGATGTTGATGTTTGTTTGAGCAACTGACCAATAGAAATGGTGCTATTAAGTTATTCAGTCATAGGGTTTGATAAAAAAATACAGATGTGCACGGTCACGGTCGGTTCAACATAAATTGAAGCTCCTTAATGTTATCGCCATTGAAGTCTGCAAGGTTTCATAACCAGTCTCTCAAGTAACTGTGCCCAGGGTTAGCTGTCTGCACTTTGGACAACCTGGCCCAGTACTTCAAATGCTTATTAAATAAATTAGAATTTGAATAGACACTTGAAATTTACATTGAATGGACTAAAAACTGATCAGGCAAAAAAGATTGGATGATCATCTGTTTGACTTCTCACTTGAAATTTACTTTGAATTGGATGGATGACAAGATCGCAGTCACCTTATCTATGCAAACAAGAGGCTCCAAGTGGCCGATACTCATGCGCATGCGTAGCAAACTTTTATGGTATATTATAAATGAAGGCTGTACCACAAGGAAGCCAAGTAACTGGACATCATATAACAGTGACACAAAGAACAGAGGGCAAACCTTACATCATGCCACTGTGTATGAGTAACATTTTTTAATGTGGTGAAACAACAGAGATGTCGCGAAACGACTTGTAGCGAAATCACCATACCCCAGTTTAACTGGAGATAAACACAACAGGAAATTCAAAATCTTAAAGGGCTGTTGCGACTGTGTTTTAAGTATGTACTGGAGCTTGCTTGAAAGAGCAAAGAAATTATAGCAATATTGATTTCCGACTGCCTGTTTGTCGCAAAATCAAATTGGATGAACTTCCATGCCTGTAACCCTGCACTTTATCTCAAAACTATTTGTTCTTTTTTTGTCTAAAGAATTTTTTTACCCATTTTAGTTGTATATTTGGTAGCATTTAGCTAATTAGGTAAGCAGAATTTTCATATTATTTTTAGCAGAGACTGTCCTTTGTAAGGTGATCGCAGTCGCTTACATGTACTAAAGTGGTCATTTCCAAGGGCACTTAATACAGTATTTAAAGGGGCTGTGTCATGGCAGTTTTTTTTTTGTCTCGGAATTTACATATTATTTTTAGCGGAGACTGTCCTTTGTAAGGTGATCGCAGTCACTTACTAAAGTGGTCATTTCCAAGGGCACTTAATACAGTATTTAAAAGGGGCTGTGTCATGGCAGTTTTTTTTTGTCTCAGACTGTTCTAGAATTAAAACTGAGCATCTTATTTCAAACAAAAAATAAAAATACTCTCAGAACACCAAGAACGAGATATCAAGTAAATTCTTGTAGAAAGAATAAATCATAATAAGTTTTTAGCAATTTTTCCAAAACACATTGAACAAACTTGATTAAATTGGCCAATTTTTTTCAAGTTGTAATCCCCTTCCATCCAGGCCATTTGTAGTCAGAGACACTTGTTTATAGTTTCGTTATACACGTAAAGTAATTTTAAACAAAACTGGACCATTATTTTGTGTTTTCACTGATATTAAGGTGTTTTTAGCTTTTTTAACCCTTTAATCCCTAAGTCGAATGCCACTTTTTTCCAAATTGATAATCCTATGTCCATGTACGATATACCATTTTAAAGCTATTGATCAGTGTATTTCATAAAACATATCCGCATCTGTGAAGGAAGTTATGGTTTTGAAAGAAATGGGTTTTAAAGTGCTACTGCGATCAAATTTTTGATTTTCATATTTTTACATCTTCGTGTACAATTAGACTTTCTTACTTATCTTGCCAAATTTCAATCCATTACGAACATCAGAAGTCATTTTATTTAAACATTTATGTCCGAGAATTTACGGCCGCCATTAATCAACCTTGTTCCAAGGCCTGGTTGCGAATAGGATAAAGTGACGTCAAAGGCTCAAACATACCTCACGGGTTTAAATTATAATAACAATGAGCATAGAAAATTGCACGAAGAACAAGTCCAATGTTTTTGTTGCGTTTTCGCGTGATTTTCAATACTTATTGTTATTATAATTTCAACCCGTGAGGTATGTTTGAGCCTTTGACGTCACTTTATCCCTTTCGCAACCAAGCATGGAACACGGTTGATTAATGGCGGCCGTAAATTCTCGAACATAAATGTTAAAATAAAATGACTTCTGATGTTCGTAATGGATTGAAATTTGGCAAGACGAGTAAGAAAGTATAATTGTACACGAAGATGTAAAAAAAGGAAATCAAAAATTTGATCGCAGTAGCAATGACATTGTACTCTTCGTATATATATTATAGCTCATTTTGAAGCTTTTTATGATTTTTTGCCTTTGTTGGGTAGATCTTTACAACATGATTTTGGTGGCAAAAATTCATAGAAATCTACCAAACATTGAGCAATGGCATTATGTGCCAATTGACACTCTTAGGGAGTAAAGGGTTAAAATAACACTTAAAATGGTGACATAACCCCTTTAACTAAGAAGTCAAATAGAAATGCTTGTACATGAGTATCAACTGTATTTGCAGTGAACAAATAAGGCGCGAGTCAGTAAAACAAAGACACATGGCAAAAGTGTAAGGGAATTCGCATTTGTCAAGAATGCATTCTTTTACATTATGCAAGAAAATGATAGCTACAGTGAGGCAACATCCTTTGAGGATTAAGTCAATTAAAGAAACAGGAAAGAAATTTACAATGCTTGCGAAGAGTTTAACAGTGACTCTTAATTTACTTTTAATGTTAAAAATATTCTTTCAGCTTTGATATAAGAATAGCGCAAGCTTCCAATGCATAACTACAGTGACTCTAGTCTCCTTTGCGAATGTCCTTTGGGTCTTTGCTATAATGTTTCTTCCTTATTGAGCAAAACCTCAGAGCAGTCTGGCTACAGTGCAGTGGTTATCATATAGTGATCAAGCAAAAAGCATGATTCTACCCTTCCACTCCCAGAGTCAATTATAAAGACAAGGAATGTAGTTCTAACTTTAGAGTCTGTCAACGAAATCCTATGGTTTGACCATTCAAATGTAGGGCTGTGCTCTAGCAGTGCCCAGGTGCCATACAGGGCACATAGTTTTTGCACATATCATAGCTTAACTGCTGGGCACCCTAAATTATATGATGGACTCCCTTTGGTCTCCTATGATAATTCAAAGAGCACAGTCTTGAAATGAAACCTCTTTGGCAGTACTTTTGCATGGTACCATTATTTTGCAAAATGAAATTACGGATTTTTCTCAAATGTTAATCTTTGGAACTCTTAGGAGTTAAAGGGTTGAACATTCCTGGTATGAGAGGTTTTGAAACTCTGTTCATGAGTAGAACGCTGAAGTTAAAAAAGTCTTTGGCTATTACATACTTACTTCAGTTTACCAAGTAAGCAGGTTGATAGTTTCAATATATTTTTTAGAACCATGCAATTCTCTAGCTATGCTTTAAAAAGAATTGTTTGGTTTTAAATTTTGAAAGGGGGGTAGACAATATTTAGATCACGTTTAGAAGGTGGAAATTTTTTGCTTGGACCATCACTGTAACAGAAATCACAATGCAGTCAGAGGGAGTCCACATCACAATAATTTTATGATAATCATTTCACTTTAGATATCAAATTTTTTTTCTTGCAAAAATTGACCCTCAAAATGTACTCAAACCCCAGACAACAACTGCTAAAAATTCTGGGCAATGTATATTCAAAGAAGCCTGTTCGAGAATTATTAAATGACATACAATCGTAAAGTAGTGCATTAATTGAATTCATGTATGAAAGGGATGAAAATATTTTATATACCAAACAATGTTCCAAAAATGACATTACTACCACCTTGGCTTTACACTCCAAATTATTTACATTTGGTGGCCAGTGCGACATGAGAAGACTCTATACAACTCAAAGAATGCAATCAATAATTACATTTTGCTAATTTACAATATGTATCAAAACATTAACCAAACAATAACTACATGTGCTATCTTTTCTTCTTTGCAAGAAGATCGCCGTCAATGTAGTCCGGTGAGAGTCTTTGCTGTAGCCTTGCAAGATAAGAAGTGAGTTTTTCAATCAATGCTTTCTTCTTGAACAGTCCTGCTTCTTCCATGATTTCTTGAATCGCAGAGCTCTGAACTTCAAGTGAGCCCTTTAAGTTGGCTACTCGCTCCAAGATTACTTCATCACCTAAAAACAAAGTGTACATATGTTAGATTATTTGCAGGACATTGTTCTGAGAAGGGAGCTTAAGATTTTTTTGTTTGTTCATTTTCTCTGTATTTAAAGGGACACTGTCCCGGCTGAAATATATCGCGTTTTCATGATTATGGCCAGGAGCTCGCTTTAAGCTTACTTTATTATCTTAATTGAAAGAAACCATCACCTAAGGCGATAGAAGCAAAGAAATATGAACTAAACAGACAAAATAACAGCTAGAAAAGTCAAAATTTCACAAGAATGGCAAGTTTGTTTTCTTGACCACCTGTCAAAAAATCAAATTTCATGAACTGTAATCCACTTTAATCCTAATTGCAATCCTGGACTTTATCTCCAAACTGCTGCTTTTGTTTTGCTCTATAGAATCTTTTTATCCAACTTAGTTGTATATTTGATGGCATTTGTCGAAATAAAATGGAAATAAGCTAAGCGAAATTTTGCTATTTTGGCGGGACAGTGTCCCTTTAATGATGCCAGTAAATTTGAAAGACAATTAAATATCAAACACTCAGAAGAGTGTAGATACAAACACCTCAAAGTCAGTTAAAGACACTAGGCTACACCTCGTTTTTCAACCCACTTTTTGGTGTTTGGAAATCCTGATGAAACACTCTTCTTCGTGTTTGACATATTACTTGAACCTGTCCTCAACGGCCACCTTGGGGACAGAGTTTACTGGCTGTTATGGATAAGTAGCAGTTGTGGGGAGATAGGGGTGTTATGTGACACCACTCAGTCACATGACTCACTTATGTCCAGAAATGCAAGTAAGTATTGTTTAACGAATACTTCATATTTGAAAGAGTTGTTTGTAGTCTTCATATTACTTCATTATGTGATAGAATTTTGTGTGTTTTGGTGAACTTTTATAGGCGAGGACACTCTGTGAGGAAAGTCATGAAGTACTGCGACCCCCTCTGCCTGCATTTCTAGACATATCTCCTGTAACTTATTTTTCTCCATACATTCATTAGTGATTGGAAAGCATGTTATTGGGCAGCAGAATTCTCCATGGAGTTTGGTAAAGAAAGAGATAGCTAATTAGTAGAACTGAGGTTTCATGTAGTGTGAATTCAACTTTTGAAGGTGCCAAAAGTACTGTTAAAGTCATAATCATTGAAACAAACAAACAAACAAACAAACAAACAAACAAACAAACGTAAAAGTGAAAACAAAAACAAAACACACACTAGCATTGAAAATAACTCATACTTTGTCTGCATCTGTCCAATAGCATTACAGTGAGTATGTTGTAAAGAAGTGTCAGTTGTACAGAGGTGGCTGTTAGTACAGGTTGAACTGTACTTTTAACTGTTTGTTACCGAAAATGTCCTTGATAGATAGCCAGGGAGAGGGGAACTGGGGAGAGAGGGAAAGGACGCCTGCAATAAAGACCCTCTTTTGTTCATTTCTGCAGATGCTGGCAGCCACAAAATTCCAATTGGTTAATTCACGTTAGGCGGTAAAGATAGTAAATTCCGCGCGAACGTATTAACAGTTGACATAAGGCGTTCCTTTCCTTCTCCCCCTCTCCTCTTTTGCACCCCTTCCCCTCCCTGTTTACATCTGCCACACAGGCTAAATGTCTTTCCAATCATGTGCAGGGATACAACAGGTTAGGAGGGGAATGCCTGATATGTTTCAATTAGGTAAGAGAAACCTTACTTTTTTCTGGTTGTCTGATCTCCCTGAATATAATATTTCGTGTCAGCCTGTTTTCTTCGCAAGCTTCTCGTGCAAGTTGCCTTTTCAGCAGTTTTGGTGATGGTCCTTTTGAGCCTCTTTCTTTAACAACTCCATCTACAAGAGCCTCAGGTGTTTCTGAGTTTGTCAGTTTATGTTTACTATGTACATTGTCGTGAGAATTAATCACAGGCACTCCCTGGCCTGAAAACGTTCTTGTTTGAGAAGTAACTGCTTCTTTGAGAATCGACGACACAAAGTCATTCTTGGACGAAGTAACTGCATCACTCTTCCCAACTGGTTGATGTTTGCGATTTAACTTTCCTTTATTGTGTAGTCGCTGTTGAAGTCTTGCTAGTTGTCCCTTGGAAGCTTTCAATGACTTGTTTGCACCTTCATTTACTTCGTTGTATTTCCGTTTTATTCCATGACCTGGAAATACATTGTTTGTTTTTGCATCCTGAGATAATAAGTTTTTGTCAGGCGACACTTTGTTGTTAGGCGGTCCCTGGAGCGAGCTTACTCCTCCATTTTGGTTCACTTTGTTGGGCCACCGAACTGGGGGCGTCTCCTGTTGCTTCTTCTTGTCCCTAGGGGATCCAGGTCTATTGTCGACAGGAGGTCTTTTACGTGACGGTGGGCCTGCCATAGCCTCGTTTACATCAGCCTCGTCAATCATGACTCGCTGTTAGGAAAATCAAAATGAAATTAATTAATCTGCTGTTAAATATGATATAAACAAAATCCTGGTTTTGAACTACAAAATTTTGTCCTTGTTATTTACAATGTTATTCAGAAGGATTTTGATTGGAATAAATGTTTGTCACTTCAAATTGCTGTCAGGGAGTTTGCAGTCCTATTCTCCAGAAGGAGAGGAGGAGGATGATGATGTTATTGTCAGGGATGAGATTGAGTAACTGCACGCACTTCATTAAGATAAATTACACAGCAATCAAGATAATAAAGGGGTCAGTTCACTTGATATACATGTACAAGGAAATTGATCTTTTCCACTCTATATGCCATCATCCAGTGTTCAGTACTCTGTGAAAGGAGTGCTGGTGTTTTGTCATGTTTGAGAATGAAAGGGTTTAAAACAAACCATCTCACCTGATCTTTGGCAAGTTTAAAAGGGTTTCCAAACATATGCACCCTATTCTGACCAGGATCAACTTCGCGCAAAGGACTCATTTGCCTGAGCACTTCTTGATAATTACCCATGTCTGCAATGGCGACACTGTGCCTTGCATCTAATGCAATAAAAAAGATGGTCTCACTTAGTTATCATAGGCTGGTTCAAAACTCAACAAGAGGCTCCAAGTAGCCTATATTCATGTGCATGTGCATACGTAAGAAAGATAAAAATGGTACATTTTAAACAAGATAAGATGTCTAACACGGAGAAGAGTTACTCCTTTCATTCAGTCATCGTTCCTGCAAACCACATTGTTACTAATGAATGTTTTTTTAAATGAAGGTTGTACCACAAGGAAGCCAGTGATTCTTCTGTGTGTTATATATACCTAACGTGAACATTAGCAACCTAATGAGTGTTGTAGGAGACAGCGTCATGACACTTCAGTAACTCTGTTTTGCTAACCTTATTGTTTAGACCCGGAAGTGAAAGTAGGCGGAAGTCAAGAAACTGGAAGTGTATAATGGCAAAGCTATGAACTGGAAGTGCACAATCATGACACAAAAAAATAATAAGAAAAATGGAGAGCAAACCTTAACTCATGCCACTCTGCCAGGAGTAATGAGAGATGACTCCTGCTTTAAAGGACACCCACTAAGATTTGTTGTTCATAATAGTGGAATTTGTTTCTGTAATTTCATTGTCTGTAATAATGGTGTATCAATATGAGCAAGATAGCTGAAAGGACCTGCTTTTACCTGCAGCAAGGCCTGCTGTTCCAAGATTTAGATTTGGCTGTGCAGCCACAGCGAACACTGCAGTTCTACAACTGTAAGACAGTTGCAGGTTTTTTTCTAGATTGTGGCATTGCAAGTGGTTGCTCACAGTGGTTAAGATTCAGTTTTCTTTCTGGAGAAAAAATAAGGCCTGTACACTGGCACATGCAATTAACTAATTAGTGAAGTACACTGCATGGAAAGAATGAGAAACAAGTTACCCTCATCTTGGAGTCTGGTTGTTGTTGCTGTTGTATGAAAGAAGTTGATTCTCATTCTAGAAACTTGATCTAAGAGCTCATCTCTTGAAATGTCAAAAGGATTTTTGTAGCTTTGTGTTCTGGCATTCTATGGTAAAATAATATCAAAGTAAATATTATTGTAACATGATACCAGTACAAGTGTAATAGTGTAACTTATTACATGACTAACTAAGATAGCAAGGGTTAATAACTAAAATTAGCCAATAAGAATTCTTATTTACCAGTCTGATATTTTTCAAGTATCACACTGGGTGTCTTTACGGGGGGTGACAACTCTAATAAACGCTGTTTGAGCAATACTGTGTGTAACTGAAAGTTGTCCCAAAAATATGGAATATCTTCCCAATTTTTTGGTGACATTCTTGCAAAAATTTCAAACTTCCCGAAATTGTAACAACATTATCTCAAGTTTCTCCGAAAATTTTTGGAGTCTCCCGATTCCCGGCCAAATCTTCAGATTCCCGGAAGAATTTTGTTTTTCTCCCGAAACAGGCCTTCTTAGAGTTGTCACCCCCCTATTGTCTTTCCTGCTGGAGTTCATGGGATTCTTTCATGGTTTTCAGTTATGTAATAAATCTCTTATTAACCAATCTTGCTTAGACTGTATTGAGAGAATATCAGCCCTCAGTTGTTGTATTTTTGCTTTGTCCATGCAACAAAAGACCCAGGATGCCCCTCATGCTTGGTTAATAAGATGTACATGTATGTGTGCAAAAACTCTTTGTGCATTTACTGAAAGAAGCAAAGAGGTCTAAAATGCATGTATAAATAGGTATGCAAATCATAGATCACAAAATAATATTTGAATCAAATGCTGCAGTTGATACACTAACCTGTTTAACATTATGAAGTGTGGCATTTGAAATATTGATTTCAGTCTCACTAAAATAAGAAACATGGTAATTGATAATGTTAATGTTGGAATGAAAAGTGGTTCATAAGATTATCCTATTTGGGATAAAAAAAAATTCAAGGACAAAAATCCATTTTTTTTTTCAAGACACTGTGCATGAAATATGCTCTCTTTACACAAAATATCCAAGATATTTTGTTTGATTCAGGTAAAAATTAATATTTGTTGGCATTTTGTAACAAATTTCAAGGACTTTTCAAACACCAAATACCCATTTTCAAGGACTGTATTTTGTTTTTCAATAATTGAAAAACAAAATACAAAAATTATTATTATAAATCTTTCTCACCTTGCTATTCTGTTATCATCAGTAACAGATGAAATATTGCTATTATGTAGTAAAGCATGGAAATCCTTTTTCTTAGCTTTAGGCAGCTGTGGTGTTACACTGTAACAAGTAAACAAAACAAGGAGAAATAACATGACTTGATTAAACTACTGGGATTATTTTACAAAACCAGGTTGTATAATACAGCTAAGAGTGAAGTGAGTGAGTGAACTTTTTTAACGTGTCAGAATCTCCTAGCGCAATAGCACTAATTGGTGACAAAAATATGCTAAGAGTATCAGTTTTGGATGTCTTCCATATCCACAAGTAAGAAAAAACGTAGGCAAATAATTTAAAAAAATTATTGTACAACTTCAATGTACCAGGGGCCACCTGAATAATAAAAACTGATCACATTGAAGGGCAAAAATAGAGAATTTCAGCCTAATTGTACACTAGCTGAAATGTAGTACAGTCGAACCTCTCCTTACGGACACCTCTCTATCACAGAGAGTTCACTTGGTTCCGAAGACACCTCTATAATGTGGACACTTGAGTCTGTCGTTTGGTATCCATGTATTTGCATTTATTTAGCACTAATGGAAAATAACGGAATTTTACATCTCTGTTCTGTCACAAGGCTGATTTACTTTGTTTAAGTAGTGGCCCCAGTTACAGTAGTCACACTGTAGTATTAGGGCAATATAAATTATCATGTTAATCTTTCAAGAGCTAAATATTGGTACAATATAAGGACATCATTAGTACCATATTACAACTGACCTTAGTGGCCGTGGAACAGCATCTCTAGTAGGATTTTTGCCAACCAAAGAAATTAGCCTTTCTGTCTCCATTTTACTCTAGAAACGATAATATTCATAACATATTACACATAATGCTGGTTCAGAGCCAATATGTCAGACACAACTGTTAACTTAGAAGGGTTTGATATATATCAACAGCTTACTGGGCAGTTATATGTACTGAGTTTCAGGTACTCAACACAAATACATGCAACTTGTGCCAAGCATAATGCAAAGCAAAGCAAGGCCAAAGCAAGAGCCAGTACATTTTGATTCTCAATTGAAGGGGCTGGTGGAAAAAGGGTGTAACTGACAAATTTGGACAAAAATGCTTCAAAATAATAAGATGGGAAATATTGGAAATATTTGAAATTTTTTAGTTTGAGCAAATTGTCAGTTATGCCCTTTTTCTGCCAGCCCAAAATTTGTCCCGATGACAAGGTCCAATAAATGTCTTTAGAAGTGTGTGGCCACTTCCAAAACCAACAAGTGCTGTAAAAAAATAGTTGACATCTTGTTAAAAAAAAAAACACCTATCACTTAATATTTTCTTACATGTACTTCTACAACATTAAAAACATCACCTGCCTCCCCTCCCCTCCCCTCCCCTCCCCTCCCCTATTCAATGTTGCACCATTGGTCAGATTGTCTGTGGGGAACAAAATGCAACACTGGTGGGTGGGTAGGGAGAGAGTGGGTTCTATTTGTCCATGGTACCAAAAAATGCACCTAAGACTGAAATTATCTCCTTTGTTACACATAACCTGTAAAGAACATTGTTTTTCCTTATATGATCTACATCTACATTTATTTAGTCAGTAAAAATCCCATTGGACACCAAAACAATAAAACCAAACCACCCTCCTCTCCCTTTACCTGTTGCTTTACTTTCTTTAGATAATTCACCACTGTGTAACTCAGGAATGAGTCCAGGTGGTCTGGAACGAATGACGGTGGAATACCCATACGGCGAAAGGCATTGCGAAGCGGCTGATTAAAAATAAAAAATAGAATTTAATACTGATAAATTAAATTTCTACAATGGTATTTCATACCTTGAAATCACAACTAATGTTAACAAGATGAAAGTGATCATATACCATGAGCGTGGGGGCAAAGAAAACTTTGAGTCCTCGACAGAAATCGAACCCATGTCTTCCGATAACTGGTCTGGTGCTCAATCCATTGAACCAATGAGGACTCATGCAGAGATGAGGAATTTTACTGGGTTCAGATGTGACAGACATTCCGCATACTGCTAGGTTCAGCGGTGTCGAAGCATCATATGAGATGATAAGTAATGTGTTTTAACTTATTACCTGTTTGTACAAAAAATTCCATAGCTCTAATTGTAGGTACTTACATAATTAATGATGATATTTTAGTTATGATGTGAACTTACAGTTATTTTAATTACATAACTAGGAATGTCAGCAAATGATGAAATATCACAAACTTAACAAAGTCCCTGGCAATAAGTGTGGCTATTCAGGACTGTCATTAAGCTTTGAGTTTGCCTGCTACACAAGGAAAATAGGCGGTCATAAATGCAAAATAGCCTCTCATGGTCGTTGTCCACTAGTCATTTCAAACTTTGAGTTGCCGGTCATGTTCACTGCAGTTGTCGGCCATAAAAGCAGGCTGCCAGCTACTTATGACATCCCTGCTATTTAAAGAGCAGTTTTCAATTTAGTGTTGTAAAACCAAAACCAAAAGGAAAGTACGGACGCTGGCCAATCAAAACATAGGCAGACAATCCAATGAACCAATCAGAGCTCAAAGTAAATACATGTGGCAGGCAACTCACAGGAAAACATGTGCGAGTAAGTCACGATTGGTTTTGGTTTTACTTCTGTTTGGTTGAGAAGGTGGCATGAGATTTTTTAGCCAATCACAAAGTGTAGCAATGCAAAACAAAAGCAATCGCATAATTACTTTTGACACTCAATTGAATACCGCTCTAAAATAATGCAGAAGAAACTTGTAAGCTTGATATCTACATACCCCTGCGTAGTAGTTTGGCATTGTTGAAAGGTAACTGTCAAATTTCTCTTTCCACTTCTGTGTTGGTTTCATCTTGTGAACTTTGACCAATTCATCTGACAGAAAAAAAAAAAACATTCAAGTCACATTGTTATGAATCCATTTTTTTTTTTCAAGAACCAAAATACACTTCCCATGTAAACCCCATCCCTTCTGAGACATATAATGCAGTTTGACCTTTGAGTCTGTGGATGAAATTCCACAAGAGAATATTTTAAAACTGAAAGTTACTGCGACATGCTTTCTTGTTGTGCTGTTTTTTATGGTGTATAAGGTGGTTCTAGAATGCCTAGCTTTGCATATCAGGCACTGCATCAAAGAACTTTGATAGTTGTCTCTGTTCTTATCACCTGTATGCTTGATAAAGCACTGATCTTGTGTGAGGGAAATAGGAATTGATCACACTTGGGAATTTGAGGCTTAATCTTATGTAGTGTTGTTACATGCACACCATAAAATGCCACTGATAAGCCCCTTGCTTATAAGCCCACCAGTTAAGCACACCACGTCTCCTTAACGACAACTCTTTTCAAAAATTTACACTAAATTAACTAAAAAAAATGCTTATTTATCTCAATATTGTTTTTTTTTTGCTTGCCAGTAAAATAAAACTTTACAAAGTTTGTATAAGCCCAGCGCTTATAAGCAGCATTTTACTGTATGTTCACTATACTTGAACAAATCACAACGACATTACACTACAGGTCACACAAGTACAAACCAACCTCAAAGGTGCAGACGAAGTGCATTGGCCAACAAGACCATCCTTTGCAAGGAGAAGCTGTGAGCTTCCTGCAGAGGTTGGATGTTGCTAGTAAAACTTAATCATTTAACAGGAACTACATGTACTCACCACACGAACAACTATAACACAGATCACCCATTATATTTTAGGCACATAGCTGGGTTAGCCGATATTGTTTGCAATTCCACTCTAGACGATTTTAACCCTTTCACTCCCAGAGTCAATTATGGAGACATAGAGTGTAGTTCTAACTTTTAAGTCTGTTGATGAAATCCTATGGTGTAACCATTGAAATGAAACCACTTTGGCGGTACTTTTGCACAGTACCATTTGTTTTTCAATATTTTACAAAATGAAATTTTGGATTTTTCTTGAATTTTGATGTTTGGCACTCTTGGGAATTCACACAGCTTTTTGCAGGAATTTATTAGATCCACCCTGCCCTAACTACAAAATATATAAATATATAACAATTAAACAAACAAACAAAAAACAATCAAATAACAATAAATACTAGAGATAGAAATTGCATCTAATTTATTACAAATTATGTAAAATTTCAAATTAAATAAAAAAAGCATTTTAGGCCAAGTTGATTTGCAAATTCTGGGTCTAATCATTATTTCCCAGTTTTTAATTGTAGATCAAGAAAAAGTGGCTAAAACTTCTCAGAAAATAAGAATTCTAGAGTTTTTAGAGAAGAGAGTCAAAACCCTAACCAAAAAATTAAGATTTGTTTTCTTACCTATAACTGGAAACAACACTGGGAAATTGTACGGCATAACAAACAGATTCACAGTTTGAAGATTGGTACTTGCTTTCAGATAACCAAACGGATACCCTACATCTCCAAGTTTTTTACAACTATTTACAATAAATGTCTGAAAAAGGAAACAAAAAAACAGGAAAAAAATAAATAAACAGGAACAAAGTAAAGATATAACGATGATGATGACAAGTGAAAAAAATATAACCACTGATTAACAAAGGACAGACTGATGATCAAAGAAGCTTCAAAAAATATAAATTTGTTTATGCAGCTTTAATAAATAGAGTTCTCAAACTCTTTAATAATTCATCTAGTTTCAACAAAGAAACATCAAAAGCGTGACAATGGTTTGGATACCCCATCTTAATTAGCATACATTTTGGCCATTTTATTCCTTCGTTTTCTCTGTATTTAACGATCAGTTTGAGAAGCTATATCGAACACTCAAAGAGCTTTACATGGGGTATCCAAACACCTCCAAGTTGGTTGAAAAAAACTTGGCTGTGCCTTGTTTTTTCAACCTACTTCTTGGTGTTTGGAAATCCTGATGAAACACTCTTGCTCAAGTTTCATATACATTACTCAAAACATTCTACAATGGCCACTCTCGAGTATAATTTTCTACCAGTTTGGAGATGTGGCCATCATGGGGAGGTTTTAAAAAGAGGATCTGAGTGAATGAATTAGAAGTTGGGACACAGAAACATGGTCATTGTATACAGAGGTGACCACGCATGGTAAGATTTTAGTAAAAGGATTTGATTGAATAAATTAGTGGTTGGCACAAGGAAACATGGTCATTGCATACAGAGGTGGCCATTAGTGGAGCATACAGACTAAAAAGTAATGTACCTGCCAACAAGTTGATGGTGATTTCCTCTCCAAAATGTACTGAGTAAGAGGTGACGGTTCAAGTTCATATTTATCAAATGGCAAGTTGTCAAGCACCAGAGGCTCAGAATTGCTACATGAAAACATCACACTGGGGTGGGCGTCTCTTGATGGCTGGCAAACAAAAACAATACCATTATAAAAGGAAACTCTTGATAATTAAACCTCTGGGCCACATTTATTTTGTGTTGTGGTACAAGTTTTATATACTTGGCAAAGACAACTATTTTTCGGTTAGCAAATATGTACAGTGTATCTTTCATGGGACTAGTTCTCAGACAATGTAATCTTGACGGATGCCTGGAGGTGGGCTGCACCTTGCTTTTCATGGAGACCACTTTTGCTTTTGAGGAGAATGCTGCCCTTATCTCTTGCAAACTTCATGGTATATACTCCCTAATACTTTAAAGACCCATCGTCACTTACCGTGATGCACCGCGCATTGTTTATTTTGATTTGGACCCAGATAAATGCGATCTCTCGCGAAATGAAATTTTGGCTTCTCATCTCCAGGAAGAAATGAACACTGAGTTTGAAATTTCGTTCGACATTGATTTTAAAATTTATTAGTCCAAAGAAGCGGCCCTGTTAGATATTAAAAGTCCGTATAACATGTCTCGCATTTTGTCTGGGCCGCTCAACCCGCCTTTGTGTAGCTCCGGTCGCCGAGGTAGTTTCCTCCGCTTCGAAAGTTAGCATCGAAAACATTTTCCGTTGAGTGACGCGGAAAACCTCCTGCTATTTTTTACCGAAAGTTTAAGGTCGATGCCCCTTAAAACGAAACCTCCAGCGAGGAGGAACTTTTGGATCCACCAATTTAAAATGAGGCAAACAGATCACATGGTCACCCCTTCCCATTCACACTTCCTTTTTCTCCCAGTTCACCCCCCCCCCCCCCCAATTCCTTGCCCCTTCTTGAACAGTTCCCACCCATAAGTCCCTCCCCCTACACATACATGTATCAGGGCAGTGCTTTTCACTGTGTTTACTTGAAAAGAGAAAAGAAAATTGACATTTGAAGATTCAAACAACTCAAAAAGAAAATACCAGTGTTTGCATTGAAGGATCTGGCCAGAAAGACTCTGGCACAGGCCAGTGGCCAGATGGTGGATTGTTCTTGATATAAATCATTCTGCGGCAACTCGTCCATGCTGTGGATTGCATGCTTGGTGGCACAGGTGAGCTTGTGGTTGATCTTGACATCCCCATAACTCCAAGACTGTCATCAGGCTGAGTGTTGTTAGAAACTGCTAAATTCTCTCCAGACTGTGGAGGTCTGCTGAAAACAAAATGCATGTTACTGCTTTCAGGTCACAAGCTTTTATCTTTATCTTCTGACAGTGGCCAAATTCAAAATATGAAAAAAAAAAATCCAAAATAGAACATCACATCAATGTTGGAATAGTTGTCAACAATTATTGTGAAGGTTGCAGCAGGGCTGTTATTAAAGTGGACATGAAGTGAAATTTTTGTTGATAATATGAAAATAGGTGTTTTAAAAAATATTTTGATGGGTAAATAAGTCACGTGAAGTGGCGGGAACATATTTTAACATGTTTTAACATGTGACGCAAGTTAGGCATATTAAACAAGGACATGAATTCTAGCGAAGTCATTAGTGTGTAAATAACTGAGCTAGTCACTTGTTTTACAGTGGAGTTTTGGCAACTTGTTGAAGGATTCTTTCGATTAAATGTGTTTGAAAGCGACGTGTATTTTATCCCCAGGTTCGTTCCCTTCTCTGCCAGGTTTTGTTGTGATCGAACACACGAATGACAAATCCATTGTTTGTACCTTTTTGGCTGTGCTCAAAATATTGCAAATTTCAGGCCCTGGCAGGAGTTTTCAAACCGCTAAAAATAGTGGATCTTCTTCGCGTAAAAGAGAAAAATGACTGAAAATGAAATAAAGGTGATATAAACATAAAACCCAAAAATTTCACTTCATGTGCACTTTAAACCT
The DNA here is from genome assembly GCA_024195265.1 of Dendrophyllia cribrosa. NCBI lineage: Eukaryota > Metazoa > Cnidaria > Anthozoa > Scleractinia > Dendrophylliidae > Dendrophyllia > Dendrophyllia cribrosa. The sequence goes on from JAJLRJ010000010.1 coordinate 26,095,471, forward strand.
TGAGATTGACAGCTAAACAAGGAAAGTAGGCAGTTATAAACTCAAGATAGCAGGGATTCTGACAGGGTGCGCGGGTGCGGGACCGCACAATTCGGTCAAATCTGCACAATTCTGCACAATTCCTAAAAATCCGCACAATCCCGCACAATAGTGAAATATTTGCTTAAAATTTTAATTAAATCAGGTATTTATATTGATTACCAAGATTTCGAGAAACGTTTTAGGCTATTTTCAGCCCATTTTCCTGCCAAACAATCGAGAAATCCCTCGACGATTGCTTTCCTCGAACAGCTCGAGCGGATCGATATAAAAACAACAAGGCGTTCTCTTCGACGTCCTGGGAACTAGTCTCAGTTTTTCTTCTTTCCGACTTCCTACAGAATTTTTCGCGTAGCTTTTTAGTTGTCGTTTTCCAGACATTATTTCGTTTTTCTTAGCAGCCTGTTGATATTTTTTCGAGCGCTTTCGCTTCCTCTTTCAGTTTAATATGTCGGGGACCGAAGAAGAAACACCGAAGAAATGTACTCAGTCGCGCCGAAATGAATGTCACTCTGTCTGAATTATTTTCGCTAAGAACTGATCAAGTTTGCGAATCGACAAACAAACTATTAAAGCGCTGGAACTTCGGATTGATAGGAGAAAATTATTAAGTTCTGATCAGGATACTGGATTTTATTTTTTCAATCAAGTGAAAGACGTTTTCATTCGGGAAAATGCAAAACAAACATGCTATCAAATTACATTTAGCACGCAATTTGCATACATCTCGAGGTTGTGTTTTTGCGGCAAACTTGCGAAGAAATTGTGTGAACCTTTAATGGAAATTATTCACACTACAAAAAATGTACAGATTTTTCAGAAAGGAACTCGCTCAGATCGGAAACATTTTAATTAGAGGTGGTATTTCGGTTTTACCCGATCGAGTTCATCGTGTCACGCAATGTGATTTTGTTGGGACAAATAAACTTTGGTGAAGAAAAACTGCCGCAAATTGGCGATTGCTGGGTACATTTTAATCCCCAAAGTAAAACATCCATTTGTATTTTTCATTTATGCAGAATTTCCTCCATGTCATATTTTTCTGGCCTGGCTAGAACACTGGGTGATTGAATATTTGGTTGGTCACAGGATTGCGCAATCCCGCACAATTTCCCGCACAATCGAAGTTATTTCCCGCACAATTTGCCCCAAAACTCCCGCACAATTTTGGATTTTTTCCCGCACCCTGTCAGAATCCCTGAGACAGTCTCTTGGGGCTGTCATTTTTTAGTCATTATCAAACCTTAAGTAACCGGTCATCTTTCAGTGCTGGAAATAATTCTTCTTACTTAGAAGGACATATGTCCTTTCAAACCTTCATTTTGATCGGACATTTTACAAAATTGGTCAGACATCCGCCATTTTGGATTTTTTCCTGAGACACAATCCGTTAGCATACACGACATGCTTTAAGAAAGTTTGCAATGCATTGTAGGGTGATTTCAACAGTGTAAATTCTTATTGTAATGTTTTTGGAATCAAATGTGATGAGTAACAAGAGCTAAGTAATTATTATGCTCGGTCACCATGTCCGAGCATAATTTGAAATTGGTTGGACATTTTCAGATTTTGGTTGGACAATGTCCAATGACCGACCAACAGTTGCCGGCCGTAATGGCCAATGCTGGCAATTAATGACAGCTAATGACAGCTCTAAGCCCTGATTTAGTTGAATTCTTACTTGATTATGAGGCGAAGAAGCCACTAAATGTAGCTGTAACTTCTGTTACAGGCAAACCTGTAGCTACTCAGTGATTGCTGCACATTTCCTTTAGCATAAATTTGGAGAATCATTTGGTATAAAATTGAGTGTGTCAAGTTGACATTTAAATCAACAACTTGCAAATCCTTGCCAAGATGATTCCAAAGTGCAATAAAAAATAAAGAAGTATTATAAGATGAAATATATAAATACAGATGTGTGTGTATGTGCTAACTAAAAACCACTTCTGTTAGAAATTCATTAATATTATGAAATTTCAATGTTACGTACTTTGCAAATCATTGGCCAATTAAAACTAGAGTAAATTTCAAATAAACTTCTATATTTGTTCTAAACCTCACATTAGTTCTCATTTTTATGACCAGCATACCTTGCAGCTATATGGTTTTCCTCATTAAATGAGTTCTCTTTTACATCTTCCTTGTTGCAATCCACACTATTCATAAGATGGTTATTCACAAGAAGAGGGGGTGTTGGCGAGTCAGTCTCGCGTACTTCATTGCCACTGCCTTTTGAAACTATACAAATTAATAAGAAATAGGTGTTACATGATACTGACATGGCATTCATTCGGTGGGAGTTTATCCTAGTTCCTGCCTGTCACTCTGTATTCATCTATATACAATGACTGGTGCAAAATCTTGTACCAGACGAGTGTGAATCATACTAGTATAAGAATAAAAAAATTTGGTGTTTTTATCAACTGAGTCAATAAGGAAATTGGCCTCTGTACAGAGATTAAAAAAGATGACGTTCTGAGCACTATCTCTTAGTCAGAGCGAAGCCTTCACCAGAGTGATTTGCTCTGATGAAGGGCGGGCACTCGGAACGTCAGCTGTTTTAATATCTTTACGGTGGCCAATTTACCAAATTAAATATTTTTTTCATGTTTCTTTAGAAACTAACTCCTTTTTTCATTTAGTATAAGTTCATCTTGGTTGTCTGTTATTTTTTCATTCTCCTTTTTGGCTTGACTATTTTATTCCAGAATAAAACTCATACCAGCCCTTTATGATTTGCAAGATCTTGTGATGGGGAGAAACTGCAGAGTACTTAACAATACAAGCCTGAATAGTGATAACTGTCAAATTTCTCCATGTAATATCAGTGTGTAATCAATCAAAAAGGTCATGAGAATTAAGGACATGATCACCCAAGATGAATTTTCTTGATATTCTACATTGTAACAACTTCTCTGCACTGCTTCTATAAGAAATGTATGGGGACAAGAAAGGAGAATTTGTATTTTGATATTGGGGCTTTTAAACAGGTTCAAAAGGACTTCCATCAGTTACAGAAGAACATTAAAGGGAGGGTTTCAAGGTTCAACGCTTGTGCAAGCTATTACAAAACCCATTTAATTTCACTGTTTAGACCAATCCAAAGAGAGTACTAGATAACTCTGACGGGAAATTTGCATGTGAAAATATTGCGGACAGTCAGCTGATTGAATGGATGATTACACATACCAATGTGCACCATGAAAGTCACCAGGGTGTAGAATAAATCCTTGGGGTCAAAGGTTTTATTCAGTGTTGACTTTGTTTTTGTAATCTGTTGAAATTTTCTGTAAATTTTGGTCATCCTTCGCTTTGTTTGGACTTATTATAGTATGTGATTATTGTAGGAAATGTGAGTGTTTTTTTTTTTTACCGATAAAATTGGTAAGAAAGCGAATAAAGCATTTTTCTTTGTGCACATGTGCCGAACCCTGAAACTATCCCTTTAACTTAAATCTAACTGGTTATACATGTCGATGCAACTCAAACAACATTCTAGCGATATTTTGACATTAATAGCTTTCATGTAGTTGTGATTCCTACAGTTTCCAACACTCTACCTTCAGGTGGTGGGGGAGGAAGGTTATTGGCTCCTCCGATCTTCTCAAAGTTTATAACAACACCACACTGGGCTTTCTGTGCAAGAGATTCTAATGCTTGTCCCAAAGACTTAGATGAGGTCACTTTATAACATCGTCCTGAAAATAAACCATATAAATTTTAAAAAATCCTTTAGTTAAGAGTTGAAGCAAGACGGATATTAATATTGTTTGATTTGTTATGTACAGTATATTTGGCTTTAATTTCAAAAGCTAATAATTACAGTACCTCCTGTTACTTCACACATGGCAGCGATAGTTGGATCATTGCTTTGTATTCCAATCTTGCCTGGCATAGAACTTCTAGTTCCAGGCATGCGTAGTATGATTGAAAACAATCGCTGATCCCAGCGGAATGGCTCTGTGGTAAGCTCATGTCCTGGTAGTGTAGTATGCATTGGCAAATGAAGCTGCCATAAGAACATCAATACATTGATCAGTCAGTAAACAAGATATCAAACAACTGATATTACCATATTTTCTTCAATAAAGGCCTCTCTATAATTGAAGGGCCGAGAGCATGTCCAGCCTATATGACTTTTTAGGCCTTTTTTTATTTTTTCTCGCTCAGAATAGCCTCATTTTATCGTACAACGGATAATATCACAAGCCCTTGTCGAATTTGCACTAACCCTAAGGAATTTGACCAATTTCACCTGAAAAAAGCAGAGTTCTGGCCCTCCAGTGCTTTGACTGTACATTCAGAGCGCAATTTCGAAGCCATTTCAAAGCAGTATGGCCGTGAGAATACGCGACTGCAATACTTCTGACCAGTGCCAACAACCTGAACGAAAATACCGTTATTTACGCATGCCTGGCTCGCTTATCTATCGTGAGCTCACTACGGCAACATGTCGCCTCTGTAGCATGTGTGTAAGCCAACGTGTATGAGGCCCGTCCGGTGATTGAAAGACATCATTAAGTCCGGAAATCCTTAAGTCTCTAGCACTTCTCAAAGAAACGAGTCGTGTTTCTTGTCCTTCCTTGTGTCTGAAGCGCCATTTAGCACTCGAGGTGAAAAACGGACCTTGGTCGGAAAGACGAGCCGGCGGGAAAGTCTGGAATCACTTCGGATCAGAAAAGGGGCAGCGTTAAGAGTTGTGGGCCATTTCCCATCCCGTGCCGTGGTCGAAATGCCCGATATCCGAAGTGCTTTGAGACTTATAGTATTTTGCAATAACTTTCGGGCGGGAACTTCATTTCGGTTTTGTTGTAGGATTTCCTGACATGCTTTGCGACAGTGGTAGATGGGTCCGCTGTGCGTGGTCGGGCACTTGAAATACAGCTTTGGGCAGCTCGAAGTGAGTTGTTGCTGGCTGGCGGGAAGATGTTTCGCATTTGGAGTCTTTAATGCAACATTAAATTCGATCTAAAAGGATTTTGAAATCGAGATACGTGTTTTGATGCGTATCAACCTTTAAATAATAAAACTTAGCCTGAACTGAGCATGTGTTTCTCGGTAGTCTAGTGGTTTGGTCGGGGATTTGCGCTTGGACGGCTCCGGGTTCGAATCACGCTCAGCATCTTTTTTTTTTTTCCGAACTGGACATTGAAAGCGATTTACTTTTTTTGCATTCGTCAAAATTCCTTACGTTTAATTTTAAAAAAATATCGAACCGTGTCAGTGTGAAAACAGAAGCTTACCGCAATATTGCGTTACAATAGGAGCCTTTGATTTATTAATTTTTTTTTGCATACGGTATTTTTTGAAAACGACGGAAAAAAACAACAGAAAAAAATTCGGAACATTGTTTTGCAACTAATTTCTAGTTCACATGCCAAAATTGGACAAATCTGAGCAAGAAAAAATAAAAAAAGGCCTAAAAAGTCATATAGGCTGGACATGCTCTCAGCCCTTCAATTAACATCCCTATGAACACCTGAATTTTGTGAGAGCTGCAATTTTTTCAAGCTGGAAAAACGTGTTTGCTCTTGCAGGCAACGGTACCTGTTACCCTTTGCTGGCAAGTTAAGGTATTCACTTAAGAAAGCTGGTTGCTTAGGAAAGATCACAAATATTGTGTCATGACTGAAAAAAAGAAAGAAATTCTGTATCCTGTTTACAGTGTATGAGGTGTGCATGGAGGTTATTCAATGTACATAATATATATACAATCAAGGTGACTTTTCTTGATAATGAAAGCAGGCAAATAAGGGTTGAAATGGCAATGAAAGGGGTCTATATGAATGGATTCCAGGTTAAGACTCACACATAATTCAAATTAAACTCTAAGCCAATTGAAGTATTGGAGGGTAGTGCCCTAAAGGTAGCAACAGAGGAGAGCAGCAACCTCCTCAGCAGCAAGGAGATCACAAGCAAAAGCACATGGCAATGCCCCTGCTGATCTCCCTGGAGCCCCCCACATATAAATGGAGAAACTGCTGCATTGGCTTGGATCTAATCTTGCCTAAATTCCATTAAGCATTATTAAAAATAAAAAGTTTGAACCCAGGATAGACAGTGGTCTGCCTTGTGTGATTGTCTAGTTGAAGATAGTTCTGATAAAGAACCATTTTTGTTTACAATTAAATGACATTTCAAGACCCAGGAGCATGCGTATCTAAAAGTGAATTTAAGCTATATTCATCAGTCTGACTTCAGCTAAGTGTCTCAAAATAACCTCAAGAAGTTGAATAAGGTGTGGAATTTGTTATGTTTGCTCAGCTCACATGCTGTAAAATATCAAAGGGCTCTAAGAGCTATCTTGTGAATATGAAATAACTTAACCCATTGATGCCTGCGACTTTTTTTGTTTTTGAGTGATTTTCTGTATATAAACAATCCATAGGATTTCGTGACTCCATATTTGAAATTACCATTGAAAGTGCTGCTGTTCTAAAACACTGAAGGCTCGAGTTTACTGGAAACGTCATTCTGACATTGTGATTTCGCTTGGTTGAATTGCAATAAAGGGTCTAATATGAATTATCTACGATTTTTGGTAAGTTCACAGCCATTTTTCATCTTTAGTAGCTGCCTGATGAGCATCATTAAGCTTGCAGGTAGTTCAGAGTCCACTTTCTCAACGAAGCGAGTTAGGTGTTGTACTTCGTTTACGAATTTGGCTGTTGCTCGTTGAACTGGTAAAATGGCCGCCAGGAAACAAAGTAGCTTTGGGACTCGACTCTGGATGAATTTCTTGACCTACCGCAACATATTTTGGAAGTTGCGACCACAGGAGAACACAACAAGCGCGAAATTTCGGTGGTGGGTCAGAGTAGCTGTGGACTTAGTATAAATATGAAATGTGTGCGGAAAGAAACGAACGCTGTCAAAATTTTTGGTTATTTTCCAGCATGCAGTGCGGTGGTGATATTGAAAATCGAGGCAAGGTCAGTATGCATTAGAACGAGAGGCTGTAGCTCGGCCTGAGCAACGAATAAGAGCAAAAAAATTCACTGCTAAGCTAGGACTAGGACTGAATTTTGCTGTGAATGTTGACTTTTGGGTTTGTATGGTGATTTGAATAAAAAAAAACTAAAGGCAAAAACGTGATTTTTGTTGTTTTTCTATGACGTTAAAAACGGTCATTTTTGTTATTGTCCAAATTCAAACGCTGATATTCTGCAAAAATCGTTAACTTTTTTGTGTTTATTGGGTATCTCAATTTGAAGGACTTTCTAGTCAATGCTCACAACTGATGGTTAAGGCAATGTTCGCGCGATTGAGAAAGTTGCAATTTTTTAAAGCAGTGGCGTATTGTACGGTCAGTTTTGGCCGGCACAGCCGTCGATGGGTTAAGGTCAAGTCCACAGATCAGTTTTAATTTTCCATACTGAGTTTAAGTCAAAAAATAGAAGAGTAAAACAGATTTAAAATAACCAAAATATCTTAGCGTGACATAAAATAATGTGCATTGTGTGAAACGAGACTGTCTAGATAACTCAGGGTTCAAAATAGCAGCCGGCTGCCGGCGGTAGCCAGCACTCTGACCACACTTGCTGGCGAATTTTCACCAAAGAAAGAAAAAATTCATGTCATGCTTGGATCGGCCAACTGAAATCAAAGTCGCTGCAATGGTATCCTGTAACGATAATTCAGGGTTCTCATAACACCCGGGGTGCCGCTACTAAAAACAGCTTTGAACAGATTATAAGAAGTCAGGCTTACACACAAATCGCAAAAAGTGTTGTTGATTGCTGAGGGTATGTGCTCATTATTGACAGCCAGGAAAAAATGAGCCTAGACAAAAAAAGCCTACAAATTCAAGCTTAAAGCTGTGATTTTATTTGAACCCTGTAACTAGATGATGTAATTACACTGGGGAATTATTTAAAAAAAGTTTACTACAACCATTTTTTAACATGAAATACACTGGGGAATTAAAAAAGTTAACAGATGATGGAGTGAGTGAAAATTTGTATATCTGTCCCCTGTCCGCTGTTCAATACTCCACGTATTCACAAGATAAAAATACTGACTGGTAAATGAATATAAAATTGAGTTATTACCTCTTCCTGCACACCACCTTGAGAAGAAAGTTTGTTTCCATCAGTAATACAGATTACTATAGCAGGCTCCACATAGAAAGGATTTCGTCCCTGAAATTTAATAAGAACAACAAATATAATCTTTTGACCAACAGACCTTCAGAGCCCATTTCAATGTGTCTTGAAGAAAATCTGGTGTAAAATTACAGTGCTGGAAATTAGTTTTCTTATTTAATGTAGAAGGACATGTGTCCTTTCAAATCTTCATATGGTCGGACATTTTACAAATTGGTTGGACATATAGCATTGGATTCTCCCTGAGACACAAACCATTAGCATACATGACGTGTCATAAGAAGTTTTGCAGTTTGCAATGCATTATAGGGTGATTCAAATCACAAAGCCTTTTCTGAATGTCTCAAAACAAGACTTTCATGACAAAAGCTGAGTTATTTTTGTGCTTGGACACCGAAAATAATGCAAAATTAGTCTGACATTTAAAGATTTGGGTTGGACAATGTCTTATGACTGACTATTTCCAGTACTGACTTAGAAAAAAAGCCCCCCCCCCCCCCCCCTCGCAAACCTTCTAAAAATTTAGTAAAATTGCAAGTACAAGCTTTTATCTTGTTTTTACAGGTGAATTTTACAAGTGAAGTCAAAAACTGATTGCATTTTGTACAACTACTACTGCATCATAATTTTAGAAATTATATACAATTAATTACCATTCCATAGTTGTCTATTCCAGAATGCAGACGGTATAAATTCAAAAGATCAAATGCTTCTTTCAATGAAGTCCCAACTGTTGATAGACCAGTTGCTTGTAGATTCTTTAGTTCATTAATAAACGTTGCTTGATTTTCTCGCCAACCAGCCTTAAAAATAATGTTAATGTCACAACTTAGTACAACCTTAAGGTCTATTCATATCAGCCTGGTTAATAAACTGGTCCAGTTGCCAAGACCTCATCTCACTCCAATTTGTTTCTTAAAACTTTGATGTCTACAAATAAGAAAGCAGGCTGGCTGGTTATCAAGATTTAGGTTTTGCAACAAGGATTCTTATAACTGACCTTGACATTTTCCCATAAAAACAGGAAAGGCTGGTCACAGGATAAAAAATGTTCCAGTAAGCATGGGTATACTTCAAACTTTCTTTATTTTACTCATTATTTTTTACAACTATATTTTAAAAAAAATACCTACACACATTTTGAACTAAGTACTAATAATTTAAATAGTTAATACAATTTTGAGTCTGGGAGCTAAATTAACGGATAAGTTTTCTAGTTAGCCCGCAGCCACAGTTTGTTAAACATTTACAGCAGGTGCTGGTCAGTACTGGTGCTCATGAGCTGGAGGCAATTTCCTAAATGCCGTAGATTAAACATGATTCCTTGCAGATGAAGCACCAAAGTGCTTATTTGCTTGTTCGTAAAATTTCACCACATAATTTATCCTGGTAACCAGATTAAAATTTTCCTCACATACAATGACAAAATTCATCCTGCAACATTGACCAGCATATATGAAGTGGTCCCAAGAGAGTGAGAACAATGTATATTTTTTGTTTTAAAGTAGTTGGTTCTTCAAATTGAAGGGGTGCCTGGAAAAAAGCCCTAAGTGACTTCTGATAAACTCCTAAATTCTCATTCCAAATTGCTTTGTATTCTCTTGTGAAACACAGGGAGAATTTGACGTTACATCAAAAGTCACTTAGGGCCTTATTCCGCGCACCCCTTCAATTGTTTTCTTTCAGAACAAGATTCACATAATAAAAATTATTGATGCAGAAACTCGCAAAATTTAAGTGACCTAATAAACAAAAGAAACGATGTTAAAGTGTAAGATAGCAATGGCGAACATTCTACCCCATCCCCTCCCCAGAAGGGAGTGTAATCGTAAATACATAACTTGATTTAATAAAAAGTTGTAGAATAAATTTCAGGATTCTCCAGTATGAAGGCAATTTTTTTTTACAACAAACAAACCCGATATCAACAAGGAAATGGTAAATAAATCACTTCAAAACAATACCCATAATCCCTTTCGTGCGGAAAGGGCCTAAACAAAGTCACAAAAGACACGAAAAATTCTTGTAAATTCTAACAACAACAAACTCTTAACACTTGAAATGCATTTTCCTACACAGTTTTGTTGTATTTTTGCTATTTTCGTCCACTGTCACGAGCCGTCCGCGAGTCAAAGCTGGTCAATGATCTCGCCGACAGGCGCTTCATTGGTGCTCACAATAGGGCCTACCTTTATTGCTCCAGGCGGTTCCTCTAACGTCACTAGCATGTATCGGTCAGTTCTACTCGCCTGATCTCGTTGACGCAGCTAAACCAGACAGATTTTACAGGTCAGACAAATAAAACAACACCTGTTCTAAGCCTTTATAGGGAAAATAGGCAAATGTTTTACCTTTGTAAAGGTTTCCACGGCATTTTTCGCGACGTCAAGCAATGTAGTGCCTATAGACGTTCTTTGGTTCATAGACGCAGAGGTATCGACAACAAAAACAAATATCACCATGTTCGTGGGACAACTCTTATACATTGATTTATGGGTTTAAATCAAATGAAACTTCTTTCGTTTACGAGAACGACGACCAAACTGTTTCTCGTTCATAATGGCGCCCGTACTCGAGCTGCTTCGGGGCGCAGCTCAAGCGCCTCCACGATGTGGCGATACCACGTGACTTCGGATATACCATGATCCTCTACGAAAGTTTCTATAAATAACTTTCTACCCTTTGTTCCATGAAAAACGTGGTGGAAGAAACAAGAGTCCTTTGAGGTTTGAATTCGTCTTTTCTAACTCTAAGGATTTCTTCTGTACGGGGGATATGTTCTGTAAAGTTACACCACATATCCCTTAAGTCTTGTAGTGTTTCTTTGTAGCCGTTTACTTTAGGGATTGATTTCAAATTTGCTCTTGTCGGACACAGATGTGTCAGATTTCAATTTCAGGACGATATCGAAAGCGTATAGAATACAAATACGTAAGCTTGACTTATATAAATATAATGAGGAAGCTAAACTTAAATTCAAATAAACGCTCTTTGACCTAGCCAAATTTGATGTTGCAATATACTTTTTTTTTTAACTATAAAATTATTTTCTTGCGTTTTTTAAGCACTTCTAATACGAACACGCGTAGGCTATGATCTTGGCAAGCCTGCAAAAAATGTTTTGAAATAAGCTTTAAGATTTCAACAAAGATTTGAGCTTTGTTTATTTCATCTCCCATCGATCGAACCCGTCGAAAGCAATATTATTGTTAATAATGGGCGAATTTGATGTCATGATCAAGAAATGCGAGATTTGAACCCAAATATCGTCTAAAACAACGTGAAATATTGAATCAGCTGAATCGCGTACCATACATAAATTACATGTAAGCTTAACTTATAAAGCTTGTGTCACTGAACTTAATTTTTTTAAGATGAAAACGGAGATGAGAAAACGAAACTATGATTTCTTGCCACTTGAAACCCCCGCTATGTTTGGAAGGTTGTGAGTATGAAGAGTTTGATCACTGAAATTTGCTTACAGTGCCACATTTCATGCGGTCACGTCAAAAGTCATCGCAGTAAAAAGTGGTTGGTTTTGAAATGCACATTGTTTCTTTTTCAGTGATATGAGAAATTTCCATTTACTGAGTTCAGGAATGAATTCTTTCATTTTTACAGTTTTGAAATTGACCTTTGGCTCTGTGGAATAATTACAAATTAAAGTTGCTGTGACAATTCAGTCAACCAAGCTGGTCTGGGTTTAGTCTCTTGTATATACAGGAGCCCATAACCCATGCTCCTGGTATATGCCAGGGTTGTTTGAATTTGGCCTTGTCATGCAATCTTGTGGGAGAGGAGTGCACGGCAGGACTAAAATTTTAAATGAAACTCTTTTTTAACAGGGGACTCTGTTAGCTCTTGCTACATACATACATACATACATAAACTTTATTTTAACTCGAATTTAAGTGTAGCTTGTGAAGCTAATTTCTTCGAGTAAAATAACATATAAGAAAGCAAAAAATAAAATTTACAAAAAAAAAAAAAATAAATAAATATTTACACTATATACATATTTTTCTATACTAATTAAAACTAATACATTGGTTAGATCACATTTTAAAATTCAAGAAGTATAGAAGACAATCACGTCTAAAAAGATATTACTTTAAGAAGTCTTCTAAAACTAGTTAAAGTAGGCTCAGATCTTACATTATTAGGTAGGGAGTTCCAGGTCTTAGATGCAAAGTAACGAAAGGAGTTGAGACCAAAAGTAGTGGTAACAGGTTTGCATAGTGATAAAATATTAGTACCTCTAAAAACGTATTCTGACTGACGCAGACTAAACATGTCTCTAAGATATTTAGGAAAACTATCATAGTTCAAACATTTGTAGATAGTTATTAACATATTTTGCTCTCTGTAGTTAACAACTATGTATAATTTCACGGAAGCTTTGCGGCTCGGTAAATTAATATCCAACACTGAGTTGTCTACAGTTGTTTTAGTACATAGTCTACATACTAAAACAGTGATGATCTTTAACTCGATTATTCCTGTCAATGATTACAATTTTCATGTGCAAATTGCTTGCTATCCCGAGTAGCCAATCAGAGCTTGCCAACAATGCTATCCACTGTTTTGATATATACTAATATCAATATTGTTGATAAGTACTATAAAGAGCTTTGACTTTTCAAATAAATATTTCAAAAGCAAAAAAAGCTTAATCTAAGCATATTAATCAGGTTTGACTCTGAAATAGAGGTTTTGCACGGCAGCCATGTTGCATAGCAGGAACAATGTAAATGTTTTGCATTAGAAAGAACATTCGTTCCCGTAGGGAAAAGAATCTATTTTTCCTGCCATGCAACATGGCTGCCATGCAAAACCTCAATAGAAGGGTAAATCAATAGGTTGATAGATTGACATTGTCTGCCAAGGGGGTGGGGGGGGGGGGGGACCCCATATAAAAGTGATAAGGGTGATCGTTATACCTTTTCGGGGTTAAAATTCATGATTTGGGTGTCTGCGAATAAAAAATGATCGCTATCGTACGTCATAGCCTGTTAATCCATGCAGGCTGTGAAAAATAAAGTTTTCCAACATTCAAAAAAAAAAGATTGTGGGTACTGGGAGCAACTAAATAACCAGTGCACAACTGAGAGGGTCCACAATAGGGTTCTCAGTTCCTGCCTTCCCGTCCATATTTCCCTAGTCATCCACCCATCCTGTCCTTCTTAACGTCGCAATCCCGATCCTGCCGTCATTTTTTTAAATTACCTGAAGAACAATACAGCTACACCTAATTGCAGTAACGTGAGAGAAAAATGAAAAAAGCCAAATAGGAATTCGAAAATCTTCTAACATTGATTTTTTTTGTAAAACTTTTGCTGCAGTTAGGCAATGAGTTACTCGTGTCAGAAATGCAAAAAAAAAATGGGGGTCACCGACTTCGTTTCGGTAATAAGACATCTGAAAGGCGACCCTACTCGATATGGCCCCAATGTCTGTTAGTCCAAAAATATTGTTAATAATTCTCTAAAATGCAATTTTCTGTGCCAAATTTTGTATGAGTGGGTCTATTAAGCAAATTCATTCAAGTGGTAACGTTATTTAGAGGTAATGTAATCTGTAAATGACAGCATTTGCAAACTCTGACAGCCACAAGTTGCCAGGATTCGATGTCGCGTGGGTAGAAAAATGAAAAAAAAATGAAACTTCCTACATTGATTTTTTGTTTATTTTTTCACAATCTGTTGAGAATTGGAAAAGAAAATTATCCATCAAAAAAAAATTGGGGGTCACTGACCATCCAAGCGAGTTAAATCTAAGCAAAGTTAATGCAACGGCTACCAGCCCTTCATGTGCTTAGATTTCTTCTCTAAGCACATGCATGCATGACGTTGCATGGCATTGCGACATGAATTGCGTGCGCAGTAAGGATGTGCATAAACAATTAGCGCAAACGTCCTTAATCATCAGTCACAGCAACACGCGGCATGATTAAGCGTGCAGCGCAGCTATTATTATTTGTATGTCTAATTCCTGTTGGCTTTTTTCATTTTTCGTTTTTACATTTTTCATTTTTCTATGACAACGTTATTGCAATCAG